>CM024334.1:17695926-18403875 GCA_014170255.2 Drosophila triauraria
TATATATATATATATATATATATTTCGAGTGAAAAAGTAGAAAAATTCCAACACCACCCTCCCACCCGCATATAAAACGAAATCTAAAGTATTTGTTAGTTTATTTGTTTGTTTATTTCATCAAATTTTTATTCAAACAAAGAAAAAATTATTAAAGAGTCAGACAAGTCGTCCATTTAATTCGAGACGCAGAGTATCATTACTGTTTTCACAATTTGATATTCCTTATCCTGGAGCAAGTTCAGAGTGCTATCTTTGAGAGTGTTGTATCTCTCAGGCAGATACAAAATATATCTTCAAGTTCCAAGGCAACAGAGATCCCATACACGGTTTCTTTCTCTGTGCGCTAAGAATTGGATAGGCGACATTCACTCCCATCCTAGTTTTCGAAAGTAAAGCTTTTGATGTGCGATGATTGAAATCATTGAGAGCATCTACACGAAGTATTTCCAGCTCCATGTTGGCGTTCAGGTCACTCTCTGTTTGAATTTGTTGATGCATTTTGTTTTATTTTCCCTCAAGTGTTGAAGCTCGTTCTCGAAGTTGACCGTAGGCGATGATGATTCGACTTTCCAAGTTGAAGTTAAAATTCTGACTGTGAAATCCTGTTCAGTTTCGACCTCATTTTATAGCACTTGTTGTACCCAAAACCACCACCACCACCACCACCACCACCACCACCACTACGCTCGGGTGAATTATTTTCCACAATCAACCCCCTTTTTGTTTTGAGTCACCCTCAGTTAATCTAGAATTTTATTTAAATTGGAGCAAGAATTCAAGACATAGATGACCACAGTTATATGTCCCAAAACGTTGAATTCGATCGTAATTGTAATTGATATCTTCGCCTAAATATTTCACAAGTTCCTTTGGTGGTTGCAAATTACCAAACGAATCCAGATAATTTATTCTTTTTATTCTTCGTCCAAACCACAGTGCGTACCCTTGAATTCGAGTCCCCAAATTAAGTACCCCACACTCTTTATTTTTAGGTGTTTTTGAGTGCATCTCTCATAAACGCTCCTAAAAAAGGTATATATTTTGAGCAAATTTCTCGATATCTATGTTGGTTAACGCTCTCTTGGGCAGCCGACTAATTAGTTTTTTATTCTTTATTCCACGACCATTGTTATACGGTTTTAGGTATAGACCGTAACCACTTTTATAGGGTTTTAGATATAAACCCTCCCCACGAGACATCTTCCATCTTCCGGTTATGTCTTTTGCTTTCTTCAAGTTGCTGTTTCGCAATTTTCGCGTTTGTTATTAATTTCGCGACACTAGAAGTTCCTGAAGCTAAACTTCCTATTGCACTCAATGCGGTTAAGATGGGGACAAGTGGTAAAATCCACCCATTTTGGGTACATTAATTATACGCGGAACTTTAACATTTTCTTAGAACCGATGGATTTATGTATCGCTTTTCGAGCAATTTTAATTGCATTAACAACATCTAGAGTTTTTCTTTTTCAATAACCGACTAGCCCCCTTACAACAGATGAGAGACTATTTAATTTCGCCCCCTCCCCTCCTCCTCCCCTCCCTTCCGTCTACTCCTTTTACTCTTCGCAATCCGTCGCACCCTTTTCTTCTTCTTATGTTTTTCTTAATTTGCTTTCGAACACCCATCCCAAATTTTTCTTTGCCTTCATAATATTGGTCACTAAATACGCAGCTACCCGTTCCGCAGCTCGTGTCCTGAGCCTTTACTCGTTCCCAGGCCTTATCAATTAATATAGAATCTGCCTTATGTCGTTCACTCAAATCCTTGTGTTGTGAGTAAGCAATGTCATGAGACTTGCAGGCTTCGTCTAATTCGTTAATCCCGGGTCTCCACGCTTTAGTCGCTCTGCAAGCTTTGTACCGGGGCCGCAATAGTTATATCGGGATGTGAAACTCAATTGGGAGGACGTCTATCAACTTATTGATAAGAGAACTTCCACGTTTACGATGTAAATTATTACTAATCATATTATAAATGCGTTTCCCATTATATATAACGTTATTCATTGAAGATTTACCACTGATTAAACACATTTCTATTGTGATGCGATTAATAAAACAAAATGCGATATCCACGTTCGCAATTTTGAGAATGTGGATTTAAAACTCCCTCCGCGACATAGTGAGCTATTACCCAACACAATCCGAGCTCTTGTGGTTGGTCCATCCAACTGCGGGAAAACTAATATTATGATCAGTCTAATTGAAAGTCCAAATGGTTTGAGATTTGAAAATATTTACGTGTTTTCAAAGAGTCTGTATCAGCCCAAATATGAATACTTGGAAAAGCTTATAAAGCCGATTAAGGGGATGGGCTTTATAAATTCTCTCAGAATGAAACTGTTATACCACCTAGCGAAGCAAAAACAATTCAATATTCATTTTTGACGATGTGGTCAGTGAAGGTCAAAACAATATCCGTTCATATTTCTGTATGGGGCGTCACAAAACATTGATTCCTTTTATTTATGTCAAACATATACTCGGATACCGAAACATCTTATACGTGACAATGCGAATGTAATTATTATATTCAAGCAGGATCTCTTAAACATACAGAATATCTATCGGGACCACATCAACACCGACATGAGCTTTGAGACATTTACAAAATTTGTCAAAAATGCTGGGAAAATAAATATGATTTTCTTTTCGTCAACAAAGATTGTGCTATTACTGACGGTCGTTACAGAAGAAATTTTAATGAATTCATTATTCTTTAAAATAAATTTTAATATAAGATTGGGATAGGGGTGACATATCTCCCAGTTGAAGAAGAGATTTCAAAATGGTTAGATCATTGACTCTATCAGTGAATGGGAATAGCTCCATTATAAACATAAATTACTTCCCACCAATTGAGCTAAAGGGGCATATGAGTGTGCACTGATCGACTTTAATATGTACAATTCCATTCCGAATATCGATCTAAATAACAACCTCTTTCATATCGGTGACAAAGTTATTGAAATTCCTATCGGGTCTTATGAACTCAATGATATCGCACAGTTTATTCAGAAAAAGTTGAAGAATTATAGTCTTGAAAACACGTTAAAAATTATTAGCAATAACAACACGCTTCAGGTGGAAATATTTAGTAGTAAAGAGGAGGTTTTTTAATAAGGAAAGATCGATTGGTAAATTGTTCGGATTCAACCAAAGAGTTTTAAGTACAAACAAATATCACCTCTCTGATACCCCGTCAACATTCTAAAATAAATTCTATTCGCTTGATATGCAATATAGTCAGTGGCTCATACGTAGACAATACGCCCAATCACATATTACATGAGTTTGGAATTTCCGTTCCACCGGGATATAAAATGGCCGTGTCACCACAATCTCATCTATTTACCCATTAACTGTAGAAGTAACAACTCTATCGATAAATATCACTGACCAGAACGGAGAATTATTGAATTTGCGGGGTGAAAACGTTTCAATTCGCCTACATATTCGTGCAATAGAGTAATGATAATTTACAATAAAAGCAATAAAAGCTTAGACAAAGCTGTGCACCCCACACTAGCTCTTGTAAAGCTAAAGGAAAAGGATTAAAATTAAATAAAAGAGGGCTTACATTAAAAACAAATTGTTTTACAAGCGCTAGGACTCAAACTTCGAAAATGAATGAAATTCTAAATGTTAGAGAAAGACCGCAATCGGATGAAAGTGTTTCAAAATTCGAATTCCACACATATTCCCCTTACCATCAAAGCTTTAAAGCAAACGATGAAGTTCGTATTTGTATTCAAAATCAAGATTTGTATGTACTCCCCACGAAAGTTTTCTTAATTTTCAAGGAGTTGTCACCAGAATAGCACCCGATGGTGGAAGCACAACTGAAAATATTGATGCCACATTTCGCAATAATTGTATGGCGAGCTTTATCGAGGAGCTTAGATATGAAATCAACGGCTTTACCATTGATAGGACCAGATTTGTGGGTGTTACTACCACACTAAAAATTTTATATCTCTCAACCGCCAAGATGGTCGGAAGCTTTTGAACGCTGGATGGAGTGGGGACCTGAATTTACCACAAAAGCTAATTTTAATTTCTCTGTACCTCTAAAAAGTCTGCTAGGCTTTGCAGAGGACTTCCATAAGATTGTTCTTAACTCTAAACACGAGCTTGTGCTTTTGATAACAAAAATCTGGATGATGTTTTGTTAAGAACAAGCAAAATTTTACATATAATTTGGAAATGACTAATATTAGCTGGAAAATTCCTCACGTTACCCCCAGCGATGTCGCAAAAATTAAAATGTATGATATTATAAAAAGCGGAGTCAATTTACCCATAGCTTTCCGTAGCTGGGACACATATATTAATCCAAAACTGGTTCAGGGTACTCAACATGTTTGGAACGTTAAGCTAGCCGCCAACCGGGAGCGACCTAGGTTTGCAATTGTTGCCTTTTATTGAACGGACAATTAATTACAAATAATTTATCTAACTTGAAAGTCCACTTGAACTCGGAAACATACCCATATGATGATTTGAATGTTAACTTTGAGATAAATTCGCACACCTTTACGAGATGTACGCAAGGTTTCAAAAGAGTTATTACAATCACCCTGAACAACCATATTTAACACCGGCAGAATTTAAAGCTAAACCGATAATAGTTATCGATCTTTCACATCAAAATGAGACAGTTAAATCAGGACCTATCGATGTAAGGATTTCAACCGATTTGATTTCACCAAGTCACGAAAACACACAGGTCTATTGCCTCCTTATTCACGATCGTTTAGTAGAGTATAGTCCCCTGAGAGGTCTAATACAAAAATCGTATAGTCCCCTAAAAATGAATAACGAAGTGGTCGCTATCGATATCCAAGGATTTTGATAATAAAAATAAATTCATTCTAAAAGAAATTGGGGTTGTATTTAACAAAGAAAATAAACTTAATAATAACTTTGTGATACAACCACCATTCGACTTCACACGCTTAACAATTAAGTCGCGAAAAACTGCTCTTTGGCTCACCAGGAATCACCATAAAATTTTTGGAACGATGGCTTACACAAATTTGGACAAATAAAAAATATATTAAACAAATAACTTCAGGAAAAGATGTCATATGTAAGGGGTTGAAAAAAAACGATTTCTGGAAATTTTTCTAGACTCACCTCATATAAGAGACGTTGAGGAAATGGGTTGCCCACCTTTAAACACTCTCGATTTTATTCAATCCCCTTTTGCACAATACATATTAAAAGCGGAGTTTGTGCCCTAAATAATGCACACAATATTTTACATTTTTCAATGGGACTATGACCTAACATATATATATATATATATATATATACATGCATACGGACTTACATGCATGCATGAATGCATACGGATATATATACATACATACATACATACATACATACATATTTTAAAGAGAATACAAATGGACAACAAACAAGCTGGAATAGTAAGCCGAATCAATAGTTTTACTTCACAATTTGGCGACAACATTTCAAACGAAGATTTAAAATATCTGATTGATACCAGGAATATGTTTTTGAATATGGGGAATTTGGTCTTAATAAAACATTGTATGGTGACCATTTTACGTTTTGCAAATTACACAATAACCCCGTTGGATTTGCTGAAGACACGTGTGCTTGCTTTTTCTATAAAATCATCGAGATGAAGCCTTAGAAATAATGAGATTATACTTAGCGCATAAGAAAAATATGTTTGTACCGCCGAAAATAAATCTCTAACGTAATCCAAATCAAATTCTAGCGTGTTTTATTTTGGTATCTGACTTTCAGGGCTGATTTCAAAACGTTGCTGTATGTGCGTGTGAGTACATGCGTGCGGGTGTATATGCGTGCGTTACAGAAATAGACAGCGGGTGTACATGCGTGCGTTACAGAAATAGACAGACACAAGGTAAAACAAAAACAAGCAAACAAAAACAGGCAAGCAAATGAGCTGTGGCGTAGGTATCTGTTAACTCTGTCGCCCCGATCCTCCCTCATCTTCACCCAATTCCCTGCAAACGCTGACACACTGAAAAACACAATTTTAAAATTTAGGTAGATAAAATTTATTTTTATTTTAAAATTCGTTATTTATATTTTTAGTTGAAAATACATAAGATTAAAATACATTCGTTATTTATATTTTTAGTTGAAAATACATTTTTTAAATTTAAAAGTTAAATATATTTTTATTTTATTTTAATTTGAGGGGTCTCGTCATCTCTTAGCTCCTTGGTGGAGGTGCTCCGCCGCCTGGCTGGCCAATTCTTTTTAAAACGTTTGCACACTTCTACGTTTTCATTCATTTTTACCTATAATTCCCATCTCTTTGCGCACGTGGCGCAAGCTTATTATCTTCCGGGTGGTGCCTGATCCTCGTCCTCGTCGTCGCTCGGCTCCTCATGCTCCAGGTATCTCCTCCCCTAAAATAGACCGCCTTGCCAGGGATGCGATCGTTGGGGAGGTACTGTTACGCCTTACCGGCCAATTCTTTTCAAATTGGTTATACACTTGTGCATTGTACACTTGTGCAGTGTACACCAATTTGTCCTCAACATCTTTATTCTTTTACACGCCGCAAAGCTTAAATTCACTAAGCTGTCGGCACTCGGCAGCTTCTTCATGTCATCCTTTGTGGGCGGTACATACGCATACCACTTGCGTTGCTCTACATCCTTGTAGATCAACTCGTAGATCGAGTTTCCGCTCCCAAAATACTCCTCGATTTCTTGGACCATGGTCAGGAAACTTGCTGCTGTAGACATCTTTCTAGTAGTAGAAATATAAAGGTTCTAAATTGTTCAGTCGAGTGCAAGCGTTGCTCGGGCCCCGATGTGGTGATTTTCTCATCAAAACCGGATTTGGTGAACACTTCGATGTATATATAGAAATATATGCGATGTGTACACAACAGACACGGGCCTAACCAAAATACCAACACAACAAACAACCCTGAGTTTTCCCTTTTCACGCTACAAACTGGATTTCGTACAGACACACAAATCCGATCCTCACAGGGGGTAGTTTTCTTGTCACACCACAAACCGGCTTTGGTAAAACATAAGCCAAAGTAAAGACCCCTTTAGGTTGAGGGTGTTTATTTCGGAGACAAACAAACAAACAAACAGAACGTGATAAATATTTGTACATTGTTTTCCTGCGATCGCAGGTACCTAATTTCCAGGTGAAAATTTTGAAAATTAAAATTAGGGTGCTCGGCAAAGGTGCAAGGGTGCGTTTTAACAGCCTTCTAAATGTGAGACTTTCCCAGGTGAAAGTTAGGGTAAATGCTCGGTAAATGCGAGGGCGCCTTTTACCCCTTTTCTCTGTCTTCTAAATGCGAGACTTTGGGCTTACTGCTGCCACACGACCTGTTACGGTCCTTGATCACACTGAGATCATCCCACGACCCACTCAACCAAAACTTACAAACATCTGCCACCCTTTCACCTTCGGCACGGGGCAACCCTCACATTTTCCCACATTTTACCCACAGTTTCCCTATTTTCCCTATTTTCCCCTATTTTCCGCTATTTTCTTTCACACCCCTTCGCATTTCTGGCCCACATTTACATATTACCACGATCACCTGTCAACCTCTCCTAATTAATTACTTCCTATTTGTCACCACCTGTCAACCCTTTTAATTTATTACCCCTTTAATTACCTCCCCACCTCCTCCCCCACCCCAATGTGGGCCAGAACTCTCATTTACTACCTACTAGCATGAGCTTTCTCAAGCAAATGCTGTTGAGAAAAAACGGCAGGTGGTCGAAACCAATAAAAAATCCGGCTCGAAGGACCAAAATGGTACGAGGTCCAATAATAAGGCGTCTATAGCGGTCTCTCATAATAGAGTCGTTTCTCTATATATTCAATGATAGAAAATGCTATGACATTATAAGCTTATAGCTTATGAGCTTTCTCAAGCAAATGCTGTTGAGAAAAAACGGCAGGTGGTCGAAACCAATAAAAAATTCGGCTCGAAGGACCAAAATACTAAGAGGTCCAATAATACGACGTCTACATGTTAGTTCGATATTGCTTGTACATTGCAGGCAACGGGGCACGAGAGATTGAGAGAGAGATCTTTTCAAAAAGCAAACTGCTAAAATCATGATATAATTATAGAAGGTAGTCTCGTCGTGTGTTTAGCGTTCGGGTGTAGGGCCTTATCGAACACTTCGTGTTTGCTCGTTGACGTAAAAGGCTATTTGTGTACAAATTTTAAAATCTTTTATTAACCCTTGAGTGAAACAAAAATGTTGTTATGCAATTTTTGTTGCACACACACAATAAAGCGCAAATTTTATTAATGCCCCGAAATGTTTGGTAAAGAGAACGTTGTGGGAGCAAATTTTGAGTGCAGCCTGCTTCACAGTGGAAGTCGACAACCAATAAGGGACGACTTTCAAGAGAAGGCGACTAAACAATGATGCTGTTCCGGAAAGAAAAGCAGAGCCGGAACCAGCAGTTCCAAAATTAAGCTACGCCGAATCAAGCTCGCAAATTAAAAATTGAATTACAAAGAAAAAGCTCTAACTTATTATTTTAATAGGCCAGTTTTAACCCCAAACACCAAATAAGGGAAAATACACATTTTCTATTGTCGTATACATTCGTTTCTCTCACACGAACTTTGACAGCCGAACTAGGGCCTTATTGTTCCGAACGAGGGCCTTATTTTTCCGACGAGACTACCTTCTATAATTGTATCATGGCTAAAATAAAGCTATAACTGCTCTCACACCTGTAGAGAGAGCCAAAAGTTGAAAGCCAAACTGAGCGTACTGATGTACTTTACGGACTTTGAGTGACTTTTCGGACTCTTGCGAACTCTGATATTTTTACAACTAGAGTAAAGGACATTCGCCTCATATGTAGCTTTGGATTAAAAGGCAAATTCTAGGAATTTCTTCTAATGTAATCTCCGGATTGGTAACCCCTCAAACCTGGTCCATCTGCAATCTACAGAAAATTTTCATATGGGAACCCTTCAATTCGTCAGATTCCAAATTAATTTTGCTCCATTATTTAATGAAATTTCCGCAGGCCTTCAGACCCTCTCCGAGTCTGACACCCTTGCTCCAGTTGTAAACAAGTTTCCTTCACTTTGCCCATGCATAAAAAAGCCGCAACTTGTTTACTCGATGCCGTCTTTTTCACTTCAACACTTGGGTGGATAGATTCGAAGCCCTAGGGAGGGATAGACACGGTGGCATCGCGGGGTGCAAACCCTTTTCGACTGACTGTTTTGCATAACAAAGCGGCAAACACACAGAGGCAGAGAGTGACTGAAAGTGGCGGCGGAAGGACGTGGCGTTGCAATTTATTTAATAAAAACGCGATGTCGACGACCCCGCAATTGAAACTTTTCAACCGCGAAATACTAAAGCATACTTCTAGGCAATAACGTAATTCAAATGCTCCGTAGACGACACCAGCAAACTTTGCACATTTTTCCCAAAAGACGGGCGGCCAGGAGGCTGGGGCAAGGGCACGCAGCTGAAAACTGAATCTGAACACACTCCCCACAGGCGGAGGAAAAGTTTTCCAAAATGGCGTAAATTGTTGGGTCCCCAGAAGCAGAAACAGCAACAGAACCCGAGCCCGAACCCTTTGCCCCCACAAACAATCCGACCCGACCACTTTTTGGGTAAATAGTGAGGAACCAAGGGTGACCAAGTGGTAAAGTCAAAGCCTTGCGCGGCATTTACTAAAATATTCATGGCCTGGTGCGTCGACACCCCGTCACCGGTGGGCGGACGAAGTGGGAGGTCGCAGGACGCAGGACGCAGGATCCCAGGATGCCGGAGGAGGGAAGGTCGAACTGCTAACTGGCCTTTGGACTTGAATTGCTTTCGTCGCAGCTCGTCTGCATTTTGCTCTTTTGTTTATGACACGAATGAGCGAAGTTTTGATATTTGTTGATTGCTTTTCCAGCTCTGATTGTGGGCGTTGAGTCTGAGTGATGATGAAGTGGGCGTGGTCAGCGGGGAGCAACAAATCTATTTGCATTCTGATTTCATACTGCTGACGGCCGCCGCCCCAGAATGAATAATTGTTTAATTGTCTTGTCAGAAGCGACGCGTTGAGAGGGCAGGGCATTGCCAAACAAGATAAAAGTATTTTAATTTAAAGTTTTGCCGTTGTGGCTAAATGTCCGTATTTAGTTTATTTATTTTCCAGCAATTTGTCTTTCCCGACATTTGGCATTCTGTGTGCTACATAGATTGGTAATCTCATAACAATTAAATTATGTTTAATGTCCAGTCCTTGGGCTTATTTATGACTTTGATTTGTTTTTCATTATACAGCATTTTGCGTCATTTAAGATACATATTTATTGAATTGGTTTCTGGCCAGATAAACCCTTTGCTCTCCGCCCTCCATTAGCGGGAAATTCCATTCAATCAAAACACTTTTGTTTTGCATTTTTCCCGCTTAAAGAAATAAACAGAGACATTTGCAAATGTTTTCATTGCGAGCTCCATGGGAATGCGATGATGCTGAATAACTGATTTTTCTCCGCGGAGAAATTCTTTTGTGTATCCTGTGCATAGTGGAAAGGACGAGCACATGTTCAAGATAACGATGTTAATACCGGAGTTGAAGTACACTCGCTTCGATATTAAAGTGCTTTTGCATTAGGGGTAATGGAGGTAGTAGGGAAGGCTTATGAGAATACTGTAGAGACACTATTTGCTCGGCAATTAGCATGAGAAAATAATGGCAAGAAAATGTACAGGTCCCATATAGCTGCATCTGTTATTTGCTCAATCTTCTTACCTTTAAAGCTCACAAGACGGGGTTCTGATTCAGTAAGAGTTCACAAGAGACCGATTGCTCTCGGACCCAATTTAAAAGGGAATTAAAAGACCCTCTCAGCTTTACATTTCTATGTTGCACACACTCAGAAAGAATTATAGCATCCTGAAAATAAGAAACCGCCTTCTAAAATACGTACTCCTCTCATATTGGGAACGAATTTTTTAAAATTCTTACTTTAAGTATTTTTTTCTCACTTTGAGAACAAAAAAAATCAAAATGAGTGCAAAAGTTCGCACATATGTATATGCATGTTCCGTTCAGTATTACAATTGCGCAATTACAATTGAGCTGATTCCCAACATGTACAAGCAAAGCAGCAACAATAAGATAGAATTAAAGAGCGGAACCGAAAGAATATATGGTTTGAGTCTAATATACGAGCTTTACTTTATAGTATAAAAAAAAATTATTCAGCAAATATATACCAACGAAAATTGTGTACTAATTAAAAGCCAACTTCCTTTAATAATTAAAAAAAAAAACTTATGATTAATATACGCTCTGAAAAGGCTTTGTACATTATAATATAATATTTCGCCTTTGCTGGAAAGTCGGCTGTGCAATGCTGATCATAAGTAATTGCGTATTCCTCGACTCAACCGTAAACGCCTGAGAGGTGGCCTGAGAAGCAATTTGTCCGTCGCCGTGCCATAAACTGGCTGGCTAGAATTTTGTAATAGCCCCGATAACAATGGCTTGGCACGTCAACACAAGGACTCCTTGAATGACAGCCAAGGATGCCGGAGCTCGGAGTTTGAAGTTGGGAGGTATTCGGGTGGAGAGGATCCCGGCGTGACCCAGAGATAGCAGAGGATAGCTGGCAGGTTGGATTAACCCCGTTCTTGGTTCCGAAGTCACTGGCAGGACACTTGAATGGCAGTTGGTGGAAGTTGAGGTGGCCTGCCAGCCAATGCGATTGGTTTGCCGGCCAAACAGAGGCCCTTCAAGGCCATAGCAGCAAATGGCCAAGCAAAATGGATGTCAACAGCAGATGCTTCAGTTCCTGCGGTCGCCCGTCATTTGCATTCCCAGTTTTCATTCATTCATCGGCGCGATTTTAGATGACGCTATTTGCGGTAAATATTTGATCGATCATTGTTATTTATATAAACCGATTAGTGGTTGCGTGTATTTTACCGACGTATGCAGAACGAAAAAAAAAACTCGCATAATCTGTCACAAACAATTGCTGAAAAGTGTATAAATAGTTGCAGCATTCCTGCCAACCCTCCAATGAAAATTGATTGACGCGAACATAAAAATAAATACTCACCTGGCCGCCGGAAATGACCAAAATGCCCAAACGGAAAAGGGCGGCGAATGGATTGGGTTTGTTTCAGCTATTGGCGCTGCTGTTGTCATTAATGCTCGATTCTTGCTGTTCCTGCCGCAGTTTATTGACGTTTTCGGGTTCGCTCTGGCCCTTGATTACGATTCGCTTCCGGCAGTCATTAATTTTTATTTAGCGCATTTTCGGACAGAGAATGCGCGCGAAACAAAGCGGCGGCGCCGGGAAAGCAGGTAAGAAAAATGGCACAAGGACACAGCAGGAGTCGGGAGCCGGGAGTCGGGCGTCGGAGGAATATGAATAAATTATGGATACATGTGGGGCGTTTTGGGTGAGACGGAAACGGAAAGTGTGTTAATTTCCGACAGCAAAATGTTTACGCTTCTGATGGACGTGAACTGCAATTGATTTCAATGCGCTGACAGGAATGATGAAAAATCGTTGTTGCTCAATAAGTGCAGGTTGCCTGGAGGAGTACATACAATTCACCTGCCCGAGTTAAAGAGAACAAAAATATACAATATTTATATACATGTATGCATGTCCAGGTAGGCGAACGAATTTTTAAAACGAAACAAAATATAAAATGGACAATTTGATCGATTACAAAGGAGGGAAAATATTACTTTTTGGTCTCCCAAAAAACATGTATTTCTTTAAACCTATGAAAACTTGTAAACTTTTTGTTAATGTAAAAATGTTTATGTTTTTAGAGAAGCATAAAAAAATAAGCAAAGTTTATATGTTGATATAAATTAATATTTCTTTATGAATTGATCTTTTTTCCATAGAAATGTTTTAAGAAAATGTGTCTACAAGTCTGCAATGAAATATTATAGGCGACAAAAACATTCTGAAGATATTAGTAGGGTTTTGAAATCCTTAAAAAGTGTTCAAAACTAATTTCTCAAATCGTAATGAAAATTTTATAGCATGCTTTTAGACACATTTCAACATGATTTTATATCGCAATTTAATAATTTTGTGGCACCCTCAATGCACCCCTCAGCCCTGCTAGATTTTAAGTAAAAAATTTCAGACAGCAGACACAAAAAAAAAAATGGAATTTATTGTCTTATTCCCCGCTGTCAGTAAAAAAAAAACACATCAAGAAAAGGTGTAAAGCGGAGGCAATATCTCAGTATTCAAATGCAGGTATACCCCTGTTCAAATTCAAAAGAAAAACAATTTCTTTACAAGTAGCACACCTTAATAATTCTCTCCTTTAATTGCACTACCGTAGTAAAGAGCTCAATGTAATAATGAGTAAAGAAATAATTTTAATGCCCATTACTTTTAACTTAATTGGTACAAGTTTACTATTATAACCCTCTCACTTTTAACTGCCATAAAACCCAATAAGAATGCATTTTCGCTGCACCAAAAGGATGCCTCATTTATTATTCATTCAATATTAATTCAAGCATTTAAAATTACCGCTCTCCTGAATGCCGGGATGCTGCATAAAGTATTCCATTAAAATGCTTTCGCATTAACCAAACGCCCATATCCTGTAGAGCTATCATTGTCCGATTTATTGTCACCAAGGGCACTGCTGGGCCACTCGCCCTTCACTCATTCGGTCACTGCAGTGAGAAAGGCTGCAGCGAGCGAACACCTCAGATGTCCGCAGGTGAACTTCATTTGCATATGTGTCGGTCGCCTTGTTCGTCCGTTTTTGCCTCCTCAGCTTTTCCTGGCCAACATCATCCACCCTTCTTCTGCTGGCCATTGTGGGCGTGACCACCGCGGGCCTTTGTGTCCGCACGCCCCTTTCTGTTTATCATTTTGCGCCCTCAGCCTCTGGTCGATTTTTCTCACAACATGTAAAGTGCATTCAAGCATTCGGCATTCGACGCGTAGGCGTTTCCTTGGCAATGCGAACTTACAGCAAAATGCATGTGCATCGGAAAATTATTGAATTCTTTATTACGCCGAGCTGTAATTAAATGGGCTTTTAATAATTGAGCCGAAAGCAGTGAAGTGGAGCAAGTACATATATTTGCAAACAAAAAGTGTTGTTATTTTACACGAAACATTTATTGTTTTCCTTGCATTTTTATTGAAAGCATTAACATCAAAAAGGAATCAAAATTCATCACTTTAAAAGTTAAGGTTAATTTCAGTAACATATGAAGGAGATATAAACATAAACCTACAAAAATTCATAAGTAAATTATTAATTAAAGCGAAAAAATAAGGGAAATATATAATACAAATATTTTATTGAAGCTTAAGTATTTGTTTCGAAATATATTTTGTGGCATATATCACCTATCTCAAAATTATGGAAAATCTGTGAAGAATGTTGATTTTTTTATACAACATATTATGTTTATATTTCATTTATTTTTAAGTTATTTACTTTATAATATATAAAATATTTTTAAGAAAATAGCAAAATTGAATAGAAGAAATTATAAATAGAATTTTAATATAATTTAGTTTTTTCATGATTATTTAGATTATTTTTTCGGTTATAACATTTGATATATACTTTATTTGAAAATTAATAACATAAATGGAATTTAAATATATTATAATGTGACCAATTAAGGTAAGTGCTGTTGTTTCTAATTTTTTTTTTTTAATTAGGTGATTAAGTTAAAACAAATATAGACTTTAGTATTTATGTATTTATAGATTTTTAGCGCCTCTTACAAAGTTCATCCCAAACTCTTGCCAGCAACAGGTGGACCGAGTTGGAAGCAAGGCTCTAAAAACAAACTGCTAAATTCAGAGCCAGAGCCAGAGCCTTCTGGGCCGCCAGCCCAACGGATGTTAGTCCTGGCAACACCACTTTACGACCAGCACACACACATAAATAGTACAAGCGGGACGCCTCCACACAGCTGCGGCACACGCACTTAGGCCGCCGTTTCCGTTTCCGCTCACTTAATGTTTCATTTTGTTGCTGTTGCTGTTGGCCGAAACCGACAACCGCCGCCTGTCACTCAGCAGACCTGTGTGCCTGCGTGTTTGTGGGCTGCTAATGTCCAACATGCTTGTCCATATGTCAGTTAGTAGTGGTGCGAGTGTGTGTGTGTGGGCCATGTGTTGGACGCCGAGACAAAATGGCTTAAGTAGTCACTTTTGTGCTTATGCCTGGACTTTGGTTTAATTAATTACAAGATTAATGTGACTGCACAATGTGTGTGAGTGGTTCAGGCAATTGCTAGCCATACTCTGCTCCACGTTGGATTGGACTCTGGACGTGGACGTGGGACGGTGGCCGACGGCCGTTGGACATTTGGCAAACTGCGTGTGACGGCGTCGTAGATGAGTTCATACTACACAGCATCGGCCAAGTAATTACATTCACACCCCACATTTGTCATTAACGATCCGGCAGCGGTGTGAGTGGGAGTGCCTGCGAGACGCTAAGAAATGTCTCCATAAATGTTTATGAACGAAGAAAATTGGTGGGAATTTGTGAAAGTGTCCACAAAAGGGCAATAGATATATGTATAATAAATGTATAAATAAAATAATAAAATCATATTTACTTTAGTACTTTGTTCTTCTTTTAACTAATGAACTTAAGTATTAAAAATGGTACAGATGGAATCTATAAAATGCCGCTTTCCTCATAACTGTCTCTTCAGAAGTAAGTATAATATAAACTTTAAATAATTATTAATGGAATATCAGGATTACAAAAAAAAAAAAAAATATATATATATATATATAAATACTCTTTAAACTCGTATCACGTTTTTTTTTTTAACGACAGTGAAATTATTTATATCAAATCATCATTTGTGATGAATGCACTGTGGCGCATACGAGAGTTTTAAAGGCCGTTAAATTAACTAAAAAGAATATTTCATTTATATTATTTTATAAATAAATTTTGTGAACAAAAATTCAACCTACTTATTTTCAGTTTACAAGTCGTCTTTAGAAGATTTTAATTATTTTATTTTACGATTCTAGAAAATGTGTTTGAACAAAAAATTCCCTTTAAATTGTGACATATTTGTCTGAATGTAAAATTATCATTTGGCTTTAAGGGCAGTTGATTCATATCAAAAAACTATATTCTAGCTATTATTTAATAGTTTAGTTGTCTTTATTAAGCATTTAGCTAACTCAATAAATCAATGTATCAATTTTATTTTATGATCCTAAAAACAGATGCCCTAAAAACTAAATTCCCATTAAAAGTGATTTATACATGCATATTAACTGCTGCTTGTCTTCTTTAATTACAACATCTCGAAACATATTTTTGGGTTGATGTCAACATTTTAATTAGTCCCCTGAAATGCTCAATTTCATTGCGGTTTTGTCAGTCGGCTTGTTAACAATTATTCATCCAGATAGGGTTCTCCAGGCGGATTCTACGCCACTTTTTCGGTTTCCCGTGCTTCCTATTCGAGGCTCCAAACGCAACTGACATCTGTCAACACTCATTAGCTCAGTGCGTCAGTGTGGTTATGTTGTTGCTGGTATTATTGCCTGCGAATATATACTTTTTTTGGATGATTGATGGGTTGTCTGTTATTTAAATATGTGACACAAAATCCCCTGACAAGCAAGCTTTAAACTCTGTGTAGATCGTGCAGATGAAAACATACAATTTTCGATATTTTTAGAACGGGAGATGAGAGATTTCAATCCTCTAGTTGTCTACTTTACATTCAAATAGCGTGCCAGCATGGAGCTCCTTCCTGTACAGTGTTTTCTTTTTTGTGCGTTAAAGAGCCTTTCAACTTTCGATATGTAATCCTTTGATTGATGCTCGCAACGTCAAAGCTTCGACCCCGGCCCTTTGGCCCATCTGCCCACAGCCGTACACAACACCTCCACGCCCATCGTCCTTGCTACTGCTACTGCAGTGGTAGCTACTACCAACTGAAATCAACGCCTATGCAAATTTGCCGAAGGACGACGACGACCAAGGTGAGAGGAGCGAGTGATAACGGGATGGATGGGATGGAAAAACTAGGCGGAGGGGCGAGGCCAAGAGTGAGACGAGTGTTAGACATATGATGACAAAGACGATTTTCGCATTTTGCCTTTTGATTAGCCAGCCATTGCCAGGGCTCGGGAGGCCTTACAAGGATATTTACCCCAGAGTAGGAAGAGAACTTGTAGTAAGGTTCAGGTAGCCGTAACTGTAAGCCCAGCCGTAAACAGTAGCCACAAAGCAAGGCATTTGATTAGCCCAAATGGAGTCTTCAAAGCTGCCAGGCGGACGCAGCATCCTGCATCCGCACTGCAATTGCAGATCCGGCAGCAACTGGACCGGCATTGAAAATGTCAAAAGTGGAAGGCTGGCTAACAGATTTTGGCTCAACAGTATTGCAGTTTGTTTTGATATCAGCTGACTTGATAGATTTGGACGGGAAATGTATACAATTATTAAAAAATTCATTCTTTATTTTGGGAAATTTGAAAATAAAAGGTGTCAGATATTGGCAGATTAAAGAGTTTTATATTTTTTGTTTCAATGGATTAAAAACTTAAAAAAAAGGTATATACAATATATTAATTTTTATATTTTATATATATTTATAAAACTTATTTTTTTGTAAGTCGGATACCCTTAATATATATATTTCACAAATGCAAGGACAATAAAAAATCAAAATGAGTAACGGCATTCCTTTTTTTTTTGCACTCGAACTATTTGTGATAGCTCTAGAGCTGACTCCGGGCTCTCTTCAAATTTTGTTCAAAAGGCAGAGAGAGCGCAAAAAAAAGCAGTCGCTCTCTCGTACGCATAAAAACCGCTCTTTTCGTCGTCAGCAGAAAAATAGCTGCATATTGCAATTCAAATGTATGGCTCCTAACCATCTTAGTAAATATATTGGTCTTTGGTGTTTGATGTTTGGTGACCTGTATTTGGTTTTTATTATAGACTTTGCCGGCTCGATGTCAGGGGAATTTTAAAAATATTAAAATGACCTTTGCTCTTTAATGAAAAATAGGTTCCTATTAAAATATAAAATAAATCTGCATTTCCATTTCGCAATTGCAAAATTATTAGGATTTATTTTTTGTCATAATATGCCTATTTTATTATACCAATTCATTAGCCTTGTAGTAACAAAAAAATTTTGTAATTAAATTGTTGCACCTGGGCAAAACCCGCAAAAGCCATTCTTAAAGCTGACCGCATTTTGATGTCTGCAAAAGCCAATCGATGTTGTCCCCGAAAGCCGCGAAATGCAAATTGAAATCAATTAGCTAATTATGGCGTATTGTGACCGCAATTCGAGAGACGGAGCGAGTCGAAGGTTAAAGCTGATTCAAAATTGTATCGATTAACTGGGCTTGGTCCAAGCTTGGCCATGTCCTCGAAATCCATGAGTAAACATGCTGTCCAATTAGCTTTTCTTTTCATCGTTTTTACCTTTTCCTTTAGCCGTAACTCGCTGAACTGATTTGGCCAAAATAGCTGCATTTTCGCGTGGTGTTGTTGCGTTCCACGCTTTTCCATTTCCACCTGTTGGCTAATTGAAATGCGGGGTCCGCGGGGAGGCGAACACAGGTGTGGCCAGGTGGATCTAACTTTGCACTCTGTCGAAAATATTATTGAAGGGTTAAAGTTTAAGCTTTTAAGTGCAAAAACACTTAAATTCAATTGTCTGAGTGTGTGCGTGTGTTAGTTAGCAGAGCCTGTAAGGACTCGTGGCGAAGCGCACTGTAAGCCAGTAGTGGTCTGAAAACTTTTCGATGCGCCTGTATTTGTGCTCCTTGTACCTTGGCCACAAAGTTGCATTTGTGTCGGGCTAGAGCTTAAACGCACTATGTATTTTCTATACATTTTTTAGTGGAACTTTTAAGTCCGTGAATACACAAAGTATTCTGGAAAATATGCAAAAGATAAAACTGAACTTGAAATTTAAATATCTATAATTAAAATCGTGTAATGCATAAGCATAATATAAAACAAACTATTTTTCTCAAAGTTAAGAATGCAATATTTATTTGTTTGCTTTAACACTATCTCTTGGGCTGAATAATTCCCAAAAATTAAATAAGCATTACATTACTGCACAATGCCCGACAAATGGAATGGAGAAACATAATCACACAGCGAATAAAAGAGAAGCCAAACTGGGAAGACATTTAGGGACACAAGCAGTTAACCGGAGGGCTACTGTCTGCCGGCAACAGATCTCGCTACGGGGGGAGCCATCCCCTCCAGAAACCTCTTTCCATTGCATCATTGACAAGTGGCCTTTAAATGAAGTGAAGAAGCCAAAGCAGTTGCTGCCTTTTGCAGCTGGCAACGTAGTCAACGGTTGAATGGTGCAGAGAAAAAATGATGTTAATCGATGGTCAAGTTGAACTTAATAAAGGTCAATTTACGTTCAATCTAGGCTTTATAAAGATCCTATTGGAAGAGAAATAAAAGGAAATACGAACGAATGAATGGAACTTCACTGTATATCTATTTTTAGACTTATTTTTAATATCAATAATTTATTTACTTCGAGTGCCAGGTGCTGTGGCCATCTTCTTATTTTAATATTCTATGGATTTAATTTATTTTTATTATTTTGGTTCTGTGTGGACTGGTGCTTAAGACGTGAATTGGGGTTGGATCGGAGCTGGTCCGATGATGATTACGGCTGGCCCAGACTGCGTCCTTGAACATCAGTTGTCAGGCTGCCCTGCTCGGCGCTCCTTGTGCCTGTGCTATTTCCTTCGTCGTCGTCCTTCGACACGTTTAAGGCATGCCGAGCAGGGCCATTCTCTTGCAACTTCGCGCTCAACAATTTAGTGTGCATCTTCCTATTATTCTTCCGCTCTCCCACTTCGTTGAAGTTTTCCTCGCGACTTTCACTCGAGTCCTTGCCGTGGGAGTTTCGTGGGCGGGGCGCGGCGTTTAAGTGATAATCCTGACTTATGCTGCGAATAATGTTGCTAAACTGTTGACTGCACTTTCACTTTAACTTTTATTCCCACTTTTCACCACTTAAAGTCACGCCGAATGTCTGCTTTTTCCAGGACTCGGTTCTTTTATTTTATCACGGCTGCAAAGAGAGCAATTGAGGGTTTTAAGAATGGAGTAAATGGGGAAAGATTATACTTGAAAAACTTTAATTTTATGTTAAAATAGTACTTGGGTATAAATATATAGTCTTTAAATACAGATTTTATTGTTGCAAACTTATCATGAGATATTCGAATATTTTAATGGGTAATAAATTCTTTAAACAAATTAACTTTTAAGAAATTTTGTTTAGACTCTGTTTATTGCTGTCAAAAATTAAGTTTTCTGAAAAATATAAATCTTTAAGTTCAGAAACCACAGGAATATTTTGATCTTTGTGTTCATAAATAATTTTAAAAGGAAGCAACCTAAAAATCAATATTATTATTATGGCATTAATCATGGTAATTCGTTGGGTTCTTGATCTATCTGTTAGAATTTAAACTAATGCCAATAAATTAAAAATACCAAACCTCCCTTGGAAAAGTTTTGAAAATAGAGGTAACTATCTCTCTATATACTAGTAAGTATATATTTATTTGCTACTAACAGGGAATAGACACGCATTTGTCTCTGACTGCTGACATTTCGGGGCACGAATGCCGGTTGCCTGAATTCCAGAAATACCACGACTCTTCCTTCCTTTGAGCTCCTTTTCACGGCTTTTCCCAGCACAGCCCCACTCCCCATCCCTTTGGTCTTATGCAACTGGGGTAAAGTTTGGCTCACGTTTTCGTGAATTGATTTGCGAGCGTTTTGCGGCGAAGCCTTGGGGTCACCTTTGGCCTTTGCCTTGTCTTCGGCTCCTCATTCATAATGAATAATTTCCGCACGAATTGAATTCAATGGCCAAATGGTTTTGCCGTCTTGTGCCGTTCCTGCCTAATGGCCATTATTATTATTAGGATTATTATGATTGCGATTACTGCCGAGAATATTACCGAACATTTCCGTGGCTCCTTTTGCCGCTCAGCTCGATAGTTTTCCTCCACGCTTTGCTAGTAGTTTGGTTTCCATTTCATTAGATTGACGTTCGATGGCAAAACTCCAGTTAATGTTTCATGATTTATTGCGTTTTAATTATTGTGTAAGGTACAAAACGGGTACCGCCGGGGCTGGTCTCTGTAATTTGATTAATTTGTAAAAGTGGTATTGAAGTCGAAGCAAGGTCAGTGGGGATAATTCCACTCTTTCAATGAAAAAACTATGATTAAGGACTGTTAACCAAACCCAAAATAATTAAATGCTTGCCAATAATCCGATCGGGCACATATACAATATAATAGGTTACACTTGCGGAAATAACACTTTAAAAGTGTCCAACTGGATGGACTTAAATTTCACGAAAAACTTAAAACCCTCCAATGGAAAAATGTTTTATTTCAGGCAATTTCCCAAACAATATTTCCATTAATTGGCAAATAAAAAGACTAGGAAGAAAAAACAAAAATAATGGATATGTGAAATCATTGACTCCCGTATCGAAATGGAATGCGTAAAGCGGTTGAAAAAATACACCTAAACGAGGAAACCAAATGAGAATTATCAAAAGGCAAAGTCCACACCAAAAGCTTTTATGTTCTGTATGGAAGACTGGCTGCAAAAAAAAGAAGAAAACCCCAACAGAAGTAAACAAACGGAATAGCACGCATACATGGGGAAATTAAGCCAACAAAAGAACAATCAAATTTGGCCAACACAAAAACTTGTGCAATAATAACTGCATTTCGCCATTGAATGTTATTGCATTAGTTTGTCTGGGCCAAAAGCGAAAAACAACAACAGGAATTGTCCAAAGGAAACGCTGAGAATGCGGAAAATCACATTCGGATGAAAACTTTTACTAAATGACACTATGGCATAACAATTGCATTATCCCCTTTGATCTGATTGCGTTTCTTTTTCTTTTACTTTTTTTGGCTTCGACTATTTGCGTTGAATTTGTTCCCATATAATCCAATTCCAATCAAGGCAAAGTGAACGAGGATTTTTAATTTTTCTAGCCAGTTTATTTTAATTCTATATGTAAACTTTTTTATGGCATTATAACAAATAATACTTTATCTTTTTTGAATACATTTTTCAAGAAAAAAATATTCGCTGGTTTTTTAATTAAATTCCATTAATGAGATAGATAATTTTACGGGGGGGAAATGAATATCTCACACATTAACAACAGAAAACAACAGCACAAGACCGATATATGAAACCAATTAGCTCTGCAATAATAACAAGTAGTTAAAACTCATTATATTTGGAAACAAGCTAAACAATATTGAATTTCAGAGCTTTGTTCACCCAAAATGTTGTGCAAGTCTTTGCATAATTTTGGTTTTCCTGATTCGCTTGTTTGGCTTTGGCTTTGATTTTACTTATATCGTTTTTAATTCAGTTTTTATTTTTGTGTTTTTTGGGTGAACTGCATTGCTAACCATGATGACGATGGTAACCGAATTCCGGCCACGAAGTGACAAACGCATTGAGCAAATAAATTTGATGGCCAAAAAAGCGTTTCCCCCGAATCGGGTACTCTTTCTCGCGAAATGCACGGAGGCATGCGCGTCGCAGGCTTTTCTCGGAACTGGAACGAGAGAGGAAAAGTGCACTTTTCACCATGGAAAAGCAACAAGTGGTCGCCGGTTTAGGATGTAATTGTAATATGGGCCCTTCTTAGCGCACTGCTTGCTTAGTAAGGGGAAAGGCTGCTTAGCATGAGATATGTTGAGTTTGCAGAACTGCTTTATCGACTGCAAATTCACCACGAATATTCCCCGAAAAATCAGAGGGGAAGTAAATGGTGAATTGTGTTGCAAAAGCAAGCAGTGTTTCCGTTTATATGTTTGAGATATTAGATTTTATTATGCTTGGTTTATTTATTTAAATGCATTTGCTTACTCTTACTTTGGCAAGAGTCTTAATAAATAAATCATTCTATAAGAATGCCCATAAGGAGGTTACATTTACTATTTAACACTTTAAAATGATTATAATAATTATTTTTCCAAAAAAAATTTTCGTCGACGGAAATGCTGTCCGTCTTTAAAAAAAAAATTAGAAAGGACTTTAGATAATAAGACACTCAGGGATCTTGTCAAGGACAATTAGCGAACTTTAAAATTTTTTTATTTTTTATGGTTTCTTTTTTTTAAATATTAATAAAGAATATACTTAAGTATGCTTATGTAATTTATTTTACCAATCAAATAATGATAAATAATACTTAATACTTAAAATCTACGAGTATTAGGTAACACTACTTTTAATTTATAGCGTGTTCTTATTATTCTTTGTCATAATTGATATAATCTTTTAAATATCAAACAGTATTGTTCGTAAATTTATGTGAAAAAAACTAATAATAATATTATAAGTAAATAACGTGTGATGGGAAGCCAATATAGTTGCTTGAAGGAGCTTTTTTCATCTTGCTTTACGCATAATTTTCCAAACACCATAAAACCGGGCACGTGACAAGGCCCCCAGCTCCGGAGCCAGTCACGTGAATCGAAATGGTAAAAATGAAATGCTAAGCCCTTTGTGACTGCCGCGCAGTCGGAGGTTAAAGTTCCTGCGTGCAAAACTTTTGCGAAATGTAGCGCAAATAATTGCGTAAGATGAGCATAAGAGCGGAAAAACTTGTTGCATCCTGCGAGGCGTTTGTGGCTTTCTGATTGCGTGTCAAGTTTTGAGGTTTTCTACGTGTCTTGGCTTGTGAATCTAAAGTGGTTACTCCAGGAAGAAATGGTGCTTCTTTACGCAGGAATACAAACAGAAATTCAATGAGATTTATCGAAGAAAAGCCTTCGTCCAGACAAAACATAGAAAAATTTATAAAATGATAATGTGTTGCCATGCATAATTACTTCTTTTTAATCTGACGGAAACAGCTAATTGATTATTCTAAGCATTACCAAACTTTTGAACCCAACTATTGTCTAAAAACTGGTTATAACATTTATACAGATATTTGATTATAAACCAGAAAAAATGGACTTAACTGTAGTATCTACCGCAGTTTGTACCCACAATCACCCGACTGCACCAGAGAGCTCTACGGTGACATGAAACATATTGTTTATATTCCGTTTACTCCATTCATGAGAGGCAGGCGGGGTGACAGCCACAGGCAGGGGTAAAATCTACATATTTATTGTGGCAACAATTTCTAAACTAATTTAACAAGGCTGCCCCAAAATGTGTACAGCATCTGCCCCTCGGACCTCGGACCCACCGAGTATCAACATAAAATGTAGGCAAAACAGAGGGAAAGCCAAACAGAACTGAAAATCCGGCGAAACGGAAGCACAAACGTTGCCCAGAAACTTTTGTCATCATATATAGTTGTGGCCATAAATGTTCAAACACTGTTACCAAGTCATGCCAAAATCTGACCAAATATGATCAATGAACCCAAAAGTGCGTAGCCGAAATTGCAAATAATTTGCAGTGGAGGATGGTTGATGACTAATTTGTGTGTCTATGGTTTTCTTGTCTCTCGAATCACGTCCTTATCTTGGCTTCCATTGAGTAAATATTGATGCTTTGGTACCTGAGTTAATTGCCGGCAAGCGGAAGTTACATATTCCCCATATTGCATGTTCATTGGCCGGCTAAATAAATATTTATAAATAATTAGGCAAGGACAAAATAATTAGAGGAAGTAAATGCACACATTTCGTGTTTGCTTGGGAAAGGCTAAGCATTTAAATGGGATTTGATTTATGATAAAACATTTATAACTATGTTATCAGAGGAGCTTCTCTACCTTTGTTTGAACATTAAAATTCGCCTCTCGAGAGCTGGCAACGAGTATTATTCGACACACACTAGACTGTGCCAATTACAAGACCGGCTATTTGCATTAAGTGCCTATGACAGCGGACGGAAGGGCGGGGCCCAGGAAGAGGATGAACTTTGAACCAGAATTGCCTGATATGTGAGACAGAGGCTTCAACTTAAAACGGCTCTGAGTGCAGCCTAAGTGCTGGCAATTCTACTTACTTGCACATCTGTCAGGTTGAGATTCCGGGCTCAGGAAGCACTTAATAAATTCTAAACAATTGTTTGCGTCTTGGTCGGGTACGAACAAAGGGCAGCCCGTCATCATTGTTCGTGCCCGAATCCCGAGTCCTGAGTCCTGCGATAAAGCCGGGTCAACGGTCTGCGGGCCAAGTTACTCGAATTGCCGCAGCAACAGCAGCTGGGGCCGTACATCATAATTATCTAAATGCCTGCACTCTCGGCTTGTTGAGTGCAAATCGAATTTCGACCACATGCAAAATCACAAATCAAAGTCCGGGCTAGCCAGTTCACGAAATAGAAGGACCGCCGCGGAAAAAGAGATGATGATGATGGCCCGGGCGGACATGGAAATGGACATCCAGGATGCTGACCGAACTGCACAGTGACATGTTTGTAATTAGCACTTCACCATCGGAATGCCGATGGCCCCCTGCTCAAAAAATTGAAGGAGCCAAGCGAAGCTGCGCAGTTGCCGGCAAAAACACCAAAATTAGTTTAGAATTTCGCACAATTCTGTCAAAAGGCCGAATATTACGTTTGCCCCATTAGAGAGTCCTATTATGGCAGGGAAATTCCGTCTGGTTAAAAGCAAAATACTACTGTGAACTAATTGAAATTAATTAACTACTTACTAATGTAAGTTTTCAATGTAAGCGAACACCTGAAAGCACCAGAGTGTACCCAGCTCATTTACCGGCCACTTTAATCAATTAAATCCAATTGCTAAAGTCCATTTTATCACCCTGGCCTTTACCTTTATATATTTTAATCAGTAAATAGTCGTACTCTGTGTAGTCCTTCTGCTAAAAGCTAAAAGTTTCTCTTCTGTGAATATTCTCCCAAGTGAAATGTTGTCCTAACCTTGTTACCTCCTTTTGGCGCTTACGGTGCTCCAAATTACGTCATTTGGATATCAAAAATTCAGCTCGGAACAAATTTAATTTGCCTTTACCTTTGATTTTGCGTGGCACAAGACTGAAATATTTTGAGATACTTGCATCTTTTAAATCAACTCACGTGCCAAGTAAAAATGGCGAGGACCCAAACTGAAAGGCAGAGACGCGAAACGCGCTGGTATAATCTTAAAATAAATTTATTTTTATGCAGTCAACAAGTGCGCTTTTTTGGTAAAAGGAAGACCAGGGCAATGGAAAGGAAGTGAACATTAAATGAATCAGACTGAAAGTGCATTAAATGCATTTAAGGCTTGCCATCAACAGTCGAGAGCCGTAAACACGATTATCTCAACTCTACAAGAAATCAAATTTAACCGAAGCCAGCAAATTGATTTATCGGTCGTGGAAATCAAACCGCAGAAATGCTTGAAGGGCGGTAAACAGTTCAAGGACCAAGAATCTTAATTTTAGATTTTAATGCGACAGTAAAGACGGAGACAGGGCTCTTCTGCTTTCATCAATAGTTAAAATATATAGTTTTTTCTTCTTATATTTGCAGCAATGGTATTTGGATAAGCTAAAAATATTTATAAATAATGTTCAGAGATGTTGTCTGCTGTTAACATTCATCCATATTCCAGGATCATGATTCTAGATCTAAGATTCGACTTTATTGGTAATCAAAAACATTAAAATTAGGCAAACTCACATAATTAAAATAGTTCCATACTTACTTACTTGTAAATAGAAAATAAAATAAATAATTTCCCCTTCAATACACTTCATTGGGAATTGATTCCAATAGGCACCGGGTATCTAATGGGCGGAAAACTAACTTTCCTGCGAGTATTGGCTTTTAAGTAGCAGTCAGAGTCTCAGTCTGAGTCTGAGTCCCAGCCACAGGCAGCTCTCAACTTTGCATCATTCTTTTCATTTCGCGTGAGTAGATGGATGAATGGAATGAATGGATTGTTGTGCCGGCTTCCTGCGTTTGACTTGCCGTTGGCTGAGTGCCTGCTCGTCCTGGTCTAGATGGAGCCAAGTAGTAAGGCAGCCAAACAGCCAAGCAGACAGCCAGTTGGCGGCTTGTTGAAGCGGATTTGTGCACTCCTCTTGGCCCTATGATTCTGCCTCTGACCTCCGACCTCCGACCTGGTTGTCCCTTGTGGCCCTGTGCTTCCGCTGATGCAGCTGGAACGGTCGCCTCGGTGGCGTCAACAGCTTACATTATTTATTTTGTTTTATTTTTCATCCGCCTTCAGTCTGTGTGATGGGCGGCGTGAGGGCGGTACAACGACCCAGAATGATGACAGATCAAGTATTTATAGAACGTCGCTTTGCATTTCGTTAGGTATTGATTTTGTTAAAGGCTCATATTTGCCTTAATAGTTATAGTTTAGACTTTAGAGGAGTTGAAATTGAGTGACTGAAGTTTGGTAAACGGTTAGAAGTGGATGGGAATATTTAGAAAATGTTTACCCACTTTGTGTTTACCTTTAAAATATCTAAATGTGGTTTATTGTTGTTAAAGTAAGCAAATTTAATTTATGTTTACCTTCTGTGCTCTCTGCATTTTAGGGTTATTATAATTAATGCTTGGAATTTCTACATTTTACATAAATGACATTAAATGACACTTACAAGCTTCAAGCTGCAGATAGCATCCAGTAAACCCTTATCCCTCTTTAAAGCATAATAATTTTAAATCAATTCCATTTGAGGTCTTTTAAATAAATTTCATTGAATCCGATTTTACCAACATAGCTGTTAACACGTCATAAAATATGGTCAACACTTTCCACCAATGCCAGTCCGGGTAGGGAGACGCTTGTAAGGGATAAGGCCCTTTACATTTAATAAAGGACATACAGAAATCAGCGTAAGCCGCCTCTTGTGAAGTCTCCTAGGCGGCTTGCCACCCGTCGCTGTGTTGTCATTTTTGAAAACATTTTTTCACTCTTCCCAGTGATGGAAGGCGAACTCCACTTCGTTGTTCTGCACTTGCTGGTATTTTTCGAGCTTGCTTTTATTTATTTTTCTTTTTTACTTCGCTGTCAAGCAGGATATTACACCTCGGATTTCGGCGCTGTCTTTCACTTTCGCCTGCTGTGACATATTTCTATGGCCATTTCCATCCCTTGGCCCCGCTGCGTGATAAGTTTGAGGCAGCCAGACAGACATATTTTTGTGGCTTATACGCATCCGTTGTTGGCTCTCATATATATATATAACCTGCTCTTTTGTTTAATCTTATAAACAATGTCAGCGGGTGCTCTTGGCTCAAATTGTTGCGTATATCATCCCTAAGGGCTTTATTGTTTTAATATGTTAAGTCGCAAGTTTGTGGAAATTTGCATGCCTTAATATGTGAGAGTTATGGGAATGTTAGTCATGAAATGCAAAATAATTACCAGGACTGGGATAAAGAGATTGGGTTTTATTTTTAATGTTGTAAGGTATAGTTTATAGTTGGGATTTCGTTAACTTTTGGATATTATTAGCAGTATAATTATAGTGATTATCTTGTTCTTTACGATTTAATATCTATGAAATATATAATCAAACAAATATTCTATTAAAGAAAAATATTAAATAGGAAAAATATTAATAACAAAAATATTAAATTATTCGCATTGCAAAATATTTTTTTAAATTATTTATAATGTTTACTTTTACTTTTTTCAAGTGGCTTACAATCCAAAGGTGATTGGAAGTATGACAGAATATCCGCAATTCGAAATATAATTTGCAATTGTTTTCGCTTTTTAACGAATATTTTAAGTGGCTTAAAATGCAAAGGTGAGTGTAAAAAAAAATATATATATTAAATCTTAGTCAAAAAATATAACAGAATAAAACTTACAATATATTTGCATTGTAACGTATTCTATTTATACTCTTTTCAAGTGAATATAAATTCAAATAACGAAATTTTACGCATAGTAAAATAATAAAAAAAAATGTACAAAAACTAACTCAATTTATTTTATACTTGTTAAACTCTTTTTCGGTGGTTTTAAATACAATAATAGGCAAAACAACTAAATTATTTTTATAAAGAATTTCATGGAAAATATTTAGAAATGTGAGCATTTTGCTCTCATATTTTAATGCAGCCCACGTGCCTGCTAATTCCGCATCGAGAGATTCTTCTAATCGGCATTCCTTTGGCGGCGTCTAACTAATTTTCATACATTTATCAACACTTTTTTATGACCCTCCGGCGAATGTAATTTGTACTGGCTGCGCGGTCTCTCTTGTGGAATTCCGCTCAGTTTCTGGCTGCTTGATTTTTTCACCGAACCTCCGAACATCCGAACATCCGGCGGGTATTTGCACCCAAGCGCCCGCACCAAATTAGCCATTTTCTAATGAAACACAAGCTTGGGTCTGTCTGCTCTGATAAAAGCACAAAGGATATCGCCGGGGGCCGAGTCCTTACCCTTAACCTTACCCCCAACACACATCGTACATAACTCACCGCTGATTTTGAGGCACTGCCTCGCCCCTGTTTGTCGTTGATTTTTTTCCGGTTTTTGTTTGGATTCACCGGCGCTTTGTTTGTAGTTATGTTCTACGTGCGGTTAATCGCAAATGAGCAGCGCCACTCCTAGGGCCCATAATGAGGCCAATTAGGCCCAAGGCAAAAACTAAATGCCGTGTGCAGCTTGTGTAATGGGCCGCCTAACTATGCGTAGAACCCTCTCTCTGCTCCCTTCAGCACTTTCGCAATTACGGATACGCAAACAGCCTTACATCTTGTGCGATATCCTGAAGTTATCAGGATGCGGCATCCGCAGCTTTAAGTTCCTTCCTTCGGCGCCTCGTCTAGCTGTTTGTCAGCCATTTGATGCCCGGATTATGCTGATGTTTCGCAGACCTCCTGGCGACCAGCAGCAATTGGCCCTGCAGCATTTTATGGCTCCATTTGGATTGGAACTCAGCACTGGCGAATGCAATTTGAATGGACCAAGTTGGGGCAAGTTCTCCCTTAACGCTTTATGACTTGTCTTCGACTGAAGTTTTTTTTCCAAATGACGCTAGTTTAAGGGTTTTTTTATGGTGGTAATAAGGGTTTGTTTTCTGGTCTAAGTTCTTGCAGAGTTCTTTTTAATAAACCTACTGACATAAAGTGAGTGAAAAAAATGTCAGCCTCTTAAAAATATTTTCTAAATTAGTTTGATCTAAAAGAATTGTTATAAAAATATGTTTATCTCTAGAAACATTATGACTTGTGGCCTTGGTATCCCTTTTATTTTTTAGCACACTCCACAATAGCACTTTCCGCTCATAAAAATATGTTCCCTGCACAGGACAAAAGGATCTCCGCGCATACAATGACAATGCATTTGTTGAATATTTGCACGGAAATCGCCAGAGAGCATGTGAAATATTTATGGAGGGGCATTGTGGATGTCACGATGATTAGTTGCATATCCTCTTAACCCACCAATGCCAACACCAATGCCAAGCGCTGGCTGCATGCTTCTGAGGCTCTGCGTCCCCCCGATTTCCTCCAGGCAAATATTTAATTTAAGAACATTTTCTTGCGTTATCCTCGGCCATGGGACGTGGCCACAGTGTGGCGTGTCCTGTCCAGTGCTGTCCTGTCTTGTCTTCTTTGGAAATCTCAGTTGAATTCCCCCACTTTCTACAACCTCTGCACACGCTACCTACACCCACACACATTTTCTCTTATTTTTCTCAGCAGCTCTGTTGTTTTTTCCTTCGATTGCAGTTGCAGAAGCGGCCCGAGTAGTGCTGGCAGTTTGTCATTTTTTTCGGAGTCTTTAAGGGGAGTGAATCTGCAATAAAGTCAAAACAAATCAAATTAATATAAATTAATATTAATTTCTTGTTAAAACTTACAAGACAAATTTAAAATACAGAGTGGTTTTAACTTTTCCATGGTTTTGAATACTTATAAACATTTTTCTGTATTTTAGTACAAGCACTTTTATTATAGAATGGCGCTTTCAAATTAAATCCAATATATTTAATTCATTAGAAATTATGGAGTCCATTTTATCACCAGAACCTTAAGGTCAAGGAAAAATCAAAGATCCCAAGTCAAAACCTTCTTTTAAATTGTGTTGCACGCATCACTGGTCCTATGAGCCTCGGCTCAGTCATACTCGTATTAGCCCAAGTCAAACAATGGCATTGGCAAACCGAGAGCGGCGCCAAATTGCAACGTGCAGAAACCAAGTTGGAGCAAGAGCTAGGAATGGAGCCGAGAACAGGGGGCTGGGTCCAGAGATGTTAAGAAAATGCACCAGACAGAAAATCGATGGAACAATGCTGGCCACTGCTCCTGCCGCTTCTGTGTGTTTATTTGTTTATTTTTTTTTTATTCCCTTTTTGCGGCCAAGTGGGGGAGGCACTCTAAGTCCTTTGTGTGGCAGATTAACACGTGCAGGCTCTCGGGACTCTAAGAAAAAAAATGGGGGAAGTCAGAAGGTCACTTTCGAATGGTTGGCACACATATATTTAAATTGGGCGTTCCCATGGATTCATGAAAGCAAAAAGAAATCCTCGAAATGCACATACACTCACAAATTATTAAACTATCCGCTCAGCTCTGCTCTGCAGCAGCTTTTTCAAATCGATTAATAAAAAATACTCAAGCGAAATCAATTTGCACTTTTTTAATTAAACTTGTGTTTTTCCCCGCATCGTTTATTCCCTCTTATGGCACCCGGTTTTATTAAACGTTTTGTAGGTTTCCTTTTTTCTTTGACGCATATTTTTCAGAAATCGCTGCGGTTGTTTGTCAATTGCATGATGAAAAGGGGCCGCGGGCGTTTTCAACCCACTTTGGGGTTCGAGCATAAAATTAAAATGAAAGAAAATGAAGTTGATTTAAATGTGACATATTTAACATCATGAATCTGAATCAATATATATATATATGTGCCGCATATTTACTCATTTATAAAGCATGACTTTTCATTTAACTAAAGAATTTTTTAGATGGAAAAAAAGCTTGGTGAAGTAGAGGTCATAAGTAAGTGAAGTTATATTATTGCCATTTAAGCTATATGTGGAATAGATTAGACCTTCAACTAAACAAATATATTATGTAATAATTATGAGTGGAGTTTCCGCGACTATAAAAACATTTTAATACTCTAGATCAGTAGTGCCCAATGCTCGAATTCGCGAGTCTCCAAACTTCTCTGAAAGGCCTCTGCCTCTACGCATAATAAAAACTGTGAGATACCAGGTACTTAAAGTATTGTGCGTGAAATTAAATAGCACACGGACATGGAAAAAACAAAATGTTGACAAATGAAGACAAATGTTGCTAAAAACATGTTGAGTAACGTTCAAAAAAGACTAATTCTGCAGCTGTACGCAGCTGCATTACGAATTAATACTGCGCCCGAAAGCACGCAACACTTTTTTTCGCTACTGCCGTTGTGGCTCAAAAAAAGAAGAAACTTTATTGTTTAATAACTTCCATGTTACCGATTTTACTCAAATTTTAAGAAAACTTCTGCAAAAGCCTACTTATTTATTTTATCTATTTATTTTAAGCCAAAAGTTACGACTATAGCTTATATAAAGTTTTTTACGATTTTCGGGGGCGGAAGTGGGCGTGGCTAAATTTTAAAACAAACTTGATCTGCGTGCAACAGATTCCAATGTTGTCACCAAATTTGGTAACTCTAGCTCTTATAGTCTGTGAGATCTGTTGTTTCACACGGACGGACAGACGGACAGACGGACATGGCTTAATCGACTCGGCTGGTGATGCTGATCAAGAATATATATACTTTATGGGGTCGGAGATGCCTCCTTCTGCCTGTTACATACATTCTCTATTGGCACTAACTTATAATACCCTTGTACCCTATGGGTACCGGGTATAAAAATTCACCAGTACTGTAAAATTGCAATTTTGTTGATAGTCCTAATCTCTTTTAGAGTTAAATATCTATCTTAAAAATCTAGATGAAGTACTAAATCGATCCTTTAATTGTATAGTCTTTCATTCGATTATGTTATATCCAGTTTAGTGAATTTTTATATCTATGGCTTTTACTACACAAACAACTCCTTAAGGGTTAAATATAAGGCATCCTTAAGAACACCCTCAAAACTCAATAGTAAATGCAACACTCTCGAATAAAAAATTCTTCTCAACTGCTTCTGTTGCTCATATATTTTGTTTTTATTTTTAAAAAATTCAATCATAACAATTAAAATTCAGTTTACATTTATTTTTCAATGGGTTCCGTCTCTCATTTCTGTTGAAATTATGCTATTACATTTAGGAATTTGTCTGTCATATATATATATAGTAAACAATTCCATTTAACATTAATTAGTCAATTATTAAATACTTAGAAAATAAAATGCGTCTAAATCGAAATAGGTAATTACAATGTCGTTCAATAACCAAAATTATATGTTGTATATCAATTCTTGTTTAGGTGATTATATTCTAACCAATTATATTGTTCCATTTTATCCATTTACTCCATTTGGTTTTGATTTCTATTCATAATTACAAGTTAGCTGTTTGGTTTTATTCTTTGTTTTTCCAAAAATATATATTTTCCCTTAATTTACTTTCATATATAGTATGTTCAGTATGATCAGTTTATTTTGTATGCTTAATTTTGGTTTTGTGGCTCGTTGGAGGACAATGCGCCAAGATAGACTTTTCAAAAAGGCAAAAAACACTATATTATACAACTACAATTGGTTGATTTTTATATTTTATACAAATTTTACAAGATTTCTGTCTGCTGAACAATTCGAATATAGAACAATTCTCGGCACTAAGACTAAACTGTTTTTTCTTCGCTAATTATACAAATATTAACACATTCAGCGTCAACTCTTCGCTAGATGTACAAATAAAATTCCATCAAATAGTGCACATATGACGGTTGTGCTTTTAAAATTCCACCAAGAAGACATTTTGTATGTGTTGCCTAAAGTGTGCGTGCTATGAGGAGAAGCCCTGATTCCCCTGGCCTCTTTGCGGCGATTTCTGCTGCTGCTGCGGCTGCAACTGCTGCTGCTGCTGCAACTGTTGCTGAGGCTGCTGCTGTTGCATGTTTATTTGACTATTGGCATTAGCTCTATTTAAATTACTCGAACTGTTTTGGCTAAGTTGGGACTTATGATTATTGTTTGCGGTCGTAACTGTGGCCACGCGTCTGAGCCGATTATCCGGAATCGGTGGGGATTGTAGGGTGCCCGAATATGGCTGATGTTGCGGCGACAGGGAGGCGGGTCCACTGCCGCTGCCACCGAAGGCGTTGCGAATGCTACTGCCGCCACCACCGCCAGCACCACCAGAGCCACCAAAGATGCTGCCATTGCTGCTGCCGATCAGGCTCAGCGAGTGCTCGTTTGAGAGGATCTGGTGGGCGGCCAGGTTCATCTCCTCGGGCGTCATGTCCAGCGCCTCGCGCATCTCGCGAGCGGCTGTCCCCACGAACTCAGAGTCACAGTATTTGCCCAATCCCTCAGCGGCGAGTACCTGAAGTAATTCATTTTTAATTTAAAATAAATAATATATCGGGAATTTATTTCTAGTGGCTACTCACCCCTCCAATCAATGATTCGGCCAGGCCGTTCATTTCAGATGAAGTTGGTAAACGACGCTGATCGTAGGGACTAGCTGGTGTCGATTGGATCATGCGCTCGTGGCCAGGAATAGTACCATTGGGGGCGTAGACTGCTTGTGCGCAATAAAACAAGACATATAGCAATTAATTCAATGAAAGTTTAAGAAAAATATTTTATAGTTGGTGGATATACATGTATATACGCATATGGTTACAACTTTATACAGCTTGATGATCTGTGTTAATTTTAATACAAATGCTTACAAATAATATATTCAACTTTCTTTAGTTTACAAATTCCTACAAATAATTAACTGGAGAGAAAATATCAATTATTTTACTAATAAGAGGGGTCTTTTAAAAACCCTTTAGCGTATTGAAATTATTTAAATCGGTGTCTAAAACTATGCCACAACGTGTGTTGTCGTAAAAACAAAACTAAAAATATTGCATACTTTAAGACACTTTTTAAAGTAATTTCAAAACCCTTGTGCTTTTTTGAAAATCCCCGCATATGTAGAGATGGTCAAGTAATTCCTTGCACAACGAAAAATTTTCTATGATTTTATTAAAGTTAAAAAACATGAAATTTTTCATTTTTTCTTTTATTATACCGTTTGCATAAGTGCTATTGAAAAAAACTTTTTTTTGCAAAGAAATACTTGACAAACTGTAAACATTTTAAGTATCTTAAAAAAAAAATAATAAATAATAAAAAAAAAATCAGTAATTTAAAAAAATAGTTGAACAAAATACTTAAAAATTAAAGTCTCGTAATTGTAAATCTGCCTACAAATTTGATTCATCGAACTAAGTTATGATATTGATCAGAATATTGATAAAATTTAATGGCGTTCTTAAAATTCAAGGAATATTTTTATATATTTTGATTAAAACAATATTTTATATACTTAACATTGAATTCAATACTTACATTACGGTTGTTTTTTTTTTTTCGTTTTGTTTACTATAAATTTGTACTCTTCAACACTATATGTCGATCATCAAGCTTATAAATTGTTTCGTATTAATTATAACAGTTAATATTTGGTTAGGCATTCGATATTATAATGTTTATCAACACTGTTTTCAAACATGGTCATTCTGGTTAATAACCTTTAAAGCTATGATCATATCAGAAGCACAAGTCAAACCAAATCAAAGATTATCTAGCTAAAGCAAGCAATTATTAACACTAGGCAAACTTATTATTTGCAGATACTTATAAAACATCTACGTATACGGATTTACGGCCAGGCGTTCTATGAACAATGCAAGCGGCGTAAGCATATTTCAGAGGTGAGGATATGTGTCTGGTGTATTCACAGTGTTTAAGTGTAAGTGTTAATGAAGGGCCCCACCCGGACCATGTGACTTTAAATTCCACACAAAAGGAAAAAGGAAGCGACGACATCACAACATCGAAGGACAACAAGGAGCTGCTCTGGCATAAAGTAGGGAAACATATACGAGTATTTGTAGCATAGCAATGGAGACAACGATCAGATCCTCGGCTCGGGTATAACGATTGAGTAATTGGTTGGTTGGTTAGTATCGTAATGTGGTTTATATGGTCGCAAGGCACACACGCACACACAGTTTCTTAGGGGCTAATATTCGGTAAAGCCAAGTCCAAGGCTTATGAGTAGATGGGCACAACATCACGGCTTGTTTATAGATATATAAACAAAATTGTATATATATAGTTTATATGGAGAGTATATAGACATCGATATCGGGCTGTGGGTTTGCTTTTAATTACGTTCTCTCTGGTTGCTGTTGTTGCGTGTTAAACGATTGTTGTTGTTAAAGTTGTTTCTGGTTCTGGTTGTAGTTTGTTGTTCTGGTTGTAGGTGTTATGTCATTAGATCCGCTTTCCTATCAGGGAACTCTCTCAACTCGGTCACACATAATAGCACAGTCTTTACGGAATGTTTTTGTCTCATTCAAAACTTAACAGAAAATATTTAAACATAATTGAATTTTTGGGAACTGCCTCGAACTCTTTCGAAACTCATCCATCAAGAATTTGTCAGGGTTCGAAACTCAGCACTCGGTGGTCTTTAAACTCGAATCACTTAAGCTATAATGAAGATTTTTGTGAAAAAGAGTTATAGAAAACAAATTACTTTAACAGACACAATTGACTGATTTGGTAAAATCATGTTTTTGGTTCTTTCTAATTCGTCTTTCTCTCAACGATTTCAGGATTTATCATGTGTTGATTAGATTGATTAGTTTGTAATTAACAAAAGGAGCCACTGACGCTGGGGTTAGTAGTATTAAGTTATTAGGACGACCTTAAGTGGAATAACATTGTGTTTAGAGGGGGTTTGTATCGATAGTATTTTAAATAGATCAGCCAATTGAATGTCGGATATATTACTTGCTGCATCTGGGTCTTAAATAAAACTTAAGAAACGTAATATAATAAAGTAATATGGGTTAGTTTCTCAGGGGTTACTCTTTAATTTCAACATAAAATTATTTGATAATCCTTTAGCCTGCAGAGGTGTTGTTTCCCATTCTGTATATTTTATTTTTTATTATTAGACTTTACCTGATATTTGCTTATGTATTGAGATGTGTCGTTGTGTGTTTTTGCTTGACTTTAACTATATGGCAGCGAAAGCGTTACTAGTTTTAGCTGTTGAATGAAGCTGCACTCAAACAGTACTACTTTTGTTCTACATTAACTAGTCTAGGTAATCCGAAATAAGGTCTAATGAATGCTTGCTACGAATGTTACGAAAACATAAGACTCTTTTTGATTTAATTGTATTAATTTTAATTAATTCGATTAATGAAAAGCCAGGAAACTACGATAAAACCAAAAAGTCTGCTGCCTCATCTCGTTATTGGTTATTGATGTTGCTCTCGCTTCGAATTATCATATATCAACATTTGTACATTCCGCAGGCAAAATAACGAATCTTAGAACGCAGTGGGCGATAGTCTGTACATGATTTTAGTTTGCATTAATGTTTAGTTGGAATGCAGCAGCTACATATAGTCGGAGTTCGAATAAAACAAATCAATAATACAATCAAGTGTTGAGGAAAATTTAGTTGCGTTTTTGTTAGGGTCAAATTTGGGGAGTGTGTGTGAAAACAACAAACGAACCAATTCGATCGGAATTAATTTCAGAATTTTATCCAGTAAGAAACGAATAAAGTATAAAAACACATTAAATAATGTTAATAAATTGTTGTGCATTTTTTTGTTGCTGTTGCTGTTGCTGTTGCATTTACTGCTGTAGTTGATTGTTAGGTTTGGTTGGTTTTAATTTAATTATTGCAATTTGCAGCATTTTAGGCTTACCATTGTTATATGGATGCAATAAAATACCACGATTGCGGTTGCTGAAATTAATGTTCGGGGATTGAGTAAAAGTTTGGTTTATGTAGCTTTTTTTTTTTTTTCAATAAGTTCTGTTGGTTGGTCTTTTCTTTTTTTCGATTGGTTTTAAATCCGCTAGTTTAAAGGTATTTATTTGTGATTGCAACTAAGTTTGCTAAGTCAACTAAGTTGAAACTCGTATCTTGCTTGGGTGGTGCTGCCAAGCCAGGGGGCTTGGCCGGCTCCTTTTGTCCATTACAAACTTTAAGGCGCTCTTCACTAGGTGACCAAACAAAATGCCACGAAACATAAACCATAAATTGTCGGTAATTGGCGGTAAGAAATATCGATCAACTCACTAAACAGCAAGCCATAGTAACAAGTAGTATGGTAATGGAGCTTGGTGTGTGTTTATCTCTTTTTTTTTGTATTTTTTTTCTAGGTGAAAACCAAAAGAGCAAGCTCCAACACTCTTCCCAATGTCAGCCCCTACGCCCGCATACTCACTCGTAGGAAATGGCATTGGCCTCCGGCGGCAGCGTTCCGGTCACTGTTACCGGGGCCATGCCCCCTCCGTTCTTGGCCAGAGGCCGCATGGAGATGCTCTCGCCGAAGGTCCTCAGTTCGCCGCCGCTTCCGGAGGCCTGCAGCTCGTCCTGCAGCTTCCCGGCCGCCGCCAGCCTGGCCTGCATAATGTTCCGCGTAATGTTGTTCACCCCGTCGGCCACGCTGCGGTTCAGGCTGTCGTACAGGTAATCCCCGCCGGCGGCATCGGCGCTGCCCAGCACCATCGTGCTGCCACCCACGCCCATGCCCACCGCCCCGGAGGCAGAGCTGCCGATGGCCAGGGCGCCGTTGCTCTGCGAGGCGTTCGCCTTGGCGCTGCGCCGGAAGGTTCCGTTGCCGTGCCGCCGGATCGACGACCACACGCTGCCGAAGAGCGTGTGGTGGCGCTGCAGGGATAAGCAAGGAAATCAATTATAAATTAATTGAATTCCATATCTTCTTCTTACCCTGTGCATGGGCTCCGGCTCTTGATCCAGCTCATCAAGGTTGCCTGAGATGGCTCTCTTGAGAGCCGGCGACACCTCGTGCAGGGTTCGCAGACCTGCCTGCAGGGTAACCGTATTGCTATCCGGATGTCCTTCCTTGCCCTCCTGCTCCTTGCGCTTCTTGAAGCGCCTGAAGTAGTCCTGGATGAGATAGGTGGCATAGAATTTGCCCACTGTCACCTCGTCATCGTTGCCCGGCGGCGGAACCACCTGATCCAGCAGCTTCGGATTGGTTCGCTTCCAGATCTGCTTGATGGTGGCCCGCAGCTCGGCGTTGCAGTCGTCGATGTTGCCCTCCGTCTTGATGCTCAGCGAAGTGCGGACTACGGCGAAGAGGGTGGCGTTGAAGAGAACGGTGCCGTCGGAGTTGAGGGGCATGTTCATGGACACCAGCCGCTTGCAGGCCATGCGATGGGGACAGAGCTTGCCGAAGCCCAGCGGCGGCGATATCTTGCGCAGTAGCGTCACCACGTCCAAGTGCTTGATGCGACCCTTGGCATCCGGATCGTACTCGCTCCACAGGCGGATGAACTCGTCCAGGTGATGGGGACCCAGGATGGACCAATCGCGGGTCAGGTAGTCGAAGTTGTCCATAATGACAGCCACGAAAAGATTAATGATCTGCAAAAATAGGTGTTAAATTCTTTTTTTTTAGAATATATAATATTTATTTTACTATTAAACTATCCCCGAAAGGAGTTAAATTTTCTTTATTTATATAAATCAAATTTGTTAAAAAAAAAATCACCAATTCTTTCCCGACGCTCCGGTCTTAAGCTAGGTGGCAACTTTAAACGATTCTTCCGCTTTAGACTAAGTGGCAACTTTAAATGACATTCGGATAAAGTGGGCAGCGCGGCTGTCAGAAACAGCCCTTAGACAAGGTGGCAACCTTAAACGATCGATAGGCGGCACACTTGACCTCAGAATCTGGTACCGATCGCATCCAAGAACGAGGAAAGGGAATCTATAAATATCGTTCATTTCGTACAAATATAATTTAAATTATGTTTCCTTACATCTATTATTGTTTAATTCCCAATACATACTCTACGTTTACCGGATATAGGTATTAATATCAAAGGATTTTTAACCATTACTTACCAAAAATGAGCAGAGAACGTAGAAGGAAATAAAGTAGGGATAGGCTATTGAGGAGCCGCACTGATCCCCTGGCGTATCCGATTTCATGTCACACTTTACATCCGGCTGAGCCGAGCAGGACATCATAATATCCTGCCACGCCTCTCCGGTAGCCGATCGGAATAGCACGAGAACCGCCTGCTGGAAGGTCTGGAAATTATTGTTTTGCGTTATGGAGTTGCCTCCATCCAATTCAATTTTGCCAAAAACCTTAGAAAACAATAAAATATGAGTCAATGGCCTTTAAAAACTTGCTACAGAAGACATACTTGCATTCCCACCACGGCGTAGATAAAGAATAAGAGTACAATAAGCAGGGCTACATAGGGCAGGGCCTGAAAGGATTTTATAAAGGTCCAAAGTAGGGTGCGAATGCCTTCTCCTTTGCTGAGAAGCTTGACAAGTCGCATCACACGAAACAGGCGGAAGAAATTAATGGATATAAGATTCGAGCCACCCTGCAATTAAATATAATAAAAAAATTAGTATAAAGTACTACCTAATTAGTTATTGAAGTTTATTAAAAACTTACAGACTTCGCCTTGGACTTGCAGCCCTCGACGATGTCACAAGATGCTTGGGAAGTATCCTTGCTCTGTTAATTATTATTTCAACAATTCAGAGTTAATATATCAACTCAGTCATTAATTCTACCCACCTTGATTTCAGAGTAGACAATATCAATAAAACTGCCCAAAACAATGATAAAATCGAAAACGTTCCAGGCATCGCCAAAGTAGTTCTGCAAATACAGCAATACAAAAACTTTAATTGCTTTTTGCAATATTTAACAATCGTTCTCAAAAACGTAATTCTCAATTCGTAAATTCTCAATATGAGTATTTATGTTCTTAAGAATTGTACTCAAACTGAATAAAAATCATCTCAGAACAAATGGACTTGGTCATTATTTGAGTACATATTTTCTCATTTTAAGTCCTTAAGACCTCTCTGTTTAGACGATGCCCACACAAATACAATGACATGTGACTTGCATTTGTGTGCGTATCGCGCATTAAAATTGAAAATTTAATGCTTTGCACTGCTCTGGCAACCGCACCACTCGACTCTCTTCTCTGCTGCTGCTCACGTCACTGTCTGTGTAGCGGCAGAGAACCGGCAGAGTTTTACCAATCACATGTGGCGGGGGCTTGGGCATCACTGGTTTAGACCTACCTTAAATCGAAAAGCGGCCAGTTTAAAAACGAATTCGAGGGCAAAAACTGCCGTAAAGATCATATTCAGGGCATCCAGAAGTTCCGTGTACCACAGGGGCTGATTGTAGAACTTCATGGCCAGTGTGACCGTGTTTATCATGATCAGTACGAATATGGTGTACTCGAAGGACGAGGATGTGACGAACCACCAGACCTTATATTGTATACCATGCTTGGGTATGTAGCGCCTTACAGGCTTTGCTTTTAACGCGAATTCTATGCAATTACGTTGATTCTTATCCAGATCACAATTTTTATACTCCTGTTCACCCTCGTTCTGGAAGGTGACAATAACGAAACCAACGAATATGTTCACCATAAAGAAGGCAATAATAATAATGTAGATTATATAGTAGGCAGCCACGATCGGACGGAAGTTGTGTATGGGGCCGCCATTCTCCTGGTTCGAGTCAATGGAAACGTAAAGCAAGCTGAAATTTATGAATAAATTAAAATTCTGAGACACTCGGAGGTATAGGACCACACTCACTTGGGCCAACCCTCGAAGGTGGAGACTGTGAAAAGGGTCAACATGCCCTTGGCCACATCGTCGAAGTGGAATCGATTGTTGCTCCATTCCCGCTCCTTGAGACGCGGCTTATGGACATCACCGTCGTCGTAGACCAGATAGGTGCCGCTACAAAGGATATTTGTTACAAAACTTTACTTGTTTTAATTAATAAAAACCAAACTTACAAGCAATCCGCTTCCTTCATCTTAGAACCATCAGTGCAACTGAAAAATTTACCCTGTTTTTACGAAAGGATGGGGAATGCAGAGGGACCAAGCGACGGTGGAAAGACAGCAAAGGATTAGAATATGAAGAATAAAGTGAATAGTTAGGGATAGCGATCTCAACGGGAACTAGTCTTCCGTTGAGGCTGCTTTCCGCAAATCACAAACATTAAAACTGCTTTACTGTACGGACTATCAACTAAGACCTAGTCAAAAATAGTTTGGATCGGAATACGATAGACTATCTAGCTCTAGATTTTGGGATTAAATGTATGCACACATATACAGGGTGTTTCATACGCAAACACATTTACATACACGGCTCGTGGTTATTGGAAGGACGAGAACGGTTTTAGACAGCGCAATATTTACAGACGGGACACCAACGAGTTGTTACTGGGTTTAAACAGTGTTAGGTACATGGGAAGATACAGAAATTTATATATTACATTGGTTTAGCAGGGGGAGCCAGCCAACGACACTCTTGCCTGGAGGTTAGTTTGGAGAAGCCAAGAACAAAACTAAGCTGGTTGGTAAAACGTTTGAAGTTGCTTTCGTTTCTTTTAGTTTACCAAAACTGTTGCAAAGCGTAATTTTTGGCTAAAAAGGAAGACGACTCAGACTTTGCCATAGAAAAAGATTGGTTCTGTCTAATTCAAAGATATGACATTGAGAATAGTTACCTTTCGTAAAAATTAACCTAAACACAGATACCCAGATGGAAAACACATCAAAATTCAAAGCACATTAAGCAGCATTTTTATTCAAAGTTGTTCCTTTCAAAAAATAGAAGCGCACACTTAAAGCCAACTGAAGACACCCTTCACCAATGACTTTTCATATAAAATTCAAAGAAATTACCTTAAAGAGTTGTACTCCAATAACAGCAAACATGAATTGCAACAAATATGTCACCAACATGATATTACCGATGGTTTTGATTGCGACTACAACGCACTTGACCACATACTGCAGAAGTTCGTAATGTTTCAGTGTTGGCCAATTGGTTGGATTTTTCGGATTTTCGAATTTGTGACGTGATAATGAGCGTTAATTATTTTGATTTTTGTATATTTTCAATTCAAGTTTGTGTGTGATTTGTCAGCATCAAATATAGGGTTAGGTGTTGTGTTTCATTATTGTTTTTTTGGTGGCCACATTATTTTGTTTTAGGATTTGCAATGAAAACAAACGTTTGGAATGGTATCAGTATTAATTTTATACAAATTTCGTTGATGGGTTGCCAAAATTCAATTAGAAACAACCAAAACACGTTGAAGGAGAGAAAAAGGAAGAAAATACATTTAAAATATTGGGACATCATCCTAGACAAGTTTTGTATTTGGTTTAAACATTCTAAATGTTAGATTTATTATTAAATAGGGATTTAAAATTTGTAGAAGGTTAAGAAAAATAAAGATGTGTTTAGATAAAATAATAATAATAAAATGATAAGGCCATAGTAAAAACTATAGTTAAAGAAAATGACTATTACTTTCTTGTGGATTTTTCAGTGCCTTAAATATTTTAATGGATATTTAACTGTGGATTCATATAGTTTAAGAATGGAGTTGTTAGAATGGTTTGTTAATTCTGATGGTCAGCAAATCGAAAGGGTTCTTTACAGGGTTCCCATGGGTGAGCTTAATTTATTGCTAAAGGAGATTGGTTGGCCTTGATGCTAGGGTGCAAGGTAGGTGGCTGCTTTGATGCTGGAGGAGAAAAACCCAAAACTCATGTGCTTGGTGTGTGCTTTTGGAATATCTGGCGTATATTGGATGTGTGTCGATATCTATATTGTTGATTCGTTGCATTTAGACGTGTACAGACGCAGAAAATGGGTGTGGAATATATACGAATTGATATTGATTATAATTTATGCATAATGTGTGTGTTTTTTGAGTCGTGTAAGTGGTGTTAGGATCGGTGTAATCGCTTATATTGCTGGTTAGGTATCCGTGAAACGTTAAGTTCGAGAGCTAAGATAATCCCCGGTCTTGGTTTTAGAATCTGTTTACAATCCTCTTCATCAGTGTTGATATATCTTTGATTTTTACGCTCCTATACCGAGTGCTCCTTGAGAGTGTTATGCTGCGCATTAATAAGCAATACTGGGCAGCAAAGGTTTTCATTATTTACATTTTCATCTTATATTTCTTCTCTTATCTAAACTGATTTTGGTATTAGTAGAACCAATTAAGCTGTACAAAAATTAGTAAATATATTTAAGGACTAAGGAAATAACAAAACTTGTCAAGCAATATTAATCGGGGCAAATTCAAAACGAAAATTAATTTTGAACAACAACACAATGTTAGGAAAGTTCTTTGGAAGTTGCGTGTGTGAAACCAAAGTAATTAACAGGTTTTTTGTACAAATCTCTTAGGTATCTAAACTCAACCTAATTTAAATTTGTTTTATAATACTAAGCTGTAACTACATCTTCTTAAGCTTTGTAAATGTAAAGACTAAGCTAAGTTATTTTAAGTCTTTTAACCGCAAATATTATTTCTTAAACATTAAAAAAGGGTTCATGCGGCGGACTTCTCACTTTTTACATATTTTATAACTCGGGTAATTTAATTAACATGTTTAATTTATACAGATTTCTTAAAACTATTGCATTTAATACCCTTTTAGTTAAATGAAGACGATGTTTTTTTTTAACAAATACAATGCATATTAAATTCCTAAATGACCTAGATTTTTAAATAGAACAAAACTAAGTAAATGGCCAATTATTGCCAAAATTATCTTAAATTCTTGCCCAAGAATATATGAAAATTTATATACCTATTTTATATTTTGATTAAAAATGTTTAACAAGTTTATCCCAATGAATTCTGACCCAAGCTTTGTTTAAAATTTAATGAAAAGCCTGAAAAATTGGGTAATATAATTATGTTAATGCTCAAAGCAAATACATTTTTCAAAAATGTTCGAGTTTGATTATATTTAATTATACTTTATATATTTTCTGAAGAGTATTAAATGCATCGGCCATAACTTCTTATCTTCCTTGACACTAACCCTGATCTAATCTTAAGCGTGTACTTAATACAAAAAAAAAAGATAAACAAATCAGGTGTAAACTTAAAAGTAAAATCATACCTTAAACAACTGGACTCCTATCACGGCAAACATGAATTGCAGTAGGCATGTGACGAGCACAATATTTCCGATAGTCTTAACCGCGACTATGACACACTGAACAACATGCTGTATGTGATACGACGATATATAGTTATAGAATTACTCTCGTTTAAATACATAGTAAATAGAACTTAGATCGTAGATAATGCGTATTTTGTTTCTGACTTCCTTTGATGCGCGCACAAGTCGGGGGTCGTGTGTTTAGTATCAGGGGTTATTACATAGATTTCACTATGCCCAAGCCACGCCCATACATTTCTATTCCACGCCCATTTTCGTTAGGTGTTACGAGTAAAGCTCAAAATTAAAAATAGTCTTGTCAGCTGTGTATTATTCAATAAAATATTCTTTTTTGCTTTATTTGTTCGCATAATTTGATTGTGGTGCACCCTACACCCAGCATTTCAAGGTTTTATGTTTGGTTTAAAGACTTTTAAAGGCCAAAGACCACATCTTTGGGGTTATTTTAATTCGAAAAAAATATATTTTACCAAAGAGTTAGAAATAAAAAGTTAAATCTGTGTGTGCTTATCGCAACTGAATTAAATAATCGAAATAAAAACCTTTTTTAATGGAAGCAGTTACTTGTGTGTCAGAGTAAAAGAAAAAGAAAATAATGGCGAGTAGAGAAAGTGCGTTGGATGAACTCTTACCTTGAGACCCTTGGCACGATTGATGGCTCTGAGCGGCCTTAAAACACGGAGCACACGTAGAATTTTCACGACTGAAATCGCATTCGAACTGCAGTTGAAATCGACGTTATTGGTTTGGTTCCAGAAGTAATTAGTATCACCACTACTGGGTTAGAGTAGTGTAATGAAATATCGTTTACCTGGACACTAGAGATATCAAGGACACGCAGACCACAAGTAAATCTAATAGATTAAATGCGGACCTGCAAAAGGCTCCGTCGTGTAACACGAAGCCGTATGAAATCAATTTCAGAATCAGTTCTATTGTGAAAACTGCCGTGAAAAAGTAATCAAATTTATTGAGCACCTGCAAATGGACAGTGATAGACACGGAATGAAAAGTGTTTCCAGATAAGAAGCAAATGTGATATCAATTCTACAACTTACAAGTCTTTTAACTCTGCCCTGAAGGGTCTAGTGGGAACAGGAGCTACTTACTTTATTCAGGTCATCGTTGGCCCTCAGAGGGTTCTCGGCTGCCAACATGGCCGACGAGAACATGATGCAACACAGGATAATGTTGCCGAAGTTGCTGTGATTGCAGAGCCAGTGGCAGAAGACGCGGAACCTGTCAGCGAACATCAATATTTAATAATAAATAAATACTATTTTAAGTTACAAAACACAGTAAGAACACAGAAACAAACTAAGATACAGATCATGCAGTTAGGGTTCTCACAAGACAAGTTATAAAAACAATAAGAATGGTATAAAAAGCAGCTAATATTTATGAATCTAAACAAATTTCGTTTACTTAAATGGGTTTCTAATTACTAGTCAAAAAATAAAAAGAATTCGGGATGTTCACTTGGGACAATACACGAAACCAGGTTAAGGATAACACACATTATCAATAATATTATGCTTTACACACAGACACACACACACACATATATTTTTGAGACATTTTTTTCTTATTCTGGGAAATTATAACTAAAACATAATAATAAAAACCTGTTCGTTTGTGAGAAAAGAAAAAATGATGTGCCCGGCGGTATGGGTAGAATTTTCGTTGCCGTATTAACCTCGGACATACGTCGTGGGCGTGCTGTAATCATGCCTTCTTCATCCACTATATGCAATACAAATTTTTTTTATCATATATTACGTGTATATATGTTGTTGCCAATTTGGAAAAAATAATAAACACAATTATGAGCAGTTTTAACCGATTTACGCTTTAGCGATCTAACTACAAGTACCTTAAAATTAAACCTAGATTCTTACAAAAAATAATCCGTTTATAAAATAGAGAGGTGTCTTTACCTACGACCATATATACCTGCATTGAAAAAGTTGTATAAAATGTATAAATACTTATAGTTGGCCAACCTTAAAAGCAAAATGCAAAAAATGCAAAAACCAAGGTAAGAAAAAATGAAATGGGTTTCTTGTCTCGAAACTTAGGGAACTGAAAATATTACAAGTTATATACATTCGCATACAACGCATTAGATACAGCTCGATGGGGAATTATAATCGATGTTTGTCGCATGCCAAGAACAAACTGCTGAACCGGAGTGCAAAACCAGGGAAATAACCAAAGAAAAGTAACTCAAATCACAAGACACATGAACCATATCAACGAGTGTGCGACTGTTTGTTGGGTTTGGTTTGGTATTGGTATTGGGTTCGATCAGTGATGGGTTTGATTGGCTTGATTGATTTACCTGTTTGTGTAACTGAAAATGAAAAAGGCACTGCCTCGCGGAATGGGCTTTTTAGTCTTCTTCATGCTGACTTCGGATAGTCGCCGGGGTCGTGCAGTGACTCGTGCTGATACTTCGGAATTGGAGTCTTTCGATTAATAATTTCGAGTGTTTCGTGTTTGGGTTGGTTTTAATTTTTCGATATTGTAGGGTTTTTTGTGAGGTTTCCAGGTAAATAGCGGCGAAGAATGATCGGCGTCGGCGGCATGGTTTTAGGAAATATTTTTGGTTTGGTTTCGATATGTGTTAGTTTTTAGTATGTCTAAGCGTAAGCTAAGATACCTATTTTGAATTCTTAGTTTATGTATAAATCTTAGACTGAAGCCTAGTTAGGGAGGTTATAGAAAGCGACTATTTTTGGCATACCTTCTTGTTCCTCCTCGCACATTTCACGAACTTCCTCGTCGGAGAGCGTCTCATGATCCCTGAAATATGATATTTTCTCATGTTAATATTAAAAAATTTGGGATCCAGCTTAAGGATAGTTAAGTAGAATCTAAATGGTGATTCAAAATATTTAAATTAATCAGAAATTCCCTACATCTTGTCTTCGTCATCCAGTTCCTGCTGATCCATATCCAAATCTATGCTTAGGTGTTCGTCCTCGCCATCGATTGTTGGCGTTGGACTGTGGGACCTTTTTTGGGCCAATTCACCTTGCTGAAAAATATTTAATAATATAATTTCCAGATCTTAATCAAGACTCCGCCTACTCACTGGCTCCTCTTCCTTTTCCACCTCGGATAAAGAGTCGGCATCGGCCAAATTGTCCACGGCAATGGCCAAGAACACGTTTAGCAATATATAGTTACCGCATATGAACAATATGATAAAGTAAATACAGGCCAAGGCACCGTAGGAGGAGACTCCACCATAGGCATTAATGCCAGTATACATCACAGCGTTCCAGTCCTCACCAGTCATGATCTGTGGGTATACTTTCATTTTATCTTCCTGATAGTCAGAAAATTGGGACTTTAGAAACTAACCTGAAAGACTGTGAGCAGGCTCTGCCAGAAGCAGTCGAAATTCATGCGATACTTCTCCTCTTTGCCATCGAAATTAAATCTACCGCCAAAGACCTGCATGCCGAGCAGAGCAAATATCACAATAAATAGGAAGAGCAGTAACAGAAGCGAAGCAATCGATTGTATGGAGTTCAATAGGGAAGCAACGAGATTCGATAGGGATCGCCAGTACCTGGAATAAGGAAGGTTTATTAATTATATAGAATTTGGTATATGTTATGGGTTACTCACTTGGTTACTTTGAAGACTCGCAGCAGGCGCACACATCGCAGCACGGAGACACCCAGCGGTGGCATCACGCCCGTGTTGGTCAGCAGGGTCTCTGTGATGCTGCCAATCACCACGAAGCAATCGAAGCGATTGAACAGCGACACGAAGTAGCCCTGAAAGCCCAGACTGTACATCTTCAGCAACATTTCGCAGGTGAAGAGGCCGATAAAGACATCGTTCGTGTATTCTGTAAAAAGAAAGAATGAGAGGATGTGTAAGGGACGGTTGTCACCCTCACTGTCAAAGTGCCTGTCGTCACGCTTGTCGTCAAGCGAACCGGTTTTCTGCCCTCCTTAAATTTATTTAAACTTGAGAGAATAACATTGTGCTGTTAACTGTGGGGCTGACTATTGATTATTGCTGTAAAACAACTAAATGGGCTGTAAGCCGCAACCAAATGACGGCTTTGGTTATCGGTACCAGTCAAAACTGCTGTAAGGCTCTTTTAGTTCTTCACTTTGCTATCGGAAAGCATACTCGACCAAAATCAAAAGAATCGATAGAATCGATGGTGAAATCGATATTTTCCCAGCTCTAGTTTTCTAAGCCGGGACTTTATCTGACCGTTAAAGTTGACAGGGACTACTAGCAGAATGTACAAGCCATGTACAAGCTTAGCAGCAACAAAAGCTTATTACTCTTGGTAGCAATGGAGAGAGATGTTGCATTCTTTATTACCGACACTCACCCTGGAATCTGTCCAGCCAATCCAACTGCTGATAATGCTCCGTGGCCAAGACGCCCGTATTGAGGAACACCAGGACAATGATGAGCCAGTAGAAGGCCTGGGACTTGACGGCCTTGCGGCAGGCACGTCGCATCCGGCGGTTGACCCGGTCAAAATCTTTCTTCATCCTGCGCCACCGCGACTCGGTCAGCTGGACCTCGGGCATCTCCTCGCCCAGGTTCTCGGTGGAGTCCATTTCGTTGGGCTGCTTGACCTTGCCGTCGGATATCAGGCCACCAACGGCATCCGGCTCGATGTCCTCCGCCTGGGTAATCCAGTCGAGATAGCCCCGCAGATCCTCCTCGATCTGCTGCTTCTCGCGCAACTTCTGGAAGTCGCCGCGATTCTTGGCCTTGTTACGCTCCTTGGAGAACTCACCGGACAACACACCGAGAATCAGGTTCATCACGAAAAAGGCTCCAAGGATGACCATGGAAATGAAGTACATCCATTGCCACTCGCTGCCCATGGCATCTTGGATCTGGAAGTGAGGGAATTTTGTTTAATTTGAACTTGGAAATACTTGAAAACTTATAGTTACCAAGAATTTAAATTACTAAAAATATATACCATAAAGTAAGTAAAATAGTAAATTTCCGAAATGAGCAGATTTCTGATTTTTAATTTGACTTTGCCTATTTTGTGTCCACTTACGCTATAGAGGACATCAGTCCAGCCCTCGAGGGTGACGCACTGGAACACCGTCAACATGGCCAGGCCGAAGTTGTCGAAGTTGGTGATGCCATCGTTGGGTCCGGACCAGCCGCCGTAGCACTTCATGCCCTTCGGACAAGTGTAGCCCCCTCCGCAGGCCCGGATCTCGTCCTCGTATTCACCTAGATTCCGATTTGTTGGATTTCGATTTGTTTAGGATTCATGCATTAGTGATGGAGTGAAATGTGGTGGTGGGATGAAATGATTTCTCTGAGATACGTTGTGTTCGTGGAGTGCCTGTTGTATATTTTTGTTTGTGTCATTTGCGGAATATGCCGCATCTTTGGCATATTTGACTTGTCCCAAACATTGTTTACACGAACAGTTTTATTGACTAGCAGATTAGTCGGAAATCGAGGCACTTTTTTCGTATTTGCTGGGGAGTATTTGGGTATGGGTGGCAGGCCTCGATTTCCGGACTCACTAATCTACTAGTGATAGAACCTTTGGACGCTGATTTTGTAATGCGACATATCTGGTGGCATTCAAGACAATTGAATGATATTCGTACAACGTATAAAGATTGTACGATTCGATGATGCGAGTGGGAGTGTCTCCGCTTACCTGTGATCTCGTCGCGACACGCCTTGTGCAGCTTGCCAGAGAAGAGCTCTAGGCCAATGATCGCGTAGATTATGATTACGAATATGACCAGGAGTGCAATGTGAAACAGTGGCACCATGGCCTTTAAAATTGAATTAAGCACAACCTGTAGACCTGTAGAATAGCGTTATGAATAGCCAATATTCGATTGGGTTTATTATTATATTTTTTTTGTTGTGCTTATTATTTGTTGGTGACCAAATCTAGGATAAGCAATTAGTTGCTGAGCAGAAAACGCGGCACAGATATAGGGGTTCATTAAATGAACTTGATAATTCTATATTTTATAACATAGTTATATTTTTTTCAGTACATATAATTTAAGAGCCCTTGAATTAGGGTTAGGCCATATTTTCTTCGGTTTCGATTCAGAGAATAAACGGAATAAATTTACAACGAACGGTCTCTCTCGAAGAGAAGAAATGCACAGCTCTCTTAAAGCTTAAATAACTCACGTTCGCTACTGAGTATAACCTATAAGCTGTTGTTGCTGCTTTGCTTGTACATCGGTACACTACAGCTAAAGCGTGAGAGAGTGATAGCGAGAATGGGAAACGATTTTTTTTATCCCTATCTTTTTGTGAAAGGGAATTAAATCGGAGTTGTATTTAAAATTAAAAATGTTACAAACCTAGAAATGTGTTGGGAATCGGAATTTTAATACATATTTTTTCTAAGACGCTTATTATATTCTGTGCTGCATTTTAGCCACGAATCCAACCGTGGCTTTTTAAATAAGTATTGCTTGACATTCAAGACTAGTAATTTGGTTTTTCTGGCATTTTTTTTGGTGGTGCAGTGAAGCTCTTACTTGGTACACCCGATACAAGTCGCAATGGACGTAGCACACGAAAGGCCCGCAGGGCCTTCACATCGAAGCCATCCTTCGTAAAATGGGAGACTCCTGTGCTAACCGCTCTGTAAAAATGTATGTCATACAAGGTTCATACGTGTCTCAGTCTTGGCATTATATAATATCATTTTTGTTTTTCGTTTTTCATTATTCTTTTTTTGGCTTTTCTGATTGTTTCAAATTTTGAATAAATTGGATATAAGGTAACATAGAAAATGGTTAAAACGAGGCCAGCGAGGGCCTGGGCGCTATGCGCTTTTAACTGGAATATTTTGAATGCTTACCCTATAACTACAATTGTAAAATCTAATAAATTCCATCCATTTCTTAGATATGCACCATTATGTAACATAAAACCATATGCTATAATTTTCATAACACATTCCGCTGTGAATATAACTAGGAATACATATTCAACGTTTTCCTGTGTGTTCCGTGTTGGTTTTTTGTTTTTGGTTTTTGTTTTTGGTTTTGGAGTGCAAGTGTGGACGTGGATTCCAGGTTTATTTTGTTTCGATGATGAGTATTTATGAGTTGATTGGATGTGTGATTCGGATGCGGGTGAGAGGTGGTTACAAAAGATACATGGAGAAAATTCATAGTCATTAGTAATCCATAATTCAAGCTTTACATCTTAATTGTATACCAGGTTGGCTCAATTGAGTGACTTACCAAAGTCTGATTCGTTACGTTCGAATCGCCGCCCGGATAAGGCGTGTAGACAGCCAAGGCAACACAATTGGCAAAAATTGTTAACAAAATGAGGAACTCGAATGGTCTAGAGAGAATCATTAGTTAAGGAAAATCAGCTAGAGAATAAGGTTTTTATGAAACAAATTTGTGTATTAACTGAAGTAAATTACAAGAAATTTTCCTCTGTTTTCATTAAAAAGGATACTTCCACTCCACGGTGCGGATGCACAGGGCTCGCAGGGGATTCTTGACGCTCAGACAGAATAGGGCTCGCTGCGGGCGATCCGGCTGCGGCTTGCCCCGCCTTTGGGGTCTCTTTTGGCCGGCGGCAGCTGCTGCTGCTGCTGCCTTCTGCCCACCGGCTCCACTGGGTCCAATGGTGGTGCCATTCATGGTCTCCGGAATGTTTGCTATGCCCATAGAATCGATGCCTTGAGGCGGGTGCACAAAAAGAAAAGGGAATCAGTCCACGATAAATAGGATAAATACAAAAATATGATTTATGATAGATTAAGATATCTCTATGTCAGGAGAATTTTCCTTGATTCCCAACTCACCCATTATGTTATTCCCGCCTCCAAGTTCTCCCTCGCCCGCGTAGCGTGCTCCTTGGGAGGCATCGCCACCGCCGTTGGGTCCACCGCCATTGCCGTTGGGCGAATAGCCACCAGTGGCTCCCCGCTCAAAGTCCATAATGTTGAAGAATTTCCCAGTGCCGCCGCCGAAATTGTCTATGAGCTCCGCGGAGCTGGAGTAGAATGGCGAAAAGGCCTGGGTGTCGTCCTCCTCCTCCTCGAAGTACTCGTCTACGTCCTCGTCGTCGTCGTCCTCGACGGATTCGTCTTCGTGCTGCAGCTGATCCTGCTGCTCTTGCTCATCAATGTCTATGGTGGTGCCCTCCGGCTCCTCGTCGTCCACCTCCTGCTCCTCTCTATCGATATCACCTTCGTCGTCGTCGTCCTCCTCGGTGATCCTACATGTCCTTCTGATCGAAGGACGGTTGCGCGTATTCTTTCTCACCACCACGTCGGCGTTGTCATCCACCTCGCCGACGTCCTCGAGTGAGTCGTTGTTGCCGCCGCTGTCCTGGATGATCCGGACGCCCTCATCGGCATCCTGGCGCCGGTCGCTGAAGCTCTCGCAGTCGGTGTTGCCGCCGCCGCCAAGCGATTGGTCCTGATCCCGCTCCCGGGCCTCCTTGGCTGCTGCCGCAACTGCCGCTACGATGGCAGCCGTGCGCAGCGTCTGGGACTCGTCCTCCTGGTCGTCCTCGTGGTCGTGCTCGCACTCGTCGCAATCCCCGATGAAGCTGCTGACGTCGCCCACGCCAAACCCATGCAGCGTGCTATTGTCGCCGGTGATGTCGCAGTTGCAGCTGTTGCTGCTGCTACTGTCGCCGCCGACGGCGCTGTAGCTGCTCTCCTCGTCGCGTCCTCCGCCGCTGCTGTAGCTGCTGTTGGTGCTCCCCGCGCTGGTCACACTGTTCTGCGGCTGCAGCTGCCACGCCTCCTCGGGCGTGAGTCGCGGCGCTGGGGCACTGATGCCACCGCCTCCGCACGAGGTGCAGCTGGACTTGCGGCGCTTCCCGCTGCCACTGCGACTGCCGCCGGTCGAGGGTCCTGCCGCCTGTCCCGGGACTGCTGGCCGATCCGGAAGCTAGCCCAGTGAGGGACCCGGTTCCTGTTGCTGCAGCGGCCGACTCGCTGCCTCCGTTGTTGCTTTTGTGGCGGCGCTGCTTGAAGTCGAGCTTGTAGGTGGCGTTGTTCACAATCTGGCTGGTGACGCTGCTGAGCGCGAGCTCTGTGCTTGTGGGGCGCCTCCTGGTTCCACCAGGCTGGGCGGGATCCTCGAGTGGCTCAAGGGCACTGCAACTGGTTGGGAAAACGCAATAAAATATTATTTAGGGCTCCAGTGAAAGTTAAATTAAGATGCACGGCGCCATTAACCATTTACTCTACAAGTTGGGGAGCGTACACCGGAAAAAATAAATGACAAATGCAGATTTCAATCAGAACAGGGTATTTATTACTAAACAAATTGGGAAACATTGGAGGTCATTTTTGAATAGGCATTTAAATTGAAGATTCTTCAAGTTCTACAATTAATTTATTCGAAATAAATTTTGACTTTACCATGATTTTTTTGCATTTAATAAACTATTTTTTTCGGTGTACATTGTGGAGGGTACATACAGTACATTCCCTTCAATTTTAAGGCGTTCCATTGACCTAACACATAATTCGCTTTAAAGGGCATTGATGAGAATCTTAAGGGGACCAAATATGTATCTTTATTATCAGTATTATAATTTCTTTATTATTATAATTATTATTTCCTATCTATTACTTTTCCCTTTAAAAATATTTAACAAAGAAAGTATAATTTTTATATTTAAAACTTATAGTTTAACTTTTTTTTCAGTAATAAAATATCCCCCATCCTATCCCCGTAATATGCCCTATTTTTATTGGTTAAGCGTTTATATAAACGGAAGAGAAATAATATAATTATTGTGAGGCTTTTTCTATTCCCTCAGAGATTCCCTTAGTGATTTTTAATTGGTTACAGGAATAACTACGAAAAATCAGAAGGTATATGATTCATTTCTTAACTAAACACCGAAAGGCTAGATAAACCACAAAAATTTAATGGAATTTTCTAAATAAACAAACTAAAGTTTGGCGATTCATTCTTATGGCAGCTGTAAGCTGAATGTGTTTATTCGATAACGACTTAATTTGGCATAGATATTCAAATCAGTAATAAAATACAGGATAGGTAAAAAGATTTTGGCAGGAAATCATCTGTTTGCCAGAACCAGAAGAATTAGTTAATTTCCGTTGGCAGATAGATTCGATTCTGTTACTGGGATTCCCATTGAAAGAAATTGTAAGTGAGCGTAAAAGCTTAAAAGAAAATATATTCCTTAAGTTGTACGCTTAATTGAAAACACTGGAACAATCTACAACAAAATGATGACGATGTTTGCAATTTCTTGAATTAAACATCAATCTTAGTCTCTAAGATCAGGATGTATTAGCCAAATACCTACACCAAAAAAAAATAAAAAATCATAGAATCCATACTACTGTAACATGAATTCTATACTTTCAAGTATTTAAAATGTCTTAATCAGATGCTTTTTAGTTTTAAGCTTTAATTTTAATTCTATACTTTCGAAAGTATAAAAATTATACATTCGACATTATCAATTCAATACCATAGAGTAAAAGTTATAGGCATAGCTTTAGTATAAGTTCTATAATATTTCGTATAAACTCTTTACTACGCTGGTAAGCAAAAAGTATAAATTCTATTCTTTTTTTTGTATAGAAAACCAACCTTTAGCCCGTATATAACTAATAATCGAGAATAAATTAAATCCCACTTGCACTATGACAATTAATTGATTGTTGTGTTTTACAATTCATAAAATCTTAAAAATTTCTATCTCTCTTTTTCCCCGATATATTTGGACTTACAAACCTTATTTATCGGTTTAAGAAACCCACAATAGTTGACTAAAAACCGACGCAGACGTATGGTCTTCTACTCACATATTAAATTTGGTTTTGCATGCGATTTCAACTCTCACACCACGACAGCCAGACAACGAGGGGACAAACACAGGACACTTGACAGCTAGGGACAACATTTAGTCACAATGGGAGTACGAGTACGTTCACGATAGTTATTAGTTGGGGTCTGGTTCCGACTTACTATGCCCTAGATGCCCGCCTAGTATGTTCCATTAAATCGAACTCTTGCATGGCATGGAAAATGTATTTCTTTTCGTGCTCCAGCTGGAGCTGCATGTACCTTTGTTGCAGGACCGTGCCCGTCGCAGCTCCCAGTCCGGCGCCCAGTCCCGCTCCCGTGGGCGTGGTGCCCGCGGACGCCGACGTGGTCAGTGCCGTCGATGCCGCCGGCACCGGCAGCGTTATCGTCGGCGATCGATGCTGGTGATGATGCTCTGGTTTGACCACCACCACCTCCAGGTCGCTCTTGGGCGACGACGACTTGCGATTGTACTTCCGGCTGCCGCGCGTCGGCGTCTCGGCCTTCAGATAGCGACGCGTGGTGGACGGGGAGGTGGGTGAGGGCTTCCGCTCTATGACCAGGGTGTTGTCATCGTAGGCTATACAGTTCACCAGCTCTCCGCCGCCCATCGGCGGGGGACTGGAGGCTGTGGCCGAGGTTGAGGTTGACGCCTCATCTCCGCCTCCGCGGTCATAAAGTTTGGCCTCCTTTTGTCTCTGGAATTGCAATTGGCGGCGTCGCTGCGAGGAGGAGGTGGCGGCCGCCGTCGCAGAGCTCCCGCTCCTTGAGATCGAGCTCGAGTCCTGGGCCCTCGTCGGCGGGCATGATTCATCAACGATGACAACACTGGCCGTCGGCAGTAAATCTCGGCCGGGCTCCCTTCTCTTATCGCTAGACTTATCCTTATCCTTATCCTTATCCTTATCGTTATTGAATTTATGATTTAGCTTATTGGTGGAACTAGAACTGTCCAAGGCATCGTGTCTGGTAATTGGCTGTTGCTGCTCCGGCTGCGTCGGCGATTGTTGCGGTGTTAATGTGGCTTGCTCCTTACGGTCTCCTTTTTGGATATTAACGATAACGTTAATTGGCAGCACAGAGGGTGGCAAGAGGTCAGTTTATTAGCTCAGTAAAACGGTAAAATTAGTTTTCGATTTTTTTGGTGTGAAAGAAACTTATGAATTGTGACGAAATGGCCACAAGATCTTCAAAGGAATAGAATTTTTGAATAAAATTAAAATATGAAGCGAAGGAATTGAATAAACCCTTATTTAACAATATCTATAATATTTTGAGAATGTTTATCTATTTTAAATAAGAGAAATCATATAGGAAATATTCTGGTTTAATTTTTCAAACGTTTTCTTCAAATTTGCACAGTCTAAAAGATATTTCAAATATATTTCTACTATACTATACATTTCTACCATACTATACATTTTTTTACATTGCTGCCGAAATTAATCATAAACTAAAACACATGGCATAGATTAGAACTGAAATATGTGTTTTATGAGTTCACAGCGTAAATTATAGCTACAATTTCTACTTTGTTTAGGTTAATAGAAAATATTAAGTATACGCCAACGATAACCAGACACTGTCAATAATCGAATTTATTTACTCTGTTTACTAGAACTCAATAAGTTTATCGAAAATGTAAATAGAAAAACCACACAGATTGCAGATAGCCTCTTTACCTGTATTCATATTTGATGTTTCATTCGGACGCTCAATTTTATTTGCCTCTCATTCGAAATACTCTTTAAAAAAAGGCCTTTGTTGGAGAAAAGTGCTTGCCGAGAACGCGAAAAGGTAAAGGGTATGGCATCAACAGGTGTGTTTGGTCCCAGTTGTCACACAGACACACTTATGTATATAAATATCTCGCAGGGGGAGAGCTTTTGTGGTATTAAGGAAAGGAATATGTTTTTTGTTTGGTAGAAAATTAACGGTGATGGCTTAAAATATTTTTTGGACGAGTTTAAAGCGACGATTTGTAAAAATTTGGCATTGGTTATTAGTCGGTTGAGTTGTGTGGAGATCTCAAGAAGATGGCTTATTGTTGTTCACTTCGTATGATTTATTTTCGGCGCACTTTATTGGATTTTCCTTAATTCCGTTTGAGTGCACAGGCCACGAATTTTCATTAGCGCTGATAACTTATCACTGTGAGTGCCGTTTCCCACATATAGTATCCATAACCCAGTGGCACACAAACGCACTCAGCGGCGAGAGCGGGAGAGAATCTAAACAAAAACACGCGCAATGTTTACATTTTCCATTTGTTGTCGCATTTTCCCCAAACTGTCAACTTTGGCCGAGAGAGAGAGAGACCGACTTTCTCTCTTGCCTGCAAGCTCCTTTTGCAGCCGAGCTTTAAGCCTTTTGCAGCAAACAAATCAAACTTTCACCAAGGTGCCAAAAAAGCCACGAAATTATTTTTCTTTTTTATTTTGTTGCTCAAACCGAGGTGCAGAATGTGCACAATAGACTCATTTCCGAAAAAATATACAGGGCTTGATTAATGTGGGCCTTAAGTGGAGAGCCGGTGGCTTCGGCGAAATATCCCCAGAAAACGCCAGGCAGGGAAATGAGGTCAAGAGCGCGCTTTTGGCACTAGAACTAATTTGCTCATTGGCCTTTGATGGCCCGCCTGGGAAATGCTCTGTGCCCCGTATTAATTACATTAACTTCACGGGACTTGCACTAATTTTTAGCAGTCGGACAGACAGTCGGGACGTCAGGCAGTCAAGCTGACCGATTGACCTACCCACGCATATGTAATAGCCTTCAAACACAGGCCAACACACACACGCACCAGGCCACTGCGCACCAACACATATGAATGTGTGAAAAATTCAGAAGGTCCACGGCGAAGAAAGTGAAAGCCGCCTGCCCTTATTCGCCACTAATCTCCGGTCAGTCCTTTGACTTTAAACTCTTGAATTCGACTTTACAATTGCCGTTTTGGGGCTCCGGTTTGTCAGGTTTTCCTGCGTTGTATTTTATTGTATTTTTCACACGCGACCCCAGCAATGCGAACGAGTTTCAGGAATCAGCAACGAAAGCACACTGTGCAGGAAAATGCAGCTTTTCCCGAAAGCAACCGCTTTCGAGGAAAGCTTACGGTCCAGAGCTTGCTTATCGATTTGGGGTGTGCGTCGGGTATCTTCTGGAGGTTTTAACATCGGGTTAGGCCACCTTATGGTGGGTTTTAATATTTAAAAGAATTTTCCAAACAATTATAACAATGCTAACAGAATATTTATTCTCTAGAAATCACCAAAGGTGTTGATAGTTAAGTCCGTCTAGCTGTAGGAAATCTAATATAAAGCAAGAATGCAGTATTTGTATATATATATATATACATATATAATTACATATATAGAAATCCGCCCAGGTAGGACATGATTCCTTTTATATTATAGAAGTTCCAACTAATGTGAAATTATCTTTTTTATCGATATATTAACTAGTATATTTTCCACAATCAGTAAATAATGATTTCTTATCTCTCTAAATGCAAATTTGTAAACTTTCGAATACTTAATGAATAAATCAAAGATATCCGCGGGCAAAAAATGTCATTGGAGATTTTACACACTTATATTTGATATATATTTATATTGCAAGATTACCCGGATAATATGTGGGTTTTTCAGCTATTCTTTATTATTATTTTATTAAGCTGCTTCAGAAAAAGAAACAACCTAAACAAATATTCTTAATTCGACCAAAAAATTAACAAAAAACAAAACTTATACTATTATCTATGTATTTTGCAGCATAAAAACTGAAATAAAACAAATGACAAAGCTACAGTCGAGTGTGACCGACTGTGAGATACCCGGTACCCAAAGTATTGTGCGTGAAATTAAATAGCACACGGACATGGGAAAAACATTATGTTGACAAATGAAGACAAATGTTGCCAAAAACATGTTGAGCAACACTCAACTAATGTAGCTAGAAACATGTTGGCACTCGGCTGGTGACGCTGTTCAAAAATATATATACTTTATTGGGTCGGAGATTTCTCCTTCTGCCTGTTACATACATTCTCGGTTGGCACTAACTTATAATACCCTGGTACCCAATGGGCACCGGGTATAAAGAGTTATTTTTTCCTAATATATTGGGATTTGTTAGAAAAATATGTACAGAATAATTATTTTCTACCGATACAATTCCTTAAATTAATAACTTTTATTATTAAATTAATTATTATTCAAAATTCAAACAACAATAAATTATTATTAGGATTTCGTGATATAAAATAAGGGGACAACGACATCATGACCTTGTTTAATACACTAGTTTTCTCATTATTAATAAAAGTAATAATAATAATAATCAAATCTCACACAAATTATAGCCCGGAAACCGTAAATAATTTTGCCCTAACATATTTGAATAAATAGGTTGTCAATGCAAAAAACTGAAAGTCTTGCGCTTAAAAAGAAACCGGCTTGTTTACAAACAAATTGAAATCGGAACGTAAATGCGCCGAGGAGTGAAAAGCAGGAACCAAACATTTATGTTTTACCTATTTGTATTTTATTTGTTTTCAGCTTGTTCTCGCCCTCGCCGCGTAAATTTTCACTAGAAGCCCCCACAAATATTTATGAATAGATCGCGAGAGTTTCCCGATGTCTAATATGTATCTTCATCCCGCTTGCACTCGCATTTGTTGTCAAACAGCTGTTGTTGGTGAACGCATGCGCACTCCCAAAATATTTTGACATTTGAAGAGAGATCGGGCTAAGACTCTCGCGAGAGAAGGAGGGAACGTCAAATAATGAAAATGGGCATTTTCCCCCGCCGACTTTCCTTTCTCCGGCTGAACTTCATTTACACAGCGGTTGCCTGAGTCATCGCGAAATATTTTCTGACGCTCGGCGATATATCAAAATTTATAATATAGCTTCTGTTTGCTTCGGGTGTGTTTCCCGATGAGCTATACACTTTGCCTAATGATATATTTCCGGCTGAAAGGAGCTTAGTGATTTGTTGCTATTCCTCAGCATGCCATGCAAATAAATGTTCACAAATTGTGATTCAATTTGAATACATTTCAGTCAACCAATTAGTATCTGAAAGGTGTTTCTCTTTAAGTCTCCTTTGAATTTCCCTCATTTAAATACCATAACATTTGATCACGTCTTTATGATTTGTTTATTTTCGTGCACAATTCTCCCGGGTTCCCATGTGATTTTTTGTTTTATAAACAATTGAAGGCAATGGAATGACCCGAATTGATTTCTTTGTTAATTTTATAATGATGGCAGCATCTTAAATTTTAAGCAGCTTAAAACTGTTATCTTTGTTTTGCAAATACTAATAATTACAATTGTCATAGCCCTGGTTGGTTTTTATTTTATTTTAATTTAAAAGTTATCCTTGCATTGTTATAAACTAAACTAGACTAAATCTACAAATTCTTTCGTACGCCTGAAACATTTTGATTACTTAGGAAAAAATCTGCGGCAGCAGAAAAATTAGACTTTATAGTGTCCAATGAGAAATGTGCGGCAAGTATATTTTGAAACAACAGAAAAACGTCAGAGGGTAAGAGCTGATGCTTTTGGGGTATAGATACACCGAAAAAAAAAATGAGAAAAAATATAAATTCCAATTTAAATTGCATTAAAAGCAAGATACCCCTGAAAGAGATGTTTGTAAAATTGTTTAACAAATTTACTAATGCTTAAAAAAAAAATTAAGATAAATTCAAGATAAGTTCCCTTATATTTCAATTATTCTTAATCTTTAACTCCCCCTTTTCTCGGTGTATAGTGTAGGATCGACATTCGGGGGCAGTTCGTCGGTCATTTTCGTTGGACCAGAAGACGTTTCGCCCGTCTAATTTTAGACCAAGCATACGTAGTTGGATCGGCCGATGTTTTTTCAGTTGTAGCCCCCAATTCGAGTCAAAGAAATTAGGTTTAGTCAAATGGTCTTGCCTTTTAGCCCCAATTAGAAATCGTTTATCCACTAGCGGCGCTCTAGCGAAATATGCCATGCGAATGGAACACTTTAAATTGTTATTTTTAGACAGCTAAATCGATGCCCATATAGTATACACTTGATCTAGTTAATTGCGGGGCTGCTTGTTGAACATTTCACTTACACGCTGATCCCTCGGCGCTTCCCTCGCGTGGCAACAATAAAGACACGCCGCCGCGACTTTTATCTGCTGAGGGGCGGCCGTGCGTACCGAAGATCCGAGCCAAGAGGCACAGGCAGCAGCATACGTGGCGATGGTATTTTTAAACTTTTTGGGAGATATCTTCTCACTAGCTAGTACATATTTTTCATTTGGCTGGGATATTTTTCACTTTCCACCGATCCCAGCTATTCACTTGTGAACGGTTACCAATTCTCCTTCGCTGCTGGGCTGTAGACTTGTTAACTTTACTTTAAGCACTCACATTTAGTGTGTATTTTTATATCTTGCTGAGAAAAGTGTGCCACCGCAGCATGTAGTATAGATTTATTTCACACTTGATACATATATATTTTCCATATATATATTTTCCCTTCAGCTTTTGGGCACTTTAACTCGATTTTATTTCGATTTCGCACTAGAATTAATAAATATTAACGCTTTATGGTGAGATAAAGCCGAGTAGAATCAGGAAAAAGAGCCCGAAAACGTAATTTTTCCTTCGCCCGCGCAGAAAATGTATTTTCTGCATATAGCTTAAAAATAAATCTGAACACACACGGGCGCGTTGCGCGATGGCTGGCAGAACGCTGCGGCGCCGATCCGAACCAAAACCAAACCACGCCAACGATCAGCCGAGAACTGTCAGATTGGTGAGATCTCGGCGGCCTCCCCTGCCTGTTGGTGTACTTTTTGGTATATTCTCAGCACTGGTCTCTGGGGGAATATTTAGGATATTTAAGCGTACTTTTCAACTTAAAAACTTGGATGTAGTGCTCCTTTGATTTTACAGTACTTTTTTTTTTTGGGTTGAGGAGGGGAATGCCTAACGCATCTCCTGTTTGCCGTCGCAAAGCAGGGTATGTGGGGCTTGCACCCACTAAACCCTCGTCGTTGGCGTGTTTCCACCTCGGAAAGCTTTCGCATTACTTCGAGGTGGCGCCAATTAAGCGCTATGCGCTCTCATCTTCTTTCTGCGTCCAGATCACCCATCTGCCTCATCCAGATCAGGCTTCTTCGCTCTGAGGATGTTCTCAACAAATCCTGCGATGAGTTTCCACGCTGGCTCGCTGTCTATCATCTTCGTGATGATATTTTACAGTACTTGCTAGGGGCATTATTTTAAATAATGATAATTAAATTGTTCTACGATTAGTAGTTGTTATCAGATGTATCAATTCATGAAAATATATGTTTATATTAAATAAAAGTTTACTTTCATTGTAGTGCTTTATAAAACCTTCAATTAAAATAATTATTTTACTAAGAGTTTAATTGCATTTCAAACCTAAAACCAATTTGCTTAAAAATTAATTTTTAAAACATACACTTTTAGTCATGGTAAAAATTTAATGAGTTACCTAGAAAGCAGAGCTGCTTTCACACTGTCCCCAAGGGTCTCGAGGCATTCGGCTTGCCAAAGCTAACAGAAGTACCTTTGCTTTAAAATAAAGGCTTTTGTTGTGCCTTCAAAAAAAAAGCCAAGGACAAATGTCCATTCTATTAACTTTAAAGATATGATTTCGGGTTTGCTTAATACATTTTTATACCCTTGCAGAGGGTATTATAATTTTGCCATGATATTTGCAACGCAGTGAAGGAGGCATCTCAGACCCCATAAAGTATATATATTCTTGATCAGCATCACCAGCCGAGTCGATCTAGCCATGTCCGTCTGTCTGTCTGTCCGTCTGTCTGTCTGTCCGTCTGTCTGTCCGTCTGTCTGTCCGTCTGTCTGTCGGTTTCTACGCGAACTAGTCTCTCAGTTTTGAGCTATCGGCTCAGCATAGTCTTATTTCTTTAGCACGCAGTATATATGTCGGAACGGCCGAAATCGGACCACTATATCCTATAGCTGCCATAGGAATGATGGCGAAATTAATGTACAAAAATTTTAATTTCTCTGTTTTTCAACGAATTTCTATAAATTTCGAGATATAGTCGTTTTTTATAGTTCTAAAATTACGGTTTTAATTTCATTAAGATCGGACAACTATATCATATAGCTGCCATAGAAGGGATCGGTCGATTTATATGAAAATGTAAAATTCTACATGTAAAATGTAAAATTTACAAAATTTACATAATTTGACATTTTTTTTTACATTACCAAATTGGATCGATTTTCAATGATCCAATTGCTGACTGCAAGGGTATATAAACTTCGGTTTACCGAAGTTAGCTTTCTTTCTCGTTTGCTATAAATTGTTCAGTTTTTTTCCAAATTAAATCGACCTAAATATGTTTTGGCGCCCCGAAATATAATAAAACGATATTCCCTATATAGTAAATAAAGAGTATACCATCTGACGACTCTATTCCCGTTTTATTCAGCATTTCACACAAAAATTTATAAAAGCTTTTTGGCTGAAACCTAACATCGCGAGCTTTTAAAAGTTTAATGTTAACAGAATGTTATTAAAGAACAGTTTTTTTATTTAAAAACTTTACAAAACAGAATTATATTGCTCTAGTCAATAATATTTTTATTATATTAAATTATATTAAATTATTAAATACCGCATAAAAAACTTTAAAAAGCTTTAAGCAAATGCAAATTGTTAACATTTTGATATGATAAGTTATTACCTTAAAAAAACATCTCAGCTCATAGAAGCTAAGGTAAGTTAATTTGTTGATTGTCTTTCTCACAGAGTTATAGTTAATTTACCTCTGATTCAATAACATTGTATAAAATGTGGCCACTTCCGTAACTCCGACAGGTACAAAAAAAGTTTTATAATTACGAACTAAAGCAAAAACAGTGAAACAAATTCTAAATTACAAGAATCATAAGCAGGCTTACAAACGCAAACAGGGCGTCACACATGTAAAACAAAAATAATATTTATATATGTGATTATGTCGGTTGAATACCGGAGGCAAGAGCAACTTTTGTTTGTACGTCCGCCTGGCACACGTAGCATATTTACTGGAGTTGAACTTGTGAGCAAAACTGCGCCAACAGGAAGAGGAAGATCCGCTCAGATTGTCCTTATGCTGAGAGCAGGATGGCAGTGAGGACGTCGAAATACATTTCTCCTGGCTACCGCCGGCACATACATATGCAGGATGTTAAATGTATATAATTAAGGGCGGGGCTGAATCAAATTTTCAAAAGTTAAGCAACGATATACACTTCATGAATGTAATTACATTTATAATTAAAATAAATACATTTATGCCAAGGGAAAAGGTCACAGAAGGGATTTACCGAACTTATTCAGCATAGGCTTGAATAACTATAACCAATTTTGATAAATTCCTTTCTTTGCAGATAGTAAACATACATTACGTGTTTTATTAATATTCTGAATTAATGTATTAAAGCTTAATGAAATTCCCCCCTTATTGCTGTGAAGATATTTGCAAAATCCCATTTGAACTGATTCCATGCGCATTTATTTCTGAGATACTCATTGGTTCAACGCTGCGTATGCGCGCTATTTACTTGTGTGGCTAATTAAAAGTTTTTTAACAGCTTGTTATCAGGCATTTTTTGCCAGCAAAAACATATTCGAAATATTACCCGCAGCTTCCTGTGGAGGCAACCTCCTCTTCCGGCACACTCACTCTCACAATTGGTAAGATAATTGCATTAAAATAACTGAAAGAGAGATTCTCGGAGTGCCTCGTCCTGGAGGACTTCATTATAAGTTGCCGTCTGCGGCAGGAGGAGCCCAGCCAAGCATGTAAACTGGGCAACTATATTTCCTATCTCCGACTGCAGGACGAGCCAGCAAGCAACACAACGTTAAACTTGATAATTTTCTGGACATTTTAACTGTAAAGTGACATTTCATACTTTTGCGACCTTTCTGGTTTTTCGGGGGTCCTCGTTGAGGGCAGTTGGGGGAACAATATACATAAACGTTACTGCAGCAAGGACGGCAGCTCGCCGACTCACAGGACACTCGATAAAGTTGCGCAGAAGTCAAATCTCAAAGGAAATTAATTTGTGCTGCAATGTGAAAATTGTGCTGAAAATGAGGTTGTTACTGCTATTTCTTCGTTATGGGGCAAAAACAAACGCGACTGTTTGTAAAGGGGTAACGAGAAAAGATACGGAAGGAACAGCAGGATAAAGGAAATCATTAATCTCTTAATTCCTTTTGAAAACGAAAAGGATATATGCTTGGAAATATATTTTTACTGTCAACTAACACTGATAATTAATTATTGATTATTGCAAAGAAGTCTCATTTACATTTCGTTGGAATGTAAGATGATTACATAAGATTTTAAGCTATCATGTAACTGATTTTTCTGTAATAAAAAAACTTTCCAAGTATACGGTGTCAAAACCCTGTAAATTAAGGATGAGAGCCCTGAATACCATGGTAGGATTTAAATAAAAATTTAATCGACGAGAAAATCGATTTTAATAAATAAGTTTTCAGAAAAACAACCTATATTATATTTGATACAAAATATTTGGACAGGATACTTCCCAAGTCCTTTAATTGAATATAAACTTATTTTATTGTATGTGTTATTTACACTTACCTTTATTTCACATTTAATTAAATGTAATTTTATTGTTAAGATTTCCCTTGGCGGGATCTATTTGTAATTTTCCACAGACTTATCATTTATTTTAAAATATGACAAAACCGTTTTCATTTTCCCATCGTCCGATTTTCATATTTACGGTTGTAATATTTGCACTCGTGTCCTTTAATATTGCTTTTATGGATACAGGAAAGAAAAAAGGGATGAAAAAGGGAATTGAGGAAAGAACAAATACAAGGTCCACAGTTTATGCCGCCGAGTGTGTGTTTTTTTTTCCAGAGGCGATATATGGAAAAATGAAAAAATGTGAAGAGAAAGGGAAAGTGCAGAGTCTTGGAGACAAACATAACGATTGGCACTCAGACAGGAAAATGGCGCTTAACCAGTTGGCGTGGCTGAATTCGAGGCTAGACGGTGTTCGGATTATTATTTTAATGAATGTTAAGTCCCAGGACTTTATTACTGTTTAAAGCCATAAGTAATGTTCTGCTCCGTTTCATTTAAGCTTAAACATTTTTTAGAGGCCTTGTTGTAATGTATACATTTCACTCTGAAATAATACAGAAATTTAATTCTATTCGACCTTTAATCAATTAAAGCTATTAAGTTTAAAGCCATAAGTAATGTTCTGCTTCGTTTTATTTAAGTTTAAACATTTTTTAGAGGCCTTGTTGTTATGTATACATTTCACTCTGAAATAATACAGAAATATAATTCCATTCGACCCTTCAATCAATTAAAGCTATTAAGTTCCATAAACAAGGCTTCGCTGCTCTGCCCCATTGCCATTTCCGCATTTCATAAATCATATGTTTATATTTGGCTTTCGCATCTTCGCCTCCACTAACTTCTCAGCCTTCATTGGCCAAGTCATTCCCTGCTTAATTAAGCGACACCATGCGGCGCAAATAAACGCGACCCCCGCATGTGTGCCAAGACTTCCAGCCAGATTACGCCACCTACTCCTCCTCCTTTGGCGCCCACAATGGGCTTCTTGTCTCTGCAATTATTAGCCTGGCTATAATACGGGTTTTTATTTCATTGCCAGACGAGAACATGAAATGGAGGGATTAACACAAGAGCAAAAATATGTCTTGCCTGAGGGAAGGGGCGCTTGGCTTTGTTCCCACGAATCCTACGGTGACGAAGTCGTAGCAGTCTAAACCAAGTTATCGTAACAACGTGGAATTGACTACTTGTTGTATTTGGAAAATTAATCGAGGAGACCAAGTTATTACAGATCACTGCGGCCATTGACCTCTAGTTGATTTACATAATTATTATTGTATATAATATCTAACATCTACAAGCAAGGTCTGAAAGAGTATTTTTGCAGTAATTAATGTTTATTAATATTTCTCTTAACGAACGTACAATGTTATCAGATACCAGAGCTCATGGACCTTAGGATCGTATCTCATACATAAAAGTAAATAAAGCTTGCAGCTATCAATTACCTTAGCTCTTAATAAATTTCCAGCCCGTTCTTCCTTTCCCACTGATGTCCACATCGTTTTTCCTATTAACTTCAATCAGTGGCCAAACCAGACGCTCTTCAGTCTCTGCTACACATTTGCTTTTGGTCACTTTAAGCTCCTCCAGTTGGGGGCAACATTCATGTGGCAGAGGCTTGGCGGAATTTCAGGATCCACACCATCAACTATCCGCTGCGTCGAACAGTTTTTTCTGGTGCCGCTTGATGCGTCACATCTGTCTTGGCCGATGCCTGTTTCCTTGGGCTTTTATTTCGAGCAGCTCCTTTTTGCCGGGGTTTTCCCCTTGGACTTTTATTGACACTGATAAGTGTGCCCAGAGCATGGCAAAAAGGTAAGCAAAGCTGGCAATTTAAATTGAAATTGTTTGCCGCATCGCAACAGCAGGCAGTAAAACCGAACGGCAAACGAAAAAAAGATAGAAACAGGAGCGGAGAATAGGAAAATCAGAGCAAAAAATAAGGAGCAAAACGAAAAAATAGACGTACAAAAAATTAAGTGAGACAAAGTGTTTTGTGACAATGCAGAGGAGCTGCAGCAGTCGGTACCGGTGGACGGTAGCCAGTGTCCTGTGGGCGTGGCAGCGGAATGCAAAACTGAGATTCGTTTTGCAGCAGCTGGTGATCTGGTCGAGTGCGTGTTAATTCCATTTGGGCAGTATTTTTATTGACTAACCACAGAGAGAGAGAGGAGTCCATTCCCCATTGAGAAAACAGTCGGAGCTCGAAGTGTCCTGATTGTTTTGTTTAACATTGCCATCAGGCTGGGTGCGGAGACGCAGATATGGGGACAGAGATAAGAGATAGTCTCTCTCTTTGCTGGGTTTATTTTTGCGGAGCTGCTGCACTACACTCCTGGTCGGGCGGAATGGAAAGCACTTGGTTTAACACACCCCTGGGGAAAATATTCCTATCCAGCGGGCAGTTATTTTCCTTCTAACTCTGATTGTGGCTTATATGCCACCCAACTGGCAGCTGGCCGCGCTTGCAATAGTACCAGCCTTTTTATACCCGGTACCCATAGGGTACAAGGGTATTATAAGTTAGTGCCAATCGAGAATGTATGTAACAGGCAGATGGAGGCATCTCCGACCCCATAAAGTATATATATTCTGATCAGCATCACCAGCCGAGTCGATTTAGCCATGTCCGTCTGTCCGTCTGTCCGTCTGTCCGTCTGTCCGTCTGTCCGTGTGAAACAACAGATCTCAGAGACTATAAGAGCTAGAGTTACCAAATTTAGTGACAGCATTGGAATCTGTTGCACGCAGATCAAGTTTATTTTAAAATTTGGCCACGCCCACTTCGAACCCGAAAACAAAAACGGTATATAACCATATGCGTGATTTTCGGCGTAAAGTAAATAGATTGGCTTAATAAGTAGGCAATTGTGGACGTGTTCTGCTAATTTGAGTAAAATCGGATGATAAACATAGAAATTATTAAACAACAAAGTTTCTGAGAGAAAGGGAGAGAGAGAGCGAACTGCTTAGGAATAATTTCGCGTGTCTGAGCACTTAGCTTTGGGTGGCAATAGCGAAAAAAGTGTTGCGCTTTCGAGCGCAGTATTAATTCGTAAAGCAGCTGCAGAATTAGTTCTTTTTGAACGTTGCTCAACATGTTTTTAGTATCATTTGACTTTATTTGTCAACTTTTTGTTTTTTCCATGTCCGTGTGCTATTAAATTTCACGGGCAATACTTTGGGTACCGGGTATCTCACAGTCGGTCACTCGACTGTAGCTTTCTCACTTGTTTACAGTAAAATTTGTTTAAAGTTTCGGTATTTTTGTAGAGAATTAATTTAATGGATTGAAATTTAAATAAGGTTAATCTATTATATTAGTACGACGCCTTGTTGTACATGCCTTCAGTTACTTAAATTGCTCCTTCAACAATTTCGAGTGAACTCCTTTGGCCAGCCCAATATATCCCCTCCAGGGCATTGCAAACTTTGCCAATAAATACATGCATCCCTGCACTCATCCGGCACTTCCGCAGCCACTCGCCCCGCAATACCTTTCGTGACGAACAAAAGTTCGAAGCACAAAATAATATCGTACACAACGCATATTTTTCGGTCCTTCGGCGAACAGTCCTTCCTCACTACCCACGGTGAGTGGTAAGAAGTGGTAAGGATGCTGCAAAGAAAATGGCGCGTACAAAAAGCGGAAGTGCACATTAGTTGTATGCAAAAAGTTTTGTGAAAGGGGGAAGCACAACTTATGTACAACAACAGGCAGGGGCAGCGACAGGAGCAGCGGCAAACAAATAGAAATTTGTGGATGGTTTCGCCCTGTCAGCTGAGCAGAAAACTCTCTGCCCAACTAAGGAACTGCCAAAGCAACTGAAAAGGTGCGAACAATTTTTGTGCACACCTGTGCAAAAAATGCTTTCAAAAACTTCTATATTTCTCGGTCTCGCTCTCGTATGGGTTAGGTATTTTACCAAAATAATATTTCGCATTCAAAGTTAGCAGCATTTCAATTTTCGCCGCTCCCTTTGTTGTTAAATATTCCGCTGCAGAGCAAAGTTTAATATATGCATGTCAAATGTATGAATACGGTAGCCCAGTCACGATTTTTAAGTAGAACATCAGCCAGGCCATCCGGAGCGCCAGCAGCAGCATCTAAAATGCAGTCTGCCTGTCTCGGAATGTTGCCCCGCTGGCTGTCTGTCCGAAGAATTGCAACAGATTTATTATTTACATGCCGGTCGGAGCGCCGGAGTTTTTGGGCGGCGGGTGTTGGGTGACGGGACTCCTGCTGCCGATTTCACAGTATTCCCAAATAATCTGCCCTGTGACTGAACACAATCCGCAGTTCGACATTGAAGCTGCTGCCCGTCGGCAATTATTGGCTGTTTGTAGCTTGAATATAAAAATAGTTATTGCGATATGTTATGAGCATTTATTTTAGTTTAAGAAAAAAAGGCAGAGGCATATTGATCAGGACCAACAGCGGGACATTTTGAAAAGATTATACGCACTCTGAGCATGCTTGGTTGGAGTAAATAGATTTTGATTTAAGTCCAAGACTATTGACATGAAATAAAAGTAAGAGTAAGTAATAGTGCACAGAGAATTTTTTAAGTAAAATAGACTCAAAATGAGAAAATATGTTCTCAAATAAATTGTACTTAATATTTGCCTCTTACTTTTAGATGAGTCTTACCCATCTAAAGTTTGAGTACATATCTTAGGTACCAAAAATTCTCATATTTAGAACTATACTTTTTGAGAACTTTTATGCTCAATGAAGGTACAATTGTACTTAATTTAATAATTTATTAAAACTGAGTACAAAAAATTCGTGAAGCTGAGAGAGGATCAGGTACTGCCGGCTGAAAATATTCAGTTTTTGGAGAGAATCAGACCTGCCGGCTGTAAGTGGCATTTTTAAATGAATATAAATATTACATAAGAAGCATTCCTAGCATTGCGAGCCGCAGTCAAATCAAGGGGCAGCGACGAAATCTGAAGTGCACACATACGCCAAACTTTTCTTCCAACTTGACTATAGACGTACTCAATTTGAGTTTAAAACCACTTCAACTCAAGAACATTTGTTCTTAATTTTGGTGTATTTATTTTTATTTTTTTTGTGCTCAAAGTGAGGAAAATTTACTGAACTTTCAAGTTTTAGTCAAATTCGTACTCAATATAAGAGTACATATTTGAGGACGCGTCTTCTTAATGTTGGGATGCCATAATTCTTTCTCTAAATTTTCCTTATTTGTCTCCAGCACAATTCTGGTCAAGGCAGAGGACAAATTACACAAGCTGCTGGTGGAAAAGTCAATTCTCAAAAAATAAACACAAAAATGTTAACAAATAAATCATCTGTAATCAAATAAAAAACCTAAAAGAAAGAACAATATATAATAAATAAAGATGTTAAAATAAATAATATGTTTGAGGCCGAGCCTGTAAAAAAAAAAATTGAGCGAAATCAAAGATAAATTTAATTAAAATATAAACAACTTTACCAGGAAGTGCGCATCAAGTGTGTCGGAGCAAAAGAAAATACTTGAGCGTAAAGAGCAGTAAATATATAGTAAACAAAAAATAAAAAAATATTAAGAAAAATGTTTTGTCTGGCTGCTTCGACAACGGCAGTTGAAAGTGGACTGAGCCTTTCAGATGACGGGCTGCTCCGTATATACATAGTTCTCCTATCAGTGTGAGGAGGTGCCAGTGTAACCGACTCGCCTGTTGACACTAACACGCCCCCAAAAAATTTTGGAAGCAGGCATGAATTAAAAATAATGACGACTCCGATTTGGAGAACTGTTTACCACTTAAGGAAGTCTGCAAGTGCAATAAATAAAAACAAATCTCTTTCCGCACCCAGGATCGGAGTGTTAAGCGCATTCACCGCAGACTGGGCAATCGGGAATGAAGACTTCTCCAACTTCATTGCCAAAAACTATGCCTTGTGGAAACTTCTTGACAAATATGAATTCTGACTCCGAGGAAGAGGAAAAGGTACCTATGCAAAAAGTAGTCAGAATGAACGCAATATTAGATATGTGCAGAAGAAAATAAAAAAGATTTGCCCATATACGGGAAGTGCCAGCAAAATTAAAATCCTAAATGCGAGCTGCAGACTGAGATTCCGAAATCCGTAATAAAAAAAAAATTTGAAAAAAAAAAACGAAATAAATATAAGCAAAGAAACCAAATAAAAAAAAAAAAAAAGAAAGGAAGAAAAAAAAATAAAAATGTTCTAAGCAAGCGACGAAGGCTGCTTACGCAGAGGCAGTTGGAAATGGACTGCGGTTTTCATAGCGAACGCTGCCCCTTATATAGGTCTCCTACCAGTGTGACCGAAGAATTACTTATAAAAAGAGCAAATGGTAGGTCTTAGAGATACCAGATCAGATTGACGATAAAAGAAGTGTCTGTCTACTACAGCGTACTTGCCACTGAAACTCGTCAGTTGAATGAAAACCCATGAAATTAGGCCTATTATCCTAATAGCCTATAGGGCTATAAGGCCCCCTTTCTACTAGAGTTGCATTTTTTGCATTCTGTTCTAAATGCAGCTTTTTTCCTGTGTTTAATCATGTATAGGAATCTAGTGGTGACAAAGCAGAAAAATGCATGTGCATTTATTGGGTTTTCACCATAGTATTGGTTATTTTATACTTTGTCTGCCTATCGATGTGTGAATTTCACCAACTACCACCACTAGCCAGCCGTTTTTTTAACAAATTAAATTGATTGCGCGCTGGCGGAACAAAGATGGAACAAATTCATGACTTTCTCCAAGTTGTTAAGCTATTTATTCATTTAATAAATAAATTAGTAAAAAAAATCCACTCTCAAAAATAAAATGAGTCAATTTTTTATTTATTATTATTAAACATCAGTTGATTGTTGTTTGGCCGTTACGATCTATTATACTTCATGAACTTGATCACCGATTAGTGATCCATTACTGATCAGTGGTCAAGTTGTTCTGTTTGACGCGACCATTCAATACGTGATAATATAAATAATATAATACAAATAAATAAAATAAAAGTAACTAAAATGAGCATAAAAGTCATTACTAAATTTAGCAATGGATGAACTGATTTTACTTTTTAAATTCCGATTGTCCATTGATTCTTCCTTTCCTTATTTTGGTATGCTTTTCCTTTTAAACGAAATCTTTAAATTTAAATTTCCGCCAGCTGTGCGCTTACATTTCGCATCGAAAATTCTTCTGGACAAGTTTATTATCGTCACCATCATTGCCATTCAACAGCATGCTACGCCCACGCAACAGTTGGTGCTGACATTGCAGGCTGGCATTCTTGGAGGAAAATCAAATGGAATTTATGGGCTCCACATTGCCTCGCGTCGGACTCGCCTTAAGGTTGTGAAAAAGGAACCGAACCTGCTGTCATCTATTATGGAAACCTATAAATTCAGCCAGACGGCGAGAAAGGGGCGGTAATGTCTGTCATTAAATTAGCGCTAATTTGTTTAGTGGTGTCTGGGGAGACATTCGCCGAGAGAGAAGCCGGCAAAAAGTGTCCATCGAAGGGTATCAAGTGGCGTGCACTTAATTTTCCATAGCCGAGAGTCCCGACATCTACAATTTACACCCATCATGGATTCGTTGGTTTAAATTTCAATTTAGGCACCGCTTATGAATCAATCATTTAAATGAATTGTAATGGCCAAATATATGCACATATGCGAATATCAATCCGAATGCGGGATGTAAGGAAGCTATAATTATTGCGGATCTGTAATCTAATATCCGCCTGTTAGAATGCAAACTGAATTCTGGATAATAATCGGTTGGGATATGGGGAATAAATTGGGCGTGGTGTGGCGTAATATGTATGTACATACATACATATGTGCGATATAAATTGTCATTGTTAAAGTGCTAATGCATTTTCGGCATGCAAATCCCGTCTGCAACGTGTGCCATTGTAATTCCCATCATTGTTACTGCACTTCCTGTCACTGGGTCAGCTATGCGGCATTCTGAGCCGCATTATGGGAATTACTTTGGGTGCCACAACAACAAATTAATGCATATGGAGACTTAATAACATTTTTAGGGAGATACAGTTACGGAACAATAAGAGAAAACCCATTCTTTATATTTTTAAGAAGCCCACCTTAAAGAAGTCGTTAATACCACTTACCACTTTTTTCGTTATTCCCCTTAATGCCACCTTTATTTATTAAAATTTCAGCTCAAATAACAATTCACAAAAATTTTAAAATACTTTGGAATATCTTAAATTTTAAAATATATATCAACTTTGGAAATTTTGAAATACGTATTTTTTAAATTTTATTGATAATGTACTATTTACTGCCACATATTATCTCATTCTCGACACGGTGTTTCCCTTAGGGAAAATAATGTCATCCAGAGGAGATGTCCAAAACATTTGCCATTCGCCCCGAAGGATTATTTACATACTCATGAAAAATACCAACAAATATCGATTATTACTAAATTTCGAAAGTACATTCCAAGCCCACCTAATTTCTTATTGCTTTAAAAATTTTGATTATGAATGTAAATTAGACCCAACGCAGCTTTTCGTGTTCGCCAATGCATAATTCGATGCTTCTTAATCTGTGACAGGTATGTAAACATTTATGTTTTCCGATCGGTGATATTCAATGTTTTTAAGCTCCAAGCTAAGAAATTTATGAGTCCTTCAATGGGTAGGTTAATTTTGATGAGGATACGGGGTCGACATCGTCCAAGCGTCGCAAAAGAAATCCTAAGATGACCGCTTTCGACGTCGCTGTGATGTAAGCCGTAAACAAAGCCGTATCAACTTCGGCGGATATCCCTTAAGAATAATGTTAACATTTAAAAAAAATGTGTTGAAGAGTGATTCGACGAATGATGATTTGATTTAAATTCGGAGTTAACCAACTTAATTTAAATAACAAACTTTTACAACCTAAGATTAGTTTTATTTAAAAGTAGCTTGCTTTTAGAAACTTTTTTTTAATTTTTATTTTATGTTAGCTTATTTTTCAGAAATGATAAGAGCTGGACTTACCAAATTTAATAACAACATTCTCATATATAAAACGCAGATCAACATTTCCAAAATTTGGCCGAGACAAATATTTAATTTTATGCACAAAGCTTTGGGAACCGGATATATGTATCATAGCCGAGCACATTCGACTGTACATTTCTAACTTGTTTCTATTGTAAATCGGTGCATCGGCTACACCTAGAAGCCCGTGGGCTTACGGATCGGCTAAAGCCTCGTTGGTTCTGTATGAAATTGCAATTTATACTGCGTGCAAAACAATTTCCCAGCGCCTCTGCCTCAGATACACCAGATTCGGGGGCACAACAAAAGCAGTGCGGCTGCCAGTGCTTCCGAAAGACAGTGAATGAAAATTTATGTTGGATGCGTGACCGTAAATGCTGTGTGCGTGATAAATCAATTTTCATTGCACAGCACACACGCGTACAATTTCGTAATTTTGTGCAATTTGCGTGGGATCGGGAGAGGGGCGACGGCGGAAGCTGGAGAGCTGGGAAGCCGGAGAGGAACACGGGGCAGTGTGTGCATATACGATTTTAAGTATTTATGCAATCGAGCGGTAAAGTTTTGCGTTTGGATTTGGCTCCATCTGCCGTTAAAGGAAATATTTGCCAGATTTCGGTAATAGTAATGCATTCACAATTGTCAATTGGCCTGCGAGATTGACATCTCTCTCCCACTGCCACACACCCATAACTATACAATACTCGACGCCCGCAAATGTCTGATTATTTTGTGATTTATGCATTTCAATTTGAACCCTATACGGATATGTGTCTGTGTAAATGAGCATGGCCGATTTCAGTTTCCACTCAGGTTAATTTCAATTAAAAGTCGAATTCTGGATTTAATTAACACAGAACACGGACAGGCGTATAAGAAGAGATATATCACGTGAACTAATTATGTCAAATGAAGTAATCAGAAGGCATCTGCATGCGAGATTTCAAGAGCATTCTACGGTTTGCTGTTATTGCTTTGTGGCCTCTAATTATCTATATGAAAAAGACTTGTACTTGTGATTTGCAGATAATATGTAGAGCATAATGTGAAGAAATAGTAAGCAGACATGAGTCGCCATGTGGGTCCATCTTCCATAACAATAATATACAAATGTAATCCTGAAATGCACAATTAGAGTTGGTTTAAACTGTGACTGCAGACATTGCATTCTGTTTGGCTCTGCATCATTCCTCTTGATTTAATAGCCAAGTTAACCGAAACTAATCAATTAATTAGTTTAATCACCGATTCTTATTCTTTCCCGCATCTATTTTTTAGGCCCCGTAACCTAAACGAGCCGTAAGTGAGTTTATGGCTCACAGTCGGGCCTTTAAACGCAGGTCCCACTCCCATACAAGCACCAAGGCACCGGAACGTGTGACCCCAATCCCCCCGAAACTCCTCCCCCATTTTCCACTCTTGACTTTTAATGCCCGGGCTATAAATGTCAAGTCCCGCGGGGCGACACGCCCACCTCCCAAAAGGAGATGGTAAGGACAGGGCGAAAAAACCACAGCAGTGCACAAAAGAAACAAACAAAAAAAAAAGAACGGTAACAACAAACAAAAAAACAAGATGAACAATATGAAAAAAACCCTATATTTGAAAGTCCCGACCATAGATTACCTGTTAGGAAGCAAGGGACTTCCTACCATAAAGCATCTGGAAAAATCTGGATATAATATTTCTGGGTATGAAGTAAATATAAAAAATTAAAGTATGTTAAACATAACAATTTTTAAAGTAATTAAAGCCCTTAACTTAGATTATAGTTAGTTAAAGTAAATTTATTTATTTATAAATTTTTATATTAGGAACAGCAAAAGTTGTCTATATAATACAGCTGACAAAAGCTTTGAAATTTTTTGATGTCACCTGTAAAATCATAGGAAATTTGTTAGAAGTCTGATAATTACCATTTACATCTGAACGAACACAATATACCCTTAAGATCCAATAGTACTGGGTATAAACACTCATGTGTACCCTACATACACACACAAGAAACTCCAAATACACACAAGTCAACATTAAGAAATTTGTAGGAAGAGAATGCGTTTTATTTAATTTTTATTACCGTCGACGAAGCTCTGGGCCAATTTGCGAGAGTGTGCGTGGGTGCGGGTGTTGTGTCCAAGGGAGAATGTTTGTGTTTGAGTAATAAAGCATTTAAGAATTATGAGCCCGGCAGCAACAAGCTGCAAAACAATTAGCTTGGCGGCCCGCAAAAGAGTGCCACAAATAAGGAAGGCGCTGCCTTAGATGGAAAAGAACGAACTGGAGCTACTCTTGCCAGCTACTTATTTAAGGAACCAAATTAACTATTTGCCAACAATATATGAAAAAGGATACAAGTGGAATTAGGCCTCATTGGTATACATATACCGTATATATCTGACAATAATATCTACATTAAAGGGTTATACAAAATATTTCGAAGCAGATACATTTAACCTATTAATACAATAAATTCCTAGAAATACATATTTTTTATCTGCTAAGAAACATAAACTTAAATCTGGAAAAGATACCATCCCTCGTATGTGTGGTCTACGGCCTCTGGTTTCTTATTTCCGGACATATCCAACTCGCAGAGTATGTGCCTTAGAGTGCGAAGTCCGCTCTCGTATTCAACAAACCAAGTAAAAGAAATTGAGATGGCCGACGTGATGCCATTAAAGTGGTACAATCGTGACCGGGATCCTATTCCCATACACCCAACCGAAACATCGTTCCGCCAGCTTATGATTAATGCTTTAATGAGCCACAAACAATGATGGCGAGGAAAGAACGGTTTCCACGAGTGGAATTAGACAGACGGGAGCGGCAAGCGGAATGTTGTTTGGACAACAACGGCAGCGACAGACAAACCGCACAGGATGCAGATGCAGTGGAGATGGCGGGATATGCTGGCAAAGTTTTCCTACAAAACCAGCAAGTGCCAAACGCACATCTGCCTCCCATACGTTTGCCAGTGTTGGCGTCTAGCCGAGTATATTGGGAAAAAAGTTCTTACCATTTGGGGAATCTAAATAATTTAAAATAATATATTATAATATTTTCTAGGTCGCAAACTTGTTGGGTGAAAAATAAAATATTAAGGAAATAATTAAATAAAATAAAACGGTTAAAAACCACAGTTTTAATAACCTAAAGTTTAGTAATACTTATCAAAAATATATATTTTTAGATTACTATTTAATATTGGATACATTTATTGGAGGCTTCAATACAATACTGTCAATAAAAGATTTTCAATTTAAATTAAAAACTTTAGCGCCAAATATAGCTAAGATGGCCACACTGACACTCACACATGCCGGCCAGTGTGACCGTTACAGCGTTCGAAATTAAAGGCCCAAACTTTTCCGGGTCCTTCGGTCATTCCAGCTTGTCCGTGAGTTATGCAAGTGAAGTTTTCTGGCCACCACAAAAGGCTGTAATAACAACAACTATTCGGCAACAACAATGTCCTTTACCCAACATCAGTGGGCGTGTCCGTTTGTTTTGGCTTTGGGTAATGTTCAAGCGCTTCGTTTGTCTCTGTTTGCTTATAATTAAGCCTAATGTGCGCTTCGTCGACAATTTAAGCATCTAACATTGTTGCAGATAGTTTTTGCCTAGTAATTGGCAGCGGCCAGTGTGGGAATCTCCTCTATTTTTCGCAGGATTTTGCTTTAGTCTGAGTTCGGTTGGCCCAAACAATTAGCACCGCCAAGTTTAAAGCTTGTGTTCATAGAATAAACTTTTGTGAACAATAAATTCGTTACAAAATCACGAACTTTTCCATTGATTGCACAAATAAAAGATTGCAACATAGAAATAATTTAATTTGACTTACCTACCATGTCGCGGAACGGATTAGTGGCTATCGATAGTCAGTTAATTTGTGTGAGGTATTTTGAAGTCGTTGTGCTCGGTCACACTAATTGGGCCAAAGTTAAGCCAAGTTTAGCCGCGCAGAATCACTCCGATTTGCGCTATCCCAGAGAGAGGGAAGAGAAACTGCGGTATGTAATAATCCGAAGTGTATTTCAGGTTAAGTTAATCAGATGTACATTTTATAGAATAAAACTCTCTGCTCATTGTTACCGTTAACCAAGCGGCGGTCTTTGAATTGTTGAAGGCATTTCCCCGGGATAATCGCGTCGGCGTCATACCTAATAAATAAATGCACATGAACTTTTATATGCCCGCTTTAGAAGTACTTTCATTTTTCTTACCTCTCAGCTGGCAACGCCTCAAGTTTGCCTTTTTACTGGTAAAGTTCTTTGGTAACACTGATGCGAGCACTATATAAGGAGCAGAGTTCCGTCTTAAATCCGCAGTCCATTTCCAACTGCCTCCGTGAAAGCCACTCACAATCGAACACAAGATAAATATATACACCCTTATGATCATATATATATATATAGAAGGTAATTTTAGACGCACGCAATTAGCGAGTCGCACTCAACCAAGACGATCCAGAACTCAGCCCCACCCAATCCATTTATGAACCTAAATGATCTGCCCCAGGTTCGCCCTTAATTGTATTATTCGTAGGTATCGGAAGCGTAGGACATTGTTTACGGGACCCCTAGTATGTACATGTCTCCCCCCAAAACCAAAATCGTGTGATCGTTTATTTTGCTTGGAATTATTTCGCGGTTTACTTGTGTACATGTACCCCCAAGTAATCTACGATATGGAAAAAGCCCCTGAGAGAAATAAATAATAAGCGAGAACTTTGAAGGGTTTTACTCAAGGGAAAATTGGGGCTATTATTATTTCTGCGCCATATACTTTTTGATCATGCTGTTATTGCGAATGAAGTTCAACTAATCTGCCAAAAAATCAGAACATTATATATAGTATATATAGTATATATATATATAATATAGTTTTCTAATCAGCTACATGAATTATAGGCCCCAAGAGAATTCGGGGGTAATATATTGAAATTTGTCAAAAGTCGCTTCAAAAAGAAGCTATATAAGCTCTCGCATCAAGCACTTTGAGTCAAGAGTAAGTTTCTGCCGGTCGACTTCGTAGCCATAATGCAGCTTAAATTTATATACTTTGGAGCGCTTCTTGTGATTTTTATAATGAAAACAGCAAGGGCAAATATTCCCGGATGCGACTTCTCAGAAACTGTGAATATCTCTTCGAGTCAGAAGCTTGACAATGGTTCATACATATACCGGGGCCTTTTAGTTCCTCCCAGCTTGACAGGAAAGTATGACTTTATAGAAACGGAGCTAGGATTTAGATCTGTTAATAGCCACGTAAGAGCATGTGTCTGCAAGTTAAAGCCCTGCCTGTGGTTCTGCTGCCGCTTCAGGCACATGCAGGCTAATGGCGAATGCACCGATGGCCTGATGGAAGAACTGGATAAGATCAAAACCTATCTCAACGTGACACTCCGCAACGGATCCGTGGTGGGAGGGACCTTGCCAAGCGATTTCTTAGTACTGAGAGATCCAATACGTCCCAAAGAAATTTGGCGCTCAGTATATGAAAAGGTTTGTCGTTCAATCCGTAATTTTTTCACAGATCTAATTAGAGTTTAAAAGGAAGCATTTGAACTACAAAGCGACTATTGGCCGATGATACCCTCTTGGGCATATGACTGTCTCCATCCGAATCAGTTCATATCAGGCAACACAGAGTCCCTTGTTGCTGCACTCCATACGGTGCCCTATTATGAAGGTCCCAGCCCAAGCTTTTGGCCACCAGGATCAGATGAGGGTAAGACTAGTTACAATTAATCTAGATAAATACCAATTGCTCTATAAATTCTGTCTGCAGTTACTTGGCTTTCAGAGGTACTCTTGATTTTTACGATCGCAGTGTATCTCTATGTAAAGAAGCTTCGGAACCTCCACGGAAAGTGTTTCATCTGTTACATGATCACTACGTTTATGTTTATTATGTTTGATTACTTAATGCAACAGACCTTTCACCTTTTCCTTTTACCTTTTCCATTGTGTGCTTTATATGGTAAGTTGTTAAGTGGATATTTAAGTCCATTAGTAAATGTCATCTTTTACTGATTCTTCCAGGTTACTGGGTCTATTACTTATTTATGGCCAAATTTCTTTGGCTCGTGGCCATAGGCCATCAAATGTGGAAGGGCTTTACTTCGGTTAACCGAGCTGAATCTCAATACAGTTTTCAGGCCTACAGCATTTTTACATGGGGAACGGCGGCTGGCTTGACGGGACTCATATTCCTGATTGATCAGATTTGGGAAGGCAAGCCTGACAAAGTAGAATGGATACCCGGAATGGGCTGGGATCAATGTTATCTAAAAAGTAGGTTTTTATTGAAGCCCTCCCATTCACAAGTTATTCAAGAAATAAATATCTAGTATTCCCAGTCACGCTTGGCCCACTTCATTTCGGATACGATACTGGCCCAATTATAATACTAATTACATTAAACACAGCCTTTTTTATATTGACGACCGTTAGTATTGTAAAGGTGAAACTCTCACTGAAGCACTTCTCAGACCAGAACGAAACGGCAAGGAATCTTAGCTCGATAACGGAGACGTAAGATACACATATATATACACTACTTTGAATTTATTGACATGTTTGGTTTTTCATTACTTGATCACAGGTATATATTGTTCTTACGGCTCTGCATACTCGTGGACATACAGGCCAGTGTGTATACAATTTCTTACATTTTGTTCGAGTTTTTCGATTTTTTCTGGGAACGTCTTTTCATAATAAGTTTTTACTGTAATTTGTGCACTGGCATCTTTATTTTTGTCCTGTTTGTTCTGAAGCGCAGCACGATTCGCCTTCTTACGGAAAGGTGAGCTATTCAATGTTTTGCCCGATTTTTTAATAGCACGATATTTTCTTATCTAGTATACGGAATAGGGGAAATTAACAGAAGACTCTTACGAAAGTATAAGTAACATGGTCCTACTTGAGCCTGACATAGCAGCGTACCGCCCATAGAATATTCTCAAATCATTTGGGTCAACTAAAGTTAGAGATTGCTTAAACGTAATTTAGTCTTTAATTTAAATTATGATTGAGTAATTTACTTCGCTCGCAAAGGGTTATATGTATTTTTATAAGTGATTTTCCATTTTTACAAATGCCACCTATATTGTTAAATAAAATTAAATAAAAATTATTCAATAAATAATAATAAATAAAATGTAATAATAAATCAATAAATAAAAAAAAACACATGCCAAAATGACCTTGAAAGCTACCTTGATTACTATTTTTTAGGTAATTTGCTACTGTAATTTTTATACCCGGTACCCATAGGGTACAAGGGTATTATAAGTTAGTGCCAACCGAGAATATATGTAACAGCCAAAAGGAGAAATCTCCGACCCTATAAAGTATATATATTCTTGATCAGCGTCACACAGTGGGGTATTGGACCCGAAAAGTGGCGATCAATTCAAAAAACGATTTTTGCGTTCGATACATTTGATTATATTATCTTGTTAATACATAAAATTCTGCATTTAACCGTATATACAGTTTTCCCGTTAACCTAACAGAGGCTGAGAAATCGGTTGTCAAAGTTGCCAAATAATTTCGGTGTCTTTAAAAATGTAAAAAAAATCACTTTTTTGAGCATTTTGAAAAACAACACCAAAACACCAAAACACCAAAAAAGTTATGCAATCTCTAAGATAATATATTTAACTAATTTTTAAATATTTTTTTTACCATTGTTACGTTCACTTTTGTAATTAAAATTATAGAAAATACAAAAAAAGCGCTAAAAAGTCCACATTTTTTAACTTTAGGTAGAAAAAAAGTAATGCGCCACGCGGTCCTATGCGATATTTTAAATGAGGTCTTATTCCCTAGATATTCAGCTTAAACGCCTCATTCACACAATTTTGCACATTTTTGCACAAATATGTTTAAATTTAGATTTTAGCGGGAATGCCGAATGCGCGCATACAACAAGCGCGGGCATTGCGCTGCCAGCTGAGTTACTAAAACCCGCCGAGATCAGTACTGGCGCCCATGAGGTTACTTCAACAAATAGCGACTAATCTAGTGAAGACTGAACAAATAAAGATTTCCAAAAACCGAAATTAAATAAATAAATAAATTGTTATATAAAAATAAAATATTTTATTTTTATTTAGGGGTTTGACTAAAAATACCAAATAAAACACAGTTTTATTTTTTTAGTATTTTTTAACATCTTTTGAGTTTTTATAAAATTAGTTGTTTAATGTTAACAAAATTTGGTGAAATTATTAATTCAATAATTATACATAATAAAAATGAAATTTTTACAAATTTGGTATTTTGGTATAAAATTAAATAAATTAAACTATTTTTATATGGCAGCTATAAGATAGCAGCTATAAGTAGTCTGATTTTGATCAAATTTTTCCTTAAAATCTAGAATAATTTGAAACTTCTTTAATAAAAATTTGGTTAAAAAATTTCATACAAATTTTGAAAAATTAATTTTAATTTAAAAAAAAAAACTTCAGCTTAAAACAAACTACTTGTTTTTACTTAGTTTTGTCATATCTAATAGAAAAAAAAAAGTCTCCATCCAAAATATGCCCACCTGATTTGATCGCCACTTTTGGGGTCCAATACCCCACTGTGCGTCACTAGCCGAGTCGATCTAGCCATGTCCGTCTGTCCGTCTGTCTGTCCGTGTGAAACAACAGATCTCAGAGACTATAAGAGCTAAAGTTACCAAATTTGGTGACAACATTGGAATCTGTTGCACGCAGATCAAGTTTGTTATAAAATTTGGCCACGCCCACTTCCGCCCCCAAAAAACGTAAACAACTTTATATAAGCTAGATTCGTAAATGGGCTCAAAGTAAATAGATAAAATAAATAAGTAGGCATTTGCGGACGTTTTCTGAAAACTTGAGTAAAATCGGATGATAAACATGGAAGTAATTAAACAATTAAGTTTCTTCTCGTCTTGAGCCACAACGGCAGTAGCGAAAAAAAAGTGTTGCGTGCTTTTGGGCGCAGTATTAATTCGTAATGCAGCTGCGTACAGCTGCATAATTTGTTTTTGGCAAAATTTATCTTTATTTGTCAACATTTTGTTTTTCCCATGTCCGTGTGCTATTTAATTTCACGCAAAATACTTTGGGTACCGGGTATCTCACAGTCGGTCGCACTCGACTGTAGCTTTCTCACTTGTTTCAAATGCAACTTGTTAAATTGAATAAAACAAGTAAATGTAGATATTGATATATAATTTATTAATTTATTGTTTTATTGGAAAACAAATCATTTTATTATTATTTATTAAAAATATAAAAAAAAAATATATATATATATATAAAATTTTTTATAAAATTAAACGATCTTTGGCCATAAGGTTTTATTTTAAAGGATCGAAAAGGGATATTACCAATAATATTAATTGAGTGCCAAACTGTAACATACTTGTTAGCAATTATGTTGTTAGCATTTATGAACTAGCATTTATTAGCATTTATGATCTAATTTCACTGTACCAATATGATCACTGTGGACGGCAGTCCACGTAGTGACGATGAGCACCGAGACTGTGGTGCACAAGGAGACTATACTATGTACAGCCGTACAATTGAAAATCTGCTACGATAGTCTGATCAGAACCATTTATATCTTGATCGAAAGGTATTGTAAACCTCTTTGAAACTGCATACTAAGATTTAGTTTAGGAGAAATGTGAGTGAAAGTGCAAAAGTGAAAATTTGAGCTATTGGGGCCAGTGGAGCAAAAATAATGTTGTTGTGATTTAGCTTTAAATACGCGTCGAATGACACCTCGATCATCCTGATCCGATACTCCGTTCAAAAGATATTCAATAAACAAGATTTTAACGGACTTTCCGAAATGAAAACGTTTGTCCTGTTGTTTGTCTGTCTGTCTGTCTGTCTGTCGATTTTTTTGTTTTAGAACCCTGGAACAACTTTTATTTTATTAAACAGCTCGAGCTAAACATTTTTTGTTCTACGACTTTTTGGGTTTCCCGCTAGTTTGGCGGGAAAACAGCTAAAAAAGCTAGATTTCCCGCGCCCATAACTTCTAAACGACTAAAGCTACAGAAACGTGCTATATGTCGTTAGAAAGGTATTTTGAAATGATATTAGCTTGGCCTGGACATGATTTATCTAAATATAATATTTAAAAATTAATAATTAAAATAAATTTTTTTTCCTAAGTTTTTGTCATTTTTTCAAAATTGGCTCTAACGATTTTGATAGTCACTCAAGGCCATTTAGCCTTTGAGATGGCTCAACTTTTGGTATATAACACATATCTGGGAAAATTCGCTTTCTTGAGATATTACTCATTAAAATTAGTAGCAAAGATCCCATATAAATAACCTTTTACATGCACTTTACATACATTTATGTAAAAATACATGTAGAGTCATATAAACTTTAAAACCATCAAACAAAACGTAAAATATTTTAGATTTGAAAAAACATTTTAAAATGTTTGTTTTAATTTGATCCACTTTTGCTTTCCCGCTACTTTGGCGGAAAAATAGGAAAAAATCGATTTCTCGGGCCCATAACTTCTGAACGACTAAAGTTACTGAAACGTGCTATATGTCTTTGGAAAGGTATTTTAAAATGATAATTTTTTGCCTTTACAAATTTATCTAAATATTATATTTAAGAATTTAGAATTAAAATTCATTTTTTAAAGATTTTTTAAATTTTTTTTTAAGAAAATGGCTCTTACGATTTTCATACTCACTTCAGGCCGTATAACCCTTGGGATTACTGTTCACCTTTTGGGGTACTACTCATATTTCTGAAAATTCGCTTTCTCGTCAAAATTAGTACCAATGATCCCATATAGCTAACTTCTTCATATATGGATTTTTTTGTTAGTTTTTTACATTTGAAACAAACACTTCTGGTATCAGAAACACCTCTTAACGAGATACTTAATTTTGTAGCGGTAACCGGCGTTCAGCTAATATCCGATGTCATAACTATGTGCTATAATTTTTAATAATAGCTAAGTCATAAAGGAACGACCTCTGGATATGGTATTGAGCTATACTAATTAACACTAACAATTGGAGCCCTACATACATATGACATTTTAAAAACTTCTGATATCAAACAAAAACACCTCTTAACGAGGTGAGATAAAAGTGACGATGGCACATTCAACTCAAAAAATTTCTGATACCAAATTTTGTGACGATTAATAGTTATTCAAAAATTTGTTAACTAGTTTCAAAATCGGCCCTTAGCTGAAAAATTTAAAATGGCAAAACAGGCAGCGTGCCGATTTTTAAACTAATTAAACAATTTTTTTTTTTAATATTTTTGTTTAAATAACTATTAATCGTCACAAAATTTGGTATCAGAAATTTTTTGAGTTGAATGTGCCATCGTCACTTTGATCTCACCTTGTTAAGAGGTGTTTTTGTTTGATAAATAATTAACGATAACTTTGAAGGGTTTTACTCAAGGGAAAATTGGGGTTATTATTATTTCTGCGTCATATACTTTTTGATCATGCTGTTATTGCGAATGAAGTTCATCCAATCTGCCAAAAAATCAGAACATTAAATATAGTTTTCTAATCAGCTGCATGAATTATAGGCCCCAAGAGAATTCGGGGGTAATATATTGAAATTTGCCAAAAGTCGCTTCAAAAAGAAGCTATGTATATAAGCTCTCGCATCAAGCACTTTGAGTCAAGAATAAGTTTCTGCCGATTGACTTCGTAGCCATAATGCAGCTTAAATTTATATACTTTGGAGCGCTTGTGATTTTTATCCTGAAAACAGCAAGGGCAAATATTCCCGGATGCGACTTCTCAGAAACTGTAAATATCTCTTCGAGTCAGAAGCTTCACAATGGATCATACATATACCAGGGCCTTTTAGTTCCTCCCAGCTTGACAGGAAAGTATGACTTCATACAAACGGAGCTAGGAGCTAGATCTGTTAATAGCCACGTAAGAGCATGTGTCTGCAAGTTAAAGCCCTGCCTGTGGTTCTGCTGCCGCTTCAGGCACATGCAGGCTAATGGCGAATGCACCGATGGCCTGATGGAAGACCTGGATAAGATCAAAACATATCTTAACGTGACACTTCGCAACGGATCCGTGGTGGGAGGGACCTTGCCAAGCGATTTCTTAGTACTGAGAGATCCAATACGTCCCAATGAAATTTGGCGCTCAGTATATGTAAAGGTTAGTTTTTCTATCCGTAATTTTTTCCCCGATCTAATATGAGTTTAAAAGAACGCACATGAAGTACAAGGCAATATGGGGACGACGATAACCTATGACTGCCTCCATCCGAATCAGTTCATATCAGGCAACACGGAGTCCCTTGTCTTATACTTACCAGTCTTATACTTACCAGGAACAACTGAGCGTAAGACTAGTTACTATTATTCTAGTTAAATACCAATTGCTCTCTAAATTCTGTCTGCAGTTTCTTGGCTTTCAGAGGTATTCTTGCTTTTTACGATCGCAGTATATCTCTATGTAAAGAAGCTTCGGAACCTCCACGGAAAGTGTTTTCTTTGTTACATGATCACTATGTCTATTCCTAACCCTAGTATGAATGGGACCTTTCATATACCTCTTTGTTCTTTAAACGGTAAGTTGTTAAGGGGATATTTTTGTCCATTAGTAAATGTCAACTTTTACTGTATTTTCCAGGCTACCAGGAATATTAATTCGCGATGTCCCAATATCTTTGGCTCTTGGCCACGAACTTTTAGATGTGGAAGGGCTTTACTTCGGTTAACCGACATGAATCTCAATATAGTTTCCAGGCCTACAGCATTTTTGCATGGGGAACGGCGGCTGGCATGACGGGACTCATATTCCTGATTGATCAGATTTGGGAAGGCGAGCCTAACAAAGTAGAATGGATACCCGGAATGGGCTGGGATACATGTGATCTAAGACAAGGTAGGTTTTATTTGAAACCCTCCCATTCACAAGTTATCCAAGAAATTAATATCTCCTATTCCCAGGAAACTTGACTGTTATTGCATACCTTGTTTCCCCAATTTTAATACTAATTACATTAAACACAGTTTTTTTTATTATGACGACCATTAGTATTGTAAAGGTGAAACTCTCCCTAATGTACTTTTCAGACCAGAACGAATCGGCAAGGAATCTTAGCTCGAGAATGGAGACGTAAGATAAATATACATATATAAACACTACTTCGAATTTATTGACATGTTTGTTTTTTCATTACTTGATCACAGTTATGAAATGTTTTTACGGCTCTTCTTCGTCATGGACATACAGGCTAGTGTGCATATAATTTATTTTTTTTTTGCCTGGTATCGTCTTATCATAATCAGTTATTACATTAGTTTGTGCACTGGCATCATTATTTTTGTCCTGTTTGTCCTGAAGCGGAGCACGATTCGCCTTCTTATGAAAAGGTGAGCTCTCCAATGTTATGCCCGATTTTTTAATAGCACGATATTTTTGTATTTAGTATACGGAATAGGGGAAATTAACAGAAGACTGGTGCATAGTTGGCGAGTACACGGAACATGGTCCTACTAGAGGCTGACATAGCAGTTGACCGACCCTATAATATCCTCAAATCATATCGGTGGACTAAAGGTCGAAGCAAAACTTTTCGGGAGAATGGGAGAGAACTTTTCGCGGATAATTGATAAAAATGGGCAGTTGCAAGCTTTTAGACATTCCAGCAAACAGTACTGCTGCCGAAAGGGCCCTTTCTGAAGCTTAAAACCTCAACCAAAAAACGCTGCAGAATTGCCACTTTGACTAGCTGATCCTTCAATATGAATTGAGATTGTCTTGTTTTAGTCATTAACGCGTATGGGGGAACAAATGGTTGAACAAAGACATTTCACAAAGAGACGACAATGACAATAGAGAAAACGAGTCTGATGAATTGGAAATTGACAACATTTTTTAGGTCTGATATCGGACTAGGACACAACAACGACAACTCTATCAAGATGGAAGTTACAAGCCAACAACCACCTCATGGAGTTCAAACCACTACCGAGAAGAAGTCTCAACATGCAAAGAAAGGATTTAAGAAAGGATCAAAGTCACATTCGAAAAACAATACCAGCAAAATTGCGTCTTTTAAATAAGTTGACCGAAAATGCAACTTTTACGCACCTTGTCGACCACAGTCGTACGGTAAACATGCAAAACCCTCTGTCAAGTTCATAGAAAAGATTAAACAGTTGGAAGTTTAATTTTTACATTTGTTTAAAGATCATTTTAAGTTTACAATAAATATAGAAACTTTGATAAGAGCAGCCGAAGTAGTGAATGTTGGCGTAGCCAACAAAATTAAACTAATTATAAGAGGCAAATTTTAACCCCAAAAACCGTATAAGGGTTATAACACGCGTTAGTTTATAGAAAGTAAAACTGGTAAATAAAATATAAAATTAATTCAAAATCAGAAGTGGGTGGGATGCCTCTTCATACGGAAATTTTGGAAATTTGTGGCGTGAAATTGTCTACCGAAATTTCGCAGAACTCAAAGCAATTCAAACTTCTATGGCTGGGCCATCCATAATTCAATCCCGATGTCACAGGTGCGGATGGTGAGGTCTAGGCCAAAACAGCGGATATAATAGTCACAGAAAATCCGTTGGAAGGGAGCGAGTAAGTCATAGCGCTCAGTGGTTCATTAGAAGGAAGTGCTTCACAATGGCTCTTGCAAAAATGTTTTGTTGAAATAAAGTGGCACGAATTCAAGTAACTATTTATGGTAACGTTTCGTCTTGAGAGAGACGCCGGCCGCAGTTGTAATAAACATCTTAAATAGTCGGCCCAGCGCGGGACAATGTCTGTCTTGTCTGCAGTGTTGCCAGTTTAGCAATTTTATGGCTAGTTCTAGCCATTTTGAAAGGCCGAATGCTAGAAAAATTAAGAAATTGCTACTAGCTATAAATCTAGCTACTTTAAAATAAACTTCAGCTATTTTCGGCAATTTTCTCGAACCCGTGATTTAGGTCTGTGAAAATTACCAGTTACAGCGAAAATACTCTAATAGCATTATGACACTGTATTAAAAACTTCATTAATTGGCTCATTAATTAGAGGCTTGACAGCAACCATAGGGTTTTGCCTAAGTGCGAGCAAGACGACTATACAGCACCTCAATGAGATATTAATACATTAATTTCATTAATTGAAAACTTATCGGTTTATCGAAAAAAAATACCAGACTAAAAATGAGTTCGATAGAATATACCGACTCTAATACAGAAAATTGTATCTAAAAACTATATTGATTGCTCATTAGACAAAACGGTCTCACAAAATATATTGGTTTTTGCTGAAGGCTTAGCATAATTTTCAGCAACTATTCTGCACAAAAGCAAAATAAATAAGTTTTCGGTGGCACGGTTTTTTCGCCGTGAAATCTTGCAATTATTATGAATTAACTAAATCTATGTACAAGAAAAGCTGTAAAAATCAGTTTAATGGTTTTCATATTAATTTCTGCAGAAGTATTTGCATGAGGATTCTAGAAATGAATAAATTGTGCACTGCGAATTCTGGCCATTGTTATTGTTTACCTTTTAAGTCAGTGTGACCGTAGTCGCATTACGAAAAAAATCCGAACCAAAATTTACATATAGTTGTCTCTTTCAAGGTTCTAATGAAGTAGCTAATTAATGAAAACTTGTGCCCTGTATCATAGCCGTATTAGGAAAAGTGAAGCAGCGCTGCAGAGGATCTTGTTTTTTATATAGTTCTCCTATCAGGTGCCAGTGTAACCGATTCGCCTATTGACACTAACACGCCCCCAAAAATGTAGGAACCAGGCATGAATTAAAAATAATGACGACTCCGATTTGGAGAACTGTCCACCACTTAAGTCTGCCAGTGCAATAAATAAAAACAATAAATCTCTTACCGCACCCAGTATCGGAGTGTTAAGCGCATTCACCGGAGACTGGGCAATCGGGAAAGAAAAATCTCCAACTTCATTGCCAAAAACTATGCCTTGTGGAAACTTCCTGACAAATATGAGTTTTGAGATCGCCCTTAAAGTTGAAACTATGGAAGCAATGCCTTGTGGAACAGTACTGACAAATATATACTCCCAGCACCGCAAAAGTTCCGGATCAGGAAGTCTAGAATAAATAGTGACTTGATGATTGTGCACTGGAGTAAAAGATATTTGATAAAATAATAAAAATAAAATAAATAAATCTAAAAGAGAAATAAAAAAAACCTTTTTGAATTTAAAACTATTCACAATTCTGTTACTTAATGGTTGCCGTTTACAACAGGAAGGTAAACGGACATCGTGGCCGAGCAAAAAGTGGTCAGAATCACCGCAACATGCGCGTTCAGGATTTATTTCCAACTCAAAGTTTAGTTTTTATTTAGTAAAAATAAATAAAAATAATATATAGGTAAATCAAAAATTATAAAATAAAAATAAATTTAAAAAAAATACATTTGCGGCAGCCCCAAGCTGCTTACGCAGAGGCAGTTGGAAATGGACTGCGGTTTTTAGAGGGAACGCTGCCCCTTATATAGTTCTCCCATCTGTGTGACCGAATAACATTACTAATAAAAAGAGCAAATGGTAGGTTTTAGAGATACCAGATCGGAGTCGTGGAAAAAATGATGTGCCTGTCTACTACAGCGCATTTGCCACCGAAATTCGTCAGTTGATTTAATTGAAAACCGCCAGAATGAAAGTCATGTCATTAAAGACTATTTAAACTTTAATAAAAAAAGAACATCGTGAAACAAACGTCTTGGCTCGATTTTTTTACTTATTTGAATTTGTTTTTTTAATCAGGTAATTTTTGTTGGTTAAATTAATAACGAAACAGTTTGGCCACAGGTCTGGCATCTCATCTTTCAATATAAATATTAGATTCCTTTGGCTTTAAGAATCTTGGGCTTAGGTGTTTTCGTAATTGTATTGATATAAAGTATTTTCTGTCTCTTTATCATATCTGGCCTTATTTAATATATACTTTTTTAACTTCTAAAGCTTCGTCGCCACATTGGTTGCTTATTGAAAAATGTTGCCAAACGCGACGTGCTTTGCATTTTTAAAAACATTTATTTTTCTGCCTATTTTGACAACGTTGAGCTCATAAAAATGAAATGCCTGGGCTTTTGCTTCGGAGTCAGAGGAAAAAATGTGTGAAATATTGGCAAAAAGTATTTAAGGTTAGACATAAACGGAAATCAAGTGAAAAGGTCAAAAATACGCCAGGCTCGCAATTTGCCAGGCGCCCATAAAAATACGAAGCACAAAGCCCCCGCCCTGCCGTCACCCATCATGCAGTGTTAATTTATTTGTCGGTTGATTACAGCGCGCTTCCGGCAGCCTGACGGCGGCAAAAGCAAATTAATTTTTATGTCTCTCTGTGCGGGGCAAAGCGGCGCAAACACATTTTGAGTAATGCGAGGGCGACCCAAGAGCGGAAGTGTATTAATTTCCGACCTGCGACAGGAGTCTGGGAAAGCACAGCTCGGGATGAGCGCGGTTATCAAGGTGAAGGTTGATCTGTTGCGCAGAGGCATAAGGTCGAAGGATTCTAAATTGGTTCCTAGCGCCTAATTGCTGTTGGATTTTTAAAATTTTTAAACACTAAATTAAATTCTATTTATCGATTCAAAAAAAAAAATTATATACATATGTATATATAAAACAAGAAAATATTTCAAAATTGTAAAATATTGTTGTCGGAAATATTTTCATATCTAATCAACTTTTCAAAATAAAATGATTTAAATTTATTTATTTATTTATTTATTATTCTAGAGTTGCAGATTTTACAGTCTCCCACAGTAGACAGACCATCAGCCCTGTTATTGCCAAGCAAATCTTCGCCACCACTGTTGATAGCCATCCTCGTTCCGCAATCAATTAGAATTTTTCAAATAACAGCTGGGTAGTGGTGGAAGTTGAGCTAAATCACAAATCGATAAGCAGACGATAACAATCGAGAACTTAAATCGTAACACAATTTCTCGCCATCGCCTTGTACATATGAAAAGGTTGCATTTAGCCCAGTTGGCAGAATTGGAAAGTGCAACTCTAGTAGAAACGGTTCCTAAATGGGCAGTCTACCTTTCTTTTTATACACGGTACCCGAAGGGTAAAGGGGCATTATAACTAACAGCCATATTTTATTGCAACATATCAAATAATAAATGATTGTTAATTAGGTGGTTCCACTGCAAACTCTACCTTATACCGCGACATATAAATGGCACGAAAAACTGATCCGGCTTTGTTTAGATTTAAATATGTAGCGGCGTGGAAAGCGGTCATTTCTGGTTTTTTTTTTTTGAGACGCTTGGTCGATGTCGGGACCGATTGACGCGATGTCAAGGGACTCAATAATATCCAAGCTGGTAGTTCCGAATCCTTGTATATCAAGGAAAAATGGCCCTTTTTCTGTCCGACCGCAAAGTTTTTCGCAAGAATAATTAAAATTTTAAAAGCGTAAAAAATTGTAAAAGGTCTAGAAAGCTTAGGGAAGGAACTTACGAAGTATCGCTTAATAATCGATATATTGCAGTATTTTTTTTTTTTTTCAATATATATTGAAACCTTCGGGGCGAATGGTAAATGTTTCGTACGTCGATTTTGGAGGATCTCATTCTTCTCGTGTAAAAGAATGTAGCAAAATGTTGCAGCGGAATTGCGCAATTAGCCAAAAAGTACAATTGAATGGTGTGTGGCCTACATTCTGTGCATACTGTGCATGTGCCGGCAGAGGCCGGGCAGAGAAATTTAATGGCACTCGAAATTGGTAAATTTAAGCTCGTTTCAGCATTAAATCCTTTCATATGTATATGTATGTATGTATGTATGTACCACATTTGCAAGTCAGACTAATGCCACGACAAACACTGGAAAGGCTAAAGCATTTATCGTCGCTCTCTTTAGCCGCTTAGCCAATTATCAGTTTCGCATTTCATTGTCTAATCACGGCGCTGGCCTTCTCGTATGTCAGACGCCCAGGAACCCGAGAGCCGGAGCGTCCGAAAGGAAGCCAAGTCGAGCGGAATAAACCTCGGCCTTGTGGCGAAAGTCGGTCACTTGTCAGATGGCTTTGCGGTCGGCCGGGGTGTGGAGTGTTGGTTTTGGCCGGGCAATGCATTTGCAATTAATTGCCATAATTAATTAGGTTTAAGCGAAACACACACTGAGCGACAAACCGAGGCAGTTAAGTACACAGTGAAGAAAAGTTGGGCTAATGACAAGATATTGGCTTTGAATTCGAGAGGAGAAGCAACACGAGAGAAGGACAAAGCTTAAAATGCAGATATAAAAAGTATTTTATAACAATCTCTGTTAAATCCAATAAACTTTATTATATGGCGATTATTCGCTCAGTGTGCAAACGGCATCTACAACCTGGTGTCATGTCCTTATCGGCTTGCGTGCTGGCCAAGACGATTGGGGCCGGAATGCTGGCCAAAGAATGGCGGGCTCATCAATTTCAGTGATATGGCCGCGTCCCAGGGCATTGTAATTAATCCTTAAAGTCCTCGACTTGACTTTAAATTCAATTAAGCTTTAATCAATTGCAAGGCAACAGCGCCGCAGCAACACATCCGGTTGCCCTCGTCCCTCGCCCTCCGACCCCGCCGCCCGACATCATAACGACAGCCACAAATAACCGCAGGATAACTTCATTTGCATGAGCCGAGGCAGAGATGCAGAGATGGACGGACGCATCGCGTGGGCGCGACTGGCTATTGTCCGGGCCGCCAGAAATGTAAAAATGGCCACGATGAACATTTGGGAAGCCCATATATTATATACACATTTATATTTATACGCACACACAATGCGAGGCGGTACATGCATATGTGCATTTTTATTATGTCGCCCGCCTGTTTTCGCATTAAAGAAATTCATTTTTGCTGCAACTACCGGTATACCGGCTGCTGCTGGATCCGTTGTTCGCCGCTTGTAATACATGCATGCGACGCTTCTTACGTTAACAGATAGTTAATAAAAAAAAGCAAATAAATATTTAACACCTGTTATGAAGCCGTCGAAATACTCTCACCAAAATGTGGAACTTTTTGTTACCAGGAAAGGGATACCGATGCTATTTTTTTAAAGTTTGATCTCAATAGATATTTATTAAACCACTTAAATGGTATTTTATTTTAATTAATTAAGGACTTACTTTTTAAATGAATAATTATCACTAAAATTGTTCCAATAATAATAAATTTTTTGTTTAATATTTATTTTCGACTTTTTTTTTTCTAAATAAATATTATGTAATAAAATTGTTTTAATAATAGTGAACTTTCCTTTTAAAATTAATTTTCTTTATCTAAAGAAACTTTTAAATATGAAAGGTGAACAGGAAAGTGAAATATTATTGTCTTTTTCATTATTTTTATAAATTATGAATATTTTTTTATTTAGTTTAGACTTTTGTGTGTGTTTTTTTTTAACTTAAACTTTAATATTATTTTAATCGAAATTAATCGCCCAAGCCGCATGCCCCATATCGCGGTGAGGTCTTCATGTACTTGTTGTCATAGCAATGAAATAAAACGCCTGCCATATGAATAAATAAATACAAATTAAATAAAAGTTGCCAAGTTTCGCAATAACGAAAACGCATAATTGTCGTGATAGGACTCGTCCGTGAAATGTCCTCTTGCGGCTTTCATTCTCGACTGAATTACTTTGAAGGATTCCAGCGAAGCTCATAATTTATCCAAAAGTCTGCTCGGGACATTTAAAAATGTTCAATATTTGGCCTCGCCGAGGGTCGACTCGATTTGCATGAAAATGTCATTAACTTGGAAAGGGTTTTGCACTGTTAACACCTCCTGAGGAAACGTCAAGTAAAGAACTTATTTCCAACCATTTAAAGGCAGCGGCGACAGGGCTGGGCCTCAAGTCTACTTGCCAGTCGTCCGGGATGACACATCATTATCGGCATAAACAACATAAAGCACTTTATTGGCATCATCAACGGCAGGCAGCAGGCAGCAGGCGATGATTGCAGAGATTGGTAGTCTGAGAGAGAGGCGCTGCATGTGGCAACCCTTTCGACCAGGATCCTTTGGCCAGGACCACCTGCACAATGGCCTATCTGCTGCCTTCCCGTTGATAGATTGTCGTGGACGGCTGGGACCCATGCAACATTACACTGATAATATTTGCCACGCCCTCAGGGCGGTCCCTCTCCTCCATTTCTCCGCTTGGCCACAACACGAAAATGGGGGTCTGCAGTCCGGGCTTAAACGCTGCGGTGAGCTTCTGGCCATTGTGGTGCCTCTTGGCTGACTTTAAGGTTGATCAGGGTTGCTGTTCGCAGACTGATGCGGCTTGTTTCCGCCTCTATGTTACGATTATTTGCTTGTTCAGTCGAAATAAGTGATAACCACGCCAATAGCTTGATGGGAATTCCAGAGATATGAAGCGGAAATCACCTGGGAACCTGCGTAATGATTCAAAATGTTGTTATACCTATATTGGCATAAATTAAGTTGCCAAAAAACACTCCAGACTCTAATTCCCCTGACTTAGAAAGTCACTGCTCATTTAAAATAATTTTTTTATTGACCTCTATTTAAATTTTCATTCTAGTTTTCTCTTACAGTTTTTTCCTTTAAGTTTTATCTAAATAAATAAAAACGGCTATATACATTTAGCATAAGTATCTTAGACCTCAGACATTAATCAAACGATAAGCCAAAGGTTTTGAAGCTAACAGTTTCGTCTGCGAAAAAAGTCAATCAAGGACTGCATTTTTCTGATACTTTCCTTTCTGGCTGCTGAGCTTTTTGCACCACAGAATGAAGGACAACAATCAAGGGCGACAAGTAATGGACATCCTTTCCATGAAGCTATTGATAAAAAGTTGTAGTACTTGTCGAAGGACAACCTTGTCCAACAGTATTAGTTATCCTTGCTCGGTTTTTGTATGCCTGTTGTGACTTTATGGCAATAATTTTTAGAATTTTCTTGCTTCCTTTAGCCTGCTATGCGATGTTTTGTTCCCTGACTCCCTGACTTTCACTTGAGCCTGTCTCTTTGTCTGGCTCTTTGCCTTTCACTGCGTCCTTTCGTTGCCCTATGTGATAATCCCGACTTGTGCCATGTGAATAATGATGCTCCAGATGCCGAGGCAAAAGCAGTTTAACGAATTTTTTCTATCTTCCCCAACAGCCTTGGCTTTTTTTAGTGTCCTAGACGCCGGCAAAGCCGCGTGCCGATGACAGCTGAATAATAACGTTAACGAAAAAGAGAGCAGAAATACAATTGCTGACTTTTTTTAAAATATATGTATATAATGCACACTCGGAAATATGCTGAATGAAAATATACAAAGGGCTCAGCAGCTTTAGCTATTACTATTCAACCGAATATTTAAAATATACAATCGACTCTCAAAGACAATCTATTTAGCAAATTACATTTTGCCTACCGAACATACTTTCAATTAAATTAATATAAAACATTTTCCAATTTATTTATTCCTGTTAGCAATTGTTTACAATCAATTTGTTGTTTTTCGCATCCAGAAATATTTTTAACTATGAACTCGCTGCACACATGACAGAACAATAACGTAAACACATGCTATATAATTACACGGAAAGTGCTGAGGGCTGCCTAGCAGGGCGCCTCCGCCATTGAAAATGCAAATAAATGCACTTTTCATATGAAATTAACAATTTTGTGTGTGCCCGAAGCGGAGGAGAAGAGGGGCAGCGAATTGGGCAATAAATGTTTTCACAAAAATAACAGAAACAGTCCGTTTTAAGCTCAAGCCTAGCGTTAATGGCCAGCAGATACTGAAAGCGAGTTAAATATATTAACGTCATGAATAATGCGATTCAGAAGTAAAGGTATATAACTCCGAGAAACAACATTAAATCAAGTATATTTTACTTAATGAAAAGGTAAATTTAAAGCAAGGAAATTAATACTATGTTATGTAATGCCTTTATTACTATTTACATAAAAGCCTATTTATCCGATAGTAACTTCAACATAATACTGCTATTTAATGGTTAATTGACGTAACGTCTCCTTATTTAATTTCAATTTTTTTCGATTAACAATTTTACTTCAATCTTTCAGAGTGAATCTCACTCAATGAGTTTCCTGTGTACGGCCATCAGCTGCACAAAAGACAAAACCGCAACAATTTACAATAATTTACATATAATTAAAAAATGAAATAAACGAAAACCGCCGACGGGCAACGAACCATTTTCAGACAATTAACTCAGAAATGACTCTCGCTCTTTCAGGTTGGTCGTTAAAAGGCCAAAATGCTTTTGCGCTCTCGCAGTTCAGTCACAAATATTTATGGTATCTTAACTTAAAGCATTAATAATGGCGTTCCAATGGAATATATATTAAACCAAATTAAAATGTGCAACATCGAATGGAAAATTTAAAATATAAGAATAAAAATGTGGTAAATTTGCGGAAATCCTTTACTCTCTGTGATATTTCATTTATTATGCAGTAACAGCAACAACGGAAAACAATCAACTGACCAAATTCAAGCTGGTTGGCCAAAATTTTAAAGCAAACATAACATGGTGAAAATATTTACATATGAACTTTCATTTGGCTTACAATTTTGTTGTTGTTTTCCCAGTTGCTCATGAATAATATGTTTGCCAGTTACGAGCACTGCAAGTAGTCGGTATCCTTTGCGAGCTGGGCGAGCGGTTTAAAAAGGTCTTCAAGCGCGTATTCGAATGCAGAGATCCCTCTGCTGGAACTGGAACTGGACACATAATTAGTGTCAATCTCGGGACCCCTGCACCAGTGTGCGCCCATTCCCCGCTGGATCCCTTGCTCCTGGCATATGTTCCATCTCCCAAGACCTTGCCCACTTAAGTATGCAGCACGAAATTCTCGTACGCTGCATGCGTACCAAAAATACCAAAAGCAAGGCATCTTGTTTGCGATGGTGTCGGCATTAGTGTGCGTGTGGCCGCTGCTGTGTTTGTGCTTGTGTTCTGTGTCTCTGTGCTATTTACTTAGCCAAAACGTGCGTAAAGTTTTAATTATAAACTTTTTCTGGCACTCCTTTTGGCGCGAGTCCGCTCTGGCTTGAATGCCTTCAAAACTTCTGTCCGGACAGGCGCTTAACGACACTTTAAAGGGGCAATATATCAGATTTATGTGTAGGCGGAGGCATCTGGTCTAGTAACTAAATTAAGATTAATTAAATGATTTGTGTGCACATTTTTCAACAGCATCCGGTCGATATGCAAAAGTTTAAATTCACCGAATACAAACACTCGAAATCGTTTTTGTTTACATTCGGCCTGGCAAAACCTTTTTGTATAATTGCAAACTTTCCTGAGCAATGAAGGAATTCAATTTCATTTGCTGATGGGCAGAAAAAAAAAATTAATTTGATTTCTATGTGTGTTTATATCGATGGTGAGGAGTGCAAATCAGATAAAATACGGAATATGAAGGGTCATTGGGTGCTAGCATAAATGTGGACTCACAGCAAATAATATTGGGAGCAGTGAAAGCTTTAAAGATAAATTGATTTTATTTAGCTTTTGATTTTATGCTATATTAATTCACTTTATTTGCGGTTTATATTCTCCCTCTCTCGATACTGGTAACTCTTTTGTTATTTGCTGTATCACTTTTTGGGAAAATAAATCATTTTTACACATTTTTAGAATTCCAATTATCCAATTTCGTGAAGTTTTATTTTAAAGTTATTTTGAAGCTTGGTAGCTTGATTATTCGGATTCTTCTTTGTTGTTAAGGTTCTGCAAACATAATGGCCCTTCTCCCTCTGGCTAAAACTGAACAAAGCTCACCCAGCACCAGCACACATTGATTGATCTGAGAATAGACAAACTCCATTCGAGCAGATAATAGCATACAGCGCTTTTAAATCAACAAACATCTTTTTAATGCACAGTAAAAAATACAATGGGCTTTACTGAGTCTTATATGTATATATGGATGGGTTCTTCTGGCTTACTCTACTCGGATAACTTACATTTCATATGCCAAACGGTTAGGATTGATATAAAGACAGATATTAAAATAATAATAATATTAAATAATATTTATAAGCGCATATATTTTTGCAAACCATCTAAATTAGACCAAAATAATTTATTTAATAGACTGTTGAAGATTTTATAAAAAACTAAGAAACATTTCAGAATATGAAATGTCAAACAAACTCCGACCACTGTGCCGCAACTGGGGTTTCGATTGCCCTTCGAGGAGCTTACTGGTTGACTTTTTGAGGAAACGACTGACTGAATAAGCTAGAGAATGACTGAGCAGTTGTTTGGTTGTGCATTTCAATAAAACATTCAATGCATAACTACAATGGGCATAAGTTATGCATCGCTGCTGAAAGGCAGCGCGAGGGAGTGAGTGAGTGGCTGAGTTCACTTGACTCGCACTAATTCCCCTACAAGAATAATCCCGCTGTTGATCCCGATGCTAGGATATGGATGCAGCAGATATGGCATCCTCATTGACTGACTGAGTCGAACCAAATCCATTCTGTCTGTCTGGCTGAGAGGGCTTCGTCTGCACACACTTATAGCCACTCCTTCAGAACATCGACCGCCCCGCATCTTTGAAGTATATCTGCGGACAAGTGGCAGGGCGTGCAGCTGTTGTCCATAATTATTATATTTCTTATTTGAAACTGAGCTCAGAGCTCCTTTAATATTTTTGTTCAATTTTCTTCAAGTCTCAAAGTCTTAATATTAAAAGAAATAAATGCAAAAAATGAGCAATGGTAGAAGAAAGATTATCGGTCGAAAGCTTCCGCTGCACGGACGCTCGGGAAATGGGGGACATTGAACTTCTCAGCACGCTGGCCAAGGAAATGCTAAAAACTGTAAAAATAACAACAAGGAAGACGGCGGTAGAAGGGGGAAGAGGAAGAAACATCCGCACGTAACATTAAACTTCACAGTCACAACATATTCGGCTCTCCACCGCCTTTTGCTTTAAGGCCGCAGCACCAGAGCCCGAATCAATGGGGGCGCACGCGCCTGCAAGTATGCAATGCTGTAATACGAGACCAGCACGCGATGGAGATGATTCCGGGATAGGGGATAGGGGATAGGGGTATATGGGGCTATTGGGGCAATTGGGGTTGCCTGAATGGATCCGAAAATACGCTCATGCAGCAGGCAAGGCTGCAAAGGCGCTTAGCTATTTATGAAGAACGGAAGCGCTTTAATTTAATGTTGGCCAAAGATAAGAAGCTATCAAGTACGCTGTTGGTTATTAACAGGAGTGTGGGAATTGTAGTTATACAGATTTAGCTATAGGCTATTTAGCTATTAGCTATATTCTAACTAATTTTAACAAGTTCCAGATCAAGTTGGACTTCCATTTCGAGGAAGCAATAGGTTAAATCTATTGTATTATTAAGTAAACCAATATCGCTGAAATTTAAATAAGTTTAAAACATGACCTTTAAAATTATATATGTATAATATTGATTTATTATTGATGATAATTATTATAAATTAGATTAATATAAAGTTAATAAAACCCACGTGACAAACCGCAAAAGATTCCAAGTATAAGCCAGCACCTAGGGAAAAAATCTCAAGTCCCAGACTAATTATAGAGGACTTTACTTGGTCACGTGCGTAAGACTATTAAAAGGCTCTTACATATACTTATAATTTTGTTTGGACAGCAAAGCAAAATCGAATTAGAGCCCAAATGGGGGTGACTTTGTTAATAATTTGAAATATATCAGAAACTTAAAATAGTTTCTTACAACTTTTAATATATATTTTTTTTCCTTTTAATTTTTGCGACTATCTTACAAGTTCTCCTTCGCCGTTCGAAGTATGTATAAATAAATGTAGGGTGAGGATTATATAAACAGAAAAGATTTATTTAATTACATATAAAGAAGTTTTGTGGCTTCAGCAATATTATTACAGTGGGGAAGTAGCATAGAAATATTAAGAAATAATTAAACATCTTATTGTTAAATAATTATTCAACCAGAAGGTAAATATTTTACATATAAAACTTACTAAAACATTCTTCAGGAAAATAGGAGTATCCTTGGGAAGATAAAAGTAATTTATTTCTGTCACGGTCCTTATGTAGGTATTTTAAACATACTTTTAATAAATATTAATGTGTCTTTAAGAGAGTCTTAAATAAAATTAGTTTTTCTTACATAGTTCTTGATTATATTTCCAGACTTGAAATGGAACAATAAAATTTCTTTTGTTGTTAAACTAGTTTTGAAATGGATTTTGCTGAAGATTTCCCTGGATATTATTTTTACTTCTGTATATCTTATGCATATATCATGCTCCTAATTAGTTTCAAAAGCTAAATCTTGGGCTGATTAAATATCTTACCTAACTTTTGAGTGGCAATGGCTTCTTTAAAGCGGTAACGTGGAAGTAATCAACTCAATTAGCTATTGTATAATCATTTCCCAGAGCTCCCCCGACCGCCTCCGCCTCCGCAACCGAGGCAAACACAAAACTCAATTAGATGCCATAACTAAATAATCACAAACACATTTGCGCAAACAAGGGCTCCTCCAGTTGAAGCCTGCTCGCCGACCAAGAAGCGTTGCTGAGTAAGCTGGAAAAAGTGGAGAACCGGGTCAACAACAACAGGAGCAGCATGAGCCTCACGAGCAACAATTTTGAAACAATGAAATGACGACAGCGGCAGGAGCGACAGGGCATGCTTGGAAAATTGCTCGAAATGCTCAGAAGCCAGAAAGGCAACAGTCGTCGGAAAGATGGAAAAGCGGGGGGTGTGGAAAGTAGAAGGCTTCGGAGAGCCGAGGGGAAATTCCAACATGTGACGCACGTGACAAAACTTGTCAAATGACTTTACTTCACTTTGACTGTGAATCCCGGTTCTGGTGTCCGTAAACGAGAAGACGGAATCCCGGCCAGGACTAAGAATATGTTTGTGTATATTGCCCCCTCATGAAATGCTTAAGAAAACTCGGCTCTCGGTAGAACAATGAAAAGGAGGCGAAAAGGAAAAGTCAGTCGCGGGAGTTTTCCAACTTGTTGCGCCCAGGGCTAAATTATGACAATGGGGAGTTTTTGGGAAAGGCAAAGGGGATTCCCCAAGCGGCGGAATAAAGCATTTGAAGCCGCGCAATGAAGTGGAATTCTATTGGACTCGCAGATAGCTAGGAGCTCCCTTAAGTATTCCCACAAGATAAAATTACAATAAATCAAAAATTAAACACTCTTGTAGATATCTTTGTTCATAGATTGTTTTTTAAATGAATTTATGTAGAATGTTCATGGAGGTGGTTGTTTTCATATAGAGTTCTGTAAATCAATATTCAGCAAAGAATATTGCGCAAGTTTAAGTTTGAAGACAACGAACTCTTAACTAACCTTTACCTAATAATTTAATATTACAAGTTCCATAGAAGAAAAATTATATAAATAAAATAGATATATAAACATCTGTAAATATAAAAAATTATTACAAACTGCTGAGGACTTACATATTTCCAATTCCAAAAATGAAAACATAAATATCGCCGAATTTTTAGATCCAGTAGTCCGTGAAAATCAACCTTAGAAGGCCTTGGAATCGAAGTCAGCATGCTCAAGTCAAGGAGCCTATGAATGTTGAAAGCATTTCTCATTCTCGTCTGGGTTCTCTAACGACAAACATCTTTTGAAAGACAACCAAATTTTTTGGAATCTAAATCCTACTTCCGTAAACAGGCTAATAATGTAAGTGTGAATAAGGTGAAAATGTAAATATTTTATGCGAGTTAAATTTTGCTTGCAGATCAAGATGTGCAACCCCGGAATGGGCTCGATGCCAGGTACCTGCTGCGGACCGACTGGCGGCCTGGGACCCTGCATGCTCTGCGGTCCCTACAACGGCCAGTGGTTCCGATCGATCAACCACTGCTGCGGTCCCTGCGGACCCTACGGTTGCTGCTCCTGCTACGGGCCCTACGGCGGACACTGCTAGCTGGCCTGCTTAGAAGGAACGTAGGGTTTATCCACTGCCAGCCGAAGTACCAGTTCCAGTACCAGGGGTCCCCCCAAGGCGCCTGAATCTGGAGCAATGCGAGGAACGGGTAACCCGAGCCAGGTGGAGCCGAAAAATTTGTGTTTGCCGAAAAATGTTGGGGACAAAGCTCGCTGGAATCTAGCGGGGATGTCTGATTTTGATCCAAAAGTTAATAAATTCTGCGTATATTTACACTAGTATTGAAGAGTTTATTTTTTGAGGTATTTATTTAAAAATTCTGTTAAAAAAAAGCCAAGCTGGTTTATAAAGAGATATAAATAAAATACAATTATCTAAAACGATTTGCAATGAGAAATGTACATGACATTGATATTGAAATAAAGGCAACTAAATGTTCTTTTAATTAAAAAAAAAAATTTAAAACAGCTCGTTAGGCATGCCAAAAAATCAGCTGCCTTTCTCAAACAAGCATTAAATACTGGTACCAGAAATTTAAATGTTATTTAAAATGTGCCTACCCAAAAATTATTATTTTTTCATTCTAAGTGTTCAGGTTTGCCTTCACAACAATCTACGATCCCTACTAATGACTCTTACAAACGAAATACGTTTCCAGCACTAAATAACTTCCCCAAAAATAAATGCAACAGTTAAATAAACGGCTTAATAAACCCAATTTGCTAACAGAAATTCAAATCGAACGACGACCATATTTAAGTGCTCTGCCTGGCATGCTTCTGGTTTAGCTCGTAGTCCAGTGGGTGCATTTAGGGCTAAAACCCGATTTGATTGTAAATATTTGGCTCGTTTACAGCTAACGACCCACCGGGGAGCAACCAAACAGTCGTGTAATGCTAATGGGCCTGTTGAGTGCAAATTTGTTAACGAGAAACCCATGCCAGGAGTGACTGGTTGCCATATTCTTTATTGGGGCGCAGCTCGTTTCTGGGCTGCCAAACAATTGATCTCCGTAAATTTGAACAGGAAAAACGGTAACTGAAATGGCGCCGGGAACTCGCAGGTTACTTGGTGGGGCGCTTCTGCGTCTTGGAGCCGCTCAGGCTGGGGAAGTACTCTGAGCTCTTGAGATCGGGGGCCTGGGGCTTGGCCATCGGCATGGCGGACGGGAGCTTGCGGGGCCCCTTCTCCACCTGGGGTCGCTGGCGGCAGTCGCCCTGGCTTTGGCGCAGAGCGGGCGGAATATAAACCTGGGGCTTGGTCTCAGGGTTCTTGGTCTTCTCGGGCTGCTGTTCGGCCTTCGGTTCGATCGGATCCTGCTGGGGCTGCTTCTTTATCAACTTCTGCCAGGGACAAGTGGCCGAGCCCAGACCCTCCTCCTGACGCTTGCCATGGCCCACATCTAGGCCATCGCCGCCGGACTGCTCCGGCTCCTGGGCCTTGACCTCGCCGCCCACCGATGGAGCCAGGAGTGTGCAGCTCAGAGTCTTCCAGTTGTTACGCGGCACACTCGTGTAGTTGAAACGATTTTCCTCAGTGTAGTCCGACCACTCGTCCTCATCGTCGGCGGTCTCGCCCGAAAATCGAATGCCGAACTCCAGCGGCTTGGCGACTGATGACGATCCTGCCAAGCCCGAGCCCGATGGACCCTCCGCCGGATTGTCGTTGTCGGGTCCCTTGTCCGGGTCGCTGCCAGCCTCGGCTGCTGGGTTGGCGGATTCCTCCAGCGTTTTGTACAGCTCATCGGTCGCCAGGTAATTCGATTTTTTTTTTTAGACTTTTTATTGTCCTTCTTGGCGAAGAAGTCATCAAGGGTGGACATTTTCAAATACTTATTTCTGCTCAGTTAGTGCCGGGACAAAATCAATTTCGAAATGGCAAGACTCGCAGCTAGATGCTTGAAGCGAAGCCTACTTGTTAGTCAAAAAGTTATTAGTTTTTGAGGCGAGAAAGTTAGGCTTTTCATATATTTTTTGCTTTGCCAGATTACTATACCAAATACCAGAATATACAAAAAGTTTTCTATATTCCCTGATGAACACAAGTATCTGCAGTTAAGGCCTGCTTGTGCTGCCTGCAAAGTCATATAATCGGGACACGCAAAAGTTTGTTGCATTCAAAAGGCTTAATAACATAATTTTTGCCAGTTTGTTCGGTGGATGGATGGACTGCGCGGGACTGCAGGATACTGCGTGGCACTGTGTGCCATGCCATGCCATGCCATTCGCTATCTGGTGGCATATGCCACTAATTAGAATTAATGCCCTGGCCACGCCCCGCCTCCTGTGCAGCCGCTGCCGCCGCTGCCGCCCACTTCTGTGGAGTGGTGTGAGTGGAGAGGACCTTTTTATGCCACTGTGCCGTGGCACGAGTAGTCACATATGTTCATTATGCTTGCCAGCCGACAAGTGGGGGCCCGAATGGAGGCGGAGGTCCTCCTCCGATCCTCGACGTCTGCTTGAGTAATTACCAGAGACCAGAAGCAGAAACAGAATCAGAATCAGGAGCTGAAACGCAACGTGAGCACGGCGGCAGGATGCAAGTGCAGGTCGTCCTTGTCGCCATGGCAAAAGCTTTTTATGAAATGACGATGACATAAAACAAATGCGCTGGCCAAACGAGAGCGAACATACACATGGAGGAGACAGCAACGACGACCAGCCATGAACATGTCTCTACTTAAATTTATTATTTAATTAGTGCGACCAGTTGAATGTAGGTGTAGGTGTAGGTGTGTGTGGCTGTGGGTGTTTGGTTGTGGGTGTGGGTGTGGGTGTGCCAGTGCGACAGGCATCAAAAATGTGGTAAAAGAAGCAAGGCGAAATTTTAATAATGACAGGTCAAAAAATACACACGGAAATTCTAATAAAGGTAAGTTACTTCAATTAAAGGTTTATTTTAACATCGAAATATATATTGGAAAACTAACTAATTTATTGGGAGTATTCAAATGATAAAAAATGATTGAAGACAGAGATTTCTGGTATATTTTACCAAGTACCAATATTGTAGACCTTGCCTGGAGCTAGTGCCATTATTTGGTAATAGACATCTGACTTAAGTTCTGAAAATACAAATTGATAGAGAATACTTAATGAAAGCTAGACTTAAAAAAACCCCAAGTATACCTTTTTATAATTCCCTACTCCTCCAATATATCGACTCAGGAACCCATTGTTTCCTTAAGCTATCCCCACCAGCGTCCCGAGGATGCAACCTAATTTGTTTACACATTTAATCAGTTCCCTCCCCTCCAATCGATGGTGGGAAATCGCACCTGCAATTGTCAGTCCCTAATTAATAATTATTCAATTAACACCAGACGCCAATGAAAAGATGAAAGGCAAACTGAGGCTTGGCCGAAAGGCCTTAAAAAAGTAAAAGAAAGGAATCATTTTTTAAGCCATATTTTCTCAGCTTTTAATTAAAAATTTCGATTGCCCCGAAGGCTAGCTTGAGAAAGCCATCACTTCAAAGGAATATTTCTATTCACATTTAAGGTACTTGTATTTATGCACATCAGAGTTAAATATTTTATAGCACATGACTCACATAAGCGGAGGAAAAACACTTTTGCAAGAGCCTGCACAAAAGTTGAGGGACCGGGACCAGGACCGCACAGTGAAAACTATCGGAGGAAAGCCCCTCAAACCCAGGGACATCAAAAAAGCTTGACAAGTCAGACGGAACAACACAAACAGAGACAGGGTGGCATTTTCAGAGGCAGAGGGGTGCATTTTCCGAATTTTCCAGGGAGAAGGGGAGGTAATCAACCCTGAACCGGAAACGAGACTGCTAAAAATATTGGCGCCACTCTGGCGGGACGTCTGGCCGGAGAGTTGGCGACGTCTGCGGCTCATCTCCACGCTCCTGTTATTGTTATTGATTTGGGCGAGTGTGTGTGTGTGTGTGCGGAAGCAGGGAGTCCTTGAATGGGGAATCATCCACCAGGATGCATAATTCGGGAACACCCTCGCGTGGTGTTGATGACATCATCGTGGCCATCATCGGCAGGAGCAGCAGCCAGGAAGCCACTTTTAGTTTCGAACTTATCCATTGGGTTTTATTTTATTTCTCCCACTGCGCTCTCTCGCAGTACTTTGTAAGCTTATACGAGCATTATATTTAACGCTTATTATGCGACTCGATTACTTTAAAGCTCTTTATCGCCCCCGGCCGCAGTCGGGTTACAATTTTTTACTGACTCATTTGCTGGGCAGCCGCAGACCGACAATTTGTAGCAGCCACTGACGCACACACAACCGACTTACAACCATTAAAGCAAAGTGTTACAACACATATTTAAATTATAGACTTTTCCGCCTCACGCACGTCCTGCCTGCATGTCCTTTCCTTTCCACATGCACGCGCTTTTCCCGCCGCTCGCCTGCCCGTGTGCCATGAAAATTGTTTGTCAAATTACAAAGTTCTTCGGGGATACTTTTGGCAACACGTTTTCCGCAACGGACTGTCAAGGTGGCAAAAGTATTATTATTGGATGAGTGAAGCTGCCGAATATGTCACTATTTCTAAGGAAAGACTATGTGAGGACTCAACTAACTTAGAATTTAAATATGAATATTTGCCACAGATATTCCAAGGAACAAGTGGTGTTGTAACAATTTCTGGATGTCTTAGAATTTTGTACATATATCTTTTATAGCTTAAGCATATGAGACCGCATATTTATTTTAAGTAAGTAATTCCCAGTGCAACGACTCATATTTTTATGCCGACAAACCAATGTCTGCTATTACCCAGAATATATACAGTTTTATATTCCATTGCTTAACCAAAGTTCAGCAGCCATTTCAGGTTTTTTTCGTGGAAATTCTCGGAATGCAAAAGCTTGTTCACATTGATGAACTAAAATGGTTGTATTGCCTTTATCCAATTTTCTTGTTTGCCTTCATTTTATTTGATTTAATCAATGTGCATCGGCATTTCCCGGCACACATTTTCCTCGGAGCCACTGCCACTGCCACCGCTCTCCCTTGCCACACTGGCATTTTCTTTGGCTTTGCTCTTTCTCTTTAACGGTTTATTTATTTGTATTTGACTTTCGCTGCGTGGGCGTAAAATGACGCGAAGGAAGCTCGAAAGGCAAATACAATTACACTGAGTGCTCCAGCTCCTGCGGCTCCTGGCGCTCCTTGTGCTCCTTGCGCTCCTTGGCCGAAAGCACAGATAAAAGCAAATACCTAGGCAAACAAATCATTTGGAAAATATTTTTGCGCACAAATCACAAATCGAGGTGCAAAAATTATTTACGAATATTATTTGGCAAACCCAAAACGAGCAAGCAAGTGAGGCGTCGAGGAAGAGCAAAGTGCACGGATGCGGATGGATATATAGTAGAGCTGTAGCCAGGTGCCAGAAATAAGAAAATGGAAAGTCAGCACCGGAGACGTGAAAAGCGTGAAAAGTGTAAATATTGCCAATGCCCCAATATTTGTACAGTGTGTTGTATTCTTTTTCGTTTGATTCCACTTTGTTGATGAGTGTAAGCTTCAATGATTTTAAGCCAGTTGGCGTTGGAGTTGTTGACTGACTGACTCAATGGGAAGTGGCTTGAATAGCAGAGTCTGGAGTGATGGTGAGATTGAAGAGAGTACTTCAGTACTCGGAGATTATTCTGTAAGAATTTGTGGCTAACTCAAGATTGAAGGCAGTTTGAATTTGAGAAATTAAATCTATAAATTATAAACTAACCCTTAATTAGTTTTTACTAAAAGCTGTGTTCTTTTTATGTAAATTCTACTCTTGGTCTACACATCTGCAGCATATTACAAGTTACTATAACATTTTTAAGGACAAACATAATTACCCGAGTTAAGCTCAAACATTCCATGGAAACATGTATAAGCTAATATATACAAACAGCCTGAATACTTTATCCCGGCCAAAAGAGCAAAAAGTTGGTAGTCACTTGCACTTCCGCTTACAAGTGGAGCCTCTGGGAGTGCTGGCACAGATTATTATTAAAATAAAACAAATAAATACGCCGGGGAGCAGCGCCAGAGCACTGGCAAAAGTCTTGGGCACTACATAAGGGGAATATTTGTATTTATGGCAGAAAGTTGGGTGTGTGTTCCGGAAAATACGCGAGTACAACAAGGCTCTCGACAAGTTTTGCGGGATTTTTGCGAAATGCAAAAGACCCGAGTATGTGAGCCACATAATAATGTTTTCGCAGCCCCGGCACACAATGATTTCTTTGGCGGAATATTTGCTGTTTGCGTTACATTAAGAATGATAATTAAGTGTGCGCAGCGCGTATGGTTCTGGCGTGACCGAAGCCCTGAAAGGGGTAATTGCTTGTTTAGCATGTGCCATGTTTACCTGACCGGAAGGGTTGAGGTGCCACAGGAAATACGTAAAGTAAACTAATCAGTAGAGGTTCTTTCCGGCCAAGGAATTTTGAAATAACATGCCATGAGGTGGGAGTTCTGATTTGATTGATGTATCAATGTTTTATTTAAAATATTGCTTTGAAATCAATACTGAAAGTTGAGATTCCGCTTATTATAATTAAAGGTGTGAAAAACCAACCCTTGAGAGCCCATACTATTTTTCTATAGTAGCTTGTGAGAGTAATAACCCCAGGTTTCATTGGGGGTTTCAATTCTGATATCACTCTCCCTTTAAACCCAGACCTGTGACCCAGACAGCCGGCATAATCGAAGCTCGGCCATCTTCCAGTTCGCTCAATTAAATTAAAAGCACAATTAGTAGGTCCACTTGAACCACCGGAGTTGGAGCTCATTCTCACTTGTAGCCCTGAAAACGTGCAGAGTCCAATCTCACTCCATCAGCCAAATTGCCGACTAACCCAAATGAGGGCCTTAATTCGGCGACCTTTGTGGGAGTCCGCTCCTCGACTCTCGACTCTGCATTCTCGGCTGCAACATTCTCCGCAATCGGGCATTAATTGTGAGAGGAGGAGCTCGGCCTTTTTGCAATTTTCCCCGGCTGAGCCGGCAAATGCATCATTTGGATAATCAGCTATCCTTCCTACAAGGACCCCGTTCGCTTTGTTCGATGTGAGTCAGCGAGCGAGCGAGGGCCCTAAAACTTGTCCGACTGTGGGAAATTTATGATGTTTTCATAGTTCTTTCTTTTGCGCCCCCAACGTGGCTGCGGGAAATTGTCGATCCTGCATATTTGAGTTTTTATCCTGCGGTTTATATCATTCGCAAAGCGACAGCAAAGACCCCCGTTCCCGGAACGTTCCCAGAACGGGGGTCTGAGACAGCGTTTGCGGTTTATTAATATTTTTCGACTGCCACCGAAGCTGCCGCTGTCTGTGGCTTTGACTTTCACAAAAGTTTACAGACGCCCATGTGGGCTGGGGGTGGTCGTGGGATTGGCTTTTTGATTGGGGTTTTAGCTTTGTCTGAACTAGAAATAGATGGAATATTTTGGAATTTTATTTAATATGCACATAAGCTAACTTTTTATGCTTTCCGTGTGAGCTTTAAAATTAAACCGTAAACAAACAATGCTGAGTGAGCGATTTACCTCGCTTTAAATGTTAACAAATAGAACTGTCAGTCAGTTTTTAAGCAGCTTTAATTAATCTTATAATTTGTATGCTTTTTGTTTAAGAATATGAAGAGAAAAGGAACAGAATATATGCCTTTGAAGTTAGAAATCTTTACTTCAAGTATGATCCTCTGGCACTTGGAACCTAGTTTTTCACTTACATCTAATAAATACCTTCAAAATTTTATAATATATTTGGTTCGCCAGTCCTCTTTGGAGAAAGTTCAAGGGGTCCACAATAGCAACTCAAGCGAACTGAGCACAGCCACAATAAGTATTTGAGGGAAACTGTATCCTTTGCTCCATATGCCCCATAACAAAAGCAATACACGCTTCCTGACTCTCTTATTTGGGAATTTAACTGGCGCTGCAAGACCCGGGCAAAGGCATTTCCTTTGAGACAGAACGTCCTGCCAAAGTATGTGGGCGTAATAGCATTAAATGCAACTATAAATATCCTTATCTCGGTGGGTGTAAGAAAGCAAAACTTTTACTTGTTCGCCGCTTTTTGCAACTCTTATTTACAAAATATGAATTCAACAGTTTGGCCAACAAATGGAGCAAAAAGACTTTAAATATTTTGTAGCTTTCTGAAAGGATGTTGCATGTTTTATTGTGCAGTCAGGAGTTGTGAAGGAAGTGTGTTGGAAACTTGCAAAGCTACTTAAATTCTGGATAATAGATGGAGGAATTCTGTACCCGAATTGGTCCAAAAATCGATGAAAATAAAGAAACAGGAAGACAGTATTTTCCTTCTCTGCAACTTATTTGTAGTATTTTCATGTAAAACCCTCCTTAGTAATGTAATAATTGTCTGAGCCACTTTATCGCCGTGTACTTCACACCAGACACATTCACAGTTTAAACACTTGCCACACCTTGCCACACCCCCGGTGTTGGCCATTGTCTGCCCCTCCTCACACTCGCCCGCAAAGCAGCTAATAAACGGCAAATATTGAAACATTTAAGCGCACGCAACGAGCGGCCCGGCCGGAGACAGACAGGACTCAAGTGAGACAGCACTCGTCGGCGGCAACTCAAGTGTAATTTCCATTGTTTGCCCGCGCAGATACAAACTCGCATGGGCACACAATGACGAACGCAGATACAATAATTATAACGCAGCGTTGACAGGAGCCAAGTGTCTGTGGGAAAGGAGCAGTCGTCAATTACCCACAACTGCAAACTGCATTTGCTTCCCTGCTTGCGCCCAAAGGGATTTATTTTTATGCACGGCATGAGGGGAGTAAGAGAGTATATGGAGTTCTTTGGAGGTTTTAAGATATACAAAATTATAACACAGCTTGAACAATTAATTAAATCTAAGCCTCAGTTAAAGGCATAAGTACACCAAGGCCTGGTCAAAGATAAGGAACATAAATGTTTTCTGAAGATAGTACTTTCAAGGTTTCGAATGTCACTTTAACGCTAGAACTAGTTGTGAGTTACGGGGCTGATCAGGTCAATTTACCATTATTTGTGATCCTTGAAAGAATTCAAATTTATATCAGCATCAAATAACAAACTATCTTTCTAACTATTTATTTTTTTAAGCAATTAACTTATTTGTTAAAATTTTATACAAAATATCTATCACTAAATAAATTGCTATGTAACGAAATGTTTTTAAAAACACAAAATGACTGCACTGGTGCTCCGTTTAAATTGTCTGCAGAGGTCGGGCAGAGAAATTTGCTGACTAACGAGTCAGGGCTGTGGGCATCACTGATTTATGTTAAAACTTGTAGTTCATTTTAAATGAAAAGTCTGCGGAGTCCATCCTTTAGAAACTCCTCTTCCACTGGGCTTATACACACACAATCATATTGACAGATGAGATGCCATACTTTTAAAATTAATATTTTTATCTGTTTATTAAACAGTTAACTACTGGGATTTGTATAGGCTAAATACATGCATTTAAAACACGGAATGGTGTGGCGCTATTATCTGAACTCTGTTTAAAAACGCTGAATATTCAAATTTTAAAGGTCTGGCATCTCATCTGTCAATATGAAAGCATGTATTCCAGTGTGTAAGTGTGAACAGGGTATCCTTCCACTTTGCACTTAAAAACTGTCAGCTGGAAATATTTTCCACATCAACGCCCCGACTGCAGGACTCGCTCACTTCACACACTCGTCGCTCGCTCCCAAGTACTCAATTAAGTGCTTAATGTGTTTATTAAAAGTGAAATGGCAAGCAGCTCCTCATGCCGCTGCTAGGGCTTCAAACTGTTTGTTGCTGTTGTTTGTTTGTTGCTGTTCGGCATGCTGTTATTTTGTTTGTTGTTTGTTGTTTGGCGCCCGCAGCTTTGGCGCTGGCCCTTTGGCGTTAGTCGCTCAGCGGGCGCGTAATTGTTGCCACCTTCTGTTGTTGTTGGCTGCTTGCTTGTTGTTACTGCAGTTGCGGCTCTAAAGCTTGCACGGCCGTGGTTAGCTCGGCGGTTGGCCAGTGTGCCACGTCAGTCAACCATAATTAGGGGGATTTGTAAGGCCATCTAATGGTACTTATTTTAAAGGGAGTTTTTCTTTTAGGTAGAACAGGTTAAATATGTTTTGTATTATCTCGCTCTAGTAATGCATTTCTTGGTCGTCCTTTTACCAAAGCACTTTCCGTAAAGTCAGTTGTTGTTGGTTCAGACCACATGCTGCTCCAAAGCGGAGAGAATCTGAGGTGCAGTCGTTGACATTGTTGGTGGTTTTACTGAGTTCTCCAGATATCCCGGAGAGGGAGAGGCCCTAATGGCTCCTTTTAGTACTTGTTGCGGGCAAAGCCAAGTGAGTTGCGGGCCATATTTGGGTTAGACCAAAAAATAACTGCTGCTGGGAGAAGCGTTAGGTGTGTGTGGGGCTAAAAAACCCATAAAGATGCGGGGTTTTATTTGCTTTAGTTCTTCACTTTCTCTGGTCTCAGCTGCGTTTGGCTCACTTTCAAATCAATTTGCTGTCCTTGCTGTCCGGACCATGCAAAAGAGTTTGCTTTTTGTTTTTTCAGATGTTTATGGGTTTTGTTGCTTCATTTCTAGGAGAGAACTGAAAGCCAGTGACCGTGAAATTGAATGACAAGCTAAATCAGTCAACCAACGATATAAAACGTCACACTCCCAGTTCTCAGTTCCAGGACTGGGAAGGACTGCTCCGCATGTGTGTGGGCCATTTGCAACTATTTTGCGTACTGCCTCAACATCATTTGTTGCGAATCCCCGCATCCCTGCGTATGCGGAGGAGAGCAATCAAAGCAAACATCAAATCAAAATAATGCCACCATTTATTTTCAATGAACTTTAACGACTTCCTCCCACACACTCGGCGAATTGCAGGCAGACATGCCAAGTGCTCAGGCTCAGGGCCAGATTTCCACTCAATCCACTCCGGCAGCAGCCTCGATCTCCGGCTGTCATTGATTACATAACAATGGATAAACATTCTATGCTAGGCCCACGGAGGGACACGGACACGCTCACACAATGAGCGAGGCAGCAGCCCCATCTGGATGCCAAAGCACTGCGCATCAAAATAGTAATGAAAGTCATTCATATGTTCGGTTTTACCATTTTCCGTTCCGTTCGCTGCCGTTGTTTTTCCCATATTTTCATTGTTTTTCGCCATAGATGTTCCGGCAGGTCGCGTGGTAGGCACGAAATTTATTGCATACTTTTAGGCGTTGCACAGCAAATTCTAAGGACACGGATGAAAGGGATTGCGGCTAGGCGAGAGTAGGCTGTTGTTCTTGGTATAGCAATTAAGGTGAATGGGATTTTCTTGCTGTGCCGAAGAAAGTCGATTAAAATTTGAATGGCTTTGGCCAGGGAAGAATTGCCATGAGTTATCAGTCAGCTTGATGAATGACGGGAAGCTGATGGAAAAGGGATATTAGTTATAATTGATTATGGCGTTGTTATAACTTTGATATGGAACTAGTTTTAGGAAAAAGAATTTCAGTTTAATACTTACAGCAATATTTACGGCATTACAACTCTTATAAATAACGAATAGCTTTGCGGGTAGAGTGTTAGTTTTCGACCAGGAGAACGATAGATCAATTCCAGCCTGCGGTAAAAAAAACAACTCTTAAAGGTAGTTAAATTACAAATAAATTTATTTTAGTTTTGCTTTTTTTTGTGAGTAACATTACCTATATTTCTGTTAAAGCTAACTCCCGTGACTTAAAGTGAAGCTTCGGAATTTCCCCCGACCAACTTCATCATTGGCTGACAGTAACTATCTGCCCGGAGCTGGCAGTGACCCCCCTGCGAGCAATACTTGACTTATGGCTGTCCAGTTCGGTTGAAATTTGACAAGCACACATTACTCAAAATGCCCGCCACGGGGTGCAGCCACTAAAAGTACAAAATAGAGGGCTCGCAGGGACGAAGGAGCTGCCACCTGCCAGGGCACGCACAGACACCCACTGGCAGTTTAACTGTCATTAATAAAGAGCACCAGGCACGGGCACAGGCACACTCGCACTCCACATGTGAGGAGGCTCCGCATAATTGATGTGTTTTTGTGAGTTATGCCTGAGCCCTACGACCCACGACTCACTGCTGACTTGCCAACTTTCTGGGTGTCTGCACTGATCGAAATTCTAACCAAATTAAGTATAAGAAATAAGAATAAAAAAGAAACCCATACCTATAAATAAGAAAAGTTTTATATTTTGTATGTTTTAATAAATAAATTTTAAAAATAATATAAACATATATTATTAGCTTCTTTAGCTTAAAACCAATTATTTTTCCAGTGTCGTTGAAGTGTGCGAGGCGCGTGTTATCAGTTCGTAGGGCGCTTAGAGCGCTTCCGGTTCCGCCTCGACCACCAGATGACTTCAAATTGGCCACCTCTGATGATGACGGCATATACGTGTAGTCCTTTGTATTCTACGGCCCCCTTACAAAGCCAAAACACATGTGCGAATGTCTTGAGATTGGCTGAATGCGGCTGGCAGCTTTTCACATTTTCCGTTGATTTTCTGTCTTTATTGTTGAAGGGAAAGTGTTGGGAAGTTCGAAAATACTTACTGATGTATCTTTATTTGAAGCCAAATATAAGGTTTACTATAAAAGAAATTGTTTTAAGTCATAAGGAGAATGTAAAGAATATATTTAAATCCAATAAAATAATTAATAAATTAACAAAAATAAAACAAACGCTTGTAAGCTTGCGTAGTTTTTGAGTTTAATTATTTAGCTATACTCCTAACAATCAGAATTCAATGATTCGTATATCCTTTTATTTATAGGTTGTACCTGCACCATGTGCCACTTTTAATTGATTGCAGGGCATGTCCCGGTCGCCTTCCTTCGTTAATTCAACTTATCTGGCTGTTATTCATGGCGGCGAACTCCGCACCATTACCAATTGCTCAGGTGTGTTCCGTCCCTGACCATTTGACACCTCACACACACCCAGCTCGCTCCACACACACACCCACTCCATAGTCCGGACTGCGGCTTTCAGCTCGGGCTTGATAAATGATGCGCAATTTGTAGGCGCAGCATTGTTAATAGAAACAAATTGCTGGCCTTTAGTGCAGTCGCTCTGAGGGGCAGAGAGGGGGAGCAGGCAAAGGTGCGACGATTAGTGTTGCTTATTTATAAAAATTAGACCTCAACAGTTTCTGGCAAATTAATTAAAATTGATTAAAGGCGTGTGTGCAGAAAGGTGAGTCAGTGAGGACACAAAGAAGTCGAAATATTTGATATTTTTTATATGCTGGCAAATATTTCTACTAACTTGTAGTAGCTTGTTTAAACTATTGAATATAAGTTTAATTGATTTAAAAGCACAGTATTATTACGATTTCGAGTCGAATATAATTTCTCTGTGCCCACCTCTAGTCTAGATTTTGACTTTTATTCTGTTTTCTGCATTTAATTTCATTTAATTTTCTGCCACGCCCCACATAACATCGCTTCTTGCCAGTCATTTTGGCAATCCACCACTGATCCCCACGCCCCCAGCCACGCCCCGCATTTTCCACATTTTCCATCGCCATCATCTTCTGGTGGCTGTTGCACTGCACGCTTTTCACTTTTCATGAATAATAAAGTGAAAGTCTAGTTAGTTTGGCGTTTTTCAGCTCGCTACTCGACGGGCGTCTTCCTGGTCGAGGACTCGGCGCGGCGCGGCTTGGCTCGGCTCCTGGCCCGGCCTGGCCTCGCCACGCCACGCCCCCTTGAAGCCCTCTGTAACGTAACCCCTCCTCGGGCAACCTCTCTCCACACAGTGCAGCGTACATTTGTAATTTCGTTGCATACTTTTGAGAGCATAAAAACTGTGAAAGGCGCGCCACCTCGCAATTGTTTGGCGGGTCGGAAGGAAAAGTGGCAGGCGAATGGGCGGGCGGTCGGGGGCTTTCCCAGTAAGTTTTTCATTTCCATGTACCTCCGGCTGCACTCTCTCTCACTCGGCCATTGTTGTTGTTCGCCTTATTGTATGCCGTATTTAATGAATAATTTTTAATAGCTCCACCATCGCCGCCGGCCTCACTGGCAGCTTGGTGAAGCAGGGGCATAACGGAAACTATTGGCCCTAGAAGTGGATTAATTTGACGGCGAAACTTTCGGGGGATGATAAAAAGAAATTAACTTTGGATTAAATCATTGCTGAAAGTTTGAATCGATTTTCCCGGCAAGCAGTTATTGTCTGAGAGTTTTCACAAAAATTGTGTTTGTTTGGCACTTTCCTTTTTTCCAAACACTTTTTTTTAAAAGCTGATGTAAGAAGTTTTAGCATAAATGTTTATGGAAATTTTATTTATGAAGGTAGTTTGAAGTTAAAACTTTTAAGTTAAATCATTGCGGAATTAATTGATGTGATTAGGTTCTTTACGGCAAATCGTAATAATAAGCCAAGAATTACACTGGCGAATAAGAAATCTTAACAAATTTCCTACGAATTTCTAAACAATCAACCCATTCATCAGAATATTTGCTGCACATTGCTCATTTCGACTCCCGCAAGGTTCTCCCTTTTATGTTTACCTGCATTTCCACTCATAAAATTCAATTATGTGCATTTGCCGCATAAGTTCTTGAGGTGCGCACTTATTCCTATTTGGTTTCATGCATCCTGACTCCGGCATCCTGCTGCTCCAGAGGATCCCCCCATTTCCTGCGCTCTTCGCTGCAATTGTTGCATAAATCAAGGCGGGTTTCACGCATATAAACAGTGCAAAGTGTGCGTAACGAGCGTTTCAATTTAAGAGCCCGACTTTTTTGGCTTTCTTTCCATATTTTTTGCTCTTTTGGACGGATGAGTGTGAGCACAGGCAACAAATTCAATTTTTCATTTTGAGAGCAGTCAGATTGCAGAGGGACGCGTACCCTCTACGCTCGGCAGTGGCTCCATTCCGACAGTTTGAAAACACTAAAGTTGAATTACAATTGCAATTTTTTTGCCCGTCGACTTGGTGTTAAGAGATTTTTATGTGCCTACGTATTTGAAATGCTAAAATGATGTATGGCACCCGAGCCAGACTAGAACTCCTTTCCCGCTTTACTTTTTTCTGGAACGTGAGTGTGTGAGGAGGGGTGGGTGCCATAAAATGTCCATTAAGCTTTTCGAGGAAACCTGCTGAAATGCACTTTTCGCATTGTATGCTGCCAACAGGTTCACTCTTCGAAGGCTAAATGGAAGAGAAATAAGGAGCCGCTTCGAGTTGGTTTTTTAAAGTGTCTAGCGACCACTTAACCATTATAAGGGAAGTGAAAGTAGGCTTTATGGGAGTAAACAATTGCCTAATCAATAATGTTCAGGGATACAGTTTAAAAAACTTTTTTTTTTTTAGGAAAATTGCAACTTTTAGGAGATTTTTAATCTCCTGAAACTGGGTACTAAAAATGGGTTCTATGTCCCTGTATTTCTTATTCATAATTCCCATAATTAAACAAATATTTTATTAGTTGCTTTCTTAATATTTTTTGAACGCGCTAAATTGAATAGTGAAGCCTCTCAATTCTTGTATCTCATCACTTCCCTTTCAGGGGTTTTTTCCCAGTCACGTTTCTCCTCTTGGACTAATGAAAATTTATTTATTTTCGCTCTTGTAAATCACAATTATGCTGTCATCTATTAGTTATTAATACAGATGTGCTTCGGTCATTTATTACAAGTATATATGTAGCCACTCAGTTTTCCCTCGAAGATTAATGATAGCAAAGTATTCCACATAATCAAGTGATTTCGGTTTCCCTTTTGTTGGGCTTTCGCGTTTTTCCCCTCGCATTTAGCTTGAGGACTTCCTTTGTGAGTGGGCGGGTCTCCTTGCCGTTGATGTTTTTCGGGGGGAGTGACCTCGAGCAGACACAAAAACATCTTGATTTGTCAATATTTTATTTATTGCCCATTGTGTGTAATTAGAGCAGGCGCTTTATCGTTGATCCTTGTTGTTCTCGGCGGGGAATAGGATTATATTGTGGCCATGGGCGATATGTATGTTGTGCCAGCTTGTCTGCTCTGGATACAAATATGTTGGATCTGGTCTTGAGTCTTTGCCTTTGATTGAGATATTCGCAATTGATTATCATGATATTCGTGATGAGTGTAGAAGGGGTTTGATTTATTTGAAGTTAAGGGATATAAATTATTACATATTACTTAACGGAAGTTGACATAATCTTTCAGGCAATAATCTCTCTGAGAAAACAGTAAAAAATCAGTGTACTTAGTATAAGTTATTCAAATAAACAGGCTAAAGTTTTTAAAGTTAAAGATATAATATACAAAAATATATTTCAGGTCAAACTTGTGAGGAGTTTTAAGGCTTTGAGGATACTTTCGATCCAGACAATAATCTAGACAATAAGCATTACCTCCCGGATACCCTCCTCTTTTCGACTTTACAGGAACAGTATCTGTTACCTGCCCTTATCAAAGAGTTTTGCCATTGTAATACCATCAATTACGCTGTTCTCTCAACAGCAATCATAACAAAGGACTATCATAATCGGCTGGCGGTGGGGAAATGAATAAAACAAGGGCCAGAACACAAAACCCAATCTAGCGAATGGCTCGGGGACGGGGCGACCTTTGACCAGACAAGCGAACAATAACCAGTCGCGTTCAGCTTGATGACCCCAATAGAAATAAAACGCATACTTTTTGCCACATTTGCCTGGACTGCAAGTTCCGGACTCCCCGATACCCGATCCCTGTTCCCTTTCCCTGCTCCACGATGGTAAAAGTTACCCCTTCTGACTATTGAAACTCCGACGTTGCGCTTGAAAAGGACATTCGCTGCAAGTGTCGCGCATTGCAATTTGGAGCGCTTTATCCTGGCCTGGACAATGTCCTCGGTGCGGCGCTCTTTCCCGTCTGCCCGCACATAGTTGTGGCTTTTTATTGTTTTATTTTGGTTATCCTTTGACTACGATGTTTTCATTTGCCTTTATTGCCTGGTTTTGTTTTTTCTTGCTTCTTTTTCGGCTGATTGTGTGCAGTCTTGACTTCGGCACGAGCTCCCTTCTTCCAGCCACCACGCATAAATGCCTTAAAATTTAGTATTAACATTATATTTGCTCGGGACTTCCCCTCCTCTGGGAGAAGGTTGCAATTCAATTTCAGACAATAACGTGACAGTGGAACAGCGAGACAATTGCATCCTCCAGAGCACCCCAGTCTCAAGCGATGGGACCACAGTCTCTATCTCTCCTGGCCAGCAAATTGGCTTGGCTATAAATTATACGACAGCCAGGGCCGTGAACCCAGAGGAATCTGTTTAAGGAGTATTACTTGATTGGTTGTGGTGAGCAAATCCAAGGAATAGCATGGTGAAAGCAATAATATATTTAACGGAAAAAATAAAGAGGAAATTATAATTTTAGAATTATTAATAATTAAAATAATTTGTATATAGGCTTTTAAAAATGGATTGTTACATTTTGAGATATGATTAAGCTTTCGTAGGTTTTTAATTTATGTTCCTTATAATTACATGTATTTATAAGGTCAGGGAACTGTTAAAAGGTAAAAAAACCTCTTTGCTTCACCAGGTATGAGCTGTAGCTCTTCTATGACTCCATGGTAATAATTCAGCCTGCTTCCATGTCCTTGTCTGCATTTCTATAAAGTAACTTCAGTGCCAAACATTGGAGAGCGTGTATGTGTGAATCTGGAGCACTTCCCAGCACACATACGCCGACTAATTTGCCAAATCTGAATTGTCATATCAACAGATGGACCCCAGCTCCGAATGGAGCTGAGATTGCTTCCACCTGCCGCTCCCTATTCCCGTCCTCTGAAGCGGCTCATGGCGCCTTACGTTAATTGCATTGAATTGGAGCAGGTTGGACGCCTTCGTTTCGGGTGGCCGCCGCCGCCGCCGTCCCACCAGGCCCTGCCGTCGCATCGGTGGTCTAGGACCCTTGACTGAAACTGTCTAATATGCTAATTACACTGCAGGCAACAATGCCAAAAGGACCTCAGAGGACCCTGCCCACCGCACACGTCCTTTCCGCCAGCTCTCCACGTGTGTCTGTGACTGCAATGCGTTCGGTCGTTCATTTCGGATCGGGATTTGTGCAGATTGAGGGACATATATGGTAGTAGAACCCTGTGTTCCTCTCCATCTCGCTTCTCTGTCTGGGTCTAAGCCGCTTTAGTGAAGTGCCATCCATAGAAGTCTGTGCACTGCGATGGAGAGCGATGTTCGATTGTAAAGGTGAGCAGGTATTGTAATTAGAATTGGTCCAAAATAGATATCTTAATACCTATATAATAATGTCTAAGAGTAAATGCCAAGGAAATTGCTTAAGTTGTGATGTATAATGGGATATATTCAATGGTATTTAATTTGTTTGGTATTTAATTTTCTTTCCGTGCATCTGGGTGTGCTCTGTACCCCGACCTGCGTCTGTCTAATTAATTATACTTTTCAATTGTATCGCAAACAATGACAATGACATTTGCCGGCGCTGCGTCCCCGCCCCGCCTTCCGTTGTGGCACTTTACCCATTTCAGTTAGCCGGCTTCGGTGCGGTTCGCTTATCTATGTGGCATACTTTTTGGCGCTTTCGCCTTTCGACGCTGCAGTCAAAAGTTTTCTGTGTGTGAGGGTGCAAAGTCGGAGGGGAAATTTGCATGCGCCGCAGATAACTGTTTGTCAGAGTCGCTTATCGCAGTTCTCCTTCTCTCCGCTGTCGCCAAAGCCGAAAGGGGGAAAACGCAAGCTTTCATCAAGAGATTAGTTGGGTTTTTCTTTTTGAAAAAGATTATGGACTTCGTAAATTAGTTCTCTCCGACTGGTTCTAGGAATGTGTATAATGAGGGGTTTATTATTGTAGCCAATGCTATAATTTAAGTGCTCTCATATTTGTCATACTAATAGTTAGTTTATGGTTATCGTCCGACCTCTAATTAGCAAATATCCTTAGTACACTTTAAATATGATGCATCAAGCAAGATTATCTCTAATACGCTTCCCTTTATTTACCCAAAACCAATCACCCCGCGCTCACAACTGATAATTTGGTTTTCATATTTATTATTCATTTAAGTGTAATAAACAAATGTCGACTGGCCTGCGTATTTACCGCACATCTAAATTAGAGATCCCGGACTGCATCAGCCATTGACAGTCACTTCACTTCCGCCGACGCGATTTCCCCGATTTTCGTGCTCTTCCTGCCCCCAAAATGTAACCAAATGTGGTCAATTGTTTGCTATTTGGCAAATATCTGTTTATAACCGGACCGAACGATAAATGCAAATTTGATACGCGATGCCGCAGCTGTCAATGATGGAATAATATTTTCAATAATTTTTAAATGCGCCTCCCAGCCAAATAAATTAATCGAAAACGCCAAAAAGAATTTTTTTCGCGAGCACGGACTGACCAAATGAATGCAAATGCAATTGCGGCCTCATTTGTTTTCACTACCATACATTAAAAAATATATTCTATACCGATAAATAATTATTTCACTGATTATTCTCGTTCGACTCGTTTAAGCTAATTTGGGTTTATAATCGATTTTAATGGGATTAGATGTTATTAAAGCTGTCGAAAAACTGACTATTTCATAAAACAAAACTCTGGTAGTTGTTTCTTTCCAGTTTAATAAAAGCATTTTAATTAAATGGAAATTATATGTTAAGTTGAAGCCTAACAATAAATAATAAATAGCCTAACACCCATAATTAAATATACGACAAATTCGAATCTGTGAATGTCCAGAACAAACTTAAGCCAAAGCTGGGACTTAATATATTTTATTAAAGGTGGACTTCCCTTTCCATCCTTGCCCCAGGCTTTAGACGAACCCCAAGCTGTCAAAGGCAAGGCAACAATGTGAACCATAAGCCGAACACAAATATAAATGAAATCGTGCGTAAAATGCGAACAAAAGGAGACCGTTTGTCGTTCCATCTCCAGGCAAGATATTGCAAAAAAACAAAAGTCAATACGAGTACGGGTACGGGTACGGGTACGAGTGCGATGCGAGTACGAGTATGTGCATATGAATATGAAAATTGATGTATGAGAAAATTGCGAGGGACACGCAAAGCATTTTGTATTGCCGGGCTGAGTGATTGGGGACGGGTGGAAAATTGAGGACTTCGAATTGGGATTCTGATTCTGATTCTGATTGAAGGCAGGCGCATTTATGAGGAGCAGCAGGACCTTCGACGGCAGTGACTGGGAATCCAAACAAAATGAGCTTTGATTTTCGCCAAAGAGAAGGGGACACAGCCGTAAAATGAAGCAGTAATACGATTTCGAGTGCCTTTCGCAACTTTCTGGTTGGTCCTTTTGCATAGCAGGTACTTTGGTATTTTGAGTGCTCCCCAATTTGCCATTCCATTATATTCTTTCTTGCTACTTTGCATAGCTAATTGTTGCTGGCAGTAGCATAATCTCAGGATTCCCTTATCAAATTATATTTGTGCAATTTCGACATATTATTGAACATATTTGCATACTGACTTCAGGCAAGAATTATTTTTGAGCTGCTTGAATAATTACTTTTTTCACTTTTGATTTTCGTTTTCGGTTTAGACCAAAAACGTACGTTTTTGTGCTCCGGTTTGCACAAACTTTTTGTCATCGTTTTGTTATCGAAATATTGTTGTTTTTATTGCTTAAACAGTTGACTTGGATGTTTTGAGAAGTAAACGGAATGTTTAAAAGCCTTTACTTTTTTGAGTTGTTTATTTTAAAGCCAAATAAAGTCAGAAGTTGTTTATTTATCGGTTAAAGAGGGCTGCCACCCGTTGATGATATGACTTTTGTACCTTTTTTATTGGTAAAAATTCCTTTTAAGCATTTAATTAAACTGGTTTATTTATTAAAACCCTTTTTATAGTTGTTGTTGCCGACGGCAAATATTTTATTTGCGAATTCGAGGTGGGGTTAGAAATTAAGTAAGTAATTACGAACTAGATTGATCTACTGATGGTGTAAAATAAATATCAATAGACCAACGAGTCAACTATTTTTCTATTTTCAATTAAGAACCGATTTAATGTTGAAGGAATTTACTTTTCATTTCGACAAGACAAACTTGCCCGTTATTCGAAACGAAAAAGTATTGTGAAAGTGAAAACGGGAGCACCGATTTCTCGTTTTCGAAAACGAAAGCAAGATAATCTTGTGAAAGTGCAAACCGGAGCCAGCCTGAATATTATATTGCATACTGGGAATATTGGATTATTCAAAAAAGAATAAAAATATAGTTTAAGAAGTGGTACCAAGATCATCCTTTGGGGGACTTACTCAAATGGCTCCCTGAATTGGGACTCAGCCAGCTGAGAGAGAGTTATTTGCTCTGGGCATCGGCTTCGGAGGCTCCTCGAACTGGCCCTCCTTGTCCTGCAACTTCCAGCGTGGTCACAACTCGAACATATTCAACTGCGAACTGACCCCACTGCCCTTTGGAACAGCCTCTGTAGAGGTCCTGGGCGTTGCCAGCCATCAAATGGGCATTCGTGACCCCGGCATCGAACTCGACGAGGTTCCCGGGAGAGAGCACGAGGTGATTATCTTGATCCCCCTTCTTGGAAACCGTATCAAGGGCTATTCCGTCCGTAACATATAGTTTATCACCTCGGAGTTTACCTGATAATCTCATTTGGGGAGCTTATAAAGCTATCCAATAAAGCTATCTGTTAAATAAATTAACAGAAGGGGTTATCGCTTTATTATATGGTAAAAGCTTAAAAACGATAGCCTTGGAATCTTTTGAATCAATAATAGGTGCTCCAGTTTAAAAGTCACTTGATAGAGGTTGAACGGAAATAGTCTTAGAGAGCCCATAAAAGTGGTCAATATAAAACATATAATTAAATAATATACAATCATGAGAATTTAGAGTTCATAAAGCAAATTCCATTTAATTCCAAAATTATGAACAAATATTCAAAAATATTAATAAATAAACAAAGGGGTTATCGCTTTATTAACTGGGTAGACCTTATAAAGCGATAGCCTTAGAACCAACTCTCTGGAACCAATAATAAGTGCTCATTTTTAGAACTCGATAGAGGTTAAACGGAAATAATCTTAGAGAGCCCATAAAAATGGTCAATATAAAATAAATAATCAAGGCCGTAGTCTTGCCTTGTTAAGAGTTTAGAGTTCATAAAGCAAATTCCATTGAGTACCAAAATTATGGAACAATGGAACAAAACTTATTCTACATTTTGAAACTGGAAAAATAAAAGGTTAACTGTGATCTGAAATAAACAGACGTTACACAGGTAAAACTTGTATGGAAAATGTTTTTCTGAAAAACTTCTATCTATTGAACGAAATAAATCAGCTTTAAACTCCTTACGCAGGTAAGATATGTATGGAAATTATGAAGTCACCTTAGGTGTCTCTTATCTATGTAACGAAGAAAAATTAATTTTTTAAAAGATAAGACAGTAATACCCTAGTAAGTATGCGCAGTAAGTCACTTGGGCAACTCATGGCCATGGTCCAAATTTCAAGAAGTCCATGGTGATGAGTCAAGGGCTTTCATTGGTTTTTGGAGTTAAATGTTGAAATGCAATCCCCGAGGGCGAATCTGATGCGGGACGCTCACTGGACACTGGACACAAAAGCACAAAAGCTGGAACCATTGACCACAACCACTACCAACGCAGACGAATAAACACACGAATGAATTTCGTATTTATATCTATAGATGCCTTAGAGAATAATTAATATGATACCAATAAAAAATAGAGGAATCTGTAACAAAAAGCAATCACAAGCCAAGATATATGTATTTACAGGCTGACATTCTCCGTATGCGTGGGATTTGTACTCAAGCTAGAGCCAAGGTGAGGGTTCCCATTAATTATTCCCAGTAGGGATTAATACCATGTTACTAAAGCTAAACCTCGACTTTAATTCGTAGATGGGTTTGGTTTTCTTAATCAATTGCAAGCTAGTTTTCTTAAAAGAGAATTATTTTAACCATTCAAATAAGAAGTAAATATGTTTTTACCCATAGTATATACTACTCAGGGCAGTGCCTGCTTTTAAGAATCACAGAATTTTGTAGATAAATGTAATCATCTTTAAGATCCACAAAAAGGGCTAAAAGGTTTTCGTTCTAGAGATTAAATGTTTAAGTTTTGAATCAAAATTTGAAGAAATATGATTGATAAAGTTCTTTCTGCACCTAAAGTGTTTAAAGGTAAATAAATATTTATTATAAAAGTTTCTTTTAAAATTATTCTGCCTTGATTTGGTTATTCCTTTGAAGTTATTCTGGATTAATCGAAAAATGAGTGGTATATATAAGGTGCATATCCAAATTATAGGACACCCTGAAAATTTTAGTTTCGAACCTCGTAGGAGAATGGGGAAGCATAATACAACAAAATCAAGTACGCAGAATGAAAGCTTCATGAATTCAGCTTAAAAGCCGATGTTCTTATCTCTGATTGCATCTCGCATTTTCAAGTAGCGGTAAAATAACGCAAAAGTTTGATTTTTGTCATGCCTACAAGTGTGTCATAATAATAGGACACATTTCAATTATTGCGGCTGGAGAGAAAGATTTGGTTTCAAATAATTTTTTTTTTAATTTTTCAGCTAACAATTAACAATTAACTAGGAAAAGGTAAAAATTAATGCGAAAAATGGCGAAAAGTTGGTCGAACACGTTGTGTTATCACCAAATTTTATAAACCGAATAACTATGGTCTAGAGCACAGCTCTGGAAGAAACCCAGCAGTAAAAAAATGTTCAGGGTTGAGGAAAAACATCCAAAAGCCTCACCAAATTTTTTAAGTTTATAATACTAAACAAAATTGTTTGCCTAACCTTTAATTACTTATTTTATTACCAATGAAATTCCGAACAAAATGACGTATCACTCATTGCATTCACCTCCCGTTCCCACTTGCATTTCTCTGGCAAGAGCGCCTTTTGGAATTCTATGTTATTATTCCATGTGCAGTTCCCGGCATACTTTTAATTCAACAATCGCATGAACAAAATCAACAACTTTAAGAAGTTGTTCTTTCGCAACTTCAGTAGTTTCAGTAATTTCGTCCGGAAAAACAAACTCCTAGCTTGCATGTCACTTGCATTTCGGTGCTATTTTCGCTGATGAAAATTTTAATTAAAATTGGCGACACCAATTTGGGGCAGAACAATATTTTTTTGTGCATACATTTTCCTCTTACATTCTCTTATGGCAAATTGTCACATTATTTTTCAACTGTTATTTAAAATGCATTTCCCAGTAAATGATGTGCGGCATTTTAATTAGCTCTCTTTCCCAAGCAAAACTAATTCAATTTGCACTTGCCAAGCAAGCAGAAGCAAGGAACACGCATTTTTGGCGGCATCTTTTTTTATTATTTCAATTTTATTCTTTTTTTCGGAACTTCAGAGCAAGTTAAGACGTTTCCTTCCTCGCCTGGTTGAAACGACTTAACGACTTCTGCTGCCTGGCATACAAATTAGTTTCTTTTTTTTCTTGTGGGGCAAGGAGCCAGGAAAGGAAATTTTGCTTGAACGTCTTTTTATATTATTTAACTTTTTTCTTCGGTTAACCGAAAAAATTAAAACATCATCATTTGGTGCACTCAGCCAAAAAGTCAACTCTACTCCGAGTCAAGTCAAGTCAACTCGACTCAACTCGTCTCGGGCTCAGCTCAGCCCAGTTCAGCTTGGTTCGGTTCGGTTGAGGTCTCTGGGCGGCGTGTCTGTTGAATTTCAATTTCGCTGGCCTGTCACCCGAAAAGGCCGTCCTGGTCGGAGTTCATATGAAAAACATTACGCATACGCACGGTTGCACAATTTTAAATGGCACGCACACAACACGCCGCCAACAAATTTTCGCCGCCGAGCTAAATCAAACCGAGTTAAGATTTTTCTTTATCTTTTCTGTTTGACTAACCAGCCGTGTATTCTGAGCGGCGGATTAGTTAACTACTTGACATCCCACCCCTGGGCCTGGCTTTGAATCAAAGTTTTCCCCGGAGTAACTGGGGACGGAGCCAGTGTCTCATGTGACGCACCTGAGAGCATGTATAGCGTTTGTTGTTCTCCGCGTGACTCTCGGGTTGTTCAGGTGATTCGCAAATAATCAAGAAAGTTTTCGTATTAATTTAAGAAAAGCTCCGACGCCGTGGCGTTGTCTCAATTGACCTCAATTTATTCAGGCCACGTTGGCTTCTCTGGTTTGGTCTAGGAAACTCAAAATTTGTCAAGGATTTGCGAGCGAATATTCTGTTCGGATTTGGTTCAAAAGACGAGCAAAGGTGGAGTTTCATAGCACCCGTTATACAAAGGATTTAGGATGTCTTTTAAATCTGTTGCTCTAATAAAATGCATTCAGTATTAACATTCTTTTTTCCGTAGGTTTATCATATGGGCGTAGTGTCACTACTTGCCAACACATTAGCATTTAATCAGTCAGAGACACACCTGCCTGGTTTCCGTGGAATTCAACGATTTTTGGCATTATGGTTATATTTTGAAGGATCGAAAAGGGACATTACAAATAAGAAAATTGATTGAGTGCCAAAGTGAAACATACTTGTTAGCATTTATGTTGTTAGAATTTAATAACTAGCATTTATTAGCATTTATGATCTACTTTCACTGTACCAATATGATATAAGATAGGACTAGGACCGATTCTTATGCGGAACACACATATATAATACAATAAAACAAAATAAAATCGCTAAAATAAAATCCAAATCCAATTCAAAACCAAATTACATACGTTTTTTTTTTTAATTTTAATTTAGGATATAGCACATGCACGTCAAATTAGCGTCGGTGAGTTAGTGTCGAAAAACCCCTCCGGGTTTTGTTTTTAAATTATTTCGTAAATAAAGCATTTTATCGAGCAAAATAAAGTTCCAACATGTTAAGAAGTTTATTTACTTATGTTTTATTTTGGTTTTGGACAGGCTTAACCAGAGCAGGTGCCTCAACTATCCATTGACAAAATCAAGTCCCTACTGTTTTTGAAATTGCATTCCTCAACGCTTGCGTGCCATCATGCACGATACTTGAAGTTATAGAGCATTCATTCAAGTGTCTTCCCACAAAATGTTATTGGGTTCCTTCCGACATCATACTGTTTTAAGTTTTAAATATATGCCTAAGTTTTAGGGAACTAAAACCAGCAGCCAAACCGGTCCGAGGACTACCTCCCCATTGAATGCAATTTATTGGGAAATCCCGGATGAGTTGGACAGTTATAAAGCTTAGCGAGCGAGTTACACTTGCTTGTTTTGTCTACTTTTATTCGAGAATGTCATTTAGGCAAGCACTTCAATATCGCAACGGAAACATAAACAGAAAGTATACCCCGTAAGAGTTAAACATAATCGTATAAAACCGTAAATACAATACAGAAATTCATTCAAATTCACTTAGATATCGCAAGCGAAAATATCACAAGGCCACACACAATCGAACACAAGATAAATATACACCCTTACGATCATATATATATATATATAGAAGTTAATATTAGATGCACGAACTTAGCAAGTCGAACTCAACCAAGACGATACAGATCCAGGGCCATAACTCAGCCCCACCCAATCCATTTATGAACTCAAGTGATCTGCCACAGGTTCGCCCTTAGTTGTATTATTCGTAGGTATCGGAAGCGTATGACATTGTTTACGAGACCCCTAGTATGTACATTTCTCCCCCCAACACCCCAAATCGTGTGATCGTTTATTTAGCTTGGAATTATTTCGCGGTTTACTTGTGTACATGTACCCCCAAGTAATCGCCAAAATTGAAAAGCCCCTAAGAGAAATAAATATTAAACGAGAGAACAAGAAACACTTTAAAGTTTTTTACTCAAGGGAAAATTGGGGTAATTATTATTTCTGCTTCAAATACTTTTTGTTCATTCTGTTCAACATTATTAAAAAGTAAATTTTATCTCGAATGACGTAGCTCAAATCAGAACATTAAATATAGTTTTCTAATCAGCTCCATGAATTATAGGCCCCAAGAGAAATCGGGGGTAATATATTGAAATTTGCCAAAAGTCGCTTCAAAAAGAAGCTATATAAGCTCTCGCATCAAGCACTTTGAGTCAAGAATAAGTTTCTGCCGGTCGACTTCATAGCCATAATGCAGCTAAATTTTTTATACTTTGGAGCGGTTCTTGTGATTTTTATCCTGAAAACAGCAAGGGCAAATATTCCCGGATGCGACTTCTCAGAAACTGTGAATATCTCTTCGAGTCAGAAGCTACACAATGGTTCATACATATACCAGGGCCTTTTAGTTCCTCTCAAGTTGACAGGTGAATATGACTTCATACAATCGGAGCAAGGAATACGGAAACCTGTAGAAAGCCACGTAAGAGCATGTGTCTGCAAGTTAAAGCCCTGCCTGTGGTTCTGCTGCCGCTTCAGGCACATGCAGGCTAATGGCGAATGCACCGACGGCCTGATGGAAGAACTGGATAAGATCAAAACCTATCTCAACGTGACACTCCGCAACGGATCCGTGGTGGGAGGGACCTTGCCAAGCGATTTCTTAGTACTGAGAGATCCAATACGTCCCTATGAAATTTGGCGCTCAGTATATGTAAAGGTTAGTTCTTCGATCCGTAATTTTTTCCCCGATCTAATATGAGTTTAAAAGAACGCACATGAAGTACAAGGCAATATGGGGACAACAATAACCTATGACTGCCTCCATCCGAATCAGTTCAGATCAGGCAACACAGAGTCCCTTGTTGTTGCAATCCATACGGAGCCTTATTATGACGGTCCAGTCTTATACCTACCAGGAACAACTGAGCGTAAGACTAGTTAATATTAATCCAGTTAAATACCAATTGCTTTATAAATTCTTTCCGCAGTTTTTTGGCTTTCAGAGGTATTCTTGATTTTTACGATCGCAGTGTATCTCTATGTAAATCAGCTTCGGAACACCCACGGAAAGTGCTTCATCTGTTACATGATCACTACGTTTATGGTTATATTTGATCACTTTAGGCAACTGAATTTTCATAAACCTTTTCCATTGTGTGCTTTTTACGGTAAGTTGTTAAGGGGATATTTTAGTCCACTACTAAATGTCATCTCTTAATCATTCTTCCAGGATACTGGGTCTATTACTTCTTTATGGCCAAATTTCTTTGGCTCGTGGCCATAGGCCATCTAATGTGGAGATGCTTTACTTCGGTTAACCGACATGAATCTCAATATAGTTTCCAGGCATACAGCATTTTTACATGGGGAACGGCGGCTGGCATGACGGGACTCATATTCCTGGTTGATCAGATTTGGGAAGGCGAGCCTAACAAAGTCGAATGGATACCCGGAATGGGCTGGGACCAATGTTATCTAAGAGAAAGTAGGTTTTTATTGAAGCCCTCCCATTCACAAGTTATCCGAGAAATAAATATCTGCTATTCTCAGACACGCTGGGCCCACTTCATTTCAAATACGATACTGGCCCAATTATAATACTAATTACATTAAACACAGCCTTTCTTATATTGGCGACCGTTAGTATTGTAAAGGTGAAACTCTCACTGAAGCGCTTCTCAGACCAGAACTAAACGGCAAGGAATCTTAGCTCGATAATGGAGACGTAAGATAAATATATATATACACTACTTTGAATTTATTGACATGTTTGGTTTTTCATTACTTGATCACAGGTATATATTGTTCTTACGGCTCTGCATACTCGTGGACATACAGGCTAGTGTGTTAACAATTTCTGACATATTGTACTGGTTTTACGGTTTTTTCTGGGAACGTCTTTTCATAATAAGTTTTTACTGTAATTTGTGCACTGGCATCTTTATTTTTGTCCTGTTTGTTCTGAAGCGCAGCACGATTCGCCTTCTTATGGAAAGGTGAGCTATTCAATGTTTTGCCCGATTTTTTAATAACACGATATTTTCTTAACTAGTATACGGAATAGGAGAAATTAACAGAAGACTGTTGCGAAAATGAAGAGTATAAGTAACATGGTCCTACTTGAGCCTGACATAGCAGCGTACCGCCCATAGAATATTCTCAAATCATTTTGGTCAACTAAAGTTAGAGATTGCTTAAACGTAATTTAGTCTTTAATTTAAATTATGATTGAGTAATTTACTTCGCTCGCAAAGGGTTATAAGTATTTTTATAAGTGATTTTCCATTTTTACAAATGCCACCCATATTGTTAAATTAAATTAAATAAAAATTATTCAATAAATAATAATAAATTAAATGTAATAATAAATCAATAAATAAAAAAAATCACATGCTAAAGTTACCTTGAAAGCTACCTTGATTACATTTTTTTTAAGTGTAACTGTAATTAACTGTAATTTTTTCAAATGCAACTTGTTAAATTGAATAAAACAAGTAAATGTGGATATTGATTTTTATTTATATTAAAAAAAAAAATTAAAATAAAAGAAAAAAAATATAATTAAAAAAGATAAATAAATAAAATCAAAAATGACCTGGATTAGGCGATTAACTTGAGGCAGTTTGAAATGGATTGCGGATCTCAGAGGGAACTCTGCTCCTTATATAGTTATTCCGCCAGTGTGACCGAAGAATTTTAAAATTTAAGGAAAAATGGTAGGTCGTGGCGTTGCCAGATGAGAGCTATGGAAAAAGGAGTTGCCAGTATGCTCAGTGCACTTTCAACCGATATTTGCCGTTGCGAAAGCTGCATTCTTTTATCGATTTAAAAAAATGTACGAACCCGGCTGGAAGCATTATTTAATCATCATCATTAACCATAGTTATTCAAGATTCAGAGTTTGATATTAAATGGAATCCGCTAAGACACATTGAATATTAAAATATGCCTCATGTGTACTTACATTTTGTCCATCCCTAGTGATGTTTTTTTTTTAGTTCGCCACTTGCTTTCCCTTTTGTTGGCACCCATTTCCATTTTCGGTTATGACTAAAAACTTCGATGCATCCATGCAGGCTCAGTATCTCAATCAAAATCAATTAACGCCCCGAACGTTGAGCTAGCGATTGTAGCCATTTCATTTCCTCCCAGACCCAGACCCAGAGATAACACCAGGCTGGCCGCCTGTCATGTGTTTCCCCGGGCAACAAAGCGCCCGGCATCAAGTCCTCACAAATGAAGCCAGAAAGCGACACAAAATAAAAAGTGCCACGGCAGGATCGGCGAGGAGTCGGCAAATTGGGTACGAAAAAAATGGGCAGGCGACGGCAGCGGCGGGAAAACTCTTTTGTCAACATAAATGAAATGCGCCCACAATTTCAAGTTTGGCGACGGCCCAGTCCCAGTCCCTGTCCCAGCCCCACTCCCTGCCAGCTCTAAAAGTGTAAAATGAATGAAAAGCGAAAAGCACAATAACAACAACGGCTGCGAAGAGTGGTTAAAGGTTGGTTAGGGCTTTCGATGGGGTTTTCGGGTGGGCCGCCATACAAAAGAAATGACATTCGAGTGCAGTGCAGTGCAAAAAATGACATAAGAATGCATTAAAAGCGCGCGTCAACGTTGACTGGCTACGGAGTACGACAAAGAGACAAGGACAGGGACAGGGACAGGGACAGGAACAGGACGAGGACCGGGACCACGGCCAGGACCAGGACGAGACAGGGACCAGGAGAGCGAGCAGCCAGAAACTCCGAGGAAATGCTTTTCCAACAATGCAGCAGACGAGACGGCGTCAAGTTGACTTCCACATCACAACCTCGGGCCCCCGCCCAGGGGGCCCGATTCCCCATTCCCAGATACCCCGGTTACCCCTCAGATCCCCGAAGGACGAAAACACTGCTCGCACAAAATGACAAACAGTCATACTGATTGAATAATGGTCGTAAATCGCATTGGTGACATTGCTCCAGGTGCTTTGGCGGAGGAGTATTGAAATATTCAGCGGAATGCACAATGTTTCCGTGGAGGAGAACTTGTTTTCGGCTTTCAAAAAAAGGCTACACGTTAAAATGAAAAGTAAAATGAAAGTAGTACATATTACGAGACAATACAGTTCAAGGGGTAAAATAAATATGCCGAGGCTTACAGTCTAAGTGGCATTCTTCAAGGAAATAACCATAATTTGTAATCAATTTAAAATTATTATGATAAAAATATGTTTAAACACCTTTCAATTATTCAAAAGCAAGCCCATTCATAATGAGCTTTTAGATCCCAGTGCCGGGTATTTCATAGTCGACTATAAGGTCCTATATATACTTGTTTCTCTTTATCATTTGCGCAGAGGGCGGGGAAGAGCTTTGATTTTTTTATACCAACTGCGATTTATATCAAACTTGCTCGCCAGCTCGCAAATGGATTAGAGCCGTGAGATGGTTGACAGTTTTTTCCAGAAGCGCGAATGGAATGGGTTGGCGTTTCAGCAACGGCGACATGTTGATGTTAAATTGATTGGTGGCAATAGGATTAGACCGACACACCGTCTCCATTACGAATGGCTGTCGCAAAAAGTTGGTTAAGTCTCAGGGGGCAGTCACCGGAAAGAAGATTCAAAGGGGTTAAAAAAACCATATCCAAAGAAAGCTCTTAAGGTAAATTCTGGAATTAAGAATCATAGAATATATTATTAATTATTTATTATTATCCTTGTTCTTTAATTAATTTTTCAAATATTAAATTCTGGCTATCCATCTGCCATCCTTTCAGATTTGATATAACTTCTTCCCTAATGCTATTAATATTTCATTCCATTTCGTAATTCATCACTATTAACTTCCCTCTGCCTGCCATAACCTAAACTTTACTTTCGCGCAATTTAATTTTAGAATTCTTAATGGTCATCAAACCATTATCACCCTTATTCCGAACTTAAAGATGCACCCTCCCCGGATTCCAGCCCATTAAGGGGGAGCCCAAATTAAAATGCATTTTATGCAATCGCACACACCACGTTATGTCTTCAGCCCTCTTGGCCATTTGTCTATAAATGTCTTTATATGAATAGACATCATTTCCTAAGGCCTTCCCCTTTAATCAAAGCATTCCACCCCCTCACAAGAGGAAGTCAAATCAATAGCCACAAATTTTGACATTTGTCCAACGACCCTGAGATAACTTTTCTTTTTTTCCCGCTTTAAGGCGACACAGCTAAATTTGCAATTTTATGAGAAGCTGAATCCCCTCCATACCCGAGAGACGGAATTAATACATTAGACATTTAAGACCCCCAACTCGAGAACGCTCGATGTCATGCGAAACTAACCCCCAAAGAACAAATTGCGGGCATGACGAGATCGAATGTTGCACATAATTCCGGCCAAAGTATTTCCAACGCGTGCCGGGAAAACTAGGGTGGAAAATACTCCTACTACCCCCCCGTGGTGTGTGGAGTGTGAGGGTTGGCTTAACGCATTGGATCAAGAAAGTTAAATCGTAACGGCGACGACAATCAATTGATTTATACAAGACGGCGAGGGTGGGCCACTCTTTGATATTTATTTGGCAAATATTTGGTGTGGCCCGAGCCGCTGCAAGGAACATTGTTTCATGACCCGGATATTGGCTTAGTACGCCTGAACTTCCTTGACTTTATTTCCACCCCGTCCGCATCCGCCCCGGTATTCCCACTTAATTGCCCTGGGCAGTTAGGTTTAAAACATTTGCTTTATTAAGACATTTTTTATGTCTGGTCTTTTATTTCAATTTGTTGTTTACATCGGACATTTCTCCGGCTTCCTGTCGCCCACATTTTCCCTTTGGCTTTTATGATTGCTCTTTTTAAAATATAATCGAATTTTGTTTGCCGTAAGCCGCTTTCTGCGGTTCAGCCAAAATGCTGGCCCAGTTTATGGCCGAAAAGTCATTTCAGAGGCAGCCCGAAAATTCAAAAAGGATTAGTGCTTGTTTACCAAATATTTGCGGGGTGCGTTCTATCCTTCACGAGCTAAGTGATAAGATAGAGGATGTGGTGGGCTTATGTTTGCAAATACTGTAATTCTGCTTTAAAATATGGCTGAAAATAAATTGGTATTATTTATTAATTTGTTATTTATATTTATGCCTTGGCATATCCGTTGCGTATAATTCGAAAACCATTCAACACTTTTAAGTCCCTAATTTCTTATTCATCTTAAAATAAAAGCCTTGCCCCACTGTTCGTTTTATAATCTTCAGACCACTCTCTCACTGCAACCTTTTGGCATTTTTTGTTGGTTATTTAAAAAATGTCTTATCACTTGCTTATCATTTATCTTTATTATGGCATAAGACCCTTAACAAACACGGCTTCATTTACTTTTCAACAAGGACACAAAAAAATGTAAAAGTAAATAAAGAAAGGGAGAGCCCAAAACCTCAATGAAAGGCAACTTCCGTGTGCGTAGCCTTTTCCTTCCTGCCTTCCTGCTTTCCTGCCTTCTTGCCTTCCTCTGGCCATTGTCATTGAAACTTTGTGTTTTGTTTGCGGGGAAATTTGAAAAGGGCATACCGATGACGGGACCGAGAAAAGAATCAACCGAAACAAGTTTGTTATTTAGCTTTAGCACCTAGTGCTCCTTGGCGTCCGGAGCTGTTTACGGCGGAAGCAGCGTAAACGGCTTTCGAAGGTAAATACCTCGAGCCCAGAAGCCCTGGCCCTTTATGAGCAGACACACCGACTGTGAGCTGGCTGAGAGCTCAATCTTCACTAATTGATTGCCATTAGGTGGTGGATTTTTTGCTCGCCTCCTGCGATCGAAGTCCAATCGCATTGAGTTGGCCCACAAAGGGACGTGGGGGGAAAAAAGCAGTCAAATAGGCAAACAAACCACGAGGGCGAGGACTCAATGGCACATAAAAAAGCGATTTTAAGGCAGTCGTCTTTGAGCTCGCTTTGACAAAAGGCAGTCCCATCCCCCTCGTGTCCACCTTTGTCCAGGATCCTTCGGTCCTTCGGCCTATGCAAACATATTGAACTTCCGCTTGTGTGGACTCCTCGGACATTGGGCTTTACTTAAGGTTTGCACTTCGGATTGGCACGGAGAGCAGAGGTCCCTATTGTTGGCACTATTTACTGAGGGCCGGCGAAATATTTATTATGCCATCAAACAAAAGGCAAGCGTTCCACTCAACGAGCCACTCTTTTCTCGTGAAGCACCCGCACACAAAGGGTCCAGTGGCATTCTTTAAGCATAAATTTTGTCATCCTATGACTACGACAGGACATCTTTGGACTTTTTAATGTGACTTGTGGTTCACGGCTCCTGCATCGCAATGATAACATTAGTTCAGGATATCTATCCATGAGACTACTGGGTTCATTTCGATAATTGATTTAAACTAAGATAGCTTTTTACACAAATACTAATAAAGAGTATCCACCGACCTTATTTTGTTCGATTTTCAAAATCCTCGAGACAAGTTCACTTCTAGTAGATTTAGCAAAAGCTTTAGCTTCTTTAATAACGTTAGGCACAATATCTAAGGCTGACAAATATTTAAAATATTTCTTTACTTTTATTAGAAAGGCTCTTATACTCCCGTTCAGTTATTAACCAGGGGTTCTTTGTAATCAAACTGCAAGAGCAGTTGGCCATTAGGCGTAATTCAATATTCCATTCAAGCCGGCCACAAGAAAGGGAATGGAGTGGGACAAAGTCACGGAACAATGGTTGTGTCCAGTTCGGAGCACGGAGTGAACAAAGGACAGCATGCGAGGGTCAGACAATTACGGCTGCTCTAATATTTGCTAAAAGGTTGCGAAATTCCTACCCTTGTTTTTTCTCCTGCCATTTGCTTTCACTTTTTTAAGCGTAACATGAACTCGGTTCTTTCTTCGGTTGGCTCTGGCATAATGGCCACGTTATGCGATATTAACTCTTGACAGGCATATTTTCGAGGATATTATATCCCCTTTTTGCGAGGCTAAACTAGGCATCTAATAGGTAACATTATTGGGTTGATTAGTCAACGACGAAATGAATTGGGGCTCACTGGGTTTCTAAAGGGATGGACTAGCTTAAATTGGATTTAAATAAGATAGAAACAGCACAGCATTATTTCAATATTTTTATACAATTTTATCTAAGTCATTTGATATGGAATTTGGGTTGGATTAAAATTAAAGCGCCATTTATTTCACAGTTTATTCCGAATGCTAATGGACTTACCTAATCCCTCTTTTCGCCACCAAAAATGAAACAAACAATTCCTTGTTCGATATGATTTTAGTGCGCCGACCATAAAGTACCCGACTCCTAGTTTGTGAATTCTATTGCCTACTTTTTGGCTTTGTTTGCAGGCTACTGCGAATATTCTGCATATCTTTTATAAGCCTCCATATATTACAAATTATATTCATATATTGATTAGTGTTTAATTTTTGTATGTAAGTACTGAAGTGTATTTTCCGCGTTATCTTGAGATAATAATTATAATAATAAATATCTTACCAAAAAAATGTATTTAAAAATCTTCTCCTCGGATTATTTAATTTATTGCAATTAGTTCTTTTATCAAAATTATAATATTTTCCATTGCAAGGGTATTTATAAAACGGAGAAAAATTGTTTCGCTTTCAGCCCAGGTATTTCTGTGGTGATGTCGAAATTTTAATGCCATGTTTGCATAAATTAAGCACCAAAGAGAACAACTATTCGAGCGCGCATAATACAAATGAATTCGATTTGTGAAACAATAAAGCTCAATGACAGCGCCGCCACTCTCGCTGATGGCCAATAATGATGACGGCGGACGCCGCGCAGTTGTCAAACGAAATAACATCACGTATACGCGGGGCTGTGCAAGCAGTGCAAACTACTTATTTGCCTACTGCGAACGTGACAAATAATGCACCGAAATTCCATTTCCGTTGGCCTTTAAATCGGGAGACCGGCAAGAGTTGATACCCAGGCGTAATGCCTCACGTATCCATCTCCATATGCAGGCCTCCGAAAGTTTCCCCCCATAATCCCCATTAAGACAATGACAGTCTCAAAAGTTACTTCCTTGGCATCTAAGTGCCGACATAGACCCGAGTATATTTATTTTATTGTGCAGCAGAAACTCGCAAACTGGTGATGAGAGTTCGCCAAATTATTGTCATTAGTTTTCTGAATGCCCCGCCGTTCTCCGAGTATGTGGAGGATGCGATGAGCTAGTTAGGTCAGAATGGCCCGGGGGAAAGTGAAGTCTGTTTCCTGTTTGGTATGGTATTTGCCAGTTAATTAGGCGATTTGGCTGGGACTCGGCTCCAGTGCTGGCGGCCAGTATCTGCTTTAGTTGTGTGTTGCCAAAGTTTTTGGGGCTAATGTCAAACATAAACAACTGGTGATGGAGGTGATTTCAGTATCGACTTTTATGGGACTTTAATGACGATACATGTGTTGTTGAAGGCCCAACATTGAATAAGCAAACATGGAATTTAAAGCAAACAAAGCTTAAATGCCTTTAGTGCTTGTGCCTTTAGCGAAAGTAATTAAATAATAGAATTTTTGACTGCAAATCATATTTTAAAGTTTACAAAGGCAAGCTTCCTAATTAACTGCTCTTGCTCGGGGAAATAATATCAAAACTCATCTGGCTTATTAATACAATTTCCTATTTACGCGCTGGCTCGAGGCTCTGAGGGATGCACCGTGTCCTGTCATTTCATGGCTGTGTGAACTTGAAAGTTGCTCCCCCGTCGTGTCACACTTTATGCCTCTATGTCATTCGCTTACGCACAGTTTATTTTCAATTTGCTCTCATGAAAGGCGCAAAAAGGCGTTAAAAATTGATTTGCACGCTTCTGTGGCATCAAGCTTCGGGCTCAGAATGTTAATCACTACGTTAATTAATTGGTAAATTGTGTTTGTAGCTTAAATTATGACGCCATCCTTTCACGGCTTGAAATGACAACGCTGTCTATAAATGTGATAATACGTAATGAAATAAGGGATTAAGCTGGGTTTTACTGCAGGGAATTTACCGGTGGTTGCTCGGCAAAACGTGGCAAATTATCACAATTTATATTTATTTACTACGAAAGAGGATTACCATAAGTAAGGGTGAGGTTCTTTAAATTTAAATGCTCTTTTTTGTTGTGTTTTTATGACATAAGGAAAATAGATTTCCATCAAGAGATTTTTTTCTCCATAGGCATGCTAATGATTTATTTTGAAAATTTTTTAGGGCTCTTTATGTTAAGTATTTTTAGGTTGGATATTATACCTGGATATTTGGATATTGTTATTCTTTTGAAGTGGGTCACCTCGCACCAAATTCAGACTCAGACCTAAGTTTCCTTCCTTCCCTCTGTGCCAAACCAATTTCAATTAGAGGCCTCCTCTCTTTGAATGCCTGGCAGTCCCTTCATATTCGTTGCCAATATTTTGCCTAGCTTCTCGCATATGAGGCTGCCAACAAATATTTCCCCAGCATATTGGTCAAACAGCAATTTGCCTCAATTAACTGCCATTACGAGGCCGAGAAATAGACGCACAAACGACTTCATTTGGCTGCACTTAATTAGTCACTGGGCAAACGGTGCTGCAATATTCAATAAATAGTGTGCCAGGCCCAATGACAGATGGCTGATTGGACTGCGTTGCCGTGGCGGAGACAATGCCGAGTCTCCGTCGCTCCGACTTCCAATTAAAAGAGTCGCATTTTTGCGCAATTAATTTTCAATTAAAGTTGGCACAAAAGTTTTTCTTTCCACCTTCCTCCCTCCAGCTGGCTGAGTGCTTTTGGAAGGAAACGGAAACGTCACAATTACATAAGTAAACAAACACTCTTCAAGTGGCTGTGCAGCTCTCGGAACAATGTGCTACAATTTAGCATCGCCTTTGAGCTATGTCCTCAGTACTCACAACTTGTTACAGAGAAGGAAAATATATATAAACTTAACTAAACTAAACTGTATAAGATAAAATAAATAATTTAATATTATATTAAGGTGAGAATATAAATAACTTAACGAAATATTTAGGCTTAATATGAAATTCTCCCCAGCCGATCCACATATTACACTGATTTTTCTCCCTGTTTAGCCGCCACTCAGTGCGCATCGCGTGCCACGCCCGTGGGCGTAATAAACACTTGACCCATAAAACTCACAAGTATGTGCTCCACTCGCTCCTCCCCGAGTGCAATGAAGTCCAAGTGAAGTGCGCACGTGTGGGGGAATGGAGCAGGGTTTCCGGCTATGCTATGCTAATTTGGCCATTTGTTTTGGCCTCTCCGGGTGACGCTGATGCTGGCGCTGACGCTGACGGTGATGGAGACGTCGATGTGAGCCGGGCCAGAAGCCGGGCTAGGCACTTGCTTTGTGCTTCGCCGCTCCGCAGATTACGCGAACGCTTAACTTTGCCGTTTTGCAATTAAAACACTGAATCCGAGAGAGAGGGTTCCCCTCGAATGGAACGCCGTGTAAAATGTTTTCTCATTTATTTTCAATTTCATTTAACTTTTTTCCGCCCGGCCATTTGCTCGATGTCACCGATGGCACTGAGCAAGGAGCAATGTGCAATTGCAAGCGGCAGGACAAAACTTATAATTGGTTTTAGTGCTTATTTATGCCGCATTTCTTTCAAAACGAATACTCTCCGCCAGCGGGAACAAGTAACTTGCACAAAATCAGGTGCAGTAAAAAATACACAGCTTGTTATGCTCTGGAAACAACTTTTGGCAGATAAACATTAATTTTAAAACTGTATTTGAACTCTTAAAGGTTACTTCATTAACTCTAATTAAATCATTTGACTTATTAGAAATCAATAAACAAATTTTATTTAATATTTTGACGCGTAAGCTCTTAAAATATCCATATAATTATCAGTCTATTCGATTTGGGTGATTGTTTGTAGAGGAAGCATTATTGTTTAATTTTAGAAATTCTATTCAAAGCTCCCTTGCAGCTTTATCAAAATGAAATGCCATAATAAATGGTAAGGGCATGTAATATTCCTCGCTTATTTGGCTCAACATTGCTTCCTCGTCCCCCGGACACACTAAATGCAATTACAGCATAAATCTCTGTCATTAGACCATGTTTGTAGCCCTCCGAGGCCGAGGTGGGGAGTTGAGGTCACTTCCCAAGCCCGTTCACCTCCGTTCCCGCGATGGACTCTTCCTCCTACCCAAACCCACCGAGTTGAACCGTCCAGATTGCGGTTGCTGCGGCATTCACGGCGTATGAGTTATGTTTGCTTACGCTCTGTGCGCAAAAGTTGCATACAATGCAGAATATTTAATAAAAAATACGGACAGCAGTTTAAGAGCTAAGCCTGGCACAATGGCGAACGGGTATCAAGGACGTGGGCCGCAGAGGATTTTCACTTTTTAGATTTCACGCACGCTTCCGTCCTAAAACATGTCACTCGATGTTTTATTAACTCGACTCTAAGTCCCCTTGAAACACAGCGGCGGGTCTCAGCTGTCAATACTTGCAAATATTAATCACAGCAACCCCGCAAATATGTACAATACCGAGGCATTATGCGTTAAGCACATGGGAGGCATATTAAAAAAGGAGTCGGAAGTCGGAAGACGGCGACACATCAATCTGCAGTAGAGAGAACACTTCATTGACAGGTGTCGATTAGGAATTTAGCATTATTTTTGCCCGTCCGCAAACCATATAAAAAATTTATTACACGCACGAAAACACACAAACGTGTCGCATTTGCAGACACTTCCCCTTTCCCTATCCTGTTTTCCAGACCCTGCAGCAGGGGCCTTCGATTGGCACTTGGAAGTGCGCTTATGTCGTGACATGTAAAATAAATCAAGCAGAGGACATCCTCCTCGCCTCCTCCTTGACAGGAGCTGAAAAAAACCGAAAGATCGGAGCGAAAGTTGTTTGGGGGAGGACATCAACTCTTTGCAGGAACCTTAGACTGCGCTGTAACAGATGAGACCAAGGATTGCTCAGGAGAATTGTGTTAAAGAATAAAGCTAGAAACTCGAATTTACTTCTATTTATATTTTTAAATTTTTGTAGATATTTGTTATCCTATAAACAATTAAATAATTTGCTTTGTTCACCCTAGACAGTTAATGTTAGTGCGTATGCTTTGCTCAATATAGTTCTTCAGAAAAGGCGAATATATAATGGCTGCTGTCACGTCGTTGCATTTCGATATGGCCTCGCCTGGACCTTCTGTTATACTAACTACACCCATCAGGCCACCTATCCCCGAGGTAGTTTATATTTACTCCGATTCCGCTGTCATCTTGACAAAGGTTATTATTTGAAATTTAATTTAATTTGAAGTCTTTATCACCCATAAACAGACGACACGACAGGACAGACATCAAAGTTCCAGGAATTCATCGAAATTCTTGCCTTTCAACTCTAATAAGGAAACGTCTTCATATGGCAGGCAGACTATCCTCTAATCTTGACAAAGATTAAAGCGCTCTTTTAGGAAAATGATGCCAACATCATTATTGTGGTTAACCGTAATATAGGGACTGCAAGAAAGTAAAGTATAATTTTACCAGAAATATACCTATATATACGAATCGGTTTCCAGTGAGACCAACGAGAACGTCATCTGGCTCACGTCCATAAATACAGTGGGCTGCATTCAGCACAATATACAAGCGAATCAGGTTTCCGGTGCACCTGAAGGCAAAATGAGTGATATACCATACATAATTGTGTACAACCCAGGTGGCATGCAGGGAATTCGTAGGCTCCCCGCCCTTACTCGATGGCACCTCAGGATAGTTAAGCCGCTAAGTGCAATCATATCAGCAGAGCTTGTCCTGTTTCTCGCACAGCTCCTTTAGCCCACAGAGATCACGTTCCGGGTCTGGTGCTTAAATCCAGAGTGGCATTCACATTCAACAATAGTGCCCGGAATCTGAGATTTTTCATCTGTGCAGTCAACCTGCGCGCCATTCTTACCATTAAAGTCAGTCGGGGTAGGCTATACATTCCGTTAATCTGCTCTTTTTGGCAGAGTTCTGAAGGTTTCATAAATTATATATTTTATATATTTATTAATATCCAAATACTTACTAGCACATCGAGGATGAAAGTCATTTTCTTGCCACTGCTAATTGTCCTGGCAGGTTATCCAATCGTCGCTTAAATCGTACGACAGAAAGTCGTATCCGCTGAGGCATTAGAAATTCACTCTTACATCTATGATTGGCGGATAAACTTCGTAGCCCACTTCCTTTTCGTTTTTAATTTTCGCAGCATTAATGAGCATGGTCTCCGGGTTGTAATATTTAATTGAAGAGCCGTTGGTCCCATTTGTGTTTGGATTGTCGTTCTTCCTTCTGAGGAAGCACGAGGGTAACTCGTAGTGCCAGCTGCCGTTGCTCATGCAGACATTCCACAAGGTTTTGATTGCAGGGCCCGCACTTCACCTCCACGAAGCGACTGGAGTGACGCATCATGAACTTCGTGCTGTTGGTGAACTTCACTTCCGTGGGCTCTGAGCAGATCACTGGCTCGATCACTGTCCCATCGTCTTTCTCCATGCAAACGTTGAAAAAAAAGCTCATCGGTGCCGTCTAGGCAGTGTGTGATCACAACTTCATTGGCGCACCGAAATCAGTTCTCGCACCCACTCATGCAGATCACCAGGAACTCATCCCGGCCGTTGGAGCAGTCGATCACGCCGTTGCACATTTTCTCCCTCGACACGCACTCTCCCGGCAGGCACTCGAGCTCAGATTCAGATTAAAGGATCAATGCTAGATGAATCAGATGGAAAATATGATATTATTTCACCAATATAATGACAGTCCTTTAGAAACCGCCTAAGATTTCTATGGATTTTTAAATATGGAGTAAAATACCTCTTCGTACTTACTTAGTGCAGTTGCCCCGTTGGCACAGTGGGTTGCCTGATCTTAAGGGTCTAAGATTTAGCATACCGTAAGTGACTTTTGACAATCGCAGACTTCAGAATATCCAAAACCTAATATCAACACCAAGGTAGCCACCTCTGTTTTCCAATCGTGCTTGGGAGAGAGCATCTTGCTCGGAAGCCGACACTCTACTGAGCGCTGTCTTAAAATAATTTTGTTTTTATTTATTTTTATTCCCAACATATAATAAAATATATGTACTAATTAATTATTATTTCATTATTTTAATTAATTAATACATTTTTTTAAAAATGATTTATTTTAAAGTCTACGGGATTTTGCATATAATTAATCATATATTTTTTAATAATATATATATTACATACATATTTATAACTATGGCTTAGAATTTAAAACAAAAACGCTTTTTTCATCATCTTTTCTATATATTTACATACTGGACTTTTCAAGATGCTTTTTTATGAATTTAGATACTCAGAACTCCAAACAATAAATGAAAACGTATCTGGTCCGACAAGAAAATATTCAGACATTTACGTGACTATCGCACTAATTATATGTTATCAACTTGTAAAGTCAAGAAAAACATTATTAAATAAATTGATATTTAAAAATGGCAATTTATTATTTGTACTCCGAATTTCCGACAATAAATTGAATGGGAAAAATATCTTTGTATGCGAGGTACACATTTTTTATATTTCTATTTGTTTGTGATAAGATTTTCTAAATTGTAGAAACAAGAATTTGAATTAATCAGCTTGACATCCAGAAAGAAAATACATATGTTTAAGTAAAATCCATGAAGTAAAGTCAAACTTTTTAATAATCTTTTATTTATATTTAATTCCAGAAATGTATTCCTTGCTTCTATATAAATAATAAATTCAGTGGATCAAATTATCACCTAAAAGTACTTTCCTTGTTGTTGCCATGTTGTTATCTCCGTGCTCAGCAAGGCGATATTCCTTGGCCTGGTTAGTATGTTTTTAATATTATTTAAAATAATAATAGTACAGTAGCTATATTTAAGGAATTTCTTATTTCGTACATACATCAATTATTGTTTTGCGAATATTTTGAAAGCATCTGCGATGGATCGTTAGCCGCATCTGATACACAATACAAGGCATTCCCTTATACATATATTTATAATATTTGTTAATGCCGAGTTTTCTGGAATATTTTAAGCTACGTCTTTTCGTAAACATACCTCAATGTTGTTTGTGCTTTTTTTGTTTTTCTTTTTTACAAGGCTTGGCCAAAAATATGTGCACACAAACGAGCACATACTCCAGTATTTTGCATACTTACCTTAGTTTAATCCAAAATGTAACCACATTTCTGTACTTTGTGTAACTTCATAAAAATGAAAATTTACAGCGAATATCCTTTATGCTCATATGCTTGCCAGTAACTTCCCCGCCAGCAGCAGCAGCAGCAGCAGCAGTATCTGGAGCAACAAGAAAATGCGATAAACGTTGCTCAGCTCGTTTCCCCCCGCCAGCCACGTTGCATCAACTTTTGTGGCTTCTGGAAAAGCGAAGCCGTGGTGCCCCTGCCAACTTTGTTGCATCACAATGCCGGTGGCGGCGGCAGAAGGGTTGAAGCTGAATGCTGATTAGGTGTTGAGCGATTACGTGAAATGTTTACGCATTTTCTGAAATGGGCTAAGTGAGCTGCTGCCAGCGAAGTTTCGTGCATGTTCAGCCACATAAAATCCAAAGTTCGTGGCAAACGTCTGGGAGCCGTATATGATGGACTTCAAATCGAGCCTTGCCATGTATATTTGAGGATTCGGATAATGTGATACACAAAGTATTATTATAATAAGCTACTTTAGTTGAGCTTTCAAATGGGATAAGATAAAATAATGGTTAAAGATTTTTTAAAATGCTAAATCTTTTAAATGTGGGACATAAGGTCAAGTCGCCAATCTCAATTAAAGAATTAATTACAATAGATACAAGAAATCTTTACGATTTTTCCATTACACCAGCTCCCACTTTTTACCTCGCCCACTTACTCAAGTTGCGAGTTTCATACAAATTTAATTAAAGTATTTTCGGGTAGTTCGGGCAGAGAAACCGGAGCAGGCAAGTGGAGAGAATCAAAAAGATTTATTTACCAAGCGTAAATTTATTTTCGTTTCCCCCACTTAATGACTTTATGCTGGCAGCGCCACCGTTCGCAGTTCGCGCAGACTGCGAAAGACATAACATATGTCGCTCGGCAAACTCACGCTTTTGAGCATCCTGCTGGAGGCGGGCGGGCGGCTCCTTGAAGCGGTGTCTTAAATAAAGGTGCCAGGACTTCACTTTCGCCCTTCAAAAAAATACGTACACACGGGATGGAACTGGAGCTGGAACGGGAGCAAAAGCTTCTTGACTTGCTCAGTTTCTGGGGGCCTGCAACAACAAGTTGTATAATTTCCTTTTCTTTACATTACAATTTCGCTAGGGTTTTTGTTAAACGCATCTTTCCGCTGCCGTTCAACATCAAGCATCCTGCACCCAGCACACACACACAACAAGTTTGTATAAATATCCTTAGCTCCGGCGCCTGGCACGTATGAGTCTTAAGATACTTAAGGAGCATGTAATGCGAGTCCTTGCCAGCTCCTCCTCTCGCTCTCGGTCTCGCTCTTGCCATGGAAAATGCAATTTTCACCTTGCATTGTCTGTTGCGTGCCAAGTAATTATTTTTCCCCCTCCACCGCCACTACGAAAAATTGTATTACAAACATTTTCAGCTGCTCGTCTTTTCGATTCGTACCGTGTGTGCCTCCGAGGGCTTACACATATATCGAGTCTTATCGCATTGGTTTGCTTTTAATTAATTTGCCTCGAGTCGGAAATGAAATGAGCAGAGAAGCATGCAATTATTTCGTTTGAGGCGAAATAGTTGGCCAGCAACACAATCACATTTATTGCTTACCCTACAAATATTCAGATATAATGAGTAAATATATTATAACGAATTTATTACCGATTTCTGCTGCAAACATTGAATTTACCTAAATCCGAGGCGTTATGTAACCACGTCTTGGCCAGACCGAGGGCCAGCGGCGCTTAAATCAAAGGATTGAAGGAAGCCAGCACTGAGCAGTGGCCAGAATAATTGAGATTGCCATTCGTTGCTCTGCTTTATTTTCGCACATGCTTCAGGTGGCAATGAATTTTTGGTGCGTGGCTTGATTGTAAACTGGAGCATAAAAATGTTTTTCAAAATCCACTCTGCCTCGGCCAGTTCTTATGGCAACTGCATGTGCATCATATACTATATATATTTTGTGTTAAAAATGCATTTATTGTTATACACACACACACCTCGCACCCACATGTGTGTGTGTGAGCAATTCCGACTGGCGTTCGTGGGTATATTTGCGGTGAATGAAAAATGCAAGCGGCGTGAATACGCAGCTACAAATATATAGTATTCCCGCCGCATTGCCGTCGCGACGTCACTCTGCCACTTCTTGCGTAATGACATTGACATGCTGCATGCCTGTGGCATACTTTTGTGCCTTTGCCCGCCACTATTTAAAATCCCTGAAAATGCACGTCATTAGGGAAAGTGAGGCGGGAGCGCAAGGAAGCTCCGTCTTCAGTTAAAGGTGCTCTGGCGCCTCGGCTCAACAAGTAGACTCCAGGTGGCTGGGCCCTTCTTTGAGGTCTCCTCGGGCGTCTGCTTTTTAATGAGCAGCGGCTAAGGGCTTGCAACGCATTTAAGTAATTGATTATTTTGGTGAGACAGTAACTGAATTCAGTTTAGAGTGCCGGAGCACATTCCATATTTGGAGGTCTCATAGAAGATACTTCTAGGTTGGAACACAAAAGTCGACAAAGGTAACTTCAGTCACCTGTCTTTTAACAGTTTTATCAACACTTTAAAGAATTATTAAAAAAGTTAAGCCAAATTATTTTAATAGTTACAGGTCCAAAAATAAATCGAAGTTTATAGTGAAGTAGAATGTCTGTTAATTTAATATACTAAAATTATTTTGCAATAACCGTAGCTTTCTTGAGCAAATTATCTAACTCAATTTTCCTAGCTTGGCTTTTTTAAATTTAATTCCCTTAAAAACTCCCATATTGTATGCTTGACAATTCTTTTGTGAATTTTTAACTGAGTTAACATAAAGTTGGTTATAGGTAAAGCTTTAATAAATCCAAAAAGTAACGATTTTGATTCCTTGAAAATATCTTACAACAATAATATTGTAATATTGTACTTCATTTGGAAATTCTCGCAACGTTAGCTAAATGACACAACTAATATCAAATCCTTAACCTGAAAATATTCCTTCCATAAAGAACTAAACAAAAGCACAATTTACTTATCATCGAACAATGGCCAAGCACTTAGGTCAAAGTCACTAAGCGAATCTTTACGCTTATTTGCATTCATTTCACCAAAATTCAATGGCAAACAAAACAGTGCGTGAATTTGAGCCAAATTCGATTCGTTGGTCGCCCATAATTCATGCTTGAGGCAATTTGAATGCCCAATAATAAGCGCAAATGCCACAAAGTTTCGTTTTACTTGACTTTCACCGACTTTCCGGGTCTGGGGCCTCGGTTGTGATTTTGATTATAAATTAAATAAGTTCCAGGCCGTTGTGAATAATTTGTCCATTACATTTTGAAGGTTGTCTGTAGACTTTCCTGGAAATTGTTTAAGTTTCGTTTTCGAGGGGTCACGGTACGAGGGGTCAATCAATACATTACTGAGCCCGGCCAAGCTCAAGCCCAAGCCGGTCGGGCAGGTATTAATTTAACATTGAGTCTGCGCTCGCCGCGGACAACGGGGCGTATGCGTTATCGAGATATAGTCAATGCATTGAACTCAGCGGCAGCCCTGGAGTCTGCCACAATCCTTCGGTCATTGCGCATAAATATGCCAACGATATGGCTGACGTTCGGGTATTTTCTCTTCACTCGCTCATTTCGCAGCTTTTTTCCTCAGTTTTGCATGTCTGAGATGTGTCTTTGGCCGGCTCTGGCGCTGATTTAAATTCCTAAAAGGCTCTGGCCAGGCGGCACTGTGGAAACTGTGAAGTATTTGCAATAATATAATTCAGCATGAAATCTGGCATGGTATTCCATTGCAGAACCTATTGGAGTTTATTTAGTTTTAGGCACTATACAGGATATTTGTTTGGTACTTGTATTTCCAGGTTCATAAGCAGATTCTGTATATAAAGGGAGAAATGGGTCTTTCGTCTTTCATAAACAAATACACATTGGTTCTTGGTCCTTTATGTGTTAATGAATTATTATATATTGCTTGGTGTTATTAATACTACCTTCTAGAGTCATGTTCTAATATAATTTCTTGTAACCCTCAAGGAGCTCATCTTTACTTTCCACAACATAGCTTTGCTATTCAATCCACGGTCCTTCGGTGTTTAAGTCGTCTTTGGGGCTAGGCACGTTCTGTTATGCTTAGTTTGGGCACTCGGAATGGCGATGTCTAGCCCGGCTTATAACAGTTCAATGCTTCCCATTTGATATGGGTTTAATTTGCTTGTTGCACTTTCTGGCGGACAATTGCTTACCACGGGGATTCCTCTGGGGGCCGCAACTGCGGCGTGTCCCCGACAGCTGGTCAGGCCCAGTCCAGCTGTGTGTGTCCTTTTCGCCGGTTGGACACACCTCGGCTCTCGCTTATTAGTTGCCCAACCGGGCTTTGCGTATTAGTGTCAGCTCCAATGCCATGGCATTTGTGCTGCGGCCAGTCGAGCAGTCCGCAGCAGAGGCTAATGGAGGAATCAGGTCGGCTCCACCGCCAAGTCCCCTGTCAGTTGCACGACGATAGCTTCTTGGCTTCGCCGGGCAGTCGCCTCTCGTAAACGTTAAATTATACATATTTCATGAGACTCTTGGTCAGAGAGGAAAATCACTCAAAAAGATGCAAGCTTACGTGACACCAGAAGCGGGGTTAGGACAAGTATTGTGGATTGAAAATATTTAAGGCATCATACTTTAAAAAAAAAAAAAAAATACAAGTAAACAAAGTGGAAATTTAAAATAGGTAAAATATTGGTTACTTACAAAAAATATAAGAAAAGATATATGTATAATTTAATATAAAACTAAAAGAAAAATTTTCTTATGAATGTAAAATTCTAATTTATTTAAATTTTAGAGTTTACTAGAAATTCAATTCAAACACAAGCCCCTAAGATAAATCCAAGCTCAACTTCAGTACGTGAACGTAATGAGCGATTTCAGGTGATGGACTTGGCCGGACCTTGAAGTCGAGTTTATTGTATTTTCTAGACCATTTTCTCCTTTTTCTCTCAACTTCAGCATATGGAATGAAAGCGAAATCCTTCCTTTGTATCTGCCACATATGGCCGTACGTTCTGTGTGCGTTTATAAATATTGAAATAGATGTCAATAACATTTTCACACGCTGTGTGCCTCAACCCCAGACCAGCCCTCCGCCCGGCACCTTTCGACCTGCTCGGTAGCCCCGGGATAAATGGAGGCCCAGAGACATTCGGTTCTCGTGCGTGTCGCACCCAAAAATCTGTTAATAATGATGCTTGACATATGTAGGCAGTTGGCTGTAAGTCGAGGGCAAACAAAATGGAAGCCAACCGAAAGCTGACGCATTTGTGCGTGTGAAATATGTTTTGTCAACTTATTAAATATGCTCACTTCCCTGCTCCTTTTTCGGGAATTTGTTTTGTCTGCTTTTTTGCTTTTTTGCTGCGGGTTTCAATACGTGCCTGGGCATTCGAGTGGCGGGAACGGCATAAACAAATGCGGCCTGGTCGGCCCCGGGTCTAATGTGGTCGAATTGATGGTGATGGAATTATAAGGTGTGCGAGGCTGTGGGCGTGATTGAGTTACATATATTGGAATGGAATTGAAATGAATTATGTCAGCAAAATGTTTGCTTAAATATTGATGGAGTTCTGAATCCCTGTTGTGTTATGAAAATACTTTGAATGGGAGTGATTGCGATGGGGAAAAGTCATCCTGAATTATTTTTAAGTAATTCTTTTTATAAAAAAATGTTTTTTTTTTAAATTAAAATATGATCTAGCTTTCCTTGGACAAACTAAAGTTAATTATGATCTAATGGATTTGCAGCATTTGCTGCATTTAGTTTTTAATTTAATATTTTGGGAATATATTACGAAATTACTACTCAAAGTTACATATAACTGTTTTAACTTTTGGCTATTCCAAGGTATACTGGATTTATGTAAATTTATATATTCAGTGTTTATTGATCCGAGTTCAGCTAATAGCGCCACACTAGTTTATGTTTTAAAATGTTAATGAATGAATCCATGCATCAATCCTGTATATTACTGTTGAATAAATAGCTGATTAAACTAATTTTACAAATCTGGCATCTCATCCGTCAATATGAAAGCATAAATTTCTGTTAGCATAAACGTATATGATAAAAAAAAAAGTTGAACGAAACATTTGCCATTGATCCAACAGAAAGATATACTGATACAAAATCCCGAAAAAATTCTATTATTAATGATATTCTGTAAGCTCTTTCCCCAACGGTGCGTGTCCACTTTGCTGCATTTTCCTACTATCACACGAAAATAGCGAAATGCAGAAAAGCGTTTCTACTAGGCAAATTCTTCATTTAGCATCAGCTGCATCAGCTTTATTGTAGTTTTGATTCGGCGGAAAATTTAATTCAATTAAAAAATGCAAGCCAATTTTTACTAATTAATCAACAGAGTTCGATTTTCTATATATCCACGCTAGCCCCCACACCTAGGATCGCTAAGAAGTGGTTTAATCCAGAGATCCCTAAACGAACTTTGATATAAAAATATATCTGTTTTTTAAAATTTAGTTTAACAACATGGAGTATCTAAGGAAAATCGATGGATTTGATAGACATATTTATTGCGCCAGCGGAAAATGAATTTTACTTTTAAAAAAACCTGCCTTGTGGTGGTAGTTGGGTAAAATCACAACATCGATAGGCAAAAAAATACTAAAATAGTCGATACTATCGTGCAATACGAATAAATGCACGTGCGATTTTCTTAACCCAGCTGTTTTGTCACCACTCGATTCCATATCTTTTACACAGGAAAAATCCTGCATTAAGCCCAGAATGTAGAATTTTTTGATCCAACCCCAAATTTCGAAATAAAAAATCTGCTATAGGCAACCACGATTCGCGATTTGGGGGCCTAGGCTGCTGTACTGTTGGTGAAACGAACCAATAAGTTTAAAATACCTGTAAAATTGAAATGTATGTATTAACTTAATATATATTATATTATAGTTTTTTTTATGAAGTATGTTTAAGTTTATTACTTAAATGATGAAAGTGTGGCTCAAAAGTCATTGAGACCACTGTAATTGAAAAGGTATAAAAAGATTAAAACGATAATAAACAATTTCTTTCTATATTTGGCTTCAAAACAAACAATTGATACAATAAAACCTGATTAAGACACTTCTTACTTCTGAAAGCCACTAAGTCAGCTGTTTGAGCAGTAAAACCTATTAAAGATTCCGATAACAAAATAATTCGAAAACCGGAGCACCTAAAAACGGAATTGCAAATTTTGTCAAACCGAAATTTTTGGGAAAGCTGGAGCCCGCCTAAAGGTAATAGCTGCAGTCAATCCTATCCAAAATAAAAGATTTTTTATAATCAATATATTACGCGTAGTTCTCTTTTGAGCTGTATGGAAACTTAATTCAAGCCTTTTTGCAAAATCGTAAAATCGCTCATTGCCCGATGCATTTTATCGCAAATTGCAATAGGAGCTATAAATATGGTGGTACATTGTAGCTTTTTCTTCCCAGTCTGTTTTTAAACACACTCCATTAACATTTTTTCTGTGGCTTAGATCCCAAGTATTTGACTTGGCCTATACATATTAAAAAAGGAGACATTTTTTTTGCTCTGCTAAATTCTAGATTACGACTTTTGCACACTTTATTAATTCTGGCGGGTAAAATGGATAAATATCGGTGGCAAAGGGGCAGTAGGTAGACTCGTATTGCCCAGCTCCCATCTGGCAACGCTACGACCTACCATTTGGTCTTTTAAATCGTACAATTCTTTGGTCACACTGATGGGAGAACTATATAAGGAGCCGAGTGCCCTTTGAACGCCGCAGTCAATTTCTAACTGCCATGATACAATTATAGAAGGTAGTCTCGTCGGAAAAATAAGGCCCTCGTTCGGAACAATAAGGCCCTAGTTCGGCTGTCAAAGTTCGTGTGAGAGAAACGAATGTATACGACTATAGAATTAGTGTATTAACCCTTATTTGGTGTTTGGGATTAAAACTGGCCTATTATAATAATAAGTTGGAGCTTTGTTTTAACAATTTAGTTTTAATAGCTTGAGTTTCCAAAAATACGTTGTTTTGTTTTTTGTATAGAGAGTCTCTTGTTTAGGTTTTAACCCAAAAAATGCTTGTCTTAAAATAAAACGTTTTTATGGCTATGCTAATTTGCACTTCTTCGCCCGCTCTTATCAAAGTTTGTTTAACATGTTTTGTAATATTAAAATCATTTTAACCAAGTGTAAAATACGACTTCCAACTGATTTTTTCCATGAACTGGATGGAGGGTTTTGTAAGTCCACCATGCGATACTTCATCAACATACGTAAATGTCCCAATTTCTCCCAATTCATTTTAAGACCCAATTTTTGAATCATAGCCTGCTAAGTATTCCAGTGCATCTTCCGTTAACTCGTCTAAATCATAATCTGCTGGTGTAATGGCGATGCTGTTGTCTATATCTATTTCCATATCATTATTGTCCAAATTGTTATTATCGTCTGTTGTCGTGTGTGAATAATCTATGTTCAACCAATTGTCGGAATTGTCTTCATATACGTTTCCATTACCTGACAATATTTCTGTATTTTTGGCTGCATAAAATATAAAGATTATCAAAAATAATAATAATTAAAGAAGAACATAATGCCCACAGCACTAAATACAAGAAACAGAACAAACATACAACAATCACGATATAAATAAAACATTGCGAGCTCGATTCGGCGTAGCTTAACTTTGGCATTGCTGGTGCCGGCTCTGCTTTTTTTCCGGGACAGCATCATTGTTCAGTCGCCTTCTCTTGAAAGTCTTCCCCTTATTAGTTAACGACTTCCACTGTGAAGCACTAAAATGCGTGTCGCAAATTCTCGAGTTCTCAGTGCATTAATAGAATTGGCGCCTTGGAAGTGTTTGCGACAAAATGGCAAAAAACATTTTTTTGTTTCACTTAAGGGTTAATGACAGACAATATAATTTGTACACACACAGCCTTTTACGTCAACGAGCAAACACGAAGTGTTCAATAAGGCCCTACACCCGAACGCCAAACACACGACGAGACTACCTTCTATAATTATATCATGCTAACTGCCTCTGCGTAAGCAGCCCGCGTCGCCTGCTTAAACCATTTTTTTTTATGTTTATTTTGTTTCAATGATTTTCTTACTGTTTTATTTTATTTTAATTTACTTTTTTTTTTTTTGGATTGTTGATCGGTGGCTGTTAGCTGATAGTCCGTTACGGATAGACTCTACCGTTACGGCATAAGTTCCACTGGACGGGTCTTCGCTAATTTTGGACGATTTGTGCGTTAGCGTCCACTTCTGGCACGCATGCGGAGATAGGCATTGCTGCCAATTTAGCTTTTTTCCCGTCAAATCCAGCTTTTTTCGAAGTCCAATTGCGGGAATTCGAAGTCCAATTGTGAATTGCGGGAAGCGGGAATTCTGGCTTTTTAAAAATGAATTTGGATTTTTTTTCGCTTTTTTTTATGCTGGCACCAATTTCATAAAAACATGTAGCAGCACGGATGCAACTTGCAAAAACAAAAAAAGTTTGGTATCAAAATATACCATTTTCGATAAATCTGTGAAAAACGTATACAAGCTTTGGTAGAAATATACCAAATGGCAGCTCTATCATATGTTTATATCGATATTTGCCAATATGACCACCACTACTTTACGCAAACTGTCATCACAATCACAATAAATTGCGCGCTGCTTAAGTGGGATTTTTTTGGGGACAAAAAATATATAAAAATGCCAAAAGAATACAAACTAAAGTGCCGTGATGTTTGGATAAAGAGCGAAGAATTTAAGGCGTGGCTTCGCAGGGATGACACGGACGACAAAAGGGTCTATTGCAGCTACTGCAAGACAACAATAACTGCAAAGAACTCAATGAGCTTAAGTACGATAAACAGCATTCTTAGCATAAGGTAATATTTTATTGTGAGTGAAAGGATGATACCGATTAATATATTATTTATTTTAATATAACACACAGATATGGTTTGCGAAGACTGGGCAAATGCTGCTATGAGTATAAAGTACCTATAAATTATCTTCGCATGATCGGTACCAACATGTCGTACGATTGTGAAACCGATGCTAACCGCGAAGAACTAGACAACGTTCTGAAAATCTTATAAATAAAACCCAGAAAAAAAATTAAACCATAAAAACCTTTTTTTTTTTCGCTTTTTTTTTTTAGAAATTGTTTAGCTTTTTTTGCCATTGCTTCCATCCAAAAACAGCTTTTTTTTCTGGGAAAAAATTGGCAGCACTGTCTCCGACCCCATAAAGTATATATATTCTTGATCAGCATCACCAGGCGAGTAGTAAGTTTGTCCGTGTGAAACAACAGATCTCAGAGACTATAAGAGCAAGAGTGGCCAAATTTGGTACAACATTGGAATCTGTTGCACGCAGATGAAGTTTGTTTTGAAACTTGGCCACGCCCACTTCCGCCCCTAAAAATCGTAAAACACTTTATATAAGCTATAGTCGTAATTTTTGGCTTAAAGTAAATAGATACAATAAATAAGTAGGCATTTGCGGACGTTTTGAAAAATATGAGGAAAAAGTTTTTGGTCGATTTTTCAAATTTTCGTAAGGGCGGTACATTATGCTATTTTTTTTAAATTGACCAACAATTTAATTGTTTAAATTTCTAATCTTAATAAACAGATTTATTAATCTAATAAAAACTAACACATATAGTGCCATCTTTTACATATAGTGCCATCTCTGATACATAGCATGCGGTGCGTGATACATTGTTTGACATCTACTCATTGTTCTTTGCTCAGTTAATATTATGTGACAAACCGGTATTGTGTTCACCGTGAAATTGTGAAAAAATAATTTTAAAAAATAAGATATTCGTTTCCTAACATTTCAATTTGAAACCAACAAGTCAATCACGTATATTGTGCAAATTTGTATTCAGTTTCAACAGCAGGCATTTGTCTTTAAGGTGGTAAGTTAAACTATGTAAATTATGAGGATCGGGCATATGAGGTTAAATTCACCACTCTATCCATAGTCCAAAATGCGTAGAGGACGACGTGCGAACATCGGCCGCCGCACAAGACATGCAAGCCAGCAACAAGTGTATTCACAGAACTTAAGCGAAGAAAGACAAAATATAATAAGAGAAAATGCCCGATTGGGACAACGCGTGAGGACAGAAAGTTCATTGGCATTATATAATCGCTTGGCATTCCAATATGATCCCACTGCGAGCTACAGTGATAATGCAAATTTAGATACTGGACCAATGACGACTATATGCCAATATTGCAATGCGTTAAACTTCAGAAGAGAAACGGCTGGATTGTGCTGCGCAAGTGGAAAAGTCAAACTGGATCCATTACTTACACCACCACAGCCACTGAAACCATTGTTCGATGGATGTGATCCCGATTCCATCCATTATCTTCAACATATCCTTGAATACAATAACTGCTATCGCATGACTTCCTTTGGAGTTAATATCATTAGAGAAGGCGGCTTTATGCCGACTTGCAAGGGTAAAGATACGACAACAAAATATATCATTTACATGGTTCAATGGTGCTAACACCAGATGAACCGCATTTTCGTAAATGGTGGATCAGTTGAATGTGCGGTGCAATATACAGGGAACACAACAGTTAAAAAGACGAATTATTGAACAGTTGCAAGCATTTTTTCACGCTAATAATGCTGTGGTAAATATGTTCAAAACAGCATTAGAACGAATGCCATCGGATCGCAAGAATTTGATCGAGGCATCCATTATTAACGGAGAGTACGCATATGAAAATGTATGTATTCCTCGAATATCAATGATTCCGACTGATCTACCGTTTGACTTCAAACGATTGCAATTTCCAGTTCGCCTTAAATTCATTACTATTGTGAAATGAAATAAAACTTTTCCCTTTCAAATATAAAACAAAGAAAAAATAAGTGTCTTTATCTTTTAATCACCAAACGAAAAGTTACATAAAACGAAGCCATCTGACGGCGAAACGAAGTTCGCCGGGTAAGCTAGTATTGATATAAAATGATTACGTAATCATTGTAAAAGAGCCCCTCTTCAGAGAAGGAAACGGCTTCGGCTACTTAAAATCCCGATTTCTCAGTATAAGCAAGGAGCTAAATAATCGACACGTCAAAACAGCGAATATAATCCCGGGTCTTGATTTAATGGATTCCACCGGAAGCAGTACGTTGTGGCTGCCTAAATTGGATATTCAGCAAGCCTTCGACAGGGTGTGGCATGACAGACTACTCTCAGAGTTGAAAACACTGCTAAACTCTTTGAGACGGAAAGAAGCTTCCTATCGGACAGGACTTTTAGGGTGGTCCAGGATAGATCCCTCTCTACTCAGAGACAGATCAGGGCAGAAGTACCACAGGGAAGCGTACTAGGATCAACGCTATACAAAAAAAATTAATAATTAATAAGAAATCAAGGATAAGGCGACGGCCCACGAACTAATTGCCGACAGCTACACGTATTCATTATTTTTCATTACAATTCCTGGTAGCCAGAACTGGCCTTGACAGTGTCCAAGCTACTATTTTCCAATCAAAAATTTAAAAACTACATCAGTGAATACAAAAGAAGAACTCAGATTTCAAAATGCTTTAATGCAGAAAAAGTTCACCAGGAAGTGCAACAATAACTGGGTGGGACTCGTAACCAACGACAAATAAGAGCGAGAAATTTTATGAATATAAAATCAAACATCTGCTTTTATAAAGTCCACTTCCAAATCAAATCAATATTTACAAGCCAAGGCTGTTATTACTTAATAATAACCCGAGTTTATTGTGACGGCATCATCACTTAATAAACTTGTTCTCTTAAAAAAAAAACAATCAAATAAATTTAAAACAAGTAAAAGAACAAAAATGCTACTGCCACGCAGATGCTCTATTTCTCAGCAGTCCTGGATCTGGTAAGCAACGCCAACTTTCTAACATTCAAAGTTCAACAAACCTCAAAGAACAATGACGGAACTGGAATTTCGCGGCGAATACTCGGAGCTGTACGAGGTGGCGCAGTACCTGGAGTCACTGCACTCCGCTCATGCAGAGCAAGATAGATGGGACGGAGTCCCGGAACCAAAAACCATAGAGCCAAGGACACTACAAGAAATGCGTCTGGAGGTGGTCCAGAGAGAGATCCACCGGGCAGACAACGAGGCCGTGTTTGAGACTCGTCGGCCTCCACGAAGGAGGAGCCTGTCTCCAAACAATCGTGTACCAGGAGACAGGTTCTACTGGAAAGGATGGGGCTACCTCGAGCATGAGGAGCCCGAAGACGAGGACGAGCCGCGACATAGGAGAAATTCAATATAACTGCATTATCACTGAATAAACTTGTTTACTTATAAAAAATAAAAATAAAGTAAAATAAATAACAACCAAAAATAAGAACTTTTATTTTTGGAGTAGGCGACCCATGCAGCCTGCTACTACCACGCCAATGCTCCATTTCGGAACTGCTAGGCTTCGGACTTCCGACGTCGCCATCATCGCCTTAAACCGAGTGCCAAATAATCAAGATCCTCCGCTGCGCTGCTTCACGGAGGATGGATAACTCCAATCGAATGTATTTAAAAAAAAAAAACTCTTCGAACAAAAAAGAAAAAATTAAATTATTAAATCTTTATAAAACAACATTTTTAAATAAAAAAATAAATAAGCTAATAAAAATAATATTAATTGTGTCTTGGAGCACAAGTTCCCATGTGCAAAACAAAATGTCGAAGTACTCATTGCTCACAAAAAATACGGTGCTTTTCGAAAAAAATACTCTACAAGGAGGTTCACCTGGAAGGAAGTCTGCAAATGCAATAAATAAAAATACTGAAATCTCTTACTTTTGTACAAAAAAAAAATGTATAAAATAAAAATAATAAAAAAAAAAAAAAGAAAAATAATGTTTTGAGCAGGCGACGCAAGCTGCATACGCAGAGGCAGTTGAAAATGGACTGCGATTTTCAGAGGGAACGCTGCCCTTTATATAGTTCTTCCATCAGTGTGACCGAAGAATATAACTAATAAAAAGAGCAGATAATAGGTCTTAGAGATACCAGATCGGAGTTGTGGAAAAATGAGGTGCCTTTCTACTGCAGCATAGAGCTAAGGACACTGCAAGAAATGTGTCTGGAGGTGGTTTGCCCATGTGCAAAACAAAATGTCAAAGTACTCATGGCTCACAAAAAATACGGTGCAATTCGAAATAAACAAAATTCTCTGCAAGGAGGTTCATCTGGAAGGAAGTCTGCAAATGCAATAAATAAAAATACTGAAATCTCTTACTGTTGTACAAAAAAAATTTATAAAATAAAAATAAATAAAAAAAAAGAAAAATAATGTTTTGAGCAGCAACGCAAGCTGCCTACGCAGAGGCAGTTGAAAATTGACTGCGATTTTCAGAGGGAACGCTGCCCTTTATATAGTTATTCCATCAGTGTGACCGAAGAATATAACTAATAAAAAGAACAGCTAATAGGTCTTAGAGATACCAAATCGGAGTTGTAAAAAAAAAAAAAATTGCCTGTCTACTTCAGCGCATTTGCCACGGAAACTCGTCAGTTATAGCCGTGTTCCACTGCAACATATTTTCGAAAATTGAATGTAGGTGGGTCCACTGCTCCGTCTACATTCTTGTGCAACATGTGAATGGGACGAACAGCTGATTCGGCTTTGTTTATTGGGACGGCGTTCATCACAGCGCCGCCGAAAGCGACAATTTCGACCTGTTTTGTTAAATTTTCTTATTCTGTTCGTAACCTTGCTCTCGAAATACCAAAAGTCTTTCCTCGCGCCACATGGTAGCTCTCTACGACTTTCTGGTATTTTTTTTTGTTCGTCTACCTTTAGAACAGTGCTGCCGAAAAGTGTTTCTCGACTATTGACTTCTCGCTCTCTCTCACTGCTTAGAAACGCTGGTCGCGTGGCTGAGTAGTAAGCTTATGTAAAGAAACTTTCGGGGGAGACCCCGTGTAAAAGATTAGGCAATTCTCGACAATGGAGCAGAATGTAGCAGTGGCACAAGGCTATTATTTGTTTTGTTTAAAAATAAAACTCGATTTAAAAATGCAGCAATGGTATGCATTTTTATACTCTTGCAGAGGGTATTATAATTTTGCCATGATATTTGCAACGCAGTGAAGGAGGCATCTCAGACCCCATAAAATATATATATTCTTGATCAGCATCACCAGCCGAGTCGATCTGGCCATCTGTCCGTCTGTCTATCTGTCCGTCTGTCTGTCCGTCTGTCTGTCCGTCTGTCCGTCCGTGTGAAACAACAGATCTCAGAGACTATAAGAGCTAGAGTTACCAAATTTTGTGACAACATTGGAATCTGCTACACGCAAGTTTCTGTGAATGCTGCTTCTTCTTCTTCTGACCCACAAAGGCAGTAGCGAAAACAAGTGTTGCGTGCCTTCAGGCGCAGTATTAGTTCGTAATGCAGCTGCGTACAGCTGCAGAATTTGTCTTTTTTCAACGTTGCTCAACATGCTTTTAGCAACATATGTCTTCATTTGTCAACATTGTGTATTTCCATGTCCGTGTGCTATTTAATTTCATGCACAATACTTTGGGTACCGGGTATCTCACAGTCGGTCACACATGACAGTAGCTTTCTCACTTGTTTTTTCTTTAATTTTTGACAATTTTAATGATGTAACCCCTTAAAAACTTTGAAAATACAGGCTAAATTTTTTAATCTGATTTTTTTTTTTAATTTTGATTGTAAATATTAATGGCTATTCGGAACATATACTGCTTTTGTCTATTACTTTCTTATTGGCTATAAGAGGCTGCTAAGAAAACGTCAAATTCGTACATTTAAGGGAAATATTTTGAAAAACATGATACCTTCTTTGGACAGAGAAAGGAATCTAACAGACAGACAGATAGACAGACGTGGCTAGATCGACTCGGCTTGTGATGCTGATCAAGCTGCATTAAGAGTACTTTGAACTGCGATTTTGAGAAATGCGAATTTTGGGCACTTTCTAGCAGGCCGATCAAAAAATCCTTTTTTAGCGTGCTTCCTTAACCAAGAACGAAGTATTAAAAAAATCATGTCGATTGGTCCAACCGTATGAGCAATGCAGGCAAAACTAAAAAAAAAGGGTTGCACGATTAAATATATAGGTTTCCAGAAGATGTCTGATTCAAGAAGCATTCCGAACTTACTTTTCTCAATATATTTTGGAGCACACTGCGAAGATGTATCTTATTATTTGTTTAAATTAAAAAAGGGTTGTTGCAATTCAGGAAAGAACTAAGATGGTTTGCTTTCACATTTAATATGAAACATAATAAATAAATAACACCTTATAAACAATGGTGAAAACATAGATTATTATATTAGACTAGATTATTATCCTTATCATTATTGATTAAAATGTATACATTGAAAGTACCATAACTTTATCCATTTCGCTTTATTTATATGAATCGCTCTCGTACTGAGTGACGGCTTTCAGGACATAATGCATGGCAGTCGGGTTGTCTCCGGGGCCAAGTGACCCGACCGATTGATCCAGTACATCCCGAACTTTCCCCGACCTTCTCGTAGCCCTGCAGTCTTCCCTCGATCACGATGGGGTGCGGTTAGCCTGGAGGTACTCCTCCTTATTTAACCAGGACCAGTCCTTGATCAAGGCCAAGGTGGCTGAGGTGGGCACTATAACATCCAACGGTCCGGAATATATATTGATCTTTATGGAAGTCTCGTTAAGCAATCGGGGAACTGAAAAGGATTAAAATTATTATATATGAAAGAAGGGAACTGATGGCCTTGCTTACTCGCATTCATATCCGATCGCAGGCGATCTCCGTGCAAGACGGTTAAAACCTCGATAACATGTGATGCGAAGATGCTGCCATTGATCTGCAGGGCCTCAGCCACGTCCTCCTGCATGAATCGCACAAGGTCTTCCCCGTAGCCATAGGTGCGGTCCTCGGAGCGGTCTACGTGGGTCTGCGTGTTGTACAGAAAGATCTCGCCAGTGAGATTCTGCATGAGATCGAACCACTGCATGTACTCATCTGTGGCCTTCTCGAACTCGTGCATCTTAAGGGCGCTAAGGATCCGCTCCTCCTGCGCATCGATCTGCGCCACTCCGTCCTCGTCGATCAGGCCGTTTACGAACAGATACTTGGAGTGTTCCCGGGTGATGTGTCGGGTGGATATCCAGGGGTTGCCCAAGGTGACCGTTTTCAGGGTACCGGGTGCTGCTAGTTCACCCAAGTTCCATGGCCTTGTTCAGGCGGATGGCCAACGCAGGAGCCATCCTGCCGCCATAGCTCTCCGAGAAGATGTGCAGCGGAACCTCCTTGAACTCGCTGTGGTGCTTGTAGAAGTGCATCATGAAGGTCATCAGGTCGTCGGTCAGCTCCTCGTTGTTGGTCACCAGGAGACTGCTGTTATCCACATAACTGAACCCTGATCCGACGGGACTGTCCACGAAGAGAAGGTTCACATGCTGAACCCAGTTCCCCTCCCTCGGCTCGCCTTTGATGTCCACGGGTCCCAACTCCTGGAAGTTGCCCAGGGCGGATGAGGGACCTCCGGGTCCACCCTGAAGCCAGAGGACTAGCGGTCGTTCAGTCCAGCTGCTTACGTTGGCCGTGGTGTAGTATAGCCAGTAGAACATGTGCGCTCCCTCGCGGACGTCCACGTAACCCCAGTCCTGCTCCCCGGGTCCGAAGCCCCGGCGAATACTCGCCAGGGATCCCGATAAAGAGACACACGATCGCCAAGGAACCGCACCACATTCTCGCAGGTGAGTCGGCTTATTACTGGGGCCTTCGAACTTGGGCTTTCGTCTATTTATTGGCGTTTTCGGACGCAGTTTCGCTCGGAATTTGACCATGACATTTTTTGTTACTTGTGTCTCTCAGTGGGTATTAGACCCCAAAGTGGCGATCAAATCAGGTGGGCATATTTTGGATGGAGACTCTTTTTCTGTTAGATATGACAATACAAAGTAAAAAAATTTGTTTGTTTTAAAGTTAAAGTTTTTTTATTTTTTAATTAAAATTAATTTTTTTAAGTTGGTTTTAGTATGACACTTTTTATATTTTTAAGAATTTTGTAGTAAACATTTTATTTAAGTTTCAAATTATTTTAGGTATTAAGGAAAAATTTGATCAAAATCGGACTACTATATCTTATAGCTGCTTCATAAAAAAAAGATTATTTTATTTAATTTTTTACTAAAAATACCAAATTTAAAAAAAAAATAATATTAATTAAGTATTATTATTGACTTAATAATCTCACAAAATTTTATTAACATTTCACTTCTAATATTTATAAAAACTAAAAAAATGTTCAGAAAAATACTGTGTTTTATTTTGTATTTTTAATCTTACCAATCAAAAAACATAATTTTATTTTTACGTAAGATAATTTTTATTTATTTAATTTCGGTTTTTTGGAAATCCTTGTTTTTGCAATCTCCACTAGATGAATCGCTATTTGTTGAAGTAACCTCATTGGCGCCAGTACTGATCTCGGCGGGTTATAGTAACTCAGCTGGCAGAGCAAGGCCTGCGCTTGTGGTATGCGCACTATCTGTATATCCGCTAAAATTTAAATAGCGAAAATTGTGCAAAAATGTGTGAATGAGGCGGTTAAGCTGAATATCTAGGGAACAATTATTTAGATTATCGCATTGGAACGCGTGGTGCATTACCTTTTCTCCACCTAAAGTTAAAAAATGTGGAATTTTCAGGGCAATTTTTGTTTTTGCTTTAATTTTAATTATAAAATTGAAATTAATAATGTTAAGAAATACTTTCAAAATAGTTTAATATATTATCTTAGAGATTGCGTAACTTTTTTGGAGTATATATTCGTTTAAGGAAACAATTTTTTTTTTTCAAAATGCTTAAAAAAGGGGTTTTTTTTACTTTTTAAAAGACACACTTGCATATATTTTGCAATTATGACAACCGATTGCTCAGCCTCTGTTAGGTTAAGGAAAAAAATGTATATACTGTAAAATGCAAATTTTTATATATTAACAAGATAATATAATCAAATGTATCGAACGCAAAAATCTTTTTTTGAATTAATCGCCACTTTTCGGATCCAATACCCCACTGTGTGTCTGTTAAGAGGAATGTATAGAAAACAATTTTCGGTGCTTGACCCCTGCACGCGGAGAAACACACTGTAATTATCTCAACTGAATTCTCAAATGAAGGCGTAATACCTAATAAAATTAAAGGGAAAACTGTAAGTACGGAAGTGGTTGTTCCTTAAAATTTATGCGATGTCGACAGTTAAAAAATAATTAAATATATACTTGTTCCTCAACGACCGAGTAATAGTTAGCAGATAATTTTTATGTTTTATTAAGCTTTGTTTTAAATAAGTAAATGTAAGTTTATTTCATGTTTTAGGGTTAATTCGGTGCAAAACGTGCAACTTTTCAAAACTTTGTTGTGTCAAAACGGCTTCAGTTAGTTTATTAATTTAAATTACATATAATAATGTAACATTTGGACAATTTTTATACCCTTGCAGAGGGTATTATAATTTTGCCATGATATTTGCAACGCAGTGAAGGAGGCATCTCCGACCCCATAAAGTATATATATATTCTTGATCAGCATCACCAGCCGAGTCGATCTAGCCATGTCCGTCTGTCTGTCTGTCCGTCTGTCGGTTTCTACGCGAACTAGTCGAACTAGTAATAAATTTCAAGATATAGCAGTTTTTACGGTTATAGAATTACGGTTATAATTTCATTAAGATCAGAAAACTATATCATATAGCTGCCATAGAAATGATCCGTCGAATTTAATGCAAATGTAAAATTCTACGTGTAAAATGTAAAATTCTACATGAAAAATGTAAAATTCTATATGTAAAATGTAAAATTCTATATGGAAGATGTAAAATGTTTACAAGCTAAGATTTTTTTTAACTGTAACCAAAATGAATCGATTTTCAATAATCCTATTGCAGACTGCAAGTGTATACAAATTTCGGTTTGCCGAAGATAGCTTTCTTTATTGTTAGATATTGAGGTCACTAAAAATCCAGGAATATTTCTGTCCGCAATTCTCATTTAAAGGTCCTTTTGAGCGCCCTTTCCTCCTCCAAGCTGGGTCTGGGTTTAGTGCATAAATTTTCATCCGGCTGCCATGTTTGCCCGCCACAATTTATCATCCTAATCGAAGTACACAACAGCAATGCAACTTTTTAATTGGTCCTATCACAGGACCACTCCTGTTCCCTTTCCGTCCTGTGTTCGCTTTTAAAGGCATTTCTACCGTGGAAGCCACAAGAATAAGAGCTCTCTCCTTGCCACGTTTCCCCCGGCAAGGCGAAAGCAACCATTTACGCATTTTATGCAAGCTTACGCATTTCGCAATGCCCGATGGATTGCGGGCGGGGCATTACGTAATACGAGAGTAGCAAGGCGGAGAAGCTCGGCTTGATAAACTATAAGCCACAAATTTGCATGAAGCCGCCGCCTTCGACTACAAATTGCCATTAAATGCGGCAACAAGGGGCGAGGGTGGGGCGTGGCCGCTAACGAATGCCTTGCCGTACTTTGTGCGGAACCTCACCTCACTCGAGCGCAGCTCAGCTCACCTCAGCTCACCTGGCTGCTCAACAATAACTGACACCAGTTGCTGGCGCTGCTATCCACTTTCCACTTTGTTGCAACAATTTGCGCGCCCGGAGCGCCGGCTGCGGATGCGGATACGGATGCGGATGTGGGACCCTGAACGGCGCAGAGATGATGCTGCACGGAAAGAAAAAAAACCACAAGGTACTTGACCATTACATGAATTTTCTAAATTTTTTCGGCTGGAATAAGACAATTTACTGGGAAGAACACATTTAAAAGGGGGAAATAATTTTGATGAAATTAATTATTTTTTTGTTCTTGGGTTAAGTTGGCCTTATCTCTCTCTGCATACTGCTCCTGCTGCTTCATTGCATTTAATTCATTTTTATTGCAAAAGCTTACAGACAGATAGAGGGAAGGGCTTTAGGTGTGGAGCCTGGAACGAAGGAGTAGGAAAGGCCACTTGGGTGTGCTCTTTAAATTATATTGGGCAAAATTTTATGCAGTTGGAGATGCTAAGCAAGGCAGGCCAAGGCATCGCCCTCGTCCTTCGCAGGATCCTCCTCCGGGATCCCTCTGGCGCGGCATGCCATACAAAAGTTTTTACAAAGTAGCTGCGGCAGCTGCTGCAAGTTTGAACAGCATCTATGATGGGCTACAGGAGCAGGGCCGACGACGAGCGGGCCGGGCCGAGCCGGGCCAGGACAGGACAGGACAGACAGACAGGCATTTTGATGAAGCTGCTTTATATATTGGGTGCGGGCTTTCGCTGGGTGGCCCAGCTCTGTGCAGCTCCTGCAAGGAGGAGCATAATTTAAATAGCATGTAAATTAGACGGAAGTCTAAAATGAGTGCATAATGTCTACTAAAAGTGTTCTAAGTGATTGTAATTTAGGTAAAAGTTACAGCAAACGCGCGACTTAGTACTTAGCGGGGACTCCTGCGGCAGTCATCGCTCCTCTGGCTTATAAAATCTGTAAGTACAAATAAATGGGCTGACTAAATACTTTGGTCAAGCTAAGGAATAAATATGGCCCTGAAAAGACAATTTTATTAGAGCCAAACGAGGTAATAATTGTGGAATTGTATGCCTAGCAAGTAATTTACTTCGTGATCTATTCCATCAGTCATCACATCCCACCCTGGCAGTTAAATACAGTAACTAGAATGAAACTCTATTAATTAACCAATTCCTACTCAGTCCACTGTGATTACTGAAACAATGGAAGCCCTCAGTCCTTTCTTTCAGATGTTAAGCTACAAAAAGCAGAGGGAAGAGTCCTTTATCTGAAAAATATTGTGCGTTCATTGTACTTGGTTGCCCTTTAACCACGCTTCGTGCAACATTTTTTCCTCGTTTCCCTTTCACCACTTTTCCTAACGGACTTTTGAAAGGAATAACCAAAACGAATTTCGGGGATTGGGAGAGGCAAAACCGAAACAGCATGACCCGGCTAAGACTTGGCTCAAAGTCTACGAGGATTTGTTCGGGTTTTAACACCTTTCACTACCGCATTTCCTTTCGACGGCTTTCATTTTGGCCTACAGGGAACGGCTGGGAAAGTCCTTCATTTTGTGCGTGGCATGCCGACTCCTTAAAGTGGCTGCCTCAGATGGTGTGACTCTAATTTGCTGGAATTAAATGACTGCTTACTTGAAACAAGCAACACGGCCTTCCAAAGTTATTTGGGCAAACAAAAGGTTAACGAATTTATGTGGCAGAGCATCAAGCCTGAATTAAATATAACAAATATTAAAAAAAAAAATAATTGATGCCATATACCACCGACTATTATATGTGGCATAGAATTGTAACTTTCTGAAAACATTATGGAACAAACTCAGGTACTTTATGTATTTTCACGAGCAACTGTGGCATATGGAAGTTTTCCCGAGTGAAATTTAAGTGTTGGCAAATTAATTAGCTAGGACTAACCACTTGGAGCCGCCCCGAAGTACTCTTGCGCATACAGAGAATCCCCCAGCAACTGTCTAAACTAGTTTCACCTTTGGCCTGACAGCCACTCGGGAAGCTGCAGTGCAAACAGACTTTCGGATCAACTTTGTTAACTTCGGCATTAAAATGCTTAACCCCATTCCGGGCCCATCATCAAAAACAAGCCTCCCCACTCGAGGTGCACCGTAATCTATCAATAATATTATTATTCGTACTTGAAGCGAGCTAGTTAAGTTCTCTCCAGCTCGCTGCACTCGCTGCCCCCCAGAAGTTTAGCCGCACTCACCTCGGCTGCCTTTGGATGGGCACTTGCCTGCGTAAATTTATAATTACTGGAGGCGACTTGAACCAGTTACCAGCCGGCAGTGGGAGTCCAGTCCCTTTGGGCCCTGGGGAACTGTGAAACCGGGAAAAGGTAAAGGTAAAGGAGTTTTGGCTGCAAAAGTTGTATCAACTTGTTGTCTGGCGGGTGACGGTGACCAAGGCGCCAGGCAATCTAATTTCCATTTTCGAGGCACCCAACTCCCAGCAGAACAGCAGCCCAGCTCTGTCCCAACTGGCCCACAAGCTGCCCCTACTTTGTTGGCTTTTTCATTAGTTTTTCATTCTGAAGCAGCCGCACCTGGAGCTGGCTAAAAAGTTCATTCTAAGCGAAATTAAGTGCCATTTTTATTCGATTTTGTTTCCACTAGTGTTCGGGGGTATGCACCCCGGTAATTACACTGGGTTTTTAGAGAGCTTTCCACGGGGTGCAGTTCCTCTCGCTGCAAGTTGTTTGCTTTTTATTGATTTTAATGCAAATGCAATTAAAAATTTAGTGGAGTCCCAGGCGTAAGTGCATTACCATTAACTGAAAAATGATTTATGTTGTGTTTGACATTTTAATTATGCTCGTCGACGCAGCGACAAACAAACAATCATGTAGATATCTCCCCATGTGCCCCATGTGCGAGAACTTTCATTAAGCTGATATTTTTTATTCGTGGCGTTAAAATTTCCGGCCATTTGTTTCAACTTTTGTAGCTCGGTGTTAAATATTTAATGTTTAATCAATTGTATTAAATTATATGCAAAATGATGCACTTAAAATGCAATAAGTTTCCGCCTGTAGGCCAAGTTGGTCAGCGACAAGGGTGTTGGATTTTAAATTGCGTCGCTTGGAAAAATTTCACATCAGTGTTTAAGAGCATTACATTTTTTCTGTATTTTATTCTTAATATTTATGCATTTACAATTGTTTCCAATCCTAATCCTGAAAGGTTCTTCCCCTCTCAGAGATATGTCAATGAATTAATGATTTAGTCGCCTTTGTGGTCCGCAACCAATCACTTTAATTAAGCTGTATTTTTTCTTCCCCGGACAGCACATCAAAAACCAATTAATTTTTATATATGCCTGCCTGGCGTCGGTGGCTTTATTTGTAGCAAACAGCAATTTGCCAATAGCGTCCTGGACAGGACATACGCATACAGAGGCAATTAGTCAGAAAATTTAACGCAGTTCATTGGGCAGATTTGAACATGGCTGGAGCTAATGACATAATTTCGCCATTGACTGGATTAGATAATGCCCGGGACACACTCGCACACTTATTACCTTCGCCTCAGTCGGCTAATTGTTGTAGGTCCTGCCTGGCCAGGACACATTGCAATCTGCTATAAGCCCACAGTTGAAGATTAATGATCAGGAATCTCCTAATGAAGTTATTCGGTCCGAAGGAGGAGATGCCGGGACCCGGGTTCGATGAAGTGGCGATGAAGATAATAACAGTTGGATGAAGTGAGAAGGACTTGGCGAATCTGAATCCCCTTTTATTTATGATGCGTTTAAATTGTTGCTCTTTTGCATATTTACCTTGTTATTTTATTACGTGACGGAAATGAACAGAAATGTAAAATAAAATAAAGAAAACGGCGGCGGGGGCATCGTCCACATAAACAGCGCGAAAACATTGTCACAGCGTGAGGTCGAATCTTTTTTACATGCAAAAATATTTCATTTCCTTTGGCTGCGAAATGTTAAATAATAAAAAGAAAGCAACAACAGGCGGAATGAGCGACAAAGTAAATTTCATACTGAGCGGGGAGGCGGGAAGGCAAGGGAGTCGCATTCGCAGCAAATAAAAAACTGCAATAAAAATCTGTTTAACATGAAGTGCGGCAAACGCACAACAGTCTGCCAAGGCTGGAGGGATGTCCCGGGAAGTCATCTTGTTCTGTCTCTGGTGCCTTTGCCATACACTTTACAACTTATGAGTGCTAATAAAATTCACTCGGCACATCCCAGACAATTCGCACAAAAAAGAGAGAACGAAATTGTGCCGGTCCTTCAAGGTGTGCGCTTTGATAAAGAATCCCCCCAGCGATTCCGCACTGGATGGGGTCCCCAGTTCTCAGTCCCCAGTACCCAGTTGAGTAGAGATCCCAATGGACAGCATGAAAGGCAAGGATTTCATTTTAAATTTCACAATTTATTGTGCCAGTTCTTCGGGGACGGAACGGGATGTCGCTCAACAGTGGTTACAACAGTTGCATGGTGCAATTTCTGTGATAATTTCGCAAGCTGAAAAAATGAATGAAAGACGTTCTTAGATATATTTCCTGAAGCGAGAGCTTATTGTGTATTATTAAGAATTTATTCCAGATTTTTAAGCTGTTTGGGTGAGTTTGTGGGAAATACTAAAATAATTATGGCATGAAAAGGTATTTGGATTCCCCAGAATCTAATAATCGCACTCTATTACATATATTACCAGCAGATATAGATACCAAAAACCAAGTTCACTTAGAGAAATATTTATATTCCAGACCCAGCACAGAGACTAAATACCAGTAGTCATGACGGAGAAGTTGACAGTCCTGCTGCTGTTGCTGCAGTTGCTCAGCCACCTGGAGTCTGGCCAGGCGATCTGGTTCCCCTGGTACTTCCAGCGCTACGGCCTGGAGCCGCACTCGTATCGGCATGGCGGCGGACACAAGAGCAACGGCACATGCCCGCCTGGCTACGAGCCCAAGTCCGCACCAGGCGCTCAGGTAAAGGGAACAGGATCTGACAATGCATCGGTGGCGGAACCGGCGAAAGGACGGAGCCTTTGCAACGACAATCCGGTGCTGCAGCAGCTGGCCCGCCTCTATGTGGTCAGTCCGGAGCGGATTGTGCTGCTGCTGGCGCAGCCATCGCTCACGGGTTCCTGTTCCGAGATCAGCGACGTCCTGAGCAAAATCGAAGGCTCCATGCGCAACTGTGTCCTGGCTCCGGACAACATGTACGGCCGGCTGACTGACGGCCTGCGCTACTTCCGGACGGAGGTCTGCGACGGCGGGGACGGGAGCAACCGGAAGCGGTGCACGGGGTTGCAGGACTCGCATAACTGCCTCCGGGAGCTGCGCACGGACATGATCGAGTGCGAGGCTCCGGCGGACTGGTACGAGCGCCGGAACGCCACCAAGGTGTGCCACATCTACAACGACGTCCTGGACTGCTACTACACGCGAGCCGCCCTGCTCTGTGGCCTCGAGTCCGCCAAGCAGCTGCGATCCTTCGCCGGGGACACCATGGCCAAGGCCATGATCCACAAGTGTGAGGTCAACAAGCGGCTGCCCCGAGTGGACAATGCCATGCCCATGGACTCGACCAGTGGAGCTGGCCGGAAGTCAGCATATTTTTATTCTTTTATTTTTGTCTGCATTATATTGTATTTGTGAAATATATCGATTTATAATATGTTTATAATATTGGCTAACTCCACGAGCTTGACATTGCCCAACTTAATTTTAGTCTTCAAAGATTTCTTAAAAATATTTTCTTATTTTAGTCAACTTCCTCCAAAGCTTTTTTTTGCGCCATCGTTTTGCTTTATCTTCGTGCTTCTAAGTTTTCTTTTAATATGACGAACCTTGTAGCACTCAAATACAAGGACTTTTTATAAATGTATTGCCTGAAACGGAAAGGATATTTCTAGGTAAATTGAACACAATTTATATTTTGGCCTACAAATAGTTGTGACGTGGTCCCTGAACGATGTTCCCTCAATAAGGATTTAATAGTAATCCCTAGTAACTATGTAAATACATCATTTATCATCCGATGGGCCAGAAATGCCAACTTAAGTGTTTTGCTATTTTCAACTAAATTTCAATAAATACCCGAGGGACTTAAGCTGTCGACAAAATAAGCCAATTTACTAACACGTACGCCCACCCTCTCACACACAGCTTCCAGAAGTGCCGGCATGTGTATCTGTGTGCGTATCTGTGAAAGGTGACCGCAAACATACAAACACCGCTCCCAGGAAGCCCCGGCCGCCAAAACCGATGTCGACATCGCTCCTTGCTTAGAGCGAAACTCATCAATTATGTTGGCGCGGTTGGAAGATGGGTACGTGCACTAAGGAAAAAACTTGAAACTGAATATGTAAATCAGAGTGAACAAAAAAAGAAAGAACAACATTACAGATACTTCATGAAATATTTTATGATATATTATCTTAAAGTAAAAAATTAAGGTTATCGCAGATTTAATTTATCTATTTTAAAAGTGTAATCTTTATTCTGATACTTTTTATAGTTTTGGGTCCCTGAATTCATAAACATTTTATTTGTTAGCTCTTTTATAGTTGCATATATTTTCTTACCTATTTCTTGTCCTTTTAACTCAGGGTTTTCCCCCAGTGTGGCCCTTGGGCTAGCTGATTCGATTGCTGCGGGTGGACCCACGGTTCACCTATGTGGCCTTTGTTAATGACACCGTATCCAACCGCCTGGACCGAGCACAAAGTGCGAGATCGAGGTGCAATGATTTTGAACAGACTTTTGGCGGTGTTAGCTTTTACATTTGCATCATCCGCAAGGAGGAAAGCCCCAGGAAATCTGGCTAGCAAAATGAACAGTCTGCGTCTGGGGAAATTCCTCGAGTGAGGACTGCAATTGTTATTAGACGTGTGATCTAAATAATAAATTAATAAAAAGATATGCGATACAGCATTAGGTGAAAAAAATGAATGTGCTTTTGTTAGGTTAAATCTAGTTAAAGAATATAATATGGGAAGGTTAAAATATAACTAATTTGCAGCCTTCATGGAAGGGAAATAAAGGGATTGAGTGGCACATCTAACCTATCAAAAGTTAATTTTTTTTCTTGACAATCAGTATGAGAACTATTTGAAAAATGCCTTACGACTTCCCTTGGCTAATAACTAAACAATCGCTGGTAAATTTTCGCATTGATTTGAATTGTAGCCACAAATAGCCGCTCGTAGTACGAAGGTGGCGGATGTTATGACTGCCAATACGAAAATGGAACGCCACAATTAAGCACAGCAAATTAAATCCCCTCAATAGCACACACGCAGAGCCGCGCCCTCCATGTGGCCAAAGGGGGCGTTGGAGACGTTGGGGGCGTGACATCTGTGCAAGTGCGGCGCCTGTTTTGCGTCGCCATGGCTGACGTTGTCTACTCCATTAAAATGAAGTTGCGCTTTTGTTCTCGTCCCCTGCTGATGTCGCCTCTTTTTGTTGCCCGGCGCCAACGAGACGGCGAAAACAAAAAGCAGATTGTTCACAAACAAAACACGGGCCACATCTCAATGGGGTTTTACCTGTAAATACGGCCAAGCGACCTGGGAGGATACACAACTGTCTGCCCGACAGTCGCAGATAAAGTACCTTTTTCTCAGAGTCTCACTTTCTCTCTGTATCTCTTGATGCCCTGCACGGGGCTATAACGAATTCACGAGGATATCTCTGATTGACAACCCAGAAATTCTAACAGACACAGATATTTGGCTTTCCTTTTTTTAGGAAAATATTAAGAAAACTATTAAAGAGGTAATATTTGCTAGTGCTTATAAGTATTTTTAAACATACTGAAATAAAAACTAAATTTTATTTTTGGCTAAATTCTTAACATTTTACTTTCAGAGTGTAAGGAAGTTCAAAAAAATTTTACTTAGTTCCTTTGCCACCCAAATACTAAATTCTCGTAGTTAAAACTAAACTCAATCAAAATCGTAGGGTATTTGAAGATTCATCCGCCGAAAAAATAGAGAATTCAAGCTCTTTTTTTTGAGTTTGTTTCCCTTTGGCTAAATAAAAATAAGTGCGGTGGAATATAGAGCTTTCTCCGCTGCTATTGCCTTCCACTGACAATAAACATGGGAGTTGAATGAAAAGGCAAGCTGGACAGGACTCTAAAACGCTGGTCATTCCATCAGACAAATGTCCTGTAGCAATATGTGTGACTCAGTTGACGATTTTAGTCGCCGCCCCAATTTTTTTACCCCTCGAAATTGTTAACGATTGTGGTTTTTGGGCTAAGTATGAAAGTGGCTTCTGTGGCGTTTCACTTTAATTAAATATACATTTCGCTTTTGCTGCAAAATAACATTTTTTTTCTACTGGTATTGGGTTTATACACTGTAGTGGCGACTGAGGCATCAAATAAATTATTTCAGCCCAAAAGTATGCTTCGCGAAATAGAGACTAAATGCAATATTGGCAATCAATTAAAGCTTGGAGAAGCTGCACAAGAGCTGCCAACTGATAAGCACGGCTTAATCAGCTGTAACAGAGGAGTTTTGGAAAGCTTACATATATCCAATATGGAGGAATTTTCAGCTGACCAAAATTTCCGCTGATGGCTTAGGCCCATACTGTCTATTTCCCGTCTATTTCTTTTCAATCGAACCAGCGTGGCATACAGACGTGAAAATTTTCTTTTGTCGCGCAGCCGCGCATATTTTTGGTTAAATCGGAACTGCACCAAGCAGAACGTGAAATATAAGTGTTCACGAATATAAAAAGTGAAAATATTAAAATAAAGTGAGTTCGCAGCCGCGCAATAAGTACGTGTGCTAATTTTTGTTTTCTCAAAGGCGGAAAATTGTTCCGGATTGCCTTTGCGGCCGCCGCGGCCATCCGGCAGCAGCGCGATCCCAAAGACCCCAAGTCTTATCGGGGCACGATCGTAAGGTCAGTAGTTTTGGGTTAGGGAAATTATTATTTTTCTTACAAATTAAATTAAATTTTATAGTCTGGCCTGGCTGCTGTCCCGGGGAGCACCCCTTCATCGCGCTGCGATTACACTAGCATTTGCCCCGAGGAGCCCCTCTGCAAGCTAGGCGAGAAGAAGAAGCAGTTGCATTTGTCCAGAGGAGCACCCCTCAGCTAAGTTTATTTCGGGTTTGATCATAACAAAATTATTAATTAAAACTACATAAAAGTGAGATAAGAAAACCCCGAGCGAAGAGGAAGAACGGAGAAGATAAGAAATGTAAACACGTGTACACTGAGAAAAATTTTCGAGTGAAGAATAGTTTGTTTTGAAATGAGTTAAATTAAATTTGTTTTATAACAATTTGAGAAATGTGGACACGTGTACACTGAGAGAATTTTGTCAGAAAAATTTAATTTTTTTTTTATTAACAATGTTATTAACTAAATATTTTAAAATTTAATTATGCCGAAATTGGCTAAAGAACACCTGCACTCATGGAGAGGAAGTTTCTGAAGAATTTATCTATAGATTTAATTATTAATAGTTAGGAGGACTTTAATGGATGTATACGCTGAAAGAAAATATTTTCAAAATAACTTTTATATTATTTAACTTAATTTAATCTCTTCTTTAATATTACTTTTTATAATGATTTAAGATTCAGCGAGTTCGCGTGTAAAGTTTATCATTTGTTAACATTTTAAATGGTAAAATATATCTATTAAAAAACGATGGTTTTGTAGCGGATGAGCGTCTGCTCAGTTTTATGCATTTATTCATAATGAATCTTAAGCTTAAAGTTAAGGGGCTAGCGGCTGCTGCCTCCAAATATCGGCAGCGGCAGCAGCGCCCATATACATGCCAGTATCTATGCTCATACATAAGAGAGCGCGAGTGGAGTTGGTATATGCATGTGTCTATCTGTGTGCGTTGTCAAGCGGTGAGAATTCGCTGACACTTGCACTTCCCATACTGTCAGCTCTGAGGCGCAATAGGGTGATCGCATTTCGTCTGGCCACTTGGCCATTGCTTATGTTTATTTAGCAATTCTGTAGCACAATGAAGACATTGGTACAGTGTGCACTCGCTACACGATACATGCATACTACATCTCCTCCTTTTGAAAAATAACGTAATAAAATGAAGTTATTTTCTAGTGTATTTGAAATTAATTAATAAATTGGTGTTTTTTTTTTTTTTGAAATTAATTTGCTTCTTATTTTAAATTTACGTATCGCAAATAATTTTGTCTCTGTTTTGTTTTTGGTTAAAACAATTGTGTTCATTGACAAATTTTAAATTTAATATATATGAATTTACGTTTTATTTTATTTTTAACTTTCTTAGAAGAGTAATTAAAGGAATTAAAAATATTTTGTTTTTTTTTTCGGTTGATCAGACCTTTTTTTTCATGAAATTTTTCATTGAATATATATTTTAGCCTATCCTTATGTACTTTTGTTTCTTATTCTTACTATCCTTAATAAAAATGTTGTCATTATCTTCTATTTTCTCTACTATATATGGTCCTAAATATACTGGGTCTAACTTGTGCCCTGTTTCGTTCCTTATAAGTACTTTATCTCCTACTTTTAATTCAAAATTGTTTGATTTTTCATCATATGCTAATTTCCTATAAGCCTTGGCTTTTTCTAACATAATTCTAGCTCTTTTATAAGCTATTTCTAATCTATATTTAGATTCCTTAGCAAAGTCATCTACATTGTAAAGTGGTTCTATTCTATCTATCCTATTAAATTGAATTGGTAAGTTTGATGCCTTGCCGAAAACTAACTCATATGGACAATAATCATGTGCCAAAGAGGGTGTCGTATTGAAACAGTATACGAAATATTGGAGCCATACGTCCCAATCAGTTTTGTCTACTGAAATGTAGGATCGAATGAATTCATTAAAGGTTCTATGGCTTCTTTCGACAGTTCCAACTGTTTGGTGGTGGTGTGCAGTAGATGTTATATTGTCAATTTTTAAATACTTGCACAAGTCTGTAATTATTGAGTTTTTATATTCTGTTCCCATGTCCGTAATGAACGTCTTCATTGGACCGTACTTCAGAATAAATTCTTCAAAAATAGCTTTAGCTACTGTGTTTGCATTTTGTTCTTTATTGGTATTGCCACCAGGTATTTTGTTAAATCGCAGATTAAGGTTACTGCGTATTCATTTCCCTGTTCTGATTTTGGTAATGGACCTATTGTATCCACGATTACTCTATCAAATGGCATTTCTGGTGTGTCAGTTATAGTCAATGGGGTCTTTGTGTGTGTAGTCGTTTTAGACTTTTGGCATTTAGGACATTTTCTTACGTACTCTTTTATGTCTTTAGACATATTTTTCCAGTAATAGTGTCTCTGGACCTTGGCCAAGGTTTTGTAATGCCTGTATGACCTCCTTGTATTGGATCGTCATGGAATGTAGACAATATAGCTTCTTTTCTTTATTATTTCTTATTAGGGTCACCGGGTTGAGTAGCGCTACTCTCAATGAATTCAGTATGTTATTGCCCATTTTTTAAAATTATCAATTGAAACGTGTTCAAAGATATTTTCCCACGGTGCCACTTTGAGTTGGCTGATTTTGTTAATACCGGCCTGCTTTTCAAGCCTTTGGAAGAATTGACCTAAATCAATGGTTCCATTAGTATACAAATCGCTAACATCATATCTTGCTGTAATTTTCTTTCCATGTTTAAATGAACAGAAATTATTGTTTACATGCAAGGTCACTACTTTACGTACTTCGTCATTGTTTATGACTTGGTAAACGTTGGGCCTAGAAGCTTTTTATGACTCTGTCTTGGCAGAAATTCATAATTTTCAACTGTACAGTTTTATTTTGTCTACTTTGTCGCCTGGTAGTGACTTTCAGGACTTTATGTTGCATATCCTTGAATTCTTTTATGGTAATTCGCGAAAGTGCGTCTGCTACGAAATTATCTTTCCCTTTAGGTATTCTACCGTGAAGTCGTATTCTTCAAGCTCTAGCCGCATGCGAGTTAATTTCGAACTGGGATTTGTCATAGAGAAAAGATATGTCAATGGTCTGTGATCCGTTTTAATTGTAAAATGTTTGCCATAAATGTATGGTCTAAAATGGGTAATTGCCCAATGAATTGCCGCTAACTCTTGTTCTGTTGTGCTCTTATTGCTCTCCCTTTTGTAAATGAACGAGATGCATAAGCTATTGGGAGTTGAATTCCGTCACGGTTCTGAGTTAGAACCGCTCCGCAAGCTTGTTTGCTAGCATCTGTTATAATGCAAAATTCTTTGCGAAAATCAGGATATTGTAGTAATGTGGGGTGCATAAGCTTTTTCTTTAGGTATTGGAATGCGTTTTGGCATTCACTTGACCATTCAAAAGGAACATTCTTTTACATAATCTAGTTATGTGCCGTGAATAATCGGCGAAATTTTTATAAATCGACGATAATAATTGCAGAATGCTACAAATCGTCTTGCGCTGTCCGCGTCATGTGGGACAGGATAATTTTGATGACGTCAAATTTCTTATCATCTGGCAATACTCCTTTGTCAGTGCATTTATGACCTAAGAAGATCACTTCATGCATGAAAAATGAACATTTTTCTGGATGCAACTTTAGGTTATATTTCCTACATACATTAAACACATCAGTTAAGTTTTAATCATATGTTTTCGGAACATCCTATTACCATTAGATCATCCATATAAAGGAATGCCTGAGAGGGTTCTAAGCCCGAGAATGCTATTGTCATCATTTGTTGAAATGAATTCGGTGCTATTTTAAGACCAAAGGGTAATCGCGTGAAGCGATAGGAGCCATTGCTCGTGGAAAATGATGTTATATTTCTTGAACTTTCTTCAAGTTCAATTTGGTGGAAACCTGACATTAAGTCAAGGCATGAAAAGTATTTAGCTCTACCCAGTTGATCTAGAATATCATCAATTCTGGGGAGCAGGGAATTTATCAGAAAGTAGTTTTTGTTGATTTGGCGATAGTCTATTACTAGTCGCCATTTCTTTCTTCCGAATTTGGCAATGATTTTTCGGAACTAACAAGAGTGGGCTGTTATACTCGGATACAGATGGTTCTACGATTTTGTCATTTATCAGTTTCCCTACTTGTTTTGAATTTCATCAACGTGGCTATGCGGACTTCTGTAGTTTTAATGTAAATGGGTTCATCATCTTTAAGTCTTAATGTTTGCTTATAAAATTATTTGTCGGTATTGGTTCGGTTTCCAGTCCGAACACATCACTGTATTTGGTGCATAATTCAGTAAGTTGACTTTTGAATTGTTCTGGAAAGTTTTTCTTTAATTTTGAAAGTACCTGTTCGCTTCTATTTTTGGGATTATTGCTGTGAATGTCGTAATCTGTTAAATTTTCAAATTGGATTTTGTCTACTTTGACCAATTGGTCGGAATTAGTTGTGTTTAGAAGGCGAATGTATGCATGTTTGGAAGTTGCTATTGTATTTGCTACATAAATTCCGTTATGTAATTCTTGATTAGGAACAAATATATAATCATTTACTGTATTAATGTCTATTTTCGTATAACTTGGGATCTGGCTGGTAGAAGGACAGTATTGTTGCCAGCACTATATGTTATCGGAATATAAATGGGATAATTTAAATTTTGAGGTCTAATTATAAACCAGTCTTCACTTGGTTTGAAATCTAATTGACAATTGAATTTTTAATAAAATCAATGCCTATTATTCCATCACACGGTATTGAAAAATCGGAATCTACTAAATGAAAGTCGTGTGGAATAATATATTTTGTTGATTGAAGTTCTATTGAAGTTATTCCTTGAGATTTTATTACACCTTGGCCTATGCCTTGATGTTTATAATATTTTCGTTTTGAATTTTGAAATTATCTGAATTTATTTTTAAAAGTGAGATATCTGCACCAGTATCTATTAGAAATGTGAGTTTATTTTCAGTAGAATGATTATAAAAGTGACAAATATATTAAGACTGTAATTGATGGAATGGACCTTTACATTTACTGGTTGTCTCCTAAAGGGTTCTGAGAGTTTTCCGAATCATGTTGCGCTACTCTCACATAGTTGTTGTTATTTCCTTGGTTGAAGTTGCCTCGGCCTCTACCTTGATTTTGGCCTTGTCTTCCTCCTCGGTTGTTGTAGTTGTTATTACCGCCTCGGTTGTAATTGTTATTACCGCCTCGGTTGTTATTATTGTAGCCGCCTCGGTAATTGTTTTGGCCGAAATTTCTGCCACGATTATTACCTCGGCCTCCTCTATTGTTGCTTGCACCTCGTCGGTAATACAGGACAGTGTTGCTTTGACCTGTTATCTCCGTGCAACTGTTGACAATTTTGAAACGGCATCATTCATATTTGTGAATGTGCCCGCCTGCATGATAAGTTTTACCTTATCAATTGAACAATTTTGAGTCATTGCTTTTAGCTGTTGTGGTGCTGTATTTGTTAGCCAGTGATTGGCTTAGGCCTTCACTTATATAGGCACCTTCAAGGGCCTTTGCCAGTTTTCCACCTCTTGGGTGTATTGATTTGCCGTTTTGTTTTTCTGTTGCAGATTAAGAAGTTTGGCAGATACAACTTCTACCGATTCTCCTTTACTGCATTGGTCAGCTGCGTGATAATTGCAGCAATTGTTTGTTCATTGCTAATTAAGTTTCTTGCGTGGCCTTTTAGCTTTGTTTTTATTAGGCTTATGGCGGTTGCCTCATGCGTGCCTTGCAAGGTTTGTAATAGGCTCAAAGAGTCTAGGAAACTTTGTAAATTTTCAGGCTTTCCATCAAACTCCGGCAACAGAGATGTGGCTAGCTTGATAAAATCTACAACTGTTTGTGCCATTTCAATATTTGTTAATTCTGGTTTTGTTTCGATGGGATCGCTTTCTTCTAGTGTTTCAATGTCACTTTCAGATTCAGCGTCGCTTGATTGGATTGATTCGTCCAAATCTTTTAATTGTGCGGGATCAAACTCCGCCAATTGATTTAGACTTCCGGGAATTGTTATTTTAATATGTCGCCTGTTGGTGACAGTAACTAATCTGGTGTTTAGGATTTTATTACCTTAAACATTTACTTTTGTGTTCGGCTGTGAATCTATTTTCAAAGCTGTTTACTAAGGACACTATATTATTGTATTCCCTTACTATTATTTCTAAATGAAATTGAAGGGTTTCTGTTTTATAGCGGCATCTTTATTGATGCATTTGTAAGATTTGTCAAATTTGTTACGAAATGTATCGATTTGTTTCGCAATTTCGTTCCATTCCATTATTTAGTGAAATGTTCTTATTTCCTTGAAATCATCATTAAAAGATTTCTTCCAAGTATTTTATTTTCGTTTATGACTGATCTTACTTCGATACCTGGAATGGTACTTAATACTATTGCTTTTTGGGTATTTGAGCAATGTATTAAAGGAGAGAAATCTAAATTGTATCTATTCATGTATTCATATTCGAAATCTGAAATTGATAAGGGCTCTGCTCCTTTTCTGATGATGGCTAATACCCTATTCTGAAAATCTGGCTCCTTGTCAATAGTGATTCTAATGCAATCTTGCGTGTTCATTTTGCTTGTATGTAAAGTTTATAATATATTTATATTTATATCCTATCTAGATTATTTGCCCTACTCATGTATCTTTTCTTTATAATTTTATTATGCTTGACATAGAGTGTAAGCAAAATTGTAAAACTGAGACTATAGTGAGGATCAGTAAAAGTAGCCACAACGATTTTATGTCGTCTGTGTGGTCAACTATTTTGACGTTGTTTACAACGTTGGCAGTGTTGTCCTTTGCCTCACTAGAGTCGCTAAACCATCCCATTATGTGGTGGTTTTATCGTATATATATATTCAATGAAAAGAAATTTCATGGAGAAAACGTAAGGTTTTTTTTAAATTGTTATTTTTCATAAAAATGTTTTTTTTGTGGGACTTGGTAAAGAAAGAAAAATATTTTCTTCTTTGAAAATCAAAAATAAAAGTAGGTATTAAAATTATAAGAAGATATTTTTGTTTTTAAAATTTATCATTTCACAATTATTTTATTGCGGCTGGGTATGTGGATACCCAGCGCTAGAGACGGGAAATATTAGTAGTTATTTAATGTGGTTGGCTCACATTGGTTTTACAATTTATTACTTTTTTATCTCCAACCACATTTGTTAGTCAAAGCCTAGCAGATTTTAGTATTTCTCAAGCAGCGGTTTCCCGCATCGGCTTGATTTGAGCTTAATAATTAAGGCAAATTGGGGCATTTGCAATTATGCAGCCCGTTTGCGTTTTTCCGCACCAAGGCGAAGCTGTTAGGGCAAATTGGGGCATTTGCAATTATGCAGCCCGTTTGCGTTTTCCGCACCAAGGCGAAGCTGCTCTATAATATTTTGGAGACGCTCTGTGTAGCGTTGTCGGTCCTCTTCAGTTTTAGCCGTCTTTATCATATCTTTTACCAGGCGCCGTTGCTGCAGGAGTTTCACCCTGCGTCCACTCCTTTATGTTTCTTTGGCGCCGTCTTCTGTTGGCGAGCCCGGTACTCAGCTATTGTGAGTGGGCGTGGTCCATCGGTTGGATTTGCCTGCAAGGCCTCTTGCAACGGCGGCAAATCCCTTTGTTCGGCAGGAACAGCTGTCTCGAAGTTGGGTTCCATAAATTTTCGGTTTTTTTTTGTTGTTTTATTGTGATAGTCATATGAATGACATATTTTTATTATTTTGCCATGTAAAGTTTATTGTTGTTGCTGCTCCTGTTGTTTTTTTTTCACTGTACGTCACTGTTTTTATTTCGGCATGCTTCCTTTGCCATTATTCACAGTATAGTTTATAATATTGTTTCGCCATGTAAAGTTTATTGTTGCTGCTGTGGTTTTGTTTTTCACTGTACGTCACTGTTTTATTTATTTTTTTTTATTCACAGTAAAATTTATTATTCTCCACAGTGACCTCTGTCACGGTCGCCATGTAAAGTTTATCATTTGTTAACATTTTAAATGGTAAAATATATCTATTAAAAACGATGGTTTTGTAGCGGATGAGCGTCTGCTCAGTTTTATGCATTTATTCATAATGAATCTTAAGCTTAAAAGTTAAAGGGGGCTAGCGGCTGCGCTGCCTCCAAATATCGGCAGCGGCAGCAGCGCCCATATACATGCCAGTATCTATGCTCATACATAAGAGAGCGCGAGTGGAGTTGGTATATGCATGTGTCTATCTGTGTGCGTTGTCAAGCGGTGAGAATTCGCTGACACTTGCACTTCCCATACTGTCAGCTCTGAGGCGCAATAGGGTGATCGCATTTCGTCTGGCCACTTGGCCATTGCTTATGTTTATTTAGCAATTCTGTAGCACAATGAAGACATTGGTACAGTGTGCACTCGCTACACGATACATGCATACTACACGCGGTTTAATTTACGGTTATGAATCTTGGAAAAAAGTTTATTTAAATTCGTTTTGGTTCGACAAGAAAGAAAGTGAAAGTATGTGTATATTTCCAAATATTGTGGCGGAAAAACGCCTTAATTTTCTTTTCAGCTCATCTGCGCCGGGAGATCGATCTTTCGCCGAGGATTATTTTGTGTGAGTTGTTTTAACATTATTATTGAGTTTATTTTTTGGAAAAATAAATACACTACCAAAATTATCTACACTTAGAGAATTTATGTCGAACTAAAATTTGAGAAAAAAGAAGACGTAATAGAAAAGTTATTTAATTCTTTGACCTGATTTTTTTTCATAAAATGGTCTCGGAAAATTAATTACTAAAGAAAATCTTACACTGAGAAAATTTATGAAAATAAAATGAACCCTTAACTTGTTAGAGTTAAAACCTTATGAGTTATTAACGTAACTGTTTATTTCTATTACCTAATAGTTTTTCTTCACTTCTAAATTAAGCCTAAATAAACTCTTACGCTGAACGAAATTGTATTGAAAATGTAATTCCTCGCATATTTACTGAACCGATAAAACCTGAATCATTAAAATCTAGTAAAGCAAAAGAAAACAAAACGAAAGAGAAATTTTGAAAACTATTTTTTCCTTTAAACTTAGCTAATTATATAAGCACATCTAATACACTTAAAAACAAAAGTTATATTCAATATTTTTATATTCCTTTTATTATAGTTTTTATATTTAAGCAACTCATTAATACTCGACATGTTTATTATCAATTTTTATTTACTTTACTATAATCTATTTTCTTGCATTAGTTTATAGTCTTAAAATGTTAAACAAAAACGAAAAGAAAACAACAATGAATACTTAAACTTTTAAACACTGAACTCGGCTGATGTTTATACGATCTTAGGAGATAAAGGCCACTAGAGCAATGCTTTTAAGGACGTGGTCATAGGTTGGGCAGGGCATTCAGCGATCACAATTACACCAGTGATTCGCAAGCAGCAAATTTCTCGTTTCTCTTCTTTTCTTGAACTATCTTTCCTGAGTATATTTATTTGATTCTTCCGGTTTTGATTTCTAGCTCCTATATTCATTTTGTCGCAAGCACGCTCAATTTCTGATCTTATAAATAATAATTTGTAGCGGTGTAAGATACCTGTACAAGCAAGACCACCACCCCCAAAGCCGACGAGCTAGAGCCGGATTCTAAAGCGTGCCCCCGCAAATACAGGTTCTTCGATATCACTCACTCACTCATCGTTACACGTTACAACACACACTCGGTTTATACACACATTCATATTGACAGATGAGATGCCAGACCTTTAAAATTAATATTTAACTAACTATACAAATTTTACATACAAAAATATGCGAGAAATATGAGTATGAGTGATTCGCCCCGAACATTCCTGTAAAAAATCATTAAAATAAAACAGGAAAACATCGATGACTAAATGCTGACAAAATTGTAAATAAGTGCCATTTCCTATTGCGTTTAAAAACATTAAATTTGTTGGCATAACGATGGCAAAAGATGCTGAACTCGTTTTGTAAAAACTGTTTAGAGAAATCACCCACATTCAAAATGAATTAAAAATGTGGCAGTGAAATTTGCTATTTTGACTATTAGTCGATCCCTGGGCCATCGAGCTATCTCCCAGCCACGAATGATGCGATGGTCCATCAACTGATTGGCCATTGCTATATTAAGTCTGGAGGCTTCTTCTAGACAAAGAATGCTTTTACAACAAATAACAAACGACCTTGTTTACGACCTTCTAAGACGGCACAATTTTCTGCTCAAAAAACAAATCAAAAATATTCGTTATAGAAAAGTGTTTTTATTTTCTTTCGAATAATTTTTATTGTGCGCCAGAAGTGACTCCGTCCGGAGCGAATATCTGCTCTGACGCGATGTCGATGGGATCCGACGATTCTCGCTGTCAGTATTGGACGCCAACGCCCAAATCGTCCAAAATAGTGAAGACGCAGACTATATTGGTTGAACGAACATCTGAAACTTATGCCGTGACGGTAGAGAATATCCATAGAGGACCATCAGCTAAAGGCTGAGGACCATGAGCAGGCGACTCAGACTCAGAATTCAATACCAAAAAAATAAATAAAGTGAATATAAACAAAAATATTTTGAGCAGGCGACGCAGGCTGCTTATGGTATTTGACTATTAGTCGATCCTACGGCCATCGAGTATCTGAACCGCTATCTTCCTGCCACGGATGAGGCGATGGTCAACTAATGGGACATTGCTATATTAAGTCTGCAAGCTGATTTAACAACAAATTTAAACCAAGAAAAAGAAAGTTATCCAGATCTTTCTTATCTGAGGAAAGTGTAATAAACACCTATCGTCGCATACGTGCCAGTAGTGGACGGCAACGCACAAATCGTCCAAAATAGCGAAGACCAGTCCAGAACTTATGCCGTGACGGTAGAATTTGTATTGTCTTGGCTTCTTTAACATTATTCCGAAAAAGCAAGATCCCCCGCCTGGCTGTGGCTCTGTGGCCTCTGCCTTGTGTTCGCAAGATTCCCTCCCTGAGTGAGACTCCGTCCAGAGAGAATCTATTCTCTGACGCGATGTCGATGGGATCCGACGATTCTCGCTCGTCGACTTAAACTCCTGAGGAAAGTGTAGTAGCACCTATCGCCACATGCGTGCCAGTCGTGGATGTCAACGCCCAATTCGTAGACTTATCCAGTGTAACTTTTGCCTTGACGGCAGAGTCTAGGGACCATCTGCTGAACGCCAAAGATGTTCCCATAACAAACAATTCAATCTCAAAAAAATGAAAATAAAACAAATAATTAAGTAAATCATTTAAGAAGTTAAAGTAAATATATAAACTAAAATATTTTGAACAGGCGACGCACGCTGCTTAAGCTTAGTACTCAGGCACGCGAACAGCGTTTCTAAGCAGTGAGAGAGAGCGAGAGGTCAATAGTCGAGAAACACTTCTCGGCAGCGCTGTTTTAAAGGCAGACGAACGAAAAAAATACCAGAAAGTCGTATAGAGTTACCATGTGGCGCAAGGAAAGACTTTTGGAATTTCGAAAGAAAGGTTACGAACAGAATAAGAAAATTTAACAAAACGGGTCGAAATTGTCGCTTTCGGCGGCGCTATGATGAACGCCGTCCCAATAATCAAAGCCAAATCAGCTGTTCGTCCCATTCATATGTCGCCCAAGAATGTAGATGGAGCAGTGGACCCACCAACATTCAATTTTCGAAAATTTGTTGCAGTGGAACACGGCTATAACAGGCAATTTTTTTTTTTTTCTACAACTCCGATCTGGTATCTCTAAGACCTATTAGCTGTTCTTTTTATTAGTTATATTCTTCGGTCACACTGATGGAAGAACTATATAAAGGGCAGCGTTCCCTCTGAAAATCGCAGTCAATTTTCAACTGCCTCTGCGTAGGCAGCTTGCGTTGCTGCTCAAAACATTATTTTTCTCTTTTTTTTTATTTATTTTTATTTTATATTTCAGTATTTTTATTTATTGCATTTGCAGACTTCCTTCCAGATGAACCTCCTTGCAGAGAATTTTGTTTATTTCGAATTGCACCGTATTTTTTGTGAGCCATGAGTACTTCGACATTTTGTTTTGCACATGGGAGTTCCAAGGTGGAGTGTGGAGTAGTCTAGAACGTGTGCTCCAAAACACAATTGATATTATTTTTATTATTTTTTATTTATTATTAATTTTTTATTTTATTTTATTTTTGTTTCCCGCGCCGGACTAGATCGAGTCCCTCTTCCGCCGCGTCTCGTCCTCGTGCTCCACATGCTCAAGGTAGCCCCGTCCTCTCCAGTAGAACCGGTCTCCTGGTAGACGGTTGTTTGGAGACAGGCTCCTCCTTCGGGGAGACCGGCGAGTCTCAAACACGGCCTCGTTGTCTGCCCGGTGGATCTCTCTCTGGACCACCTCCAGACACATTTCTTGTAGTGTCCTTGACTCTATGGTTTTTGGTTTTGGGACTCCGCCCCATCTATCTTGCTCTGCATGAGCGGAGTGCAGTGACTCCAGGTACTGCGCCACCTCGTACAGCTCAGAGTATCCGCCGAGAAATTCCAGTTCCGTCATTTTTCTTTGAGGTTTATTGAAGCTTTGAATGTTGGGAAGTTGGCGTTGCTTACCAGATCCAGGACTGCTGAGAAATGGAGCATCTGCGTGGCAGTAGAATTTTTGTTCTTTTACTTGTTTCAAATTTATTTTATTTGTATTTTTTAAAAGTAAACAAGTTTATTTAGTTTCAGTTCACTGATGTAGTTTTTAAATTTTGGATTGGATAATAGCAGCTTGGACACTGTCAATGCCAGTTAGGAAGTCGGCGTTGCGTACCAGATCCAGGAGTGCTGAGAAATGAAGTATCTGCGTGGCAGTAGCATTTTTGTTCTTTTCCTATTTAAAATTTATTTTATATTTATTTTTTAAAAGTAAACAAGTTTATTAAGTGATGATGCCGTCACAATAAACTCTGGTTATTATTAAGTAATAACAGCCTTGGCTTGTAATTATTGATTTGATTTGGAAGTGAACTTTATAAAAGCAGATGTTTGATTTCATATTCATAAAATTTCTCGCTCTAATTTGTCGTTGGTTACGACCAGTTATTGTCACACTTCCTGGTGAACTGGTGAACCATTAAAGCATTTTGACATCTGAGTTCTTCTTTTATATTCACTGATGTAGTTTTTAAAAATTGGATTGGATAAAAGCAGCTTGGACACTGTCAAGGCCAGTTCTGGCTACCAGGAATCGTAATGAAAAATAATGAATACATGTAGCTGTTGGCAATTAGTTCGTGGGCCGTCGCCTTATCCTTGATTTCTTATTAGTTATTAGTTTTATTGTATAGCGTTGATCCTAGTACGCTTCCCTGTGGAACTTCTGCCCTGATCTGTCTCTGAGTAGAGAGGGATCCATCCTGGACCACCCTAAAAGTCCTGTCCGATAGGAAGCTTCTTTCCGTCTCAAAGAGTTTAGCAGTGTTTTCAACTCTGAGAGTAGTCTGTCATGCCACACCCTGTCAAAGGCTTGTTGAGTATCCAATTTAGGCAGCCGGGATTATATTCGCTGTTTTAACGTGTCGATTATTTAGCTCCTTGCCCGTACTGAGAAATCGGGATTTCAAGTAGCCGAAGCCGATTTCTTGTCTGAAGAGGGGCTCTTTTACAATAATTACGTAATCATATTATATCAATATATTTAAACAAAATAAACTTTTTTATGAATTTTTCAAATGATTACTCCAATGATTACTCTTGATTACATAGGGGCAGGGGGTCAAAACTTTAAAATCATGATTACGTAATATATGAACAGCCTCTAACAGAATAGAAATCGGTAACTTTTATCGGAATTAAGTATTTCAATAACGCAATTGCGATGCAAATAGAATAGTTTAATACCAACCCTGCGTAAACCGGAGCACCAATTTCAAAACTAAGACTCAAAAATATGCGAAAATGAGTGCAAATATTCATAATTTTCAAAATGATAAGAAATTAGAGAAGGAATTTACGATATATCGTTAGTTACGTCAGTCGGTCGAGTTGTCGTGTTGCTAGTGTCATTGACGCTGTCATTGCAGTCGCAGCAACAAAAATTAAAAAATTAAAAAAGTAATGAATTTTAAAGATCAAATCGGTAAATCTCCAGGTTTATTGCTGAGAAGAAGAGGGAGGCGAAAAACGGAGATGCTAAACTGAGTACATGCCTTTTGGATACTACTTATACTAAAAATATACCAACTTGTATTAAGTATTTGTACATATTTAGTATATATTTTGTACTTGGCGCTTTTGTCAATAACCGACAACTGATACATACAGTGTTCACTCCATATCGGCGAAAGAGTTAACATGGCCGTAAAAGCTGTTCACTGTTATAAATCGTCACCGCCAAGACACTCTTAATAGAGTGGGTTTTAAAAAAATTAAGGAATATTTTTTTGAGAAAAAAGGCGTGGCACCGCCCCCTTTTGGTTGAAATTACATGTTTTATTTAATAAAAATAGAGAACAAAAAATAATATTCAGGTCTGGTTTTTGATTTGAGTTTTTCATAAGCTAAGAAACTTATTTTGAGAAAAAAGGCGTGGCACCGCCCCCTTATGGCAGAAACTGTGTACATGTTTTGCATTACAGTTGCTACGCCCGAACCATTTAAAACTGTTATTGAGAAGGGCTGAAAGGTAAATTATGATTAAAACGGTATTGAAAATGTTTCACATGCGCACCTAATCAACATCTTCTTCAGTCTCAAGCTCCATATCAATGAACTCAAGTGGATCGTCTTCAATATTTTCCGAATGGTCATCAGTGTTTTTAAGGGACTGTCTAGCAATTCTAACACTTCTTTTGGCAAAGCAATCTGTGTTGTAGATTGATACGGTTAGCTAGGTTGACCGATGATGTAATTGGATCTGATGTATCCAATGATCTGTGGAATACGTCCATCAAATTGTTGCTTGACTGCTTTTCCTAGCATGATGAAGTCGATCCGATTTATATTTATTCCTGGCCTCAGCACCCTCCTCCCAAAATATCCACAGGAAGAATTGTATTTTCAATAATGTCACTACCGTCAACTAGGACTTTATGAACCGTTGCGGTCATGGGTAGCCAAGGATATTTATCTAAAATAATTTCTGCCGTATCATAGCAAAAGCTTTGGAATTTGTTTACATTTAAGGGCAACTGGCACGATAAACATATAAGAATAACTCTTAAGTTTCTTATTAAAGTGAGATCAATGCCTGTTATTTCCGCAAAAATTTTTGGTGCATTAAATGCTCTACGAGCAGTATTGCCGTCATTCGTGCAAATTTCGAACAATTCCGTATTGGCGAACCTGAGGTTGTGACCTAAAAACGTGAATTACGAAGAAAGTGCGCAAAAGTGCACTTTAGGGTTACTTTCATATGAACAAGAATTGAATTACCTACAACCCAATATCAATATTAAGGTGAAACTAGGTGAAACTCCGTTTATATCTCTAATTAAACATGAGTTTTGTTATTGCCTAATACAGCTAAAAGCACATTTAAAAACACTGAATCCAACAGTTGACAATCACAAACACATAGTACACACAAAACACATAGTAACAAAAACGTAAATTAGTGCCTTTTTAATTAACTTTTACTAGCATATTTTTTTTCGATAGCAAGCTCACGTGTGCACGACTCTCTGAACAGCTGTTTTAACAGCCGATATCTTAACAGAGCGTGCCTCTGTTAAAATTTCTGTTACGTAACATTAAAGACTGACATTTTACTAACAGAATGGCATCATCAAATCTTAATATTTCGGACTTTCGAAAAAAGGCTTTTTGGCCACAAAAAGTAGTCATCCAGCCTATAGTGTGTCGGAAGCTACTCCACACTCAGACACCAACTATGCTCTCTGGAACCTCACAAGGAGGTACAAGCGGCAAACAGCTCCAAAGTTCCCAATCAAAAAGAATGACGGCACCTGGTCGAGACCTTTGCTGAAAGTCTTGAGGAGCGTGTTACCCCCTTCAAAACGTCGTCTGCAGATAGGATTGCAAAAGTTCTCTCTGCAAATGATGCACCTCACCAGATGTCACTGCCGCTCGCCCCTATCACAATTACTGAGACTAAAGCAGTAATCAAAGGCTTAAAGACACGTAAATCTCCAGGACCGGATGGAATCACAAATCGGATAGTCAAGCTCCTCCCAGACCGCGCCCTGCTCTTCCTAATCCTCCTCATGAATGCTGCTATGAGGCTGGGACACTTCCCGAGGATCTGGAAGCAGGCAAACGTATTAATGATTCACAAAAGTGGCAAGCCGGTACACAAGGCAGAGAGCTTCCTCCCAATTAGCTTGCTGCCCGCTTTTGGAAAAGTGCTTGGAAGATGCATTCTTTCGCGCATGCTCTCTTCTCCGGAAGTGAAGAAGGCAATGCCGGACCACCAATTCGGCTTCCGTAAGAGCCACGGTACCCCAGAACAGCTGCACAGGGTTGGCAAATTCATTCTGGACGGCCTACAGATAAAGAAATATACCGTTGCAGCCTTCTTGGACATCCAGCAAGCATTTGATCGAGTGTGGCACCCTGAACTCCTTTACAAACTTAAAAGAATCCCTTACCCGCAACTTCTGGAGATCGTTGCCAGCTTCCTCCAAGAAAGATCCTTTCGAGTAGTCCAGGGCGAGATCTCCTCCACAGCCAGACCACATCACATCAGACAGGCAAACCAAACAGCCGATCGAAGTTTGACCACATTATAGCCTCACAAAACTAGATTTGTAAAATGCGGCCACAGATAAAAACGGTAAATGTATTTGGGCTCCCAAGCTGTTTTTCACACTGCCCCATTGAGAAGAGCTGCATTCTGGCAATGAAGAAACCAGGCAAGAAGTTATTAAATTTCTAAAAATATCGCCGATATATATAATATTTACTTAAGTTTTTATACCCTTGCAGAGGGTATTATAATTTTGCCATGATATTTGCAACGCAGTGAAGGAGGCATCTCAGACCCCATAAAGTATATATATTCTTGATCAGCATCACCAGCCGAGTCGATCTAGCCATGTCCGTCTGTCTGTCTGTCCGTCTGTCTGTCCGTCTGTCTGTCCGTCTGTCTGTCCGTCTGTCTGTCTGTCTGTCTGTCGGTTTCTACGCGAACTAGTCTCTCAGTTTTGAGCTATCGGGCTGAAATTTTCAGAATAGTCTTATTTCTTTAGCACGCAGTATATATGTCGGAACGGCCGAAATCGGACCACTATATCCTATAGCTGCCATAGAATGATGACGAAATTAATGTACAAAATTTTTAATTTCTCTGTTTTTCAACGAATTTCTATAAATTTCGAGATATAGTCGTTTTATAGTTCTAAATTACGGTTTAATTTCATTAAGATCGGACAACTATATCATATAGCTGCCATAGAAGGGATCGGTCGATTTATATGAAAATGTAAAATTCTACATGTAAAATGTAAAATTTACAAAATTTACATAATTTGACTTTTTTTTTACATTACCAAAATGGATCGATTTTCAATGATCCAATTGCTGACTGCAAGGGTATATAAACTTCGGTTTACCGAAGTTAGCTTTCTTTCTCGTTATACTATATTTTGTATTTATGAAAGGGGGTAGTATTACTCATCGTTTGCATTGAAATCTTGTACTGTTTCCATTTAAAAAGTAACTTTGAGCTTGTTGTGTCCCATGTTAGGCAATAAAAATGAAAGTTGAGCTTGCTGAAATAAAAGTTAACTAGCTGCTGGAGGATAACAATAAAGGTCAGCTAAGGGATTCAAAAATTCTATCAGTTTAAAAACAACTTTCGCAGCCATTCCGCCTTTTTTCCATTCTGCGCAACAGAAAAAGTGCGTCCCACATGGCGTATGAAAGTTGGCAACTTGTTCGCGAGGTTTTTTTTTCTCATCTTCGGCCACCGCTAAGTAAAAAGTAAAATAAAAGAACTGCAAAGACAGGGGCCCGGGGAATTGAAGTGGCTGTTGTTTGAGAAAAAAAAGGAACGAATTGCAGTAAGCTATGCAAATTTTCTTGTTATTGTAGTGGCTGGTGTTGCTGCTTTTTCTTTAGCAAATCAAAGCCGAAGCGGCTAAGGAAACCAGGAAAGGCAGCAGCAGCATCAGCAGCCGGAGCCACTCCTGCGATGTCCTGTTGCGTCGGGTAGAAGGAAATCGTGCGGCAGCTGTTCCAGCACTTACCACGCTCCGGCTTTTCCCGATTTCCCAGCACTCGCTGCTTCCTCCGGCTTTTCCTTTTGCGCTCTCCTGCCATTATTTCTGCATGCTCCACACGGCGCCCCGTCCTGCGGGATTCCCTCCTCAGCCTTTGTTGGAACATCCCCATCCCTATTCCCTTGCCCGTCTCTATTGTGCCGCTCCTGCTGCTATTTGTTTGATTGTGGAAATATTTGCATGCCAGTATAGTTTTTATTGGCACAGCGTTGACACTGATAAGTTCCCCTCGGGCCATACCGCTCCAAGCCCTCCCATTGTTGTCCGCTTAAAATTAAATAACACTGAGAGCGGAGTGCGATGAGTGGGTGCTGGGAAGACCTCCGGAATATTAATTAAATCTTTTGGATATTCCCCCCTGGACCGCATCGTTCATGGCGCCTTGCACCTTCTGCTTCTGTTCTCCGGCTCCGTGCTTTGATATTGCCCCTTTGGCTTCTGTCATTCGATTTGCACAGCAAACACTGTGTCAGAATTCGACCAAAGGGAACTGGCGACCAATAAAAAATATTGAATTTCAACTTGTTTGGAATCTGACAACACACGGGGCAATTCAACATGACCAAGGAGTGTGAGGAAAGTGGTTAGTATCAGAAACTATAATTAAAATAAGTAACTTAACGACTTTAATTGCTTTTACAACCGTTTAAATTTAATTTAATGGTTGTTGATTAATAAAATATACACCTGAAATAAGGTACCATTAAAACTGACACGTGGAAACATCGATAAGAATGCAGCCCGAACGATATTGTTTTTGATCGGGCGTAAGTGAGGAAGAGTAAGAGTAGAGTACACTTACACTTAGAAAAAGTTAAGGAACCCTGCAGTACCTGTCATCAACGTTTCATCAACAGGTCATCAAAAAAACTTCATTGTTGTTGATGAATCATCGATGAAATTCCATAAAAACTAGTGATGAAATTAACATGGGCATGTCCTAGGCTGTCATCAGTGATACATTCATCAATGATTCATCAATATTTCATCGATGATTCATACAAATTTCATCAACATTTCGCCATTTCGTGTATTATTAATATATTACGCCGTGATAACAATAACAGATGACAATTATGCAAATTAAAATTTAATATATTACTAAGATCGGCTTTATATTTTAAATCGCATATAATGTGCTTTGTAAACCTTATCTATAGCTTTACTGGATTTATTATCAATTCGCTTTATTCTCGGCGGCTGGCGAAGCTGATTTCTTCTGCCAATTAAAATCTCTCCTTTAATCTTCCCATCAGCTCACGAAATCACAGCTGTATATTTTTTTTGATCTGGCGCTTTTTCGCTTACAAAATTTCATTAGTCTTGGTAGCCGACCGAACTAAAAGTCAGAAATTTGTTCTTGCTCTTTTCGTTTTGATTTTCCCTCATGGAATTTTTCCGTCGATGTTAGTACTATGTTCTACCATAATAATAAGTGATATTAGAGTAAAATTTATTGCCCCTCTCGTTTGAACGCTCCCGTATTTTTAAAGCACAGCATTGAGAATGTGAGACAATTCAAAGCTCCGCCAAACACGCACTGTAATTGAACTCCGGCTTATGAAGGAGACATAAAAAAAATTAAAAACAAACGAAATCCGTGCCTCCTACACTGCCTAATAATAGACGAAATGGCAAAGCGACAGACTGAGGAAGGCACTGAAAGGGAAAAAAAAGAAAATGTGATGCCAATGGTCTGCCTATTTCAGATGCATGTGAAATGGAATTGAAAACATGCTGAATACACGAAAAAATTTAGGGGAACTAATGGGCATTTGGACTCGAAGGTTAATTATCTGGCACAACTATATTATTATTTTTTTTTTTTCGAACAACTGTTTTGGATAAGGCTAGTGGTGACAGTTCTGAAAGATAGAAAGAACAATGGCCCGATAGCACAAAGCAAACGTAATCGATATATTTGACGACAAAAATAAATATCAAAGCTCTCACATTTCTTATTAATAGCGAATCGAAATATTAATCCAAGTTCTTGCCGTCAGGCCTTCTTTTTTTAATATGTTCTACTCGGCTGCCGATATGTTTAATAATTAAGCGAAGCGAAGTCATTACCTTATGAGACTCGTTAGCAAATATGCCCGCGGCTCTGCGAGGCATCGGCATATTGAAGCGCCCGCACAAAGAGGCCTCCTCCTGTGGGTCCTGTGTCCATTCATTAGAGGACATCGCATTTCGCGCGACGCAGTCAATGTCATTGCACATTTTGGCTAGCAAACAGACGGCAGCCGTTAGATTTGAAATCATCGCGTATTCGGTTTCATTTGCTCCCCACAGGCGTGCGTGAGGATCGGTGCGTGTGTACGTGCCAGCGATGGCTGAAACTCATTTCGGGCAACGGCATGCCTAATAAAATATTTATTCACCGCCCAAACAGGTGCGAAATTTTAAATGCAAGCATTTGCTTTTTACACTCTCCTGTTTTCGTAATGTAATGTAATTTTATTTACTTATACATTCAGACGCAAGGAGCGGGAATTGTCGCCCGTCGTCCTCTGCCCGCTTTTGAAATTATTTTTGTGCTTTGCCGCGCGTGGCCCGAACCGAATTTGCTTCCCTCTCGTTTCATTTCGTTCAATTTGCGCTCATAGGTCGGAAATGATTCCGAGTGTGCACTTCATTAACAATCAGGGATATGTGCGTGCTTATCGGCTAATACGTGCGTGGGGCTTCTCTCTTTTATTTGTAAATTCGCACTGCATATTTTCTGTTTCGCTTTTTTTATATTTCCACTTTATTCATTATTAAATTTCAGCACTGGAAATTGACGCCTGTCCTGCCCGGGGCGCGTGTTGTTAGGGAACCGGGGATTTCATTGAATCTGTTTATCTTTTTTCATGTTTCTCATTTTCTGTTTATGCAACAATTAGTTTTGCCCCTAATTGAAAAGGTCTGTCATGGCCCTGGCAGTTGAAATTTGTTGAAAAACTTAACGGAAATGTAATTAAATAAAGTTGAAATTACACAGCAGTGCAGCACAACCTATTAAATATGTTCGATCCCTTAGGTAATATTAGTGTTATTATTTAAATAATTTAATAAATAAATCGAGTACATTTTTAATCAGAGCATTTTCTTTAACCTGAAGAAAAAATGGGGTTTTTACCTTTAAAGATAAAGACAAAGGTAAGGGAAAGGTCTATAAAGATATCCTTAATAAATGTGGAAAATAGGTTCAAGGATAGTTTTAAGTATACTTGCCAGCTTTGAAAAGCTTAGCAAACTTTATTCATAATTAAATCAGCATCTTAATTTCTGTTGAATTTAAAGAATTTTGGCTGTTTTGCCTTTTGAAGGTAACTGAAAATTGTCCTCGTTCTCGGGGTACATTTTCGGCATTCCCCATTTTTTGCCCTCAGTTCGACCTAAAAAGAAAATTTGCAAAAGAGAGCATATTTCACTTATCATCCACTTTACACGCAACATCAACTAGTCTACTTGTCTCGCTGTATCTGTCCGCCCCAAAAAAAAAGGCAGAAAAATATTTGTTTATCTCGGCACACACATCTAACTGTGTTAGGCAACATGGCTGCATTTCCTGCCATCCTTTCGCCGCACTCCAACCTCGGGCGAATTTGAAACCGAAAATGGGGAAATATGTATGCGAATCCTTGGCTTGCCTCAGGCGTGTTGTTTTTCTGTTCTGGCTTTGATTTTGATTTATGTTGCAGTAAACACAGCCAGCCGAAGTAGAAGAAATGGCAGTCGCCGTGGAACAGCCCCGGCAACCTCATTTGCTACTTACTTTATCGCATCATTTCGCCATGGAGCACTGGAACCGCCAGGACCTCAGCCAGCAGACAACGCATGCCAACGCATGGAAGTAGTGATTTTTTTCGGCTCTGCTTTTGTTGTTCCGCAGGATTCTCGCAGGCGACATGGTAAATGTTTGCCATCCCTCGAAAGCTTCTCACATAATTGTGGTGTCGGTTGGCGGTGATGAAAATGCCAACAACGGAAGAGCATTTCTTGTTTCTTATACCGCATTCAGCTGCAGAGTGTCCTTTACCGCGAATTCAGGAGAAAGAGCACTAGTATTTTTTTCATAAACTGCCTAGGAAATGTAGTTTGTTCAAATATATAAATAGATATCGTTAATATTAATTTCGTTATCCAAAGAATTATTTATTTATACAGTTTTTTTTTATCAGTTTAAAAGGACTTGCTTGCCTAACAATTAAACTATCCTCCGGATAGTGTATAGCATTCGCATTGTGGGTGTTTTCTCTTTATAAAAGGCAACATTTGGCAAAGCGACAAACTTGCTTTTAGCCCAACTCGAAGCTCTGTGATATTTACTTATACGTTTATGTTGGGGGGCAAAACTACGCGTAACGCTTTGTTTGACTTGAATTTATGGTGATGTTTCTTTTTTACTTCAACTGCTTTTTTGGCAAACTCCCAGCTGACTCATGGCGAAGTGCCTGAGCCTGGCAGACACTGTCTGGCCTGTTCCGGGAACTTTTTCCACAAATTTTTAATTTCTTTGGCTCGACACAATAATTTACACACACTTCCAGCTGGCTGCTCGGCCATAAAATCCTTGTTTGACTTGCATTCCGGCCAATAATTATGTTTGCACATTTCATGTAGTCAGCGGCACTGCTTATTAAAATTTATATGACAATTCGTTAGATTGTTGCCCCGTCCCAATAATTCATACGCGTTTTTTTACTGCCGGAGGAGGTTCCTTTGTCACATTTTTGGTTTTATTTGTCATTCCTTCCTGTGCCTTGCCTTTAACATACATATGCCCATAAAAATTGATTGCATACTTTTTGGCTGCTGCGCCTGTTTATGTGGCTAGTGAGCCGCATAGCAGTACTAAAAAGTCCTATCTGGGGATGACTTCATACTTTTTATGATTTTAATAGTGAGCTCGCAAAAAACCGAGATGTTTCTCGATCATAACTTTCCGCTTTTATATTGATGTCGTTATGTTCCCTGAATAACTTTGTATTCAATACTTTTAATGAAGTTTCAGATTTCTATACGTAACATGTGCACAGTAAAGTCTTATCTATGATGGTAAATTTTTATAGACTAAGATCAAACATTGAATTATTATTTATAATTTACTTATCCACTTGCTTATTAAAAGCTTCCTTAAATTCGGTAAGTAATATTTATTTTAACCCTCAAGCTTAAATCCAATCCACAACCATAAGGCAGCTTCAATGTTGTGGTCCAGCTGCCTTTACAAAAGCCTAATTGCCTTGCCTGACAAGGACTCCTGACCAACAGGGCAGCTTAAGAGCTTCCCTTCCGAATTCCACAAGCATAAATCGAAAAACTCAAAACTAGAAAGCACCAAAGAATAACCATAACCACCGGTTTTAAAAATGGAGTTTGCAGCGCTCCAAAGGGAATTTTCCATTAACGCACGTGTGCTCGAGTCGAAGACCAAGACCTGTTCTGCTTGCCACATTGCAACACCAGCAACAAAAACAGCAAAAAAGGAATTGGGGAAGTCTGAGCCAGAGTTAGGAGGGGCTGCCGCATCGCAAACTGACTGACAAAACCTCAACGTGCCACTAAAAGCATAATCATGCACTTAACTAAAGCCCGGCAAAGGAAGCTGTAAGCGTGCGGAGGCGGGGTGTTCCAGGTGCCGAGTTAACGCACGTAGAACTTAAGTCATCATCATATAAATAAAAATTTATGACTTTAAATGTGTTTCTGCGTGTGTAAGTTTGTTTGTTTGTTTGTTTGCCGGCTTGTGGCCTGTGGTTGCTGGGGTGTGTGGTGGCTCCCCGAGTCATGGTTTATCACCGGGGGAGGAGCTTCCGAGTTGGGGGAGTGCCGACGACGACATGCGTGACTCTGTCGAAAGGGTAAGAATTTAAAAATGGTGTGGCAACCAGGTGAGGATTTGTTGGCAAACACAGAAACTTTGGGAAATGCAAGAAAAATTATATAAAATATTCACGAGTGTCACAAACATTTAGGCAAAGTGATGCAAGTCAAAAAGCCGGGAAGTGTTTCAAGGGAGTAAGCAGAGGTTTTTTTACGAATCATATGTTATATAAGAATATATTTATATTTATCTTGTACTTCTGTTAAATAAGTTTAAATAAAAGAATGTGAAAATAGATTTCAGATTAAGCCACACTAAGACTCTTTAAAGTTTGATTAGCCATTCTTTATTATACCATTATTATTACCAGGCTATATTCTCTTATTAATCTTTTAAATATATATTTGGTTAGAGATTTGCTATGTAATTGCTATTAAATAAATATTTTCCATTAAAAAGTTCCTCTGAATCGCAACTACAGCGCCTTCGATGACCTTTCAAGTGTCCCTAATTACACAAAAATATTCATGGGAAGCATCTTGCAGCTTACGAGTTCCTTCACAATTATGACAAGCGACAGCTTTTACTTTCTCGTACTTAAACGTATCCTGAAATGTAAATTTCAGCTGCGAGCGGGGAGATGGTAATGCGAGAAACTAACAAGAGAAAGCCGCTTGCCGGGCTACTTTTCAAGTTAAAGTTATTATCCTGGGGCGGAGCCACTTGCAGGACTCGGCCCGTTCCCTTTTGTGTGCGACCCCATGCCAGACTTGACAAAACTCGGCAGACTTTTGAATAAATTTTCAATCTCCAGGACAACGGGTCGTGGGCCAGCAAGAACGGGGATCGCAGAGCAAGGAGTGAGGAGTGACAGGGGAACAACAAGAGGGAAAATCAGCATTATGAATATGTAGCTACATCTGCTTGAATGTATCTGCCCCTGTGTTCGTGTTGTTGGCTAAGTGAAAAGCCAAAGCCGAGTTGCGCCTGCAACATTTTTAAAAGCGGCTTTACTCTCCCCCTAAGATGCCAGGCAACTTTATTAAATTTTTTTTCGGGGCTGGCTAAAACTTTCCCCCAGCTGCAGCCGACAATGGAAAAGAACTATCCGAGCTCTGGGATGGAAGTTCTCTGGCTTGCATCCTCTTGCACTTCTTGTCCGGCTTGACGTTCCCCGTTAAATGCTTTTAGCCGCTTTGTGTTGGGAACTTTTGCCAGAAGTTTCCGAACTGGCTGAGCCGAAATGTGATTTAATTTCTGTTGATTCGGGGATAAGCAATTTTAAATAATTAAGCCACTAAACAGCTGATAACAAATCCCCAATTAAACCAAAGACAATTAAATTTAATGCCCAGTTCCCAAGGAGGAGAAATGTCTCCGTGCCGCCGAGAGCGAAGTGCGACCATTTCTCTTTGTGGTCAACCGCCATTAACGTTTATTACACCCACCAAGTGCCGGCAAAAACCAAAGAGCACAGGAACCGAAACCGAAAGAAGGCTCCAAATGGAAAAAGCAAACGAAATAAAGAAGGCAACAACAATGGCAATGGGCGAAAAAATATAATTAAAAATAAACATTACGCGGCGACAGACAATGAGAAGAAGCCCGAGAAAATTCACAAAACCACCACACAGAAAAAAAGAAAAGAAAACCAAAGAAAAGGCGACTGAAAAAAGCAAGAGATGTGTAATAAAATGAAAGCGGCAGCCAGGTGAAAATTGCATTAGTCTGAGCCAAAGGAGATAAGGACAAAGGATCGAGGGTTTTTGTGCAGCAGCATTTTAGGCGCTTAATTGAGCGTTTTAGTTATGCTAATTGTTTGGGAACAACAAGACACAGGCTAATGGACACTGTTCCACTACCCCAGCACCCCAATTTCAGCTCGCATTTATTGCTGGCCATTTCTTACAAGTGGAGGAGAGCCCGAGATCATTAGGACCTGGGGGCATGATATGCTGACAAATGTGTGCCAATTAATTGTGTTATTGTGTGGAAAGAAGAGATGATTAAAGTATGGGAGCGTAACATCACCCATTCAGGTAACCATTAAATGAAGATGGAAGAAAGGCAATTATTCAGTTATGTGATCTGTAAGTGGAGAAGCATTTCCCATATTTTCTTGCTTAATTAAATACAACCACTTACCTTTGAGCACTCCGAAATAAAACAACACATTTATTTTCTCTTGCTTTGGTTTTTATTTTGATTATCTACCGTAAATACTTATATGATACATATCTCCATTGTTTTTCTCCTTCCGCTTCATTTATATAATATATACAAATACAATACATATATACTTTCACATATATAGGCAATATTTAGACTTAATAGCTAGTCGCTTACGTTTGCCATTCAACTCATTTCATTTGGGTTGCTTGGGCAATTACATTTAGGCGTAGTATGTATATATAACTTTACATAATACATATACATATATATATAAATACCATTTATATGATTTATAAATAATCTTGACTTTGATATAAACTTTAATGTAAGGAGAACAAAAAATTAAAAGCTTAGCACAACATTTTTCTGGTTTTCCGAACCCGGAGTTGGCAGTTTGGTGTCGAAATGGCTCCAAGGACCAAAGATCTACGTTAGTTTAAAATTTCTAAAGCCTTTCAATATGTCTGCAAACTTCGAGTAAGAGTGCAATGGAAACCAATTCGCACCGCCTGTTTCGGGAAAACTAAACCGATGGAATTCGCAGCATTTATGATGAACTAGCGCTAGGCTTGTATTTAGTATATTTCTCCTTTTCGTCAGGGGTGCCACATAGAGCTCTGAGACTTCAAGTCACCTGAAAAGGTGTCTAAATCCTAACCGAATCGAACTGTATTTTTTATGCATAATTTCCTATGTTTAGATCCCTTTTCATGTGAATGGAAGTCACTGGAGGGCTTTCTCTGTGGCTTCCCTGATTGTCTTGTTCGGCTTTTGTATTTTTCCTTAAATGCATTCGAAGTTACTTTGAGCTAGCTGAAACGAGTGTCTGGTGTGTTAGTGTAGGTGTGTAAATATTTAGATACATTTAGCAGTTGCTTTGGGTCTTGGCCTTGGGCTAAACTCCACCCACATCCCCTATCTATGCTGGACTCCCACATCCGCTTCCGTTTCCGCTCCCGTCCCTGAAATGTGGCACTCAAGTTCCATGACAATTGAATCATGTTAATTGCCCAACGCCTCTCCTGTTGATGCTGCTGCCGGTGCTGCATCCTTGCCAGCTGCACTTTGACACCCGCAGGCGGCAGCTCCCGTCCAGCTGCAGCACTCGCACCCGCATCTCCCCGGGCTTTGTCCGGCGGATTGAGCGCCGCCTATTGGTGGGGAGGCTCCGGCTGCTGCTGCCACCGCCGGCCTTTGTCATCGCCTCCAACGGCGACACTAATTGCCCTCCGACTGCCCAGCTGAGCGCCGCCATCAGTGATCCCCCGCCCAGGGCCAGTAGCGCCCAGGATTGACTCTGTCCCGGACGCGAGCCCGTCGAAGAGCCAGCGCCCCGCCAGGCAGCGCCGCCGTCCTCCACGCCGCCCTCTGTGCCGTCGTCTTCTTCGCCTGAGGAATGAAAGAGAAAGTCTAACGAAAAATAGAAGGAAACGCAGACAAGGCAGGGCATGTATTCGCTGTATTCTGGTAGTTCGCTTTGTTCACCTGTCCAGCTACAGTCGAACTTGGCCAAGTCGAAACAATAGCTTCTTGGAGAAGTACTTCAGAGATTATTGGTTATAAAAATTATAGGTAATACAAAATGGTAATAAAATTTGAAAACTATTTAAAAATATTTACTTAAAATCTTTGAAAGAGGCAAATATTTTTCAATCTTTGGCAAGCGTTTGCCATCGAAGTTCTAGATTCTAGGTTTCTGAATTGTGTATTACATACCCTCTTATAGAAGGTGCTATAATTTCATAAAAACAAACAAATAAGATAAATAATAAACGATTTTAAACCTGAGTAAAATAAGTAAATACTTGTACGAGTTCTTAGTTACTTTATTTTAACGTTACTCAATTAATAAGCTTTAACTTGAAAAACTTTAAATGCTCGCTTCCATTAATTAAAATAAAAGAAATATATCTTAAAATTGTTTGTTTTGAAATCCAAACTCATGATGTTTTATTACGGAGGTTATAGTGTATCTGTTACTAGGGACTTTCGACTTATCAAAGTTCGTCTGTAGCTGGGACTTGGACTTTTTCGAGTGCTCGTGTTCTGTGAGTGGAGTGTCCGGCACTAATTGGCAGCTTAACTCACCCTGCAGCTGTGTCAGGTAACTGTTCTTCTTGCTGTGGAACTGCTCGTCCTCGTGCAGCGTGTACTGGTCGTAGAACTCGTCGGGACTGACCTTGTTTCCGCTGGCCCCGCTTCCATACTTGCCGAAGGGATCCACCTCGAGGATTATCTTCTCCGTGGTCTTCCAGTAGACGTCGTGAAGCTGGGCACTGCACCGCAGCTGTTGGAGTAGAAGAATTGACGAGTCAGGGGAGTTTCCAATAGCCATCCCTAAAAGACCCAACTCACCTTCAGTTTGCCTTTCTCGAAGTGCTGATCGGTGACTACGAAGTGGATGCCCACAATGGCGGTTTGCATGTCGTTGTGGGGATCCTTGAGCAATTTATGGTGACGCACGTGCGAGGGATTTACCTGCGAAATCGAATTTTAATATTGTTATACAATTCAGAAATGCTGCGGGATAATAGGTCTGCATTTGGGAGTTCATTTTTAGATTTATAAATACAGTTCAAGCAATCTGATATTTTTTGATATATCTAAATATATAAAGACTTTTTTGCAAGTTATATTTCCAGTAAAAAATACTTATTTTGGTTCAAATATTGAACCAAGGTACCCAGTTTCCTAGCTCTGGCTTAGTATCGGAAAATCGCTTTCCTTGACATTTCTTTTCGCCCGTTTTATGGCCCGACCTGGGACCCGTGAATTTGATTGACTTTCATGGCTGCAAATTAATTTGCCTTTCCCCCAAAGTCGTCCACTCGCTGCTTGAATCGATTTGAACTTTTTTTTTGTGTTTTTTGCGTTTGTACAGCAATCGGTATCTAGTGGTTCGTGTTACGCGCTTATTCCGCTGGTTTGTCGGCTGGTTTTGGCGGTATGTTTTTGTTTGGCTTATTGTTTAAGCGCATTTTGTGGCCTGCAATGCTGCTGGCTGGAACGGGGTTGAGTGGTGGCAGGGTAGAGGACGGGGGAATTGGGACAGCTTCGCACAAGCAATCAACCGAGCGTGGCCAACTCAACTCAATTCGACAACCAATTCGGCGGCATTCGCTTCCCCATTCAAACAGTGCGCCATACTGGTATGTGTAGGTGTGCAGCTTTGCATGTGTGGGTGTGGGTGCTGGTGCCCACGTGTGTGTGTGTGTGTTGTTAGCTTTGTTTTCCCATCCGAACACCACCGACCACCCACCACCCACCACCCGCCAGCTGCCGCGCACTTTCCGGTGTGGCTCCTATTATGCAGCATCAATAAGCATTGTTTGCCATTGAGTGATGCTGAAATTGCCGCTGCCTGATGCCTTCACACTGTGCACAGGAAAAAATAATGTGGCCTATCAGAAATTAGTTAATACAACAGATGAAATCAAAATTTGAGAATTTAAGGGGAATAATTATCTATACTCTTATAGATCCATCTGAGCAATAAATACTAAGAAACTGTCTTGACATATATATGCTTCCAATCTTTGCACGGAAACGAATTATCTACTGGTAAGGATTTTATATGCATTTATATCCCTATATTACTATCCCACAAGTACAAATATTGCCTATCATATTTCGACAGATCCTTACAGATACTTACAAAAAAAATGACAAAATGGAATTTAAGAAATTCATGTTCTGGATAAAGTCTGCACTAAAAACTGAATCAAATATAGTTACTAAGAATATTTATTTATTCATTTATTAATGCTTTGGGTTTCTTTCCGGTGTATGGCAAAAACTCTCTCCCTTCTGCCTATTCCAGTTCCCCGAAGTTACTGTGAGTGTTCCGGTGTTCGCAGGATACGTAAGCTAATTACTTAGGCAGGTGAATTTTATTATTTCAGTTTCCATATGCCTGGCGTGAGGCTTACGCCAAATTTAACTCGATTCAGTTGCGGGGAATCCTCCTTTGTGCGTGAAAATTTCCAGTGGAGAGGCTCGAAAGGGCGATTCATTTACCCATTGTTTGAAGTGTATTTCAGTTTATAATTCGAGTCAACTGGTTGGTTATAGCTCTAAACTCTCAGTTACAGTTCATCATCATCTGCATGCTGGGACTATAATTTGCAGCCAAAAAACCCTTCCGAAAGCGCTGGCAACTGACATCTACAATTAGCGGGCGTGGGCGCCACGACAAGTGGCCAAAATAATTGAGAAATGTAAAATGCAAAACTGCGAAAATTGTCCCCAGACTCGAGGGCCCGCGCCCTTAATTCCGCACATTTCCCAGGCCCATTTCCGTTTTCCCCAATCGTCCAGATATGCATATGGAAGCGCGGTGCCTACAAAAAATTACACCTAAATTTGACGTTCCCAGTGCCGCATGGGCGGCATAATGTATGGTTATGAAGGGGGCGTGTCGCCACTGCGTTGATCTCCACGAATGCGTGTGTTTTTCTGGTAATTACAGAGGGGGCTTAACCCTTTAGCCCCATCCGCCCATCACCCCGCCTGGAAAACAGACGCATAAATTCCGGGCAGATGCCAGCGCTTGAAAACAAGAAAATTGTGTTTGCATAATATCGAGCCCGACCAGGGGCGTAGACCTAGGGGATTGGTGGAGGATGGTGGGTAGGGGGCGGTTTACTCACCTCTTCATTATTCACTGTCCATGTGAGATTGGCCGCCGGTCGCGAGTGACGCGATGTGCAATTACCTCGCAATATGTCGCCGACCCGATATCGGGAATGGATGCCCGTTATGAGGGGCGCGTTGTGCGGCGGTTCTGCAGGCGAAAAGAGAAAAAGATGAAAAGTAGAAAAGGAGAGATGGCATCAGTTCACAGGTGGACCGGATCGATTGTCACTATATTTTTGATACTCTGCGGCGCACAGAAAACCAGAATCCGAGCCAAACTCTGACCCAGCCTGTCGGCCTGTCATTTGGGACTGGGCCGTGGGGCCAGCATCTGCTAGTGTGTGGGTGTGCTAGTGAGTGTGCGTCAAGGCCCATTTCATAATTGAAATAATTACGAGTTCTCCTGGCCGGAGTGAGTCGGAATTTTAATTTGCACTTTGAGGAGACTGAAATCCCAAAAATGCCCCAGCTATGCAGTTGGAATCTAAGGCCAGCACTCTAAGGGATATTTTTCCAAGACCGTAAAGATAGGTTAAGTCGATTGCCCCGACTATGGGATACCTGAGGTCAGTTTCTCGTACCTTAAAAATGAATTTAGCTATGTCTTGAGCAGTTTGTAAACCTTGCAGCAGTGCTAACCGAAGACATTAGATCATTAATAATAAATGGCTTGCATACTGCAATACAAATGTATGGCCGTTTGGCATCTTAGTTATTTAGCGCTTTATATACCTTTTCTGAAAATGCTCCTCTGGCCTGGCATATCACTGTTGATGAACATTTTTACTAGTTTTAATAGGATCGATTATTTCCTAATAAAATTCTGGATTTGAGGTATATATTAGGCTCTCAAACTTTCCCCGATCTCCTTGTTTTCTAAACACGTTCCCATTAACCCAGCATACCCTTGTTCCCCAAAACCAAAGATGGGCAAAACTAATTTCTCTTACTGTCCATTATCCCCGAAAGTCAGAACGAAAACCAACCGTCGCACACATCCGCATATGTGGCACATAAACATGAAATAGACACTTCCAAAAGTTTGTCAAGCCAATTTGAGCTCACCTACGTCAACATATCCTGGCCGGAACCCGAGGTCCTCCTCCTCCTCCTCCTCCTCCTCCTAACAGCCCACACAGTCAGTTTGGCAGTTTATTGACCGTCTCCGGACTTTGGCAAAACATTTGCTCCGAAGGCCTTCACTGTGTTTGCCGGCTTAAATGTCTTCATCTTTATCTCGTTTACCCGCAAATTTGTTTGTATTTTGTCTGCTTAACTGCCAAAACATTCGAACTCGGAGTTTATTTTTAAGTTTTATGTCCACAAACCCCACACACATTTTGAGTCCGTCTATGAGTGTCTGGGTCTGATCCCGGACTTGGTCCGGCCAATTGAATATGACAGCCCGTCGAGTTGGCAAGTTTGTCTCTGGCTTTGGCTTTGGCTCCGCCGCCTTGGGGGAGTTTAAGTTTCCTGGCCTTTCGACAAGAGAAACACTTGAACTGAAAATTAATTTACTTTGGCTTTTCACATTTTTGAAGATCCCAAACTAGTTGAATATTTGCACTCGGAAAACTTAAAGGAAAGGGCCTGGACCAACGAAAACTCTTTAATACTATCGCCGCGAAAATGTCAGCGGATGTCGCGACTGTCCTTTCACTTACCAATAACTTCCAATTCGGCTGCCGCTATTAATGTATGAAATGAGGGCGCATCCGCAGATACTTCGCAACTGTATTTACCGGATGTAGCCATTGTTACCGATTCGAGCACCAATTGGCTCTCGTTCGAGGACACGCGCTGCAAAAAAGTTAATAAAAGCAAAGGAGCTGTGAGTGCGAGCGCACAGAATGGACATTTTTTTGTATTTTATAAATACCCATAGCACCCATATAACCATATTTATTTCAACGCAACGCAAACGTTGGTTGTTGATGAAAAATTGTTCAATAAATGTATCTTGCAGGATTGCTTCCGGCTATATATGTTTGCAAATAAAAGAGTACATATCCTTATTTTTATGGGGCCTATACCTTTTTTTTATGGGACTGATTGATATCTTCAGTCCATATTTTTATCATTGGCATACAAGGAAGTTAAACAAAATAATTAATCTCTTAAATAGGTTTTTAGCATAAAAATAATTTATTTTAAATATTTTTACTGTATATTTTTTTGTGCCAAACTGAACGCTCGACTTGTTCCATTGTTTAGCTATAAAGCCCAACTGAATTAATAAAAAAATTCACACTTTTCCGGATTGAGCGAATATTTGCTTGTCCTTTTTTTTCGCTGTTCAAAAACAGTTTTCATTGTTTTTCTAACATTCTTGTTTATATATTGCATACTTCCCTCGCTTTTTTTTCCCTTCCTTTTTAAAGAATTTCCATTCTTTATTGGTGGCAAACATTTCTATTCTCACTCTATTTTCTCCATTCTAACGCAAAATAGCTCTTCATAGGCAAAAGAATATGGTTTTGTTGTCTTCATTGTCACATGAGTTGGAAAAATAAATTTGAATGAAAAATACGTATACACACAAAAGCCGTACGCAAATAAATAAAATGCCATCGTGTTTCTTTATATGCCTGAATAATTTTCGAACCAATTTAAAAATGCCAATATTTATTGAAAAATATTGCCAGCTAGCCCGAGCGCATTTCGAAACTAAAAAACAAAGGCTTGAGACTCGAAAGGGAATCTAAATGCACGTTTTTGTTTTTCCGGCTCGCAACTGCCGTGAAGCGGAAGTTAAAAACCGTGTTTTGATTTGATTGTGCATTGAAATTTCACATGTGTCTGCTCCTCCTTGTTAACTGTAGCGTTTCGTTCGATCTGGGTGCCCTGGAAATGCAAATGTTTTACATTGTTGAGGCCGCAACCCGTTTAGTTTGGTTTAATTTATTTTTCTTCCTTCCTTTTTTTCGCCCTCCACTCTTTTTTTTGTCGACTGTGCAAATGGCATACCGAAAACCAAAACAAGAATCTGTGGCATGTATAGCTTCGTTGGCCAGATTTATTGGAATAATATATGTCGGCAGCTAAAAATAGGCACTTGCAAAATAGTAGAAACGGATTTCGATGATATATTAAGAAAATAATCAAGGGGTTTTAGGGGTTCGTAGCTGGCAAAGAGTGGTATTTACTGAAAACGTGACTATTGGCTTGTATATTATTAAAAATGACATAAGCTCGTATCAAAAAGTCTGACACAGGATATTTAAAGTTTAAGGTTCTTCCATGTTTCGTACAGTTTTTAAATTACAATTTCGGTTTCGCCTTCGAAATGATAGATTATCGGAAACTAAAAAATACAATCGAAATGAATCAAAACCTAGGAGCAAAAGTAATTTATTCCTTTTGTAAGTTGCACTTGTATTTTATTTTGCTTATACATATTTACACAGGGTACCTTTTGTTTCTGTCTTTCAGATTGCTACTGTGACTAAATAAAAGGAGAAGGTCATGACGAAAGGAGAATAGTAATAGATGCTCTTGAATTATGCTAGGTAATTACCACATATTTCAATAGACTGAAAAGAGAATTAATTTGCTACATTTAGACACATTTCTTGCAGGCAAAGTACTGTTCAATAAACGGACAATACAAATTGGAATTTTTGGCATGGCTTCTGATTTCTATATATAAAAAATTGACTAAATAATGTAAGCCTTAATTCAATATTTAGTTATATATTTAAGTTACTGCTTTTATTATTATGTCAAAATAATTATGATTTTATTAAATAACCTTCGTTTATATACTGATGTGTTAAGAACTGTGCCAACTTAGAAGCTAAGAGTTATTTGCGCTATTTAATTTTTAGGAGATCGCAGTTGTCAACTTACTCTGACTTTCAGTCCGGGGAAGTGAAAGATCTTCATCGGCGGCGTCTCCTTGGGCGTGTAGCGGTAGAACTCGCGCCTGCCCCGATACCATTTCACGGAGTACAGGCTGTCGTCCTCGATATCGTAGAAGCATTTGAGGATGGCCTTGTCGCCGCGCTTGACCGCGTGCGGCACTCGCACCCGGACATCCCTCAGAGCGGCGGTCAGGCCTGAAATGAGATGAAACAATAACACGGGAAATGAAAAACAAACCTTCAACAATTATGTTTAATTATTTAAGGCAATAATGCTTTCAGCGAAAAGGGACTGAACAAACAACTCCCGCGGGCCATGCCTAATAGAAATCAACTGGAAGCGATAAAAAATCATCGCGCTTCTCATTTTTAATTCACCATTCGCTTTTTTATTTTATTATCAATTTTTTGTCGTTTGTTTGTTGTCGCCGCGCTTCTTCATTTTGTTTTACGGCGTTGTGCATAATTTATGATGGGCATTTTGAGCTTTATTATTTGGACTTTTTATTAAATAAATCCCAAACGGATTTTATTGACTCGACAATTCCCACGATGTTTTGGATGCCTGCTGGCCTGGGAAAGAGCTTTACCCTTTCTCTTTGAGAAAGTATCCGGAATCATAAACAGCATTTACGACCCCTGCATTTTTATTGTTTGATATTAAATATTTTACTAAGCTGGGTAATAAAATTTTTATAATTAACACGGTCTACCCACCCCATCGGAGAGATTTGAAATTATTTATTTACAATAAATATTTTCCATTAATATTGTTTGAAAGAGTAACTCCACACCGACTTCTGTCGAGCGAAAAATGAGAATTTTTAATATCTAGTCTGATCACGTATTGACATGACTTTCGGCATGGTTTTATACCACAAATCTCTAACTGAACACTCACATCCAGACACTCTCCCATCCATATGTAGGTATATTTTAATATATATAATGCAGAATGTGGCTGACATTTGTACACATGTCTGATTCCCAGTTTTATAGCCAGGACGTTTTTTAGGTCCAGCTTTGGCAGTATAAATCAGCTTAAACCAATCGAAAGGGCAGGAAAAAGCCTGTTCCACCTGTTTGAATTTATCGCTTTCCCTCAATAAAATATGAATAAATTGTTCCCTGATTATGTGAGATGAAATTAAAAATCATTTTTATCTTCTTTCACTTCTCGTGTCGTAAAAATGGGAATTTTGCCGAAAGGCGATCAGACATTTGACGGATATTCCCAAACCCTGCAGAGGCAATAAATTTTGCACTTTATGGTCAGCATAAGCTTTTGATTGAAATTGAGAGCTTAATAAAAATGTTTGGAACAAAAGAGGACATTTATGGACAGGACATGGATGGAAACCATCCATGTTATTCAAAGAATATATTTCTGCTTCAGAAATTAAATTAAGGAATGATTGTTTTGTGGTTCTCCAGAAAAGCCTGTCAAAACTAATTTTATATTCGACACAATGGTTTTGAAATCACTTTGAAAAATGTCTGAAAGTATGCAATACAAAATTTTAGTCACTGCACATTTGTTTCTTTTTAAGATGACTTTTTCTGTAGCATAGTTTTAGACACCTTTTTAAGTGATTTTAAAACGGTAATGGTCTCTGTTGCTGCCTCACCTTCAAATTTTATTTTTGATTCTTTTATCCTTAATGAAATAATTCCATTATAGCAAAACAACCAATTCAAACCACAAAGGTCTCAGGATACAAGGTTCTCTAAATCTAAACCTCTGTAACCTAATCAAACCTGTCACGACCCGGGTGGCTCTTCATTATCACGAAACTGAAACCACAAAAAATGGAAAACTTCCATCAACAGAGCTTCACATTCGAGACACACACTCGCAGTCAGGCTGCAGCTCAACATCCCCAATTCCCCAGTCATTGGATTAGACTTTCTGGCTGCTCCACTGTCATTTAGCGCCTTCTGCCCTCTCTGTGACTCTGAGGATCTGTGGCTCTGTGGCTCTGGGGCGCCCATTTCATGCCACACTAAATAGACAAGGTTGCAACAATCCGGCGGCAAACGAATGTCCAAACAAACCGGCACGAGTGCGGGAGGTGCTTTGTAAATCCCATCAAATAACTGTAATTGCAAAGTTTTTACAGCCAGACACGAGGCCCAGGCCCAAACCCAAACCCAAACCCAAGCCCAAGGACAATGCACATGCAACCCGGCCATTTGACTGGGGAGGCGGTACTGTAGCAGTCCCAGGACTCTTCCAGAGCACCGAGTCAGGAGTCCGGAGTCCGGAGGAGGTGGATCTGCGCCCCACAACGTGTGCAATAAATATGAATAACGAGCACAACGTGAGTGGCACACAAAGTAAAAACCAGACCGCACTCGACGTTGCTGTGGCAGTGAAAGGGCACATCCTACAGGCCCCATCCTGCCGTTCCGCCGCCCACGTTCTGATTCCTTGGAGAGGCACAACCTCATTGTTGGCGACACGCGGCGGCAAATATTTGCCTCTGCCTTTGTTTAAATCTTGTTTATGCAACATGCATGGCATATATTAAGAAGTGCCGACCAGTCTCGAGTGTCAAGCAAATGTCCAGCAGCCCAGTGATTTACACCCGGCCACCGACAGATTGGAGTGCTCCAAGTGTTGCTTCAGCTAACAGATTGCTCTGCGGGTTGCTCACTTCTCCGCCGCTCAAGGACCTTAGTTCGATTAAGCCACAGCGTATAAGCGAATTGCACGATGGACTGAGTGGGGCTTTCAGGGTCTGCTATAGAGGAATCCCTGGAGGATTACCTGTTCAGGAGTTATAGTGAGCAATCCAATTTGGGATCCAGCTGAGATTTATAGGCTTAATCTGAGCCGCCTACATTTGCTAATTTTTTTGTCTATAAGGAAAGCAAGTTTTAGGGCCTACTTTTGGAGGTTTTGTAGGATTTAAAAATGAGTTTGTAAAATCACTTAAACAATATTTATAATCAACAATTAATTCTATAAGTGGAAAGCTACATTATTTTATTGTTTTCCAAGAGTTTTTTCTTTTAAATATCTCACCACATTTCGCTCTTTGAAAGCGGAAGTCAAACAGGACATATTTTTTGTATCTTTGGCGATGTATTGCTGTCTACAAATAATTTCAAAAGGACGAGTCCGCAAAGCTTGACTTTTGAAATTTCTATTTCTAATTCTAATTATATAATGTATAAGAAAATGATGAGAAGTACACAATTTCATGAAACTAGAATCTTTCTTTCTCAGCATGAAAACATAAGGACTTCCTTCTTAATAATACAACCAACTTTGGTCTTAAACTATTATTTTAACCTAACTCTTATCCCATGGCCTAAGGTGACACTCTTGGCCACACAATTTGACCATCCAACTCCTTGGAGGTGAATAAAAATTCAAGCTGGAGTAGTTGCATATAAAACTCTTGGCTGCTCAAATTATGGGACATTGTGTCAAAGCATATTTCGGAAAACTTACGGCCAGCTAATTGAAAAGAGTAAAGCCAAAGGACGGCAAACAGAAAGTTTGGCCAACCGGAGCCACACTATGACCTGAAAAGGGCACACAGTTTCCCTTCCACACGAACTCCCTGGCCAGGAGAAGCGTTTGCCTGACTGACCACACCACACAGTTTGCTCGGAGAAACTGGCAAGGAACTGCGAGCTCCTTGGGCGAGTGCAAAGTTTCCAAAGTCCAAGTTTACGGAGCTCGGCTTTTGAAATGTGCCTGACGTCGAGATACACTCGTGCAACAGATGGGCGACGGCCTGCAAGCTGGCATTTTAATTTTCTATTAGCCCCTGCGGCAAGTTCGCCAACTGGCCAGTAATCTTGGCCAGCACTTGGCCCCAATCACCGGATGTCCGGGAGTCGTGGCGCCAAATTTATCATAATTTGTGCTGACACTAAAAATGTAAAACCGTATCTCTGCGCAACCCAATACGAGCTCCGAGTTCCGAGTTCCCGCCACATCATATCGGGCTCTATTACTGTCTCGACGTTGCGAAGTCATTATTCAGTCAGATTTGACTGCCAACTGGGGTTATCAGCCCCGGCTCATCCTTGGATCGGGGAGGTCCTTGCCAGGGCTGTTTATTCGGGCGGACTTGACGCCACCGCGTCGGGGATGTGGATACGGATGCTCGTCGTCCGTCGTCTGTCGTCCTTTGGGGGTGGCTTGAAAAATTGTTGACAATTTCAGCTTAATGCATTTTTATGTCACTTCTTTCTGGTTTGGCGAAAATGAATGCTGCTGTTGTTTGTCCTGCACAAACACAAGCGCGAGCAGGGACCCACTCCTTCAGTCAGTCACTCAGTCACACACACATGTGCAGCAGTCCTTGCATTTGTAGGACCACCAATTCTGACCAAGTCGCATCTCCGCACAGTTGCACAGGAAGAAAAGGGATGTGGCTTCCTATTTGAGGGTTTTGAATAATATCGCCTTGACTCTGAAATACCTAGGATCTTCTAAAAGCCATTTTTGTGAAATTAAAACTAGAAAAGTTTCACTTGAAAATGAATATCTTTAGCCTTAGGTCCCGGAAATAACTCGAATGCATCTAAAAATACCAATTTACAATCAGCATTCATTTTTCCCTGTGTGTGTCTTTGCCGGATGGTTGGAGCCATTCAGCGCCGACATTCAGGACTCAGTCTCTGTGTCTGTCCTTTGTGTTTATTATGAAATTTAAGCACAAAAACCCCGTGACGGTCTGGCTACCCCCTTTGTTTACGCTTAAAGAGCTCGGTCTTTGGTGTTTGCCATTTAATGGCACATTTTCCACTTTTACCTCACAGACAAATCGTAGTCGGTTTGGTTTTTCTGGGGGTTGTTTCATTAAATTTAATGTCCCCCGCTCCTGTAATTGTGAACAGATTTTAGCAATGGCGAAATGTGTAAGCAAAAAAGTTGTGATTACAAATGGGTTCCATTAGGCGCTGATTATTTTATATTCTTTTTTCGGGAAATTGATAACTTTTTTTACTTTAAAGTTAATGTGGACATTCCATGAAATACCAATTTTAAAATTTAAACTATAGCTTTTAGAACTACGTTTAATTTATCTTTTACAGCTTTTTAAGATTCAGCTCGTTTATAATTCACTACATTACTCATCGGTTTTAATAGCGGCTATTATCACTTTCCCAAGCAAAAGAAATAAGAAATGAGAGAGAGAAAGGTCCAACAAGTCGCAGCAGCCACTTCTCCTTTACAGGAAAGGCAGGACCAAAGCCAACTGAACATCCTTGGCCATTTATTTAAAAACTAAATAAGACAAGCATCGCTAAATCGCCAACTAAGCTCATAAAATCCCACGAACAAGTGCCCGGGTGTAAAGCAACGTGGGAAATGTTCAAGTATGAGGAAAAAGCCAGGGAGGAAAATGGATTGAAAAGATAGCGCAGCACAGTTGGGAGGTGAAAAGCTATGAAAAAGTGCAAGGATCAAACAACTGAAAGCGAGGCGCACTCACACAGCTGGGCTAAATAATAAAGGAAAAATAGGAATGGCAAAAAACTGTAGCCTCTGGAAAGAAGTGCAAAAAGGAAAGCTCAGAGCCTCGACTGTGAGGTTCTCAGTAATCTGAACAAAGAAATATTTGATTTGTAGTTTAAATAATGTGGAAAGTATGCTTAACAGCAAGTTTAATAAGAATTTAAGCAAAATATAAATAAATTTAAAGTCTTTTACAATTTCTGGGGCACCCTGGCGTACATTATACCCTCGTTCTAGAGGGATACCGACTGAAAAGCGCTGCGAGCAGTGTTGCATGTGGTGTCTGGTCTCTTTTAAAACCTACACCCCGAACAGCCCTCGACTCACTCCTTTGTGCAGCGTTTCTAATCTAACACTGGAAATTGTGCAGGAATTTGTTGCAATGAGCTTTTTATTATCCATTTTCGAACTCGCCCTCCCGCTCTGGCACACACTCCACACTCGAGAGCGTCTTTCTTTACTTTTTGGGGGATTTTTGCACGCTTTTGCATTCCTTTTCCGATGCGAGCGGTGAAAATTGCACTGCCAGCGTGTTTTTCTCGCCCGGAGCACAGGTGGAAATTTATACGGCGACCGTGTTGCCACGCCCCCAACACCACACACACACGTGGCCCGCCTACAAGCCGCTTCGGCCAGACGTTCAAATTATTTAAGGATTTGTTACATTTCCGGGCTTTCTATGCACTTTTCGACCATTTTATTATTTACAATTTGTCGCGGCCAGGCGGACAAAATGGGCCACACAAGTGTCTGTTAAATGGTCGTTTAGGCCGAGGGAGCTGGGACTGGGGTCGGGGTTCAAGGTTTCCGCTCCTTTCAGCTGGCCCCCAGCTCTGTCGCGAAAAGAGCTGCTGACTTGTTGACCTGTAAATAACTTGAGTTTAACGAAGAGATTAACGTCCCAGATTCGTTGGCGAATTTTATACATTTTTTGTGAGTCCGCGAGGGCGGGGATAAAAAACAGCGTGGCTTGTGAATGGGAAAAGGAGATTTAGTAACTGGTGAAAGCTTTAGATTTCTACTTGCAATTTAGATCCGCTTTTGATTACAATAATGTCACTGAGACTGTAACAAAAACACACTTTTCCTTGTGGAACTGCTTTAAGAATTTCTGGATGATATAAAATATATGAATATAAACATATTCCGAACCATAATGCAAATGAAGTCATTTGTCATACGTCTCTGGCCATTAAAACTATTTCCCTGATAAGATCACCCGGAAATATAAACATTTCCCAGCAACCCCCTAGTATAAATTCCATTTATCTTTATTTTCTAATCTCACCCACTCAATACATTTAACCCACCCCTGGAGCACCCACGCAATCCACCCTCGGGATTAACCCTCCGCCGCCAAATCCTAAAAGCAAAGTACTCGTAACAGGGGCCACAGAGACTGGGAGCACGCGTAATTTTTAATTTACCATGACGTAAATCGTATAAAACTGTCAAAGTCACTAAAAGCAAGGAGCAACAGCCTGTCCCTGCTGACTGCATGTCCTTTGTCCTGCGACCTCCTTCTGGGCACAAATGATGTTCCAAACACAGCGAAGGGTGTCGGAAGTCAACAGAGGAGCAGTCAGAAAAATGTACACGGCAAGAAAGCAACACCGAAGAACTTTAAATGCCAAGTTCGGGAAAAATATTTATGGATTATCGATATTTTTAGGTTTATATTGAAGTTACAAAAAAAATGGAAGTTGTAACCCAAAAAGTAGGCAATAATTCTCAATCACTGAAGCCATTTTAATGGTCGTGTTCTTTCAGTGTAATGTTTCTGTGAGGAGCCATTGGATCGACTTCAAAACAAAGCAAATCCCGCTACGCAGGCTTCGCTCCGGCTGGGCAGGATGTCGGCCCAGGACACGGGACCGGCATTAATAAGTAAATCTGGAGCATGTGACGGCTATCAGTGGCATTTCCGCTCCCCAATACTTCCGCCCACTCGCAAGCAAACCGAAGCCATTTATATTTTATCTTGTCCTTGTCGTCGGTTCATGCGAAGCGAACTTCTCTAAAGTTCCAGCCACTGCGGAATGAAGTTGCCATGCAAGTTGCCCCGCCGCTGCCCAGGATCTGGGGAATTCTGGGGAGTCTAGGGGCTCAGTGTGTGTGTATTTTGGCCGGAAGTTGCAATTCCTGCCCTCAATGCCTATAAATTTAACTTAGTCTTTTGCGGAACTTCTTCTCCTGCCTCAGTGGCTCTTGTTGTTTTGCCATGTTTTGTTATCCTATTTGTCCTTTCAAGCCAATCCGGTCTTGACCAGAAGCCGTACGAACACACACATATATTCTGGCCTGACTTCACACTCGGGCCGAGGATTGCATTAGTTTAATTAGCCGAACAGAGGTGACAGCAGCTAAGATGGATGCGGTCAATTTGTTTGGCCCGCCCGGAAGCCGTAAAGTTCATCGTAATGCAACTTGTAAACTTAACAGTTAACTAATAGTAAAATGTAAATGTCGCCTGGCTTTATCTATAATTGAAGAAGCAACGAGAGCGTTTCCTGCAAGCTGCGTAATTTATTTAGAGAGGAACAAGGATAATAACTGTAACAAATTATGAAATTTCTATAAATTATTAATGATTGAATATTATGAGATACGGAACAAGGGATGAGGCATAATTAGTTAATATCTGTGATTTAATTCAATATTAATAAATATTAATTATCGCTCAAAGGTCAAATGTGGAAAGCTAAAGCCTGCTTTCCTCCTTAAAAGTATGTCTTTACAGGGATATTTAAGGTAACCCGTTTAATAAAGCAACCACATGTTCCATAAAATCTTGGAAATAACGCCTTTTGTTCTCTTCTATATAGTAAAGTGCGCTGGAAAAGTAGAAAAACAAATCATTGGCGAGCACTCTCTCCGGGAATAGAGATGTCCGTCCGAGCGCTGTGACTGACATTATGATAACCCAATGACAGCTATTTGCCAAATCAGACATGGGCGGCGATGGCGGGGTGGGGACTTGTGTAAATCAATTGATTGGCAATGCGTTTTGATTGCCAGCCAAAATTTGGCACAGACATGCGACGCGGCAGCAGGGGGAGATAGTGAAGATTTGTGGCCAGGGGTGAATCGATTTGGCAGTTTTTGTCTGGGGAGAGAGCGGACAGAAGGGGCTTCCTCCCCGCTTAATATATTAATGCCTGACATGCACTAGGAATGTGCTTTATTGTCTAGGAATCAGCAGGCACGCCAGCTGAAAGGGGCTTCGATAAATCCAAATGAATTGAAATTGCAAATTAAAGCGGCTGCGTTAATTTCCACCCTCCAGCCGCCACCCGCCTGCTGCAGTTCAATGACACAAATAGCTGGGGTAATGGGTTCCTCTACTGCTTTTCGGGGGTTCGGCAGTTGGCAAATTTATTGAAAGACGAATTTCTATGCCTCCGAGCTGACAGGCCTAATTCTTGTTGATTTGTTCATGCTGGTTGCGAGACCCAATGTTCAATAAAAGTTTGTGATTCGGAAGGCAGAGGAGGTTTCTATTAAATGGGAGCGAGCTTGTAGGCAGAAATAAGCCAAACAGATTTTATGTTCGGTTTGAAAAGGAAGTAATTAACTAGCTTGTATTTATTTGAAAATGTATCTTGATTGTCTTTGAATTCTCTGGAATATTGTTTGGAAATATAGCAAAAATATATTTAAAATACATCATTTTGAAAGCAATACATCAATTTCCAGCAGAAATAAAGGAAAATGCTCCTTTTAGCCAATTTCCTGACATTACCATATTCCAACGTCCTACTTTCCTCTGTATTGTCAGGAACAATTCCCAGATTTGGTTTGCATGCTTTACATCCTTACATGATTTTGTTAAAATAATAATAGAAGCGCACTACACAGATAAGCGGCTCACATTGTTACTTCTAGACCCACAATTTTCCTCGCCATCCCCTCTTAAAGCCGAGTTCTTTGTGAACGCGTGTGCAATATTTTCCCAGAAATGCGCTTATCTCCATGGCTTATATATATATTTTGGACTTGTTTCGGATATGACTCTTCCCCTTGATTTATTTTAATATTTTATTACATTTTTCGTTTGATGCAAAATGTGTTTGGGTTTTATTTTGCTCTTGCTGCTCGTTTTCGATGCTAATATTCTTTGATATTCCTTTAGCAAGAAATTGGCATCAAAAATGGGTTTTCTATTCCTTTTTATTTATTTTTGCTGATAGATAAATTTCGGTTAGGCTGAAATCAATTTTAGGATATTTGTCTTATTTTTTTTGGCATTGTTACCGTAGATTTAGTTTTGCTGTTTGCTGTATTAAGTAAATACCTAAATACCTTTTGTATGCTATTGACACAGAAGACATTATTTCAAATACTTTTACCAAATTCAAGGATTTTCAATATCAGGACAATTGCTTTTAGGGAAACAAACTATTTAAAAGAAATAATTATTATTAAGGAAAGCTTTAAATGATTTTAATAAAGCAATGAACCTTTGTGAAAATGAATGTGACACCTAACAAATGAGCTATTTTTCTGGGTTATCCTGGCATGGTGGCAAAAACTTGGCCACTTAGGGGTATTGATGCATTTTGCCTTGGCCCGAATAGCTGATGATGTCACATGCACATGCAGCTAATGTTCCCAACGAGGCTTTGAAAAGGGGTCAAAGTTGGCAACAAATTAAACTCGAATTACCTGCCAGGAACATAAAATGCAACCCAAATATATGTATACCCCACTGCACAGAGATATGCATGCATCAAATATCAGGATCTGACGTTACTTGGCCTACCGCAACAACAATAAATGGGCTGGCCTTGTGATTGGGGAGCGGAGTGGGTGGCAGGACGGCAGGCTGGCAGGCTGGGGGATGGGGCAGGACAATTACCGTTGAGGCCATGAGGCAGCAACCGCAGAACAATAGTTTCCTGTTTCCTGAGTGCTAAAGTTTTCATGTGTCTGACCTAACCCACCCCTGGTGGTGCCTATAATGCCCCCTATATTCCACATCCTCCGCCCGCTGGAGCACCCCTGAAATTCCCAAGGCATGTGGGCAAAATCGAGTCTTACTATGGGCGCTCGCATGCTCAAGTTATAGCACACAGAGAAAAAATACGTACCTAAACCTATTTGGTAACTAAAAAGCATTTTTACTTTAGTTCAAAGTTTTATAAATCTTAAAAGTGAAGTTCCTGACCCAAAGGCTCTTTTTCATTATTTATATTCAGCTTGCATTAAATCTGGATTGATTTCTTATTATTTAAGAATAAGTATACAAAGGAAATTATTTATTAATGGTATTTTTCAAATACTTCCGGATATTTAAGAGAAAAATAATAATAAATAACAGAACTATAAATTTTTCCCCGTGCTGGTAAAGTTTTTCCCCACCGGAACATTTTTAATGCAATTTTCACCTAGCTGGGGAAACTCCCTCTAATCGCTCCCCTCCCTGGCTTTCCCTTGACGTAATTACTAAATACTTTCGGCGCTTTCTCTGTCCTGGTCAGGTCCTTTTTCTCGCCTCTCGTTCAGTTGCCTCGTCTAGTGCCGTTCCTTGTTACTTATTTTCTTATCGTCTCGGATTTGTGGCCGCAAAATGTTTCGTGAGCTTTTGTTTGGAATTTGGCTAGCCCCGGCTTTCATTTTTCTTATTTGTCTGGATATGGGTTTTTCTTCGCTTCCTCCTCTCCTATTTGGTTCTTTTTTTCCTTCGCCGCCTGCGGTCTATTTTGGTTGGCATTCCCCAAGTACAAGCGTGTGCCATGTTTATTTTTAATTAATTTTCCTTAAGCAGTCTAAGACCCAGCCACAGCGAACAGCCGAAAATCTCTCCTCCCGGTGGAAACGAAAGAAAATGAGAGCTCGATTTAAAGGTATTCTTTTTTGTTCTTTTCTGTTCTGTTAATTTTTGCAATTTTCTACTTAATTACCTAATGGTTTTTGAGTAGCAGCGAGTTTCTTTCGCCTTTTGGGGTCACCACCATAAATGTTAATGGAGGTAATTGTGACTACTGAACCGGAGATGTATTTTTCTAGATTTTCTGGCTTTTAAAAGTTAATTTCGTTGACATTTGGTAATAAGAATAGAGAGAATAAAGCTTGATTTAAAAGTAAGATTAATTTACTGAATAATCCGTCGAAACCTTATCAAGTAACGAATAAATAAATACTATTATATTTTAAGGGAAAAAACTGAATCTTTGGTAGAGAATATTTTTTGAATGAATATGAATTTTTATTCTTAATAGTCCTTAGGCTAAAAAACTGTTAGCTACTCTTTGTATATAAAACTTACGTAAAGATTTCAAAGAGTGAAAGCTCACAGCTGAATTAATTAAAACTTAGGCGATAAAAACTCTTTATTCATTATGTAGAGTCATCTCGCCAAAGTTTTTGGTCCAGCCAGCCATTCCTGGCACATTCCGATTAGCAGAGATTCAGTTTCCGTCTGCTGGCCAGTCGAGCGTTCCGCTAATCGAGCAAATTTCAGGCACAATTGAATCCGGCTCAAATAAACCCGGCCGAGAACCCATTGGCAGACGCCCGGGAAATCCTGCCACAGCCGTCGCCTGACAAGTTTCCAATGGGGAAGGAGGGAGGGCTGGCCCGGCCAAATTAAGTTGAAATTAGCTACGTTTAAAGTATAATGAGCGTATAAATGATTAATTGTTTTTTCGGGAAATTGATAAGGGCAGAAGGTGGCTGACCAAGCCGCCGCTTAATTAACTTCCCTTTATTGACTGTTCGAATAGGGCTAATTGGTCACTTGTCGCCTTTCCAACTGACACCTGAGTCAATCCCGACTACTTAGTGTCTCAGTGGCATGTTTCTTGAAAATTTCCATTTGGCAAAATGTGCTTCGTTGGTCCCTAGACTCACTTCGCCGGCTGTCAGGCCAGACTGTGAAATTAAATAATCTCTTATCGATTCCCCAAAGCATTGGCGACAACAATTGAGGAGGGAAAAGCTGAAGCCATAGGCTTCTTGGCGATTTGTCACAAAGCGATTTCTGCTTATTTTCACAATAATTCTGTTTGTCCTTTTGATTGCAAACAACAGAAAAACTTTGCCATTCTGTCCTCGAAAGACCGCAAAGTTTCAATTACTTCAACTAATTTATTAATGTTGTTGAAAAGCTATTCGGAGACTTCTATTTCTGGGTGTCTCTGTTTTGGCATACTTTGCCAGATACTTTAGGCCAAGGCAGGAGGAGGAATTCGAGAACAAAGGGTCTAAGAAAATGTTGAAAATTGAACGAAATAGTTGGAATTCTTGGAAAGTATAGTTATGAGCTTTTACTTATTTTCTTTTAATTTAATAATGTTTGTATTTTATATTTTACTGTGATATTCATTGAATTATTAATCGCAGTTAAACGTTGTTAAATAAGATTTTGATTTGTTAATAACAATGTGGTTGTTGGTAGCTTTCGACTTCACTTATCCAACTGCTCTTATGAATATTAGATATAATTTACTCAAGGCTATAATATACAATCGGTTGAAATTATTTAACTGTAAGTAATTAGTAATTTTTCATTAACTAAGCTCCTTTTTCGTGTAGTTTTACCTGTACTCACAAAAGATTGTCACCTGTAATTGATGGCTGATGCCGTCGGTATTTAAGGCCCACTCCTGTTGTGCTTCGGGAAATCAATTTCATTTTAATTATTATGCTAGGCATGCATGTGCTTCGCCACTTTACGGAGTGCAGAGAATAATAAAATGGCCAACTGGAGCTGCATAATTTTTGGCCTTAATTTAATTTACAATTTTCAGCAACAAAACGGAAGTGTGCTCTTAGTACTCCATCCCCTCTCCCCTTTGACTCTTTTCATAATAAAATATTTGGAAAACTATATAGAAAACGCCAAGTTCCAGCGAAAATGTGTGCAGAAACTAAAATATGGGAGAAACAAGGGCGCAACTTTTTCGCAACTAATAAAAAGCGGAAACTCCACGGAAGCCGGAAGGCAGACGGGACGGAGGGATTTGGACTTAGACATCAGTGGAAAATGCGTCTTGTCAGCTCGTCGTCCATTGGAAGCTCCCTGGCATAAATATTAAATATGGCATGTAGCAAATGTAAATGCGCAGTGAAAATTCCATAAATTCGCGGCCCAGCTGCGCTTCCCTTCATGACATTTAACACTTTGGCAAACAGCGGCCGCGAGTTAGCGAGGCGGCAAGCTGGCAAACCATTCAAATGCACTTCAAATTCCAAGAGCAACAGCTGTGGCCTCCAAGGACCGCGGGTCCAAAGGGGTCCTGTCAATGGGCGTTAGTGATGTCAGCTCGGCGTGATAGGCATCGCCAATTGGCCTGGCCAGATGGAAATTAGTTGGGAACTACTTGAGGGTTTTGAGGAAGAAATGATTAATGATGTTGATACAGCAGCTTCTTTATTGGATTAAGAATCGCAATATGTTCAAATTGAGCGGAGTTCCTGGCATATCACAAGACTAGAATAACTAAACGTGATTATACAAACTATTAAGAAAGAAAGTTAATCGCTTATACACCCTGATACAGAAATACCATATAAATTTTTTAAGATGTTTAATATATCTATCGAATTTTCAGTTGATAATAATGCTTATTTAATATGATATAGCTTAAAGTGCTGTCGTATATTAAATTTGGATTCCTTGATAACTTTTTTAGATATCTTTGGCTCTGAAATCACGCTGGCATCTCTGCCAAATCGAAGGGAACCCCGTCGACTGGTTGGCTGGTGCGGAGGCGCCGAATCCAAATTAAATAAGATTTGTTTGGCTGCCGTTCAAAGATGCCGAACGAAGGCAGGTCAGGTCAGGTCCTTCTGGCCGCCCTCAGAATGTCCTTTCGCTGGTTTTAACTTTTGTTGATGCCACCGACCCGCCGCCTCGCATTTTAATGAGTCGACTTGAGGCGAGATGGGGGCGTGATGTGTCGGATTGTTTGCCAACAAACATGCGTCAAGTTCAAGTTGGCGTGCGAAAGGCAAGAAACCAACACTGTCAGGGAAAAGGCACGGCAGGCAGGCGGAAATAAACACTGCGAGTCTGCGGCGAGCGGGAAAGGACCAAAGTTTTTATCAGGACTTCTTGGCCCCGAGTTCGAGTTTCAGCCGCAGATCTCCGAGGTTTTCGGTGTCGGCGTCGGCCACAATGTGTCGCTTGGAAGTGTTAGTCGGGGCGGGGCTCAAGAAAAATGTGTTTAGAATGCGGAAAACTTGTTGAAAATTGAGTTTTGTGTGAAGTTTTATTCATTGATTTGCGGCTGCTCTCACAACTAAAAATGTGAGTGAGTCAGGGGTTTTAGTGGGTGTTTTGCGGTTTCTTGGAGGTAGGTTGAGGCTGAGGATGTATGGTTAAGGGCACTGAATATTCCGTGGCCCAACCAATTTTATTTAGAAGGTGGGATTTAAAGCCGTTTTGTTTGCTTTGTAATATTTATTAAAGGCTTAGGTAGGTATTAAAGGCTTAAAAAATTATCTTTATTTTTATCGAAACTATCAATTAGCAGGGAGATCGTTCTATGTATTATATAATCCAATTCATTTTACCTACACAAAGAGATTTTTAAGGAATATTGGACACATAATGAGAAAATATGTACTCAAATAATGATCTAGTCAATTTGTTCTTACTTTGAGAAAATGAGAAAATACGGACTTTGCCGCTCTTCCCCTCTCACCCCTTCTCTGCAAACTTTAATACAGAAGTAAACAATTTGAGAATAAAACCAATTTAATTCAGGAATATTTCCTCACAATTTTGGAGTGCTTTTGTATTCATTTTGAGTTTTTTTGTTCTCAAAGTGGGAAAAAAATACTTAAACTAAGAATTTTTAAAAAATCAGTAGTCAAAATAAGAGGAGTATGTATTTGAAAAAGTGTTTCTTTATTTTCAGGATGTCATAATTATCTCTGTATATTTTATAACCACTTAATATACAATAATTAATTTAACTTTTGCTGCTGATGTTCTTGAATTAATGTAAACACTTTTCATAATGAAAACCCAATCCGTTGCACGATCTGGGTATAGAATTTTAGCTTATAAATTGATATGCAATAACACTTTGAAGCGATAACAATTAAAGTGACAGTAATTCTTGCAGCTTACTTGCCACACTTTCTGATTAGTCGACCGCCACCGACACCCTGGAAATGTCAATCGCAATTGCCGGCGAGTGTCGGAGCCCGGGCAAAGTTTCCCTATGACCCATTAGTGCCATTCGATACGTACGTGTTTATTGGAAACTCGGTTGCACGTTCATTATTTGAGGTCACAGGCAGGCAACAACAATGGCGAACAGTGAATGGCGTATGGCGAAATGTGCAATAATTTTAGCTGGAAACTTTTATTACAACATGGAGATGGCATTGAGTGGAAGGAATTTTTAATCAATAACTTTGATTGCGTCTGTTGTTGTTGTTGTCGCAGCAATTACCAGGGAACTGTCAAGTATATTAATTTGCAGAGCCCCGACAATCCCTATTTCCCCTTTGTTGCAGTGTCTCGTAAATGTTTTAATGGCAAACTATTCAGGGGAAGGACTTTCATTACGTTTTTATTGCTGCGGCGCATCCGAAGGTGAAAGGTAAAAGGAGGAAGGTCGAGGCGGTCGGTCACGCTCCGTGCCGTTTGTTGATTGCCCGACTTGCAAATGCCGGAGCCGTGCACATGTGCAGGTGATATTGCCATTAAATATGCAGCACTCCCTTCTGGCCCCGATTGAGCTGCTCCTTCGGAGACCCCTTTTCGGTCTCTGGGTTATGAATTGCAATGCATTTCGTAGTGGCAGCTTCCCAAGGAATTCGTGGGCGCCCGGCAAAGAGAGTTAGTGAAGAAGGCCCTCGTTTCGGTTAAGAGCTGCCTCGAAAATAAGCCCATAACAAGGGAGGCAATTGCTAGCGAAATAATTTAATATTTATTGAAAATAAACAAAGACACAACATTTGCTGGGTAGATCACAATTGACCTTAACATTTTCAAATAATAAATAATACAAACTTTTAACAGAACCTCCAAAATAACAAAATAACGAATGGAAATTTAAAAAAGTAAATTATTACATATTAAGAAATTAAATTGTAAATGAGCAAAATATTATAATGAAAAAAAATCTAAGAGAAGGTTTCTAAATTGGTTAATATTGTTTGTTTTGTGGTTATGAAGTAATAGTATTTTCGACGGTAATAAATATTTTTATATTGAATTTGTAACTGTCCTCTAAACCTATTCAGCCTCCACAAAACATCCACGAGCTTAGAAAAAACGAAACAAATTTAAAAGCCTCGCTTACTCAAAGCTTCTAGTTTCTCACTTCAAAGGTAAATGTTCTCATTCAGGGATCCCCCTGGAAAAATGGCTGTATTAATTATTTAATTATAAAAAGCGTGCATAATATACACGGAATTATTACTATAAATTCGCCTCTTTATTACGGCTCAGATGAGCGCGAGCAGCGGGGGCGGGGGCGTGGCAGGTGGGCGTTCGGCTTAGTGGTTTGCTGCATAATGGAGGTGAAAATTGTTGTCTCTGCGCCCGAATGGCGTGTGTGCCCCACGTTTGCTGTTATGCGCCAGGCATTTACCCACGCCGGCATTAATAATCATTATTAACTATTTGCAAGCGTTGCAAGGGAACGAGCAGCCCGGGATAATAGCTGGCATACATGGCATACTATACTGTAGTACATATACTATATGTGAATGTGCGCTAACATGCGTATATTAAAATTCTCGAGCATGCAAATCTGTCCTGGACCCGGGGGCTGCCCTGATAATTAGTGTGTTTTTAAAACAATAACATGCCGCAGGGGTCTTAAATATGATATGCTTCATAAGCGTGGCTCTAGCATTTTGATAGCTATTGTAGTCTTTATGTAGTAACAAAATAAATTCTTGCTCATCGCTTGGGGAAATTAAATTTATTTATTTGTAGACGAGGTAGATTTAATCGAAAAATCCTAATAATATATTATCTAGATCATTGTCAAGCTAGCAAAAGCTAAATTTAAAAACTGCAAAATTTAAAATTTAAGTTAAACACCACAATTTAGGAATTGTCTAATAGTTTTTTTTTAATCAAAATATAAACAATAATTAATAAGGGAAAATATCTTTAAAAAAGTAATAACAAAACTTGAAAAATTGTATTATTTACTAAAATAATGTAATGTTAAAAATACGAAAAGTGGTTGAGACTAAATAGGATTTAAAAGTAATGAATTTTATATTGTTGTGACTAGTTGAGTAATTTATAAAGATTGTAGCACTAGGAAAATTATTAAAATAAAATTCAAGGTAAGAGAAAACAATAGCCAACACTTACTATAATATTACACAGAAAAAGGTAGGACATAGAAAATGCTATTTAACTATGAAAAAGGCTAGATCTAGCCACAAAACTATACATGTGTCGGCAGAGGCAGAGTAAAGAAATTTGCTGGCTCGTGGATCAAACCATTGTCTTAGATATATGCTAATAACAGCTAATAGCTCTATAAATTTGTAAGCCTAACTTCTAATACCATAAATGAAACTAGAATATATTTGACTTATCTCAATTATCCTGCTAGTCCCAAATAAGGGAAGGATTTATGCTTTGTCTTCCTGTCTTCCGCTGCAACTTGCCCTCCAGATGCATTTTGTCAAACTAACACATCGGTTTCCGGAGCATAGGTTTGGGGTCACGAACCGGGGGTACAGATGGGACCCTAATGGTCGCATCGGGCACGCACTCGCACACAGGCGAAATTGTTTCCTGTTATTATGTAAATGTCCTCGTGGAGGCATGCCGGCAAATAGTTTTCCTTTTCGAGGGCTGGCATCCCCGGATTGACCTTACCAGAGCAATTAAGCCGCTTAACCCATGGCAGCCAGGCAGCCAGGCAGCCAGGACGCTATGCAGCCATATTTCGCAGACCCGAACCCTACCCTCTCGGACGGGACATGGCCATAAAAATTGTTAAGCTCCGTGCCTTCATCCCATCCGCTTGACAACGAAAGCGGAGCGAAAATGAAAAATAAAATGGCCGAAAACATTTGGCCGTTACAGCTGCAGTTTGTCAGTCGTGGCTAAAGCTTCAATTTGTCCCGTTCCCGCTCCCCCATCCTGCCACATCCTTCCCGCATGCTCTTGGCCCGTTTTTTGCTTTTAGCCGAATCGAGATTTTCATGCATTTTATGTAACGATCCGGGCACCTCGCCCCCGCAACTTGCACAGGTCTCTGCATCAATAATAGTTGTTTGGGGCTCGGCCCGGCTGGGTTTTAGCAAACGAGGAAGCGACTCAAATTCTGAATTCCCAACACCCTTGCAGCGCTCGGCTTATTCATATTTTTTGTGCCATTCCCTCCGTCCCTTGATTTGCCAGTTAGTTTTAAGTATGCCAAGCGAAAGGCGAAGCCAAGCCAAGCATCCAGCTCTCGGAGGGGGAATCCGGATGTCTCGAGTGGCAGAGTGGTTTTGCGGACTGACATCGGTTCGGATCGGATCGGATCCGAGGAATCCACGCCACGGAATGCACCATAATTGGTTCGGTAATATATACGGGAATTGATTTCCCAGCCGGAGAGGCTGCCTCGATGGGTTTGCCTTAATTAAAGACCCGGCCAGGTAGGCGAGCATCACTTGAGGTGACAATTTGTGTCGGGTTGGCTGGCTCTCTCCCTTTGAGGAGAGTAAAATAAGTACAAGATAAAATGATTTATGGAATGGAAAGCTTGCCCTAGAGTCTCAGAATCTAAATTGCCATTCAAAGAAAATATCTTTGGCAATTCAGATATATTGGAAAATAAAGGAACATTAATATTGACTTCTTAAATAAGAATTTTTTAAAAATCATATATTAATGCCAGGAAGTAATCATTGCTAATGACTTGGTTCAGCTATCTAATAGCAGACAAGGAAGTGCTCGTTTGGCCTCAGGACAATTAGTCCAACACTTTCCGGCTAATTGAACTCGGTGGAATAAAATCAATATAGTCTGGGAATGCCACACCTTTCGCATTACGCTGACCTTCCGGCCCTCGCAATTTAAATCACATTTGCTACTAATACAAATTACAGCCTATTGTGCACGATAACCCACAATCAGGGCTGGAACAACGCCACAAATAAATGATAATTTCCCCTAACAATACTGTGGCATTAAGACATTAACACAAGTTTTGAAACAAAACGAAATGAAATTGTCACAAATTTGCAAGCACTCCGAATCCATTTCGGCATGTGGTTATTAAAAGTAAATCAAGTGCACGACCGATTTACGTAGCCCCAGACTAATTAGCCACTTGGGTACCGAAAACCGAACTCGACAAAGCCGAGTTACCAGCCAGCCAGAAGGCGGCACAAAAACATTTTGCTGTTTTTTCCCGTTTGTTGTGCGTGTTGGAGATTTTTATCAAGCCCTGTAAATTGTGGGTGTGTGTGCTGGGTGTGCTGGGTGCCGTGGGTGAAGGTCCCGGGAGTCTCATACAATGTCCTCGACTACATCGAGTGCACTTGGGCCCCGACTCGATAATGGCGGGTTAATAAACGTTTTTGTGCGACATTGAACGCATGGCGAGACGCTTTGTGAGTATGCGGCAGACGCTCAGGTGTGGGCTGGCCTTCAGTCCCCCGAGTCGCCTGGTCCCTCAGTCCTTTCAGCCTTTTTGCATGGCTAATGCCGGACCCGAAACGCCCACCGAGCCTCATCCCCCAAGGATGACCCGAAGGACGTGGGATATCTGAACTTGGGATGCACGGCCTCTATGCATATCGCAGTGAATCACGGTTCAATGGAGCCAATTCAATGGCAGTACAACGACCATGTCCTGAAGGAACTGGTAGTGAGCCTGAGAGCAAAGCCTTGATTTGTACATTCTGTCTGGAAAAAGTTTAAAAGCGCCTAAAGGGCTTAACATGCAAATAATTGGCAGCATAACCCTGTTATACTCCCAAGCGACAGATCAGTAATGTCGATTATTGCATATTTTTAAAAACCTTCCAACTAAAAGTAATGTTTTATTAAATTCGAGTTCTACTTTGAAATATGTGTTTACCTTAAGCCCGTACTAATACACTTTATTAAATATAAAATAATAAAATCCCATAAGCATAAAAATCTAAGAAATAAAGAGCTAGCATTAACAATATCTATATCTTACAAACTCAATGTAATCTTCACTTTTATATACACTTTAAAGCTAGTGTTATTTTTTGCCTTCCCCTATCCAAAATAGAGAAACTAAGCCCGACACTCACCTGTCACAGATGCTGCTCGGCCTACGCAAATAAGAAAGAGGAAAAAATAAAAAAGTGCCACACTAAATAAAGCCCGAAAAGGTATGCTGCACAAAACAAATGCCAGGCACGTTGGAAACATTTATCAAGACCCCGCACATCCGCCTACGGACGCCATGAGCTAACAAGACGACGGCAAGGAGCCGTGGAAAAGGATAACAGGCCGAAATCCAGCCAACTCTTTGGCCGCCTCTGGAACGCTCCGAGTGACAAAGAGTCGAAAATTTCAGTCACGCGAAGGGATTAAATGTCGTTTGATGTATTCTCTGTCATTTAAGTTTCTGTTGATAGAGTGAGCGATAGATATATAGGAGAAAAATCAACTGTCAACCGACAGCGACGTCGGAGCCCAACTCATGCCTACGACTTGGGGCAAATGCATTTGTGTGATACATCCTTCGCCCCTATTGACATGTGTCCTGCCAGCCCGCCCCGAAGCCGATTGACTGCCGACTGAGCCGGGGATGCAGATAAAATTTAAATCTGCTCCGCACGTCCAGGGGTTAAAGCCAGGTGAATGGTCGGAGGGAAGCCGCAGCAAGGCAGCAAGGCATCGCCTTGTGTGATTTATTGAATAAATCAGTTTGGAGTCTCCTCCTCGCAGATGCTGAAATATTTATGTGAACGCTCGTACGTACGCGGCGGTTTTGAAATTTATGTGCGCCGGTAAATAAAATGAGACCTCCTCCGATGGCGGCGAAAGCCGCAAAGACGAGGCAATAAAAATTTGAAGTGTGTGTAAGGCATGGCCAGATATAATCTTATATGTGTATTTATACGGCGGAGAGACGCTGACAGAATGAGTTATCGGCTCGCAGCATTGTGATTTAGATGTGGTCGCACTTCGAGTACAATTCGGGAATTATGAGGTGGCAAACTCAATTTGAGTTTTGTATAATAAATTGAATATTATAATTAATTTGTTGCCTTGAAGTTGCCAATTTAAGAACAGAGATTGGGTTATGGTTAGCATTTTTTAATCGTTATGTTTCTCAGAGCATCGATATATATCTTCGGCCTTTCACTCTTTTTTAACTTAATTACTTTTCCACTTTTCAATTTGGAAATAACCATACAATTTTAATACAAGCCGCACTTCTATGACATCCATTTAAATTACGGCTAATTAACATTTGGACATTTATAATGGTTGTTGATGGTAAATCGACTGAAATTAATTCCTATGAATATGTTTTTATGCTATCAGTTTGTGATAATTACTTTTCAATGTTTTACACATCATTTTATAAAATAATTTTAAGTTTTAAGTTACTTATTATTTATTTGTAAACGATATGTATAGTTGTATATGTTTTTTTGTGCAAAAGTCTACACATTTTGTTTGGAATCAATATATGATTTTTCTTGAAAATATTTTTGTTATGATTTCTTAAGTTTGATTGGAGCCTCCAAAAGTGCTAGTCTTCATTAAACGTAAAAAAACGTTTTAGCCCTTTGAACACATAAAAGAAACACGTGCTGGTATCTGATGGATAATTGACCTAAATTATTATTTCTTTATGGCATCCACATAAAAGTCTAATATTCTGTGGCCTTTGAGCCTGTTTCCACAATTTCCTTGTTGGCATGTGGCTTTATAAAATTTATTTTAAATAAAGCCTTTCTATCAAATTCACTTACCAATTAAGGCTGCAAGAAGCAGCGTTTTAAAAGCTGAATGATAAACAATTTGTGGAAACCGCATGACGACAGGTATTATATTTTTTCTGAAAGTAAAAAAAGAGAATGGGGGTTATTGCAGGGGGTTTAACATGAAAATATTAAGACGGACAATCATATATTAAAACATTTTTGAATAAATGCTTTTGATAGAAAGCCAAATAAATAAATAATGTGTCAAATAAATCCATTTGTAAACTTACTTATTTTGTATCTATTATTAATAAAAGAATGTTGTTTTTCAGACTGGCTTTAATTTTAAACAAAGCCCATTTTTTAATATCTACGGCTAATTGTACAAAGAGAAGAAATTTATTCAACATTAAATCATAATAAGGAACTTAAGGGCTTCCATTTGCCAAATACTATCTTATTCTTGCCTTAGGCCTGGGCCTGCGATAGCAAAAAGTTGAAGTTAAGAAACACCCACTAGAAGGCCCGGATCGGCAGTATCGACATCCCGAAATGGTGGCAGACAGCAACATCGGCCCTTAATGCGTAAAACTTTGGCTGCATCACGTAACTCCTGTTGGCCAATGCATCGACGGAGCCGGGTTTTCTCGAGGCAGGTGTTGCAAAGTGAGTTTCTTATAGTCACTACTTGGGCGGCCAAAGAATTGAAAGCAATTTTGTAATCAGCCGGAAAGGAACAAGGGGAAACTGTATAAAGTAATAACTATAAAGAAAACTGCAGCGATTTACCCCCACACACACACACACTTCGCAGTTTGGGGGAAAAGTTTTCCATTAAGGATGTGTTCCGTGCCTGGCCGAAAAAACACATTGTTGCCTAACTGCACATCAAATGCTCCCTCCTCCCCGACTCGTCGGTGAGAACAACATTTTTCCATAAATTCTTCGCTTTTTCGGGGCACTCGGAAAGTTGAAAATCGGATTATAATAATCCCCCGGTCAGCTTGAGTGGACACGCCGAGAATTCGCAAGGATCCGAGGGTCTTTGAGGAGGAACTTTAACAAGTTGTAATCTTTTATGGCAGCAAATTGCATTACAGCATCGGGGAGGGTCCAGCTCCAGGTCCAGGCCCAAAAGCATCTCGTATGCGCCGCTCACATGGCCAAGGAGCCGATGACTTCTCTGGCATACCCCATTAACCCGGCCAGGACCGGACTTAATTGCTTTGGCTTCATTAAGGTCAGCACAAAAGCAACCCGAAAGCGGCCAAAACAAAGGGGGGAATTAGGTGAAAACTTTTAACTTTTTAATTTATGCATTGACAAACTTAAACGACCGACTGCGACTCTGGGAGCAGGACAAACAAAAGGGGCCAAGTCTGTTCCCAATGCGATAAGCCGCAAGGACTGCACTCCCAGACGCTCTCCTCCTTCTGTTGTTTCTGACCAAAGCGAATTTTAAAATGGAGCAGACAAAAACCCCGGAAGGTCAAAAAATATATCTACACTTATATAGTTAGTTCGTAGACTCCTCCTTGTTTTTTTCGTTAATTGCAACCGAACCAAAGCTGTGAAAGACACGGATTTTTAAACCGTTTTTTTGTGAATCTACTTCAAACAGGAGGTGAAAATCCCTGCAATCTGTGATCTTAATAAGCTTTGCTCTTTTTAAAACTGTAAACAAGATTTGGCGGACTTTGCGACTTAAATTAAATGAAGGAAATATCGCTTTGCTAGCGAAAAAGGTAGAAATTGCAATACACCTTAGACAATCTTAAAAATATTATTAACTATGTAATCCATTTAATTTTAAAACTATTTTTGATTGGCTATCTTAAAGTCCAACCACCCTACAAAGTTTATTTCCCTTTCTCCTATTTTAAAAACTTAAGAGTCCACATTTCTTTGGCTTTAAAGTTCACCTGAATGTACTTTAAAACTTCTTCAACTCATCTGGTTCATTCTCCAATTAAGTTCGCCACAAAAATATTCAAAATATCCAAGCGGAAGCAATTCGCTTTTAATCTGTAAAACAAGTTCATAAATCCCTCAACAATCATCCAATGAAAATTCTTCCTGTTCCATCATCCAAGGCAATTTGGAAAACCATCAGTGCAATAAATATGTCCAGTCATCCCTGGCAAAGGCCATGACATCTGCTGCCGTTGATACAGTAGCATTTCACAGATTGCTCGATTACAAAATGGCCAGGAAACAACAATACAAAGGGAAGGAAACACAATTTTAACCTACCAGGATAGATTGCTCGGCATTGAGAGCTAAATCAAAGTGGGTTTGCTGGTAGGAACAGAGACCTATTAAACCGCTTCTCGGCCCTCAAAGCCAACACACTCGGATAAATACTGAGTTGGCTGCGTTCGAGTTGTGCAGAACATGTGAAAATTGGTAAACAATTTATGTGGTCAAATAAAATTGCAGCGAAGTGGACGGTGCAACAGCAGCAGCAGCAGGAAAGTCAGACACCACCAGAACAGGAGCAGAAACAAATTTATGACTGCTCAAACCAATGCCAGAAAATTGGCCACAAACTTCTGCAGTAAAAATACTGGATATTTCGCCATATGAACCGTGCCGGAAGGCGATGATAACAGAGAAGTGGAAGTGAAACTCCAAAACATACTTCCAGCTCTGGTGAATAGTTTTTAAATTTAAAAAGTTCAGATAAATGTTTACTCACTGCTTACCCAGGAAATATAAAACACAAGCAACAACAAGGCAACAATGCTTTATTTAAAAATATTTATTTCTCATACTCCGTTGAATATTTAGCATAAATACAATTTTGTAAGACTCCAAAGATGTATTTATTTGAAAACTGTAAGTCATAATTCTCTTAAAGATATTTTTATAGCCAAACGAAATCTGTTAATATATTATACAAATAAATTACCATCTAAAATATTTATTTATTGAACTGAAACTATTTTTACCAATCACCTTCTCCTGCTTATTCTATAAATAGTTGATAACCAACACATAAATAAATATTTAAATAAAGAGTAATCCATTTTTAAGCCACCAAATAGTTCTGGATAAAATTAATACAGTCTTGTGGAAATAATTTACCGCAGGTTCCAGACTAGAAACTTTTCGGTGTTAACCTTACAGAACTTGGCTTCGAATCACCTCTCCAATAATTCCGCTGTCCGCGCCACTGGACGGAGCATATGCAATAACTGCATAGATGCAGATACCGAAACCTAGGGGATGCGGCACAGAAGGGAGACCAGCGAATGGGAGTCTTTTCAGGATATAAATTACATGCTTAGCTACTCAGAGTCCCCGGGCCCAAGCCTCTGCCTTGCGAAAGTTGTGCTCCTTTTTTCAGAGATTATGAAATAAATTTCCACATGCCACAACATTTTCGCAGCCGCAACCGAACAACAACCATGCTACGCTGCCAGATACTCGGAGTCCGGATCCGGCAAATGTTGCACTTGAGATGCGCCCGCAGCGCCAAAAAGTAGGCAACGAAGCCCTAAATTACACACACTGGCACGTCCAGGGGAACCACTCCGTAGCCCGGACTCTGGATTCCGGATTCCAGCATGCGGAGAGCGGAGAGCCACTGGCCATGCCAATGGCAACAACAATGGATTTGCATATGAAATATTTTTCAATCGCCCAGGGGTCCTCCACCGCCAACCGCCATGTTTTCCTATTTGTTGGGGCGAAGTTTGAGTCGGTATAAGATTTGTGATGCCAGCCGGAAAAAAAAGCAGAAAGTTGCGCACTTCGACGGTGCAAAATTCGCAAAGTTTCCTTCGCTTGCAATCCATATATTACCCGAGATAAGAATTAGACTTGGGATTTGTGTAAAACTTTGCCTGAGACGGCATTTTCCGCTCAAAAATTGATGACTTCGAAGCCAGAAACTTGGTCCACTTCAAAGCATAAAGCAGCATCCTCCCCATTAAGCATAGTATTGGGGAAAGAAATACACTTTCTGATTCAAGCATGAGTAATTCATACAGAACAGAAACAGTAAGTAATTACTATAATAATAGTAAATAACTCAATTGCATTATTCGCTTGGAGTACATCCTGCATTTAATTTTATTATGCCTTCAATATTTAATGACTGTCAGAAGTCAGCCCAAATTGAATCAATACTGAGCCCTGAGCCCTGCGATTAACTGACCAATAATATGTTGAATAACTTTGAGGGAAAAGTTCTAATCACATTAACTGAACGAATAATATGGACTTATCTGTTGATGTAAATCAGTACATATTTATTGCAGAATATATTATAAAGAATTCTGGCACAAAAACTAATTAACATCCTCGCCGGGCTCACAGCTTCGCTTTTGCATCTTCCCCTGAATCTCACTCCTTCAAGCTTCTTCTTGCATAAACCACAGCATTCCCAGCCGAGCAAAAAATGGGGAAATAAAAGACCAGGCCATAAGCGAAATGCCTGGCTCAGAGAAGAATGCGACACCGTTGCAGGTGGCAGTAAAAAATTGCTGAAATTTCTCCAGCTAAGGAGCGAGCTGGAGAACAGGAGCCGCGGGTCATCCGCAGCTCCAGATCAGGGCACGGCTCATTAAACGCGGGTCACAGCTCACCTCGTTTGGCCGATAATACACGGACAGAAATAAAAGCTTTAAGCCACGCATAGCTTGGCTAAGATTCTAGGGTTATTAAACAAAAAACAAAATCAATTTTGTTTATCTTTTTTAAGTCCTGATATCTAAAATGAAAGTGCTTTATTTTAAACCTTGCCAAATCCAATCAGGATTTATATATAAATATGTATATTTTTGGTGTTTACTCTGTATATGTCCCTTGTCTTTTATTTTGAGGAAATTACAAAACTGGGCAAGTTTTTTAATCCTTTATTTATATGTTTGAAAAATAATCTATCTTTTAGTTTAATTTAGAGTCCAAATAAGAAATTAAGTTATTTTTATTTTAGATCAGAAAATATCCGCGGAAACAAAGTCAGTTTCTCTCAGGACTATTTTAAATAAAGATGAGCCACCGAAAATGTATCCGAAAAAAATAATGCATTCCATAGAAATATTAATAAAAATGAGCTATGGGAAAAAATTGTAATAAAAGAGAGCTCAGTGAATTCCACAAATAATTTTACTGCCAAATTTGATACGAAAAAAATAGGCATTCATTTTTTACCAAGCTATTTTCAATAGCTCTAAGCTTATTTGTTTTTTATTTTATTTTTTACGGTGCTGTCCTACAGCGCTTTTTCCTGTTGTTATTTTTAAGCCGGTTGCAGGATAATCCGAAAAGGCTGGCGACGACTTAATGCGCCCCTTGGCTGTGCTAAATAGCTTTCATTATTTACTTTATTCTCACATAAAGCGTGCGAGAAAGTTTTTTGCAGTCCGGGCACCGAGAAAAACGGAGCCGTGCTCCTCGAATGGCAGAGATAGAGAGTGAAACAAATTCTGGCTCTCAACTGCGTAAAGGATTTCTCGTTTTGTTTCGAAACTTTTTTCGACTCAGCTGCTTGCGGACACTTGCCAGTGGGACACTCCTTCGGGCTTCCTCATTCTCCTCCGGCGGCAATAAATCATTTCACATATCAATCAGTCAATCAAATAAATGTTTGACTACCGCCCAGAGCCCTCCCTCCCTCAGTCGATATTGATTGTCCCACTAAATACAATTTTTGCCTAGTCAGTGAGTCGCCCCGCAAGGGAGGAGGAGAAACTGGAGCGACCAGAAGAAAACTCAGCCTGGCAGTTGACATTTTCCATCAACAAAAAAATATAAAAAAAGAGGAGGAAATCGTAGGAGCGGGAGCCCGCTCAAGACATTGTTGCATAGTTCGGAGCAACTATGGGAAATGTCCTCAAGGAGGAGGTGGAGCCCGGGCCTGAGCGACACGCTTCCTTGCAATTGACAAGTTTTGTTTGCTTTTTGGATAAGTCCGGGGCCCGCCTTTCAGTCTATCTTCCGGTTTATCATCCGCTCCCTGGGATGGCAAAGGTTATCCCTGAAATTGGCTTGCCAAGCTCATGGAAGTTGTTCGTCAAAAATTACATGTCGGAGATTGCGATAAGTACAATTATGAAAAGTTCGAGGACGAATTGGCACACTTTTGGTCAATTTTTAGCAACATAAAATAAAAACTGTGTGAAATTGGCATACAAAATTCGAGAAATAATATTTATTAATTTGTAATACAACGGAACAGATCTTGCAGAACTCTTTGAAGTACTAGAATTTTCTCTGTGCATTCAATTATTTTAAAATGAGATCTTAGGAAACTTAATAAAAAATCTTATAGAAAAAATTAGGATTTGCTAGTAATTTGTGACCTTCCAAATAACCTTAATTTCTAAAATGTCCAAAAAACTAGGGCTAACTTTAAAATAATTCTTGGAAATTATTTAAAATAAATATGTAAAATTTAATAACACTTTTTTCCTACCTTCAGGTTCTCTGACAGATGTTTTCTTGTACAATTTCTGTAAGACTTTCAATATATTTTGCTAGTCATATTTCTGCACATGCGAATTCTTTCTATTCTCTTGTTTTTCTCTGGGTCTGCACAATTTGGCAATCAATTTGAATTTTTTATGCAATGTTTGGTTGATTTATTTGCGAATCCTTTAGGGCCAGCCACGCGGCGAGTATCCTGTGGGTTCTGGCGGACGTGGGATTTCGCTTTCGCTTATGCTCTTTTTTGTCCCCTAAGCCGCTTGCCTTGCTCCTTTCTCCGCTGCTCCTTCCTCGTTCCTTATCTCATTTCGCGTATCACGGAACTCGTTAAAATCACCTTAGAACACGTGACTGCACAAACACACAGCCACAGGCACACACAAGGGAAGCAACAGCCTCGCACACACACACAAACACACACGCCTTAGCGGACGGGTATGTTGATCCTTTTGCTGGATCCTTTTTCCTACTTTTTGTTTTTCTGCTGTTTTCTGTTTGTGCTGTAAAATGCAATGTCAAAAACACAAAAACTGCATCGCAAAATGGAATCGGACACACACGCACACCACCCAGCGTTCAAGTTTGCGGTTTCCGTTCAACTTTCAGTTCAGTTTCGTTCCTTTTTTTACTTTTATTTTTGTTTTTTTGTTATTCCCGCTGGCCGAAAAGTTCGAATGGAGGAAGCTCAGGCTCTGATCTACGCACGTCCTTACGCAAAGGCAACGCAATGTAAACTGCAGGACAAGGCACAGGACTCGCGTCGCTTCGAGTTCCGTGCACAGATTTCCCAATTGGCGAACGAAGCGGCGGAAGGATGGCCGAAGGCTTTTCGGCTCATCCGAGGCTGTACGAAGCGGAAAATCACGAATGGGAAAACGAGGGGAGAGAGAGAGTCTGAGAGAGAGAAAAGTGTGTCAGTTGCATATCAGTGGGTGAGGTGTGGTGAGTTGTGGTCTCTGGGCAACTGCTTTATTCCCCTCCATACCACTGCTTATCAACTGCTTGCGAAGACTCACCACCTTCCCCTTTCAAGTGCGAACTGCTTGCCAACTGCTGAAGGTGGGGAAACCGAACAATTACAAGTAATCAAATTAAAGATATCTGAAGGGTAAATATCCTAATTCTATAGTCAGCAACGCTTTTTTTAAAACAATTTTTAGTTATAATAAAAATTAAACAGGGTTTTAATTTTAAATGGTCTAGGGCAGCTCGGCTCAAATCCTTAATAATTGTTTTCTTATGAATGAACAAATATCAAACGCACATTAGTTCCTTAAGGCTATGTATTTTTGATTCCAGGGATTTTAATTTTCAGTTTCGGGACTGCTTTCAAATTTATTAGCTCACCACACTTCGCCAACAATGCACTATGGGGAATTTGTCCGATTTTTTGGAATAAATCTATTTTTTAAAAGTATGCCAATTTTCGATTTTTTAATTTTAATGTGTTAAGAATTGATCAAGCTGTTATGAAACATACTGCAAATGTTAACTTAACAGTCTAGTATTTAAATACCAACTGTTAAAGTCAGCTGTTGCAAACGCACATTGTGTGTTTACATTTTGCTTAAATTTGAAGGGCACATTCAAATCAATATCTCTGCAACAGTAGAACGTAAAACACTAAAATTTGAAATGAATATTAATTGTTAAGGTATGTACTTTGTGTAATTACTAATATGTTGCTTTATATGTGAGTCCACTTCTAACATTTTTAAATGTAGCAGGTGATGTTTTCGTTTGGGTTTTGGAAAAAAGTTCAACTTTCAATAGAGTTTTAAAATTTTTCCACTTTGTTTAGTGAGTGTCTATATCCATGTTGTAGAGTCATTTATTGTGAATTCAGGACATATTGTCTCATAGTGCACTTTGTGCGACTTCTCGTGTAATTTCATTTTAGATCATTACCTTTTGTATGGCAACGCTGTATTGCTTACCAGATGGAAAGCAGTTTCTGGTGAGATTGTTTATATGAAAATTATAGGAAATCGTGATCCGATCTCGACAAAATTTTCTATATTGTGTTAAAAGAGTATAAATTTTAAGTTTACAAATTTTATGCAGATATCTTTTCTTTTACCCGATCTCTTCTATGAAAGCTATAGGATATAGTTGTCTGATCCGGTTAATTTTCATTCAGAATTTTCGTATATATATATAGTTACGATTGGTAAAGTTTCATGCTGATATCTAATAAACTAAGCGAGTTATTAATATTTTCCAAAAAATTGGTCAAATTCCCCAAAGTGCAATGGCCCTGCTTAAAAACTGCTTGGGAGGGGAAAAATAAAGCAGTTTATAATTTCTACAGAAAAGCTTGAACTTTGGTTGAATTTTTTATTAGTATAAAAAATATTTTAATTGTCATAAAAAAAATTGAGTAAAACTTTACATAATAAAAGAAAATCCATTAATTCATATTAATATTTCAAAAGTTTTTTTTTTACCATAATCTTTAAAGGTAAAAATCTAGAAAACGTATAATTCTTTGACAGTTCTTGAAAATGGACTTTAAATGCTATTAAATTTATATTACTTTAACTAAACCTTCATTTATGTTGTAATAAATGTCCCATTTACAAGCCCATTACAACCTACTTATAATTCACTCAAATTGGGACCAACTTTGACGTTTGGCCAGCAGTAGAGTGCCGCAGGCGACTCTTGGTCTGGTCAGCGACTCCGATTGCAAAAGCCAGCAGCATAATTGTAAATCAAATCGCTTGCCAAAAAGTCCCACCAAAACCCACCAAAACCCACCAAAACCCACCAAAACCCACTCAAAGAGTACTCGAAGTGGAACATAGCCCCATGTAAATGACCGCCGCGTCTGAGACCGAGATGGCTGGAAAAATTAGTTGCCATTGGCAGAAACACTTTGCGCCCAAAATGTCATAATCATAAAAATTTGCAATTATGCTGATGACCGCAACAAGCAAGACAGCAACATGGCAAAAACAGCAACTGGAGCAAGCCATTTCCAGTTCATTAGCCAGATCACGCCCCCTGCCACGCCTTCAGCCTCTAGGCACCGCCCCTCTTTCGGTCCGTGTGAGGACACCAAACACACACATTTGATTTTGTTGTTTTTCCTTGGCACGACTTCGAGACTGAGGATAATGCAATACAAATTATGCAGACAACTGGAGACAATAAAGTCATTAGCCTCCATTCTTGGCCATCAGGCCCTCAGGCAATGGGGCTAAAACCAAACGGAGTTGGCACCTTGGGGTTTTATTTAATGGCAAATAATAAATAGAATTATATTCCGAATTTGTAGAAGCTGCACAGAAAAACCAATCTTCATGGTTTTCTAATTACCCACTTAACAAATATTAATTCAAAACTTTGAGCACGTTTTATTGCCCATATTAAATTAAATTTATTGGCAAATATCAATGGGGTACTTATGGATTTTATTATGTAAATGTGTTTTAATTGCGGTCTCGAATTTTTTAATGATTGCATGATTTTATAAAATTGCTTATATTTCCTTATACAAAGTAGATAAGCTTAGCTTACCTTCTATTCTGAAAATAAATTCCGTCACATTTGAACATCTTAGCGCTACAAAATGTTGACTGACGCAAACAATTTTCATGCGCAATAACAGACCTAATTTAAAGATTTTATATATTATTAAATTAAATTAATTTGCTGTCGAGAGAGCAATAAAGAGAGAGTGAAATAACTCAGCGTTATCAGTGCCAGAACAAAAATGTATACAATCTATGACCGTTTTTAGGGGCAACCTTTGTCCAATATTAAAGTTGAATAAGAAAGTATATAGCAGAAATCTCTCCTCACATCTACATTATTTAGCTTTCATAACCCTTTTGTATTTTCAAGTGAGTAAAATTATACATAGTCTAAAATGTAATTAAACAACCTCGACACGAAAACTCATGGGCTTAGTTAGTTTTTCATAGACATCAATTTATTCATATCAAATGTTTTGTGCGTGACTGTTTGGCTTATCACTTAATACATGCTGTGTTTTTTTTTGTTTTTCTTTTTGTTTTTTCAGTTGTTTTACATAAATTCAATTCTTACAATACGTGATTGCGTTTAGTTAGAGATTTCATAAATAATTCACAATATTTTTGTTTTAGACGCGTATCTGTTTTGGTTTTCTATAAATAATTTCACAATAAATTAATGGCTTAAAAAGAAGGAAACTGCGAGGACCTAGCGCCGGACCCCGGGGCACGCTTCCCTGCGCAGCTCTGCTACTTGGAATTTGAGTACAAATGCGAGTATAAGTCAAGGTCAAGGCCCAGCTGCTACGCGCACCTGCGGGAAGGTGTGTGTCCTCCAGGATCCGGTGATATCTTTTCTTCTTTTCCGGATACTTCCGATTCCGTTACGATTCACCTGCTCTTACGACTACGATTACTAGGGGGCATGCAACAAGTACCTATCGATGGAGGCAAAACAAAAGGTGGCGGGCAGATCACCACTGGTTGGAGGGACGGCGCTCAGCGCCGGGGGCTGCACTGCCCGAGAATCGCGGCGACGAGGAGTTCTGCGAGGAGCTGCTGCTGGGCATGCTGCTGCAGGCTGCCTCGTTCGCCAGCAGCGTGTGAATGGCCGCCAGCAGCTTCTTGCGAGCTCCAAACGCTGCGATACCCAGCTCCATCAGGTTCTCCTCGGTCAGTGTGGTGAACACCTCCAAATCAATTTCATTAAGCACAAAAATTTCTGAAAGAAAACAAAGGGCGTTTACTTAAGGGCTTACATCAGAGCTGCTCACTCAGTGTGCCCGGGGAAGCTCCGGCTTGACAAGTGGCTTGGGTTTCTCCGGGTCACACCGTGAGCAGCTTGATTTGGTTAGTAATTAGATTTTCCCGGAATAGGATTAATATCTATTAAGGATTTAAAGTTTTGGAAGAGAAGCCCCCTAAGTTTCCCAGGTTAGTAAGAAAAGAAATGGTTTTACAAGATTATGTTAGTAACTTTATAAAAGACATCTCGCATACACAGTGGATGAAGACACGGGCAACCGGATCTACTCACTGATATAATGCTCCAGACCCAAGCTGGTGAGCAGCGTCTGGATGTCCTTGTGCTGGGCCAACTGCATGCGCCGGTTCACGGGCGTGGCGTCCAGCAGTCCGGTGGTGGCGCTCAGTCCGTACGGAGAGCCCAGGCCCGGTGGCAGTCGCCAGCCGCCACCGCCTCCTCCTCCGCCGTTATTGTCATCCGCCGTCTCGATGGGCGCCGGCGAGGTGCAGCTGAGACCCATGCCCATCCAGGCGGGCGTCGGTGTGCGCAGCTCCCCTGCCACCGGAGTCCGCTCCATGGCCTTGTAGCCCAGAGCCCGCTTCATGTCAAAGTCGAAGGCTCGGTGGGCGGCGTGCTTGTGGCCTCCTCCTCCGCCGCCGCCGCTGCCGGCCAGGTCGTAGTGGAGACTGCGATAGCTCTCGGCGCTGCCGGGCAGCAGGTGGGCTCCTCCACCCACACCATTGGAGTTGCTCAGGCCCAGGAGCACGCCGTCGCTAAGACGTCGCCCGAGCCTAGCTGCTCCGCCGCCGCCGCCTGGCACGCTGCCCGCCTCGCTGCCGTACGTGGAGTCCGGCGAGTAGTGGGCGCGACTATTGCCACAACCAGGTCCGAGTCCACCTGTGGCCGAAGCCGCCGCTGAGGAGGATGAGGTGGAGGACACCGCACCCGGCAGCTGGGCGTACGGCGGATACGACTGCTCCAACGAGGTGGTGCTGCTGCTGAAGCTCTGGTAGCCGCTGGTGTTCTGGCTGCAGCTGTTCCGCGGTGAGACATTCATGGCCGCGGACGGCGGGATCGGCGGCTTGAGCGGGGCCACGCCTGGCGGCACCTGCAGGTAGTTGTTGTTGTGGTTGACCACCAGCGGACGACCCTGCGCCACCTGCTGCTGCTGCTGCTGCTGCTGCTGGGTCTGCTGCTGGAAGCTGTTGTGCAGCTGCATGTACTTCTGGGTGGGCGCACAGATGCCGGTGGGCGTGGCCATGCTGTTGGCGCTGAGCAGCAGGTGGTTGTTGTTGGCATACGGCGTCAGCTGGCCGGAGAGGACCGGCGGCAGCAGGGACGGGGTCTTGGGACTGTCCACGTAGCCGGCCAGCAGGGCTGTCAACTGGGTGCGATAGGCCAGGTTGAGGTCCTTGTCCTTGGGCATGAAGTAGAAGTCGGGCACCTCGGGCTTTACGAAGGGCGTGGCCAGGCGCAGGATCTCCTGGCGAGCCTCGTAGATTTTGTCTTGTTTTGAAATTAAAAAATTATAATTATTATAAAAGAGGCACCCAAGTCTGACTCACCTATAAACTTCTCCACGCCCTTGACCACGATGGCCAGTGTACTCTGACGTTGCTTCTGGCGCAACGTGATGTACACGCCGTACTTGGTGTTGAGGCTCATGATCTCGGAGGCATCGTTCTGGTTGTCCGGAAAGTCAAAAATCAATGCTACGGGCAAATTGCCTAGCAATTGTTGTCGCGCCAAGTAGACGTCGTCGATGCGTCCGCTGATCGTGACCTGCGACTTCTTCAGCGGCTTCACATTCATGTCGCTCAGATCGGGGAATATGATCTTGGTCTGGGTGCGCTCCATGATGCTCAGCAGGTTCACATTATTCTTGCCCTTGACAATCTCGTGATGCTGCGGCGAGATCTCCATCTGGACGTTCACGAGGATTTGGCTCTGTAGGAAGGGTTGAATCAGGAATTATAATATCCTTTGTGCTTAACCGAAAGGGATAACTCACCGCAATGCTTTCGCAGGCAAAGTTGATCAGCAGCTGAGTGGCATCTCGGACCTGGGCGGACTCCTTTTCGGATCCCTTGACCAGAACCAGCGAAGTGTGGAGCTTGGGACGCGTGGAGAATATGACCTAAGGGGTTGAAATACATATTTAATATCAATATAGAAAAATTATGAATTCATTCATTATTTTTATACATATTTTTACATTTAATCTATTATTTCTTATATTTCGAACCCCCACTCACCTGCACATTGAACTTGCTCTCGATCATCTTGATATAGGGCGTCTCGTGGTCGGGCTGCGGCTTGCTGGGCCCCATCACGGGCATCTCGAAGGAGATGAGCAGCGGCGTGGAGAGCCGGACGAGGGCCCGGGCCCGCTCCACGCCCTCCAGGCTGCCGCACAGCGACACCTGGTTGGATTTCTCGGTGGGATTGGAGCGGTTCGAGTCCGGGAAGTGGATGTGCGTATGGGTGTCGTCCATGATGCGCTTGATGTTGTTGCCGCCGCGTCCAATGATGTACGAATGGTCCGTGTAGCTGACGTCCATTTTCATGATCACACGGGTGCCCTAAAATCGAAATATTTTGAAGAAGGATCTTGAATGGGGAACAGGGCTCCTGAGAGAACCTACCCTCGAGTCAAGGCTGCTCAGAATGCGCTCCTTGGCCCGCTGCACTTGCTCCACTTTGCCCACAATTCGCACATGGGGATCTTTGGATAAAGAATAGTTACTTTAAATTATAAATCAAAAATATAAGTTTAGGGATGCCTCACCCTTCTTGCTCTTGGCTCCGATCTTGAGTCTGCAAGGCCAGCTCACATAGGTATCCGTCGTGTTCATGATCTTAAAAAGCAATTCGTATTGGTTATATTCGTGTTTTATATACCAAAGTCAGCTGGAGTCTTGGCCGATCTCAGTTACTAAAATAATAGTGTTATAAACTGAAATTTATAGTGGTTCCAAACAAGAGACATGAATCAAGCACTTAAAAATTTTGTTCAAAGAGTAAATAAATACAACTTAAGATCCTATTGAAACGGAAACATATTACTGAAAATTAAACTGAGTTACAAGGCATCGCATACTATGACCCACTAAATAGTAGAAAAATTAAACCAAATTTCACAGTTTTTGTCAGAAACTTGAACTTTTTTAAATAAGCTGAAAATCAAATAATATAAAGGGAAAAATATACAAGGTATTAAACCAACTTAATAAAGATAATTTGCAAACATTTTTGTAAGACAACAACAATATCTAACAATAATTAAACTTTGAAGTTTATATTTAAAATGAAATCTTATATGTTTCACTTTATCAAATCAGCATCTTAAGTATTATTTTTTAACTATATATTGTCACAAAATAGTAATTTGTAAAAACCGGAACCAGAAATAAATGATTTTCAGTGTAGAAAAATGTTATTGACTTTGAATTTAGTTATGTTCTTTAATCGAAATATAAATACTTGAGCCATTTCCTTTATATTTAAAAACAAAAAGTTGTGAGTTTTTTTTTACGATTAATTACAATTTAATTAATTGGACTTGGAAGTTTATTTCACATCTAAAAAAATTTTAGACTTCAAAAATACTCCTAAAACTTCTTTAAAATAATGGTAAACTATTAGTCCCTGTAATATATCAAAATATTCCATATTTATGTTTATGCTAATAATTATCTCTTTACAATTGTAAATATATTCTTTTTAGAGAGCTAGAAAGTAGCACTTACGTCATGAAAGAAATACTCGGCTCCATTCATGCCCTCGATGGCGCTGTCGGCTATGAAAATATATTAAAAATTAAAATATATATCCAGAAAACAGTAAGTTGGAGAAGATCTCAGCTCTTACCCTTTATCAACTGCTCCAGCTTCTGGCGATCAACCTTGAACCGTTCGGTGTGCAGATCGTCTGGATTTTGCACGCCCAACTTCATGGCGATGGCGCGTATGTCACTCCAATCGCTGTCCACCGAGGAGATCTCGCTCTGGGTCTCGCTGGGAGCCCCGCTGCCCACCGATGTGGTCGAGGGCAGGGCCTGCAGGCTGGCCAAAGATCCGATCCCGTCCACCATCGGCGACTTGGCAACATCTGCGGTCGTCGGATACATCAGTTTGTTGAACGAGGCGCAGGACAGCATCGTGGAGTGGGTCAGGGTTCAAGAGTAGGTCGAGATGTGGGTACAGATCAGTGGGTCAGTGGGTCAGTGAGTTGAGGTTCTTTTAAAAAACCAAGCAAAATGTCCGTTTCTGTTCCTCGACAAAATAGCAATGTCGATGCGTTTTTGGTCAGCAATGTGAGATGAAATGCGTGTGGGAGTGTTATGGATGGGTGATGGGTGAGCTGAGAATGAGATATGATATGATATAATGAATAACATGGAGTGCTTATTAAAGTCAAGAGGACAAAAAATAATTTTAAACTTGGATTCGTACAAAATAATGATTGATGATGATGATATTTATTGACAACGAGGATTGGTCGGCGTGATTTATTGCGTAATATAAAGTCTTGAAAATGAGTTCCACAAGTTCGTTTTCCGCACAAAATTCTCTCAAAGCAAAACGTTAATATTAAACAAATATAATTACTGGAAATTAGTTAGTTATAAGAAACAACAATATTTTAGCTATTTTTGGCATTTTTTTCTAGGAGACTACAAATCTTTAAATTTCTTTCAAACTCATCGTAGACTCAATTTTTAAAAAAGAGTTATAAAGCAAAGAATGAGTGCTATACGACTCTGTTTTTTTAAATAAAAAATATATTGTTATCTTCTAGGGAAAATCCCATAATTGCACAAAATATCCATTTGTTTGACCTTTGGCCTTGAATTACACAAAATCCAGACGCGATGGAGTTTTTTCCAGTACATATTTATTTTCAGTGCGATAAAATCATAGGAATCACCACCGACTGTTCTTGTAACTGAACCATGCAGACTTGTGTAATTCGGAAGGAAAGGATGCCGATATACACATATTCAGTAATTCTTACATTTAATACATATTTTATTTTGATTCCCACATTAATTGTTCCTTATGAAACAAATTTTTGTAGGAGTTGGAAAATTATAAATTATTTAATTCAAATCAAATTAAATAGCCCTTTGTGTTTTACCAGAGAGCCATTTTAAAATGCTTTTATTGAATTTTTAAATCAGGTTTAGTACATGAATATATAATGTATATAAAGAAATGAATAATTCATAATTCCTTATTTGTTTTCAAATTTTTTAAAGTTTTAGCAGATTGTAAGATTTCCATGTGAGTTTTTTTTTAATATATAAATATTTAATCAATGTACTTCAAAAATTTAAATAAATTAAATGATTTGCTTCCATTTTTTTAGTTACCTTATTTATATTTATATTTATATTTTCTTTTAAAAATATAATAATTTGCTTTTATATTGGTAAACACAAAAATGGTGGACTATCTATCATATGCTCTTTTTTTCATTTCTACACTGTTACTAGTACTTCACTTAAATTAAAAATATATGTGTAGCTTGATTTTAAGTCATTCTTGGATTTAAATCACATACATTCAACTTACAATGGCAGAAATATTAAAACTTTTATTATATTTAATTTATAAATATTATTTGATAATGTTTCAGGCTCTATGTTATATGAGATTTCTATAACTAAATGTGTCAAATTGTTCGTGTCACTGTAAAATTAGTTAACATATCTCTTCATGGAAAATACTAGACGAAATCTGGATATTGCTTAAAATTAGTTTTAGTTAAGTGTAAAATTAAGAGACCTAGATTGGGATTAAAGTTCCCTTTATTCAATCCAAATATTGGTAACTTTTGGTTTTATTAATAAATAGTTCGTATTCTTCTCAATAGTTTAGTTTCGATCTTTGCCTTTAAACTAAATGTTCAATACACATCAAATTAGCTAAATAAATTTACTGTTACTTCATATTGAACATACTTAGTAATAGTTACAATTCATTTTTTTGTGGAAAATGTAATTAATTTTTGGAGCTCTCTATAAATATTCTCTAAATATTCTTTCACAATTGAAAGGGCTTTTTGAATTAAATGTTTAGAAATTCAAATGTTTTGTCGAGTATTGAATAATGTAATCGCGATGTCTCCGCCAATATTTTCTATTTTCCCCGCCGACATAACCTCTCAAACCGAAACTGTCCTGCCATGAGGTTTCCCTTTCTCCTTTTCTTCCTTTCTCTCGCCGAAAAACGGAGGCGGCGAAAAGAAGAAGAAAAAAAGAAATGGAAGAGACGAATAACTGGTAACCGTAACGCCGCAATACCGGAGCACTTTCTCTTCCCAAAGAATTTAATGGCAGCAGATTAAGGGGGCACTTACCGATGGCGATCTCGCTAGGGATCGTAAACGGGATTTCGAGCTCTACTTAAAGTTGAAGAGCAGGCCCTGGAAGTCGAGGCAAATGGCGTGCGAAAAATCCTGGACGAACTGGATGGCCTCGACGAGGCAGACGTTCATAACAAAATTACGTATTTGTTGAAATCGCTCGACGAAAGGCATTTAGGTTGTGATCTGGGAATACGCGGCTATATATATATATCAGTATATATCAGCGGGGTCGGGGGCTGGGAAGGGAGGTTGCGTCAGAATTAATGTGGATTATGGAATGTCTGGCTCCTGGCTCCTGGGTGGCTTCCACTTTCAAGTGCGACTCAAAGGCAACTGAACGCGGCTCTGGGCTTTGCTTCTCGATCGCGGGCGGACCCTTGCCGATTTTCGGCAGCCGAAAAAATCTAACTGTAGGCCGCGGATGAATTCCGCACAGGAGAGTGTGTCCCGACCATTGTTGTTGCTGGGTCAATGAACCAAAAGCCGAAGGCGAAAGCAAACGCTCTCCACAAAAAAAAAAGAGAAAACAAAACAAAGCCGCTCAAGGGCTACAGAGCAACATGTTGCTAGGTACAGGGATGTTACAGCGCAACATGTCGGCTGGCTTTTACAGCTGTTACAGAGCGCTCTGTAAGCAGGCAGCCGAAATGTTGTCGCCGCGGCGCTCTTTCGTTTTCATTCATTTTTGGCGCCAGAAAAAGCGGGTGGAGAAGAACGAGAAAAACCGACATTTTTTGCCGCCAAAAAACACGCCACTTACCGCAAGTTTTTCGGCTCGGATCGTGGCACACAAACACAAATTGAATTAACTTAAACACAATCAATTGTAAAATCAAATTTAACAAAAATACACGCTCGTTTTCACGTAAAAAAAATGGAATGAAGAAATTACATATTTGCTTGTCGATTTATTTCAAGCGCAATTAATTTTCCGTCAAATTGGTCAAATCAAGATTCGAATTGGGTTTATTCGGCTGGCAGTCGATGTACTTTTTTCAATGCAAGCCGAAAAAAATAACCACTACCGAAGGAAGCGAGTAACAGAAGGAGAAAAACACGTGTGTGGAAACACAAAATGGAAATATAATTTAGGTGGGAAATCCGAGTGTGGGAAATGCAAGGGAAAGCGAGTGAGATAGCGAAACTGAATCGTTGTCCGGAGTCAAGTTTAGGTTGTAATATTATAGCATTGGATTATCGTAATATATTATGTTCGGTGGCGGTGCCCGGCGTGTGCAGTTGTCGTCATTGAAGCGCGACTCGAGTCCAACTAAGTTTATCGCTTATCTTCGGCGGGTCCGTGTCCCAACTGACCTTCAGCTCCGAAAGCTCTCTCAGTCTTAATGGAAGCAGAGTAGCAGCGGGGCCACTGCATCCACTAACAGAGTGCGTAAACACAAAGCTTAATGTGAGGCTGGACAACGGGACTCGGCTAGGAGCTTGCGGCTAACAGCGAGCTAACAGCGGGCAAACAGAGCGCAGCTTTCAGAGCCTGCCCCCAGAGGGCGCTATGGCGAGTTCCTAAACCGTGAGCTCGTAAAGTATGCACACAACCTTTAAATACCGCCGAAGTTTAATACCCTGGAGATATTTTTGTTTTAAATAAATTTAAAGTTAAGGGCTATAATTAAAGCAAAGGATCATACATATATTAAGTTTTAATTCGATATCTTCAAAAACTACCAAGCTTTAGTGGTCTGATTTTTATGAAATTTGAAATTAATGGCTATAATTAAATTAAAAGCTGTAATGGCTTTAATAAAATTAAAGGAAACAAGAAAAAAAGTTAACTTCGGTTATCCGAAGTTGGTATACCCTTGCAGTCTGCAATTGAATCATTGAAAATCGATCCATTTTGGTAAACTTAAAAAAAATATCGAAGTTTGTAAATTTGCATTACATTTACTTACACATTTTACATGTACAATTTTATATTTTCATTTTAATCAACCGATCGTTTCTATGGCAGCTATATGATGAAGTAGTCCGACCTTAATGTAATTCAAATCGTAAATCTAAAAAAGTTAAATACAGCTATGTATATCTCGAAATTTATAAAAATACGATGAAAAACAGGGAAGTTATACATTTGTTTCCATTAATTTTCCGATCATTCCTATGAGAGCCATAAGAAATAGTGGTCCAATAGCTCAAGAATTGAGAGAATAGTTTTTGTAGCAACTGACAGAAGTACATACAGACAGACGGACAGTGCTAGATCAACTCGTCTGGTCATGCTGATCCAGAATATATACATATACGTTTATGTTATGCTTTCTTCAGTGCGTTGCAAACTTTTGGTTAAAATAATAATACCCTGGAAGGTCATAAACAAATCTTCACATTAAAAATTGCTTTATTTTCCTGAACTCCTTATATCCTTATATATCGAATTGTTCGTTAATATTTCATTAGGTATTTACTTTATCATATTTTCCTTCAACTGAATATATATTACCAATATTATTATTATATTACACTCTAATACTAAACATTTAGAAAAAATTAAAACACACCTTTAAATATTTATTATTGTTTATTTATGTATAGTTCGCCTGCTTATGGTTTAATCAAATGCCATACACACTAATTTTATACGCTGCGCTTTGATTTTAATTCACTTTTTACATTAATATTCACTGAAATCATTACGACTATTATGTTCTTATGATTTATTGATTAGGTTTTTCTTTCTGTATTTCCTTGCTGCGTTTTTTACATCACTGTTTACTTTTCTCGGGGCCTTAATGCTACATTTATTCCGGCTTTACACATTTTGGTTATTAATTGTGGATATGAATATTTTATATTCAATGCAAGACGCATCTGCAATCTTTTGATTTTCATTACTGATCTAATGTAACTCATTTTCCAGCTTAAAACTAGAAACACTTTCTGTTCTATATCCTAAACCTCTATATGTTGTGGTTAATATTCTGTGTATATGTATTTATTTTGTAACACTTAACGGAAAATACATCAATTTTCATGATTCTATATACATAAAACTAGTTTTTACATTCTGGTATATCTCCTGGCTTCAAATGTATTGCTCTAAATGAAACCATATTGAATCTAAAGAATAAATCAGGACTTTATTCCAATTCGTTTGATAACGTTTTGAGCATGACATAAATTAGGGAAGACAACTTTCACAACACGATTTGATTACTGAAATCTTGGCGCATGCATTTGAATATTATTATTAGTTTTATATGTTTTTATTTGTTTATCCATTTATATTTGTTAACATTTACACATTTCCTATTTACATTTTATTTTGTCTTTTATTAAGTAATTTAACATTTAGTGTGTTACTTTTTAAAACATAATATTTGTATTCTATCTCTCCTCTTTGTTCAATTTACATTTCATTTCATCAATTTATTTAGTGTTTCCTTTTAGCGCTAACATTGATTTATTTTTAAGGCAAAGGAACTATTTACCGCTGGATTTTTGTTGGCCAAAAATGTTTAAATAATCGTTTGTTCCTTTCGAGTTTTAATATTGCCCCAATAGCATTTAAACCAAAATGTTCCTATTTTTTATTTGTTTCATCTATGCATTCATGGTTCTCTACAAATAATAATTTTTTTAAATAATTAATTTTGCTTTATGTCCACAACCGTAAAAAGTTCCTTTCTGTACAGTGGATATTATTTATCATTATTATTTCACTAACTTATTTTTATATTTTCTTATTTACACATTGATTTGGCGAACATAAATTACTATTTAGATTCGCTCTTATTATTTTTTTTTTGCCTTTTGTTGTAGCTTTCGAAAGCCCACTTTAAAATGCACTACGGTACCCGAAAGCTAAGCTCAAGTGCAGTCTAAAGTTCAGCTTGCTGTACACTGAGCACAATTTTGTTATGTTATTGTTGCACTTCTATCGCTTACGTCTCTGGGAAATAATTGTGCAATCAATGCCAGAACATAAATAACTTTCGGTCTCGCAATGCCAGCGACTGTGTGGAGAATACATATAGTATATTCATATAATGTGTGTTTTTTTTTTATTTTTTGAGTAAGCACATTTTTTTTTCACCCTGTACGCAAATCCCCAAACTAACCGTGCATTTTACATGTTCCTCTTGTGTATTTCTTTCTGCGATTAAGAGTGCTTTGTTTTCGTTCTCTATTGATACCTTCAAGTACTTGGTTTATTGCGCGCCGTTTTACTCTTTTCTTTATCATTAGCAGTTTCGTCATTTGCTTCGTATTAATGAGGGATTTGAAGGTTTATTAGTTTGCTCAATAACTAGTGGAAAAAAATAATTAGAAAAAGTGTTCGAAATATTATTTAGAATAATAGTTATTAAGCCTCTTTATTGTTAGTAAATATATTAAATATTTGAAAGAACTTTTACAGATTTGTATAAAACAATACAAAATTGGAAACATACACATAATAGATTTTTCTGTTAGATTTATTTTTTTTGATTTTTAAGAAAGTGTACACATATTTTGTACTGCTGCAATTTTCATTTATGGAAAATATTGCTTACGAAAATAATAAGATAAATAATTTAAAAAAACACAAAAATGTGAAGCTCTATTTTTGCTGAACCTTCTCTTTATGTGCGATTGCCGCGTACAGGGTATCTAGCTATACATACGATATTATATTGGTTTCACCATCACTCGACTTTACATAAATATATTTCCTGTTATTATTCATTGATTTCAGGCCCTTCTCCGCCTTCAATTATTAAATATATGGCCCGCTCCTGCCCTCCTTATGCGTAACACTTGAGAGCGAGGCAATCAATACTCGCAATCGTATATATTAATTATACTTGAGGGGTGTGTGGCGTGTGGAGCGTGGAAGGAGGGCAGGGTCGAGGGGCGGTGGCAAGCACCTTAAGCTACTTTCGCGAATGCATTTCATCATCAATTCGGCATCAGCACGCGCTCCAACGCGACTGCATCGCATCCTGCCGCCGCCGTGGAGGAGTCATCAATAATCGCTGATCCTGCCAGCTGGCCACGCCCCCCGCAAGTGTCGCTGACAGGCCCTTAATGCCGCTTGCAGTCGTAGTTGCTGTGGCAGTTGTTGTTGCTATTGCTGTTGCTGTTGCCGTTGCCGTTGCACTTGCAATATTCGCAGCATCGCTGCGATTTGAAGCTGCCAATGCCATGGCCATTTGACAATTATAAAAGCATTTGACGCTCGTTGCGGATGTTGCCGCTTTTGGAGCTGTCACATCCTTCGCATCCGAATCCGAATCCACATTCACATTCACATTCGCGTCCGCATCCACGTCCTGGTGTCTGCTGGCTCCTGGCAACTGTTGATGTTGCCGCTGCTGCACCTTGGCCCTTCCAGTTGCTGGCTTTGTGTATTGACAGTTGATAATTTGATGGGCCAGCAGCGTTGTGAGCAGAGCTGCCATCCCTGCCCCGCCTTCTTGGATCCACTGCCACGCCCACTGCCACATCCACGCCCCCTGCCTGAGCTGCCTGTTGATGGGGAGCTTTGTTAGCCAGAATCGCCAGAAGATTTCACGTGCAGCTGTCGAAGCTCCCGATGCACTGTTATCCGCTGCAAGGAGAGAGAGACAGAGACGGACAGGCGAGTGTGAGTATGTTAGAGAGTTTGAAAAAAAGGTGCAAAAAGGACTAGGCCATTAATGGGGGCAGTGTATTTTACGCCTTTGACACCTTTGTGCCAAGGAAAGCCATAAAAAGTGATTTCACATCTGCTCGACTGGCTCTTAAAGGCGGGAGATCTCCTCTTAAAAGAGGAAATAGATACAGATAACTGGGTAACTGGGGAAACTAAATCCATAACCATGTGTTTATATTATGGTTACTATGAAAAATTCATTCCCAACTAAATATCTTTTAAATCAATCTATTATACATTTTTTTTTTTAATTTTATAAATTTATTTTAATATAAATAGTTTGTAGGTTTATAAAAATGTATAATATTCCTCAGGTATTCGTTAAAAAGCTGATAAATGTCTTCTTTTAAAATATAATCATAGAATCAATTATGCCAATAGTTAAATTAATGCACAATTTTTGCTTATGAATTCATTTATGGCTATATTAATTGACGTATTACAGGAAACCTAAATTATTGGCAACTTGGGCTACCTAGGTTTACTAAATTAAAGTAAAAGTTACATTTCTAAATTAGGCCCAGTGATTGCAAAAAAGAAATGAATGGAAATTAGGCCTTAAAAGTCATTTCAAAACGGTTCAAATATGGCAAGGTATCAATAATTAGCTCTGGATACCGTTTCTTTATGTTCATATTTTTATTAAGGAAGCACAAAGATCTCTATGAGACTTAGAACAGAAACGAGCCGAACAAATTAATTGGATAATTTTGCAAACTTTGACTAGCTTTCTTATATATTAAATATATTTTAAATATAAAACTAGTTAAATATATAATTTCTTATATATAAAATATATTATTTTCTAATATATACAGTCTATATAAAATATTTCCATCCTATAAAGACCTCATCATCTGCAAGTATGTATTTTCAACCTCTGCAATCTTCGAGAGCGAAAAGTGTGAAAAGTAAAAGTACACAGCAAATCCAGCTTGCTATCCGCGAGATATTTAAAAAATACAAGATACACTCACCCAGACGGGTTCTGCTGTGTGTGTGTGTGTCAACATTGCATTTGCATAAAATTCTGGGCGCGGAATCGGAACATGCAATCTCCTCATTCCATCTGCTTACTGATGGAGCTGCGAGGGTGGCTTGACAACTTCCGTTTCAGGATTCGCCTCGAGCTCTGCTTCCAAAATATTGTTGCATACTTTTATGCGAGTCCCCCCACCCCCTTCCGATCGTTCGTTCGTTCGGTAAGCCAGTGAACTCGATTTTAAATACAATTTTCAGTTGAATGCGTTTACACACTTGTTATTCCTGGTGTTGTCGTTACTCGGTGTTAAGTAAATGTTGTCGCTAGTAAGTGGCAAAAGGGAATACCGCAAAGGGAACTTGGCTCGCACTTGGATACGGAGGACTCGCGAAGGACTGCCACCATTTTGCCAGAGGCCCCAATCATCGCTTCCGTCCTGCACCGTCTGCCGCCGTTCCGCGACAATCTTTCATGTCTAAACTTAGTTTATACCAATTTGATTTCCCCGCCATTTGATTCGATAAGCCTGCTCCTGCCGCTGGTTGCTACAGGCCAGGCAGCCAGGCAGCCTGGAAGAATGTTTATGCTGCACAATTTTATTTACATAATTCACATTGTGTCCTCCGACAGCGCCAGGATGCAGTGGGCTGAGCCCAAGTGTAGCCCAGTCCATCGCCGCTGTTTGTTAAAGGCTTCGCCTGGGCTTAAATCGATGCGGAATGGCATCACTTAAATTTATCGGTTAAACGGACAGATGATATTTTATAGTGCCTGTTAGTGGATGGTATCTTATGGATATAATGGGCTTTGGACGGATAACCCTTTGAAGTCGTCCTGCCTAGGGGTTCCTATATTATAATTTTACACAGAAAAACACTTACCCGAGTAGTATGTCAGATAGGACTCGTTGTGATCCTCATAGCCGCCACGCTCGCCATTCGGATTCTCTTCAAGGGGATAATTATTGATGTCGTAGGATCTGCCCGAGGCCATTATCCTGGGCCGGTCCTCCTCGATGACGCTCTCCATTTCCTCCTTGAAGATGTCGAAGATATTGGCCGTGCACTTGAGCTGACAACGGGAAGCGGAAACATGGAGAGATACGAATTAGAATCGCCACTGCAGCAGCTGGGTGCTGCACTCGTATCCTTACCCTCATCTGGCTCTTGAGAAAGTGCTGAGTGGTGACCATGAAATGTATGGCACTCGTTACCGATTCCAGGGTGCTGTTCTCCTGTCGCCCCGTCTGATACGTCTTTATGTGGTGCGGTGGCACCTACAACGAGCGGAGGAATAATGTCAAGTGGCTGCTCGAGCTTGCAACGAAATCAATTTGCAAATATTCATCAATAGGAACTCTTGCTTTCTCTAACCACTGGCAATCCTTTCGATCAAGTGGGCCGCACTGTGTGAAAGCGAATAGTAACCAAAAGCAAAAGCTGACACTTCTCCCCCGAAAAATAAAGGAGACCACGCCAGAGCGGCTCCGGCAAATTTATAACTTATGAATGATGAATAGATTTACGCTTGAGTGATTAACTAGAGCAGGGAGTGGGTGGAGCAGTGCCCTGCCCAGAGAGCAGGGTGCAGGAGGCAAAGGACATGGGTGAGCTGGAGGCCACTTTGTTTGCGGTGAGTTTATTTTGAAGTGCCCGGCAGATACCGTTGCCTGACCCACCCGACCTCGCACCACCCAAGCCCCAATCCCCAGTCCCCGATCCCCAACCCGACCCAAAAACCACCCACAACTGACAGCACAAACTACGACGATGACGACGTCGACGACGACGACGATGATGACGATGATGATGATGGCTTCGGGGCGGTGGTGAGTGGTGCTCCTGCTGAAATGCGCTCGTTAGCTAAAAGATCAAGTGGCCGCACCCACCATGTGGTGTAGGCAACACTCAAGTGCTGTTTGTGTTAGTTTTCTTGCTTTATTTTTACATGTTTCTATATATTTATGTAAATTTATATGTACACATGTGCATTTTTGCTGAATTGCTTGTTTGGAAGGCGATTAAATCTGATACCGGGCTTGGCACTCTCAAACTGAAATTTACTTATTTTTAATTCTGATTAAACCTGCAAGTATTCTTCGGATTTCACTCAAATATTTATCGATTCAACTGGCACTTGAAATATTGGGGATATACTCTCAGGAAAACAACAGGATAAGTATCCTTTTACATAGTTGAGAGTAAAAAGCTTGAGCTTATATGGGTTTGCTGTATGTGTAGTAATATTTACTTTAAATATTAAAATAAACAAATATTTACAATTGGGACATGAACTTTTTATGTTATCAAAATTTTTAGTTATTCATATTTAAGGCGAAAATATATATATATTTTAATATTCCATAGTTAATACATTTAAAGCTTTACTAATATTTATTTTTGATATTTACAACCCCATTCCAGATGACTTAAAAAACTCAAAACATTTTCTCAAACATTAAACACCGCCTAAGCTCAACCAGCTTACAACCTGATATTTCCGCTGTAAAAACTCGCTCTTGGAGGGCGCAAATTTGAATTATGACTGGAGGGGATGGGCACTGACATTGACAACGCATTTACTATACTTCCAGCTGTCTGGGGCAACAATAACAAAGGCACCAGCCAAAAGTCGGCGAGGAGTCCGTAATGTCCTTGCCGGCCATAAAAACGCCAGGGAAAAACTAGCTGACAACCTAAACGTTTCTTGAAAAACCAAACGCAAAATGCCAGGACTTGTCAGCCATCCTCCACAGCCCGGGACCCGTTTCCCTTCCGACACACCTGACTCACCTGCCGCCCCTGACACCCCTGACACCTGTGCAATCATGCGGAGCGGCAGGACTCTCTGTCCTGGCAGCTGGGTGCCAACCAGCGACCTCCTGTTGGAGCCGACTGCTGTGGTTGCGGCCATAAAACATCCCGCCCAGCAAAGCGAAAGGCATAAAAACTGACGGCATTTCAAAAAATGAACATATCCGAAGAAAGGCCGGGAGCCGCAGTGGCGGAGAGTGGGTCTAGGCACATATAAATGCCAAAGATGCGGCTGGAAAATGGAGGAGTCGCCGCGCACACAGGTGCCAAAAAGAATGCAACAGACGCGAAATGAAAAATCGCACACTAAACGCAAGAAATGGCAAAAACCAATGGCCACGTTTCACCTGGTTTTATTTTTTGGGAACAAGTGGATTGATCCAATGCGAGGAGACAACTATGGTGTTTACTATTTAACGCACTTTGTTTTGAATCTGACTGTGAATAAAAGGGGAGACGTTTGCGAATCAACCAAAATGTTTTCTTGGAATTTAGATGGATAGAAGATACCCTTCTGGGCTAACTTCATTTATTATAAAATCAATCAACAAATAAATTCCTTAAAAGAGAAAGTAATTTATACACCAGATGCACCAAAATTTACTAGAGTTTTTAAATCCCTTCAAAAAGCGTCAAAAGTGCAATTTAATGTCTGAGGCACCAAAATCAGTTTAAAATTGTTTTTTTTTTTTTACAATGACATAATGTGCATAGTTAGAGACACATTTGTAAGGGATTATAAAACGCTAGTGATAAATAGCCCCCGTATTTTCAAGTAATTTTAAAGTCCTAGTGATTTCTATATTAAGTCACTCACTAGAATTAAGGATAAAATGCTTAGTTACAATTAGCAATTGTTGCGGAACCAAAGTCAAAATAAATAAATGAATAAATATTTGTAATAATCTAGTTCAGATTTTTTCTACCCGCAGTTTAGGTGAATATTTTTAAGGACCTATTGTTGGGTGAACTATTTAATATTTATTTTCAACCGAGTAAGGTATTTACAATTAACCAACGAACTATTTCGATCTTTCCAGCTCAGTAATAATTGTTTAAATTATCCAAAATAAATCCTACACTTAATTAAAAAACCTCTCCTGATTACCTAATAAACTTTGCATTACCCAACCGTGTTTCGTCACTCAAAGTGCATCATTCAAATGCGACGAAAGGTCCCGCACACACCAAGTTTCTGGCCCTCTCTCTTAACCAATGGCTAATTGAAAAAGCGGCGGCGGCCATCAATTGAAAGCGATCAAAGCTCCCCACTTTCGATTGCGCCTCCTAATTGAAAGGCGGAATGGGCGTGGCCAGCTGCGAATAACAGTGGTAAACGAAACCAAAACTTACCACAATACCATTAATAGTCCATGTCAAATTAGCAGCCGGTTTCGAGTATTTAATTGAGCAATTGCCGTCCACCAAATCGCCAACGCGATAGCGTGCCTGTATCCCGGTGACCACAGTGTGCTCTTCCGGCAGCTCTGCAAAAAGGAGGGCCAAAGAGAGGGGTAATTGTGAGCCAAGGAATGGAAATGTAAAATTGGCCAGAAAGGGCCAGGCCGGTCGCAGGCTCAAACAGAGTTGTTCTAATTAATTTGCTCGCCTCAACCGCAGGTTTTCCTTTCTTTTTTCTGTAGGGTTTGCATTTGTGCATAGCTTGATTTGGAGTTAGGGGAATAGGGTATACGAGGTTTTTATTATTTTTGTGAGATGTTAGGATTGGAATTATCCATTTATAAGGTATTTAAGAGGCTCTAATATTACTTTAAAGACTTCTTTGAAGACTTAATAAAATGATTTCAAGACTCCTGCCAATTTTTATATGTATTTATATTATGCACATTTTTGACAACAAGTTATTACAAGAATTTTTAATGTTTAAGGATCACCAAGGCGTTCCTCCGAAAAGTATGCAACAGTTTTGAGAGCTGAGTGCCGGGTATTTCATTGTCACTGTTTTAATTAAGTTATAATACTTTTCTGGCGACTTCGCTATCAAAGAGTATTAAAATTTAGTTTAGGTTTATAATCGACATATTATGTTTTTAAAACTTAAGGCATTGCACTCTCACACATGCCTTCCTTTTGGGGTGACAACGAACACATTTTCCTATTAACTGAAAAGGTGTATACATTTCGGCTTGATCAAGTTAGCTTTCTCTTTTTATTTTTCACTTACCAACCACCTCCATTTCGCCGGACACCATGGCCGTTTGGAATGTGGGGGCCTCCACGGATATTTCGCATGTAAATTTTCCCGAAATATTCAACGGCACCGACTGCAGGACGACGTGGCTCTGATTCGAAAGGTTGCGCTGCAAAGAGGAGAAACGGAGAGAAAGCGGCGTAGAAAGTCAGCGGGTGGGTCAAAGAAAGCGTGAAAGGAAATGAAGAACGTAATAAAAATTAGTTGGGCAAAATTGGCTGGACACGGTGCATAGAAATTGAATATAACCGGGTGAAAGGAAAAAAAGGACCGCGAAACGAGCGAAGCTCAAAATGGGAGGAGAATGGAAAAAATAAATAGAAAAATGTTGTCTTGGTTATGAATGACGAAAAGCACAGCGGCTGGAGGTGGAAGATATAGCTCGCTGATGAAAAGTGACTGCAAATTGAGGGCATAAAGGTGAAGAGTTGACTTTAAAGTTGGAGGGTCATCAGGCTTTGATTACGATTTCTTTTGACGAAACGCGATTTTGGGAGAGGGGTCTGAGTAGTAGCTGTCTTAGGGATTACGAGTCCAATCCTAATTTGTATCTTTTTTATGGACCCTTAAGCTTTCAATAACTTGGAAATAAAAGTTTTAAAACCTTAAGAAGTTGTTTCGACCTCTGTATTATTCACTTAAATTCTGAAATTTCTCTCATAGCAACTTGCATTATTATTTTTTCTGTGAGTCAGACTCAAACACATCTTGACCTTAAACTTTTATGCACAGCAGTTCGATTTTCACCATCTTTTTTTCGTCCAAAACAAAACGATTATTTTTCTCTCATTATTATTCCCGCAAATGTTTAATCTTTCGCAGAGAAAATGAGGCCACCTCAAATGGAAATTCACTTAATTAAAATCAAATTTAATAAATTGCATTTAATATTGTGGGTGATATTCCGCCTGAATATATGTCCCATAAATGCACTGGGCAGAGCAGGTGACTGCGAAGAGGTGAGGTTTGTGGGAAGGGATCATTGGCTGAACTTCGTTTGATTGTTTAACCCAATTTGTTGCTTCCGATACCTAATTGGCCCTTGTGTATTTCGATGGAATAATTAAACTCTCCTAATTATACCCTTTCTTTGGGGGTTAAAAAGTGGGGTTGCCATATGGACTTAAATTAAATAAAATCCCCATAAAAAGTACATTATTCTTAGGAACTTCAAAAAACTAACTGTATTCGAGATCTAATAAATTTAAGTATTACAAAAACTTTAAGGCCAATAAAGTGTATAAAGTAAAGAAAACAGGACAGATTTTATATTCCAAAGGCTTTAAATTAAAGACTGAAGTATTTAAGATATCTGTTCCTCAACTCTTCTCAGGTGGCTCCGAGTTCTTTCCAGAAATAAAAACCTGCAATTAATACCAGAAGTCGGACGACAAGTGTATGCGGAGCGTCGTCGCTCCGTGACAGCGGCCGTTATTTTTCTCCCGGGACCTTATGCAATCTGTATATATTGTTTTTTAATGAGCCGCAAGTCAATCGCAAGCGCGACTAATTGGCCACGCCCAACAACTCTTAACGGATGCGTCGGCGGATGGACCGGCATAATTACAACGGGCAGTGGGGCAAATAAGCCGGCAAATGTCGTTATGAGGCGAGATCTGGCGGGGAGCGGATGCAAAGGGTGCTGGCAATCAGCCATTATGGATATAATTTACACGCAACTGTAGTAACATGTGCGCGTTATGGGGCTAGGGATGTGGATATGGGAACTTGGTATATGTGGATATAGGGCATTATGCCTCGTACTCACCTCGACGTTGAGACCACTTGTCATGGCAAAGACCTTCATCGCCGGATTCTCCTTGGGAGTGTAGCGATAAAACTCACGCTTGCCCTTATACCATTTCACCGAATATAGAGTATCGTTTTCCATATCGTAATTACACGTGAACAGCGCGTTGCTGCCACGTTTCACCGCCTGCGGTATCATTACCGAAACATCCTTGAGTGCCACAATAAAATCTGCAAATAAAATGAGTTTCAGGCTTCGTAAATATAAAGTGTTCTTTTAAGGATATATCGTAAATGTTGAAGTGAATATTTGGGGACTTTCGAAAGTGAACATATAGGCAGAGCTATTCTCTGAATACAGAATTCAACTTCGAGAGGTTTGCTGGTGGGTTACCTATCAATAATAGTTTAAAAGTTAAATAATTGCAATTTTTCGCATGTGTGAATAATAAATAAATCGATTAACATACATCCAAGTTTTTACAGAAGTTCTGCTAACTTTTCGTACTAATTTTCTTTTCTTCTTGACAAACTTTTTCCCCAACTTTTCTAAACATTCCTGATACATTTTTGGTACCACATATATTTCCATGTATTACAGCTCCACCAATAACAACAACATTGACCTCAACAACAAGGGAGCTCAGGTGATTGAGCAGGCGACCTGACTAGGATAACTAAAGAAATAAAGCAAAACAATCCTTTTGAGAAGAGGGCAGCCTGCATGACCGTCCGTTGGATATTTATATGACAATACCAATGTTGCAAACAAAGTGTAACATACCGATTTCTCCATTTGCGTTCTTTTACTAATATTTCATTAGGTTGCTCGTTTGATGGGATCGTGGGTCGTGACTAGGATAACTGAAAGAAATAAGGCTTAAAACTAATTCTATTTGACAAGATATTAACAAAATAGTTAAATGAAATTTAGGTTGCTTAAAAAATTCAGTTAATAATAATTAAATAAATTTTGCTCAGATAATTTTACCGACAATTAAATATTTTTCCTTATTTAATAAGGTCTTAGCACAAGTCTGGCATTTAAAATCATTTCACTTTATATGTTTTTAATGGTAATAATCTCGTTGGCATTTTTAATTTAAATCTAATCTAATTTCATAGCTTTAAATTGTAATAAATTGTTATATTTATTCAGCTGCATTTTTACCTTATTCCCAGGTACATATATAAATTTCTATTTGTCTAGCTGGGATTAGCTGTCGGCTACTTTTGTATGAACTTTTTGCAGTGCACATTGTTTTTTGTTTCGCTGCCTTTGGTTTGTTTTTCTGTTTCTATGGGTGCACAGTGCTTTTGTTGCCCATATTGACCCATATAACGAGCGAGCATTTTGTTGTGCTTTCCCCTACGGCCCCACTTGATGTGGCTGCATTTATCGCAGTGCGGGCGGGATGAGGGTATGAAGGATAAATTGTCCTTCAGCTGCACATTGTTGTTTAGCACTGGCCACCGACCACCGGCCACCCCAGACCGAGTCCATCCCTGATCCCAGCCGCAAGGAACCACAGCTAGAGCAACAACTTTCCCTGGCATTTCATTTTGTTATAAAAAACTTTTACAATCTACGTTTGTTAAGTATTTTAACTGCTTTCTCTAGGTGGACGGACGGACCGTCGGAACTGAACCTGTGTGTGCGCCATATAAACCAATGAAAATTGCAAGGGCAACTCCTCGTATCATTCACTCTCCGCCCCTGGGTGGCCGCAAGGCAAGGGCAAAGTTCTATGTCTGCTTTCGGTGTTTATCTGTCAGTTTATGTTTACAAATGTCCACTTTTAATGGTTCCCCATTTAACTGGAGGGACGCCAACCCGCCCCGAGCTCGGTTTCAGTAAAGGGAAGTGCTCGGCATGGCATGGGATGCTTACCTTGCATATCGTTAACTTCTATTGTGCTCCTTTCACCTTTTTATACCCAAACGTCAGTTGAGTATGTCTTAAGGATACCTTACGCACTTTACATTTTATTTGTAACATGTCTTGCACAACTTTTATAAGTTTTTTGCTTAAAGCAATACTTAACTTAACACAGTTTGTACTAACTTCATTTTATAGCACCTTTTAATTCATTTTATCTTAGGCAATGCACAGAAATTATTCCCCTTAAACAAGTACTTATGTGAAGTGAATTCAACACGCTTCATTTCATAACGAGGGAGAGCTTTGATTTTATTCGGAAAATAAAGCACTAAACGCAAGTGAATTAACAAATAAGTAGTTATATGCCGCGGGGCTTACTGCAGCTTATTGCAAACACGCTTTAATATTTATGTACATTCTGGTTGGCTGGAATTTGTATTGATTTTACACTCGGCTGAGCCGTTGACCGCGACTTTAGTGTACATAATTTGCAAATAAAACTTTACAGACGAAATGCATTTAATTTGGACACATTAAGTTATATTAAAAGCTGATCAAAAGTTAAGCAGCAAAACAAAGTGCCAGACAGCTACACAGCCAGACAGCAAACCAAACAAATTTTGGAAAGGCGAAATAAGGACTCCACTAAGTTGCCCTGTAAGTGCTTCTCACACTTAAGCGAAGCCCCCAAAAATGTATTATTCTACATACCATGCATATATATATATATATATATATATAAGTATATCGCCGAAGAACTGAGCAGACTCAAAGCAGACTCCAGACCGAGGCGCGACCACAGGACTCAACCGAAAAGAAAAAAGAGAAACACAACGGCGAAACGGCAACCAGCCGATGACGATGACGACGCTGCGAATTGTAACTGACATGGCTGTCAACACTGTAGCCAGGACTCGGCCATCAGCCATCAGGCCTCGTCCTGCCCGCCCCACTTTGCAGTCATTTCAACTTTGGAATTTCAATAAGAGCCCCAGCCTCGGCGAGTGGAAATGCCGCAGGTGGTAGGCACACACACAGAGTCCTGGCGGAGGATCCCGGTTTCGGGTCTGGTATGTTGGGCTGGCGAAACCAAGTTGCCGGCTGGCGCAAAGAAAGGCAAATAAACCAAAAGTAAATACATAAATTAAAAGTGTAAAGGCGAAAAATGTTTAATTCGCGAATGGCTGCCACGGGACGTACTCAAATGGAATGGATTGGCCGAAGGACTGAATGGGCAAGGTGAGACCTGTAATAGACCAACGGTCCTCGGAAGGGATACGTGCGTTATTTATTTATAAGAGACGAACCATTCATTGAAATACATTTTAATCTTACAAATACTTAAAATAAATTGTTAAACGAATTCGGACAGCAAGGGGGAAGGAAAAAAGGTTTATATCCCTTTAATACCTATACATTTTGTAAATAATAATATTTATGCTATCATTTGTTGAATGAAACCCATTTTAAGGTTAGATATAAATATTTAAAAATTAAAGAAAGATTTAGGATAAAATGATTAAGAAACAAAAATAAAACACTTATTTTAAAGATACTAAGTGCTGGAGCGAAAGGAGTATTTCTTATATCTTAAAAATAATTACTTTTAAATTATTTTTTTGTGAAATGTGATAAATATTTCAAATATAATATGTGAGTATAACATTTTAATTATTATACAGGAAAAACTGAGTTTTTTGGAGATCATCCTCGACGCTTAACTCCTCTCCATGCTGGCTCATTTTTTAAGCCAAGCCCAACTGGTACATTTCAACCATACATTTTTGTATATATAAATATAGCCCATATTTTTGTCTACACTCCCTACCATTCGCTGTGTTATTTCCCATTTCGGTTTATTTTTCAAACAATTTTTTATCATCAGCTGTCAATAGTTCAGGCAGCTGACCCACCAAAAAGGAGCAGCCGAAACGAAGGAGAGATATAGAGCGGGACGGGACAGGGTGAAATCATTACATAAAAAATGTTTTATGCTTCGCTATTGCAACTTTGACCGGGGCGGCGGTGTATGAGCGATGCAACAACTGCGGCGAAAGGGTGAAATTATTTGTGTTTTGTTGGGTAACACGCTCCCTGGCTTTGGAAGTAGTCCAAACTTGCACGTATAAACACATTTTTGATGCTGACTTGCTTGCTGGCTGGCTGGCTGGCTGGCTGGCTTGCTTGTTTTTATTGTTTGTGTTTTCATTGCTCGGTTGCCATAAAAACTAAAAAATCGCCAAATAGAAATAAACGCATTTTATATGTATCTGTGTATTTATGAACCCCATAAATATGTCAAATAAATTACAAAACAGTCAAAATATTGTGCCATGTTTGTTATGCCATTGTGAATGTGTTTATGGCTTACATACACACATGTATGAGTAAGAGAAAATATTTTGGAGTCCTTCGTTAGGCATAAATATATTTTAGGGCCAAAAGGTTAAGCCTTAAAGGGTATTCGGTTTCTGGAAATAAGGCTTAAAGTAATTAAATTACATGGAATCCTATCCTAAGCATAATAATATTTTATAGCTTTAACGGATATTCTTTTTATAAAAATTAAGTAGAGGTTGATTAGGTAAAACATATGTATTATGAGAATAATATATCCCAGAAACCTGAAAATAATAAAATCACCACCTAAGATTCCCTCAGTTTCAGCTCTATGGCTTTATTAAAATAATTTTTCTCTATTTTCCTCTATCAAATAAATTGCTGCATTTAACCAGCGTTGGATAATTTGATTCACCAATTTTGAGGAGCCAAAACAAAAAGCACCAGCTCCCGAAACTGTCCGCTAATTTCGGTTTTCGTTCTTTTGCTGGTTTTCTGATTCGGTTTTCGGGTTCTGTGTGTTGTTTTCAGAGTGTCATAAAATTTTGCCGCAAGCTTTGGCCCCCCTTTGCCGCAACGACAAAAACAAATGCAACGAGCGGGTCGGAGCTCGGCCCGCAGACAATTTCATTAGAACAGAAGTTTGAAAAAATTACTCACATTACGAGATACTCAATGGCAGCTAAAAGAGGGGCCAAAGCACAGCAATGAGGGTAACCGAAAACAGTGAAAAAAGCTCAAAAAAAAAATAAAAAAAAAATAGGAAAACACAAATGAAAACCGAAAACAGAGTTTCGCAGTTTCCTGCATTTACCAAAATGTTTGTCACTGCAATGCCCGGGCAGCAACACAAGTGTGTACATATGTACACTCGCACACTCGCAGCAAATGACACTTTGTGCTGCTTTTGCACAGGGGCGGGAGTGCAGTCCGGGGGGTCGTTTGGGCGCTCTATGCGATGGGGCTATTAAATAAACATGCAAATTATTGCGCAATTTTTGATTACGATTTTTCAACACGAGGCAGCGACCAACCGCCGGCAACAACAATACCAGCAGCGTAGTGGTGTCCTGCATATTTTTGTATGTAAATCGAGCCGCCAGCCGATACACCAGATACCGCCCCCCCAGCACCAGCCGCTGTATCATCGCCAAACGCCCTGCAATCTTTGCATGCATTCAACACTCAACGCCTATTTTGCATACAAATTTTATTATTATTATATTGAATTGGAGCCGCGACAATGGCCGCTCTTCTAGCCCCGCCCCTCGGCTTTTTGTGTGTCCTGTTTGGTTTTTCGCCATTCAGGTTTGTCGCTTTTTTTGGAATTATGTTAAATGAAAATCTGTGCAATTTTTCGCATGACACTTGTTCTTTGTCATGTTTTTTGTGGCGTGGGTAATCACTGAAAAATGAATACATGAAAAGACTTTATCGGGATGTATGGGATCTATTATTTATGTTTAGACTAAGCTTTAAGTAATAAATAACATATGTATCATATTTTTTTTACTAAAGATGCTTTTGTTAAAAGAATGTTTTAATTACTTTCATATTTTAAACCAAAGCTGGTAAACTTGAAGACTTTTTTGTTATTGAATACACATCAAAATATTATTTTTTTAAATGCGCTTTGTCCAGTGATTTCGTTAGTTTGTATCAAGATACACTAACATGTTAGAATTGCATTTGTGTATTTTTGTATGTCTTAAAAAAGGCTTCTAATAAATAAAAAAAAGACTGCTACACTGGTAAGTTGATTACATTCTGTGCATAATGCCGGCAGAGGCCTGGCAGAGAAATTTGGGCTTTGGGAACCACTGATCTAGATGTTCATTTAATACAACAAATATGTAAATTATATCATTGAGTACTATCTCATTATTTGGACTATTGACGTTCTTGTTTTGCCTTCTTATTTACGATTTAATTTTGTCTGAAGCCTTTTACTATTTATCCTTGCTTATATTTATTGGCTCGGCGCCTTTGGTGATTTTTTCATTCAGAAAATTATAGCCTGCCAAATAAGCGCTCAATTTATCATAATATATTTTTATGATTGCTACGCACTAAACGGAAAGGATACGCAGAGAAATATGTTTTTAAAAATATAATAAAAGAGAATTCATGGGAAATCTATCAGACAAAGGGGGAGCAAAATAAGAACTGAGAGGCTATTGGGTCATGCATTTGACATGTCATCTCCAGCGCCCAAGAGGTGGGCGGCACTGGCCTGGGCTCACAAAAGCCGGCAAGGATATAGACGAAAGGACGCTGTGCCTGGCATTCATTGGCTTTTTGCATGGGTGTCTGTGACGCTGTCGCTGAGTGTGTGCTCGCAGGCGACCGCCAAAGCGTCGCCAAAAGCATCATCGCACATGGCAACAACAAAGCCCAAAGTCTCCCTTGTCCACCTCCTCACCGCCCATCATCAGGGGCTCTTCTTCAGTCAAAAAGAACTTTCGGTAAAAACTCATTTCCATTGATATGCAATGAACGGGGAAGGCAAGGGCCAGTGGATGATGCCACCGGAATTGGGCAGGGAAAGCTGGTGGGCGGGATAATGCCATGGCCACTTTCGTAAACGCCTCTGCACAGCTTTTCATGTGCATGCCTTTTTCCTAGAATTTCTATATTTATAAAAATGTATTTTAAAATTTGATAAAGGTTTTAACAACAGGCAAGTCCCTAATCGGATAGGTTTTAAGTTTCCTGTCTGCCAAAAATAATTACCGAAGTTCAAGCGTGGATAGTTTTTGGTCCGAAATTCAATTCTGGCCCAACAATCACCTAACAATGAAATTCTTTTAGTTAGAATATACGGATTTTAAACAAATTTAAAGGGTGGAAAAAGTAAAGCAAAACTGGAATCAAAAACATTTGCCGAAAACAAAGTAAGCGATTCCAAATCCAAACTGATTTTAGTGGGAATCGTGAATGTGTAAATTTATAGAAAATTACTAACAATGAAATTCTGTAAGTCAGAACAAAAGTGCAGATTTTAAATAAATTAAAAGGTTGAACAAATAAAACAAAATAGGAATCAAAAACATTTTGTGAAATCAAAGTATCTGATTCCAAATCCAAAAAGATTTTAGTGGGACTCGTGAATATATCAATTTATAGTCGTCCATCTATCATTACCTTGGTAACAACTTTATTATAGAATGACCCACAACGACCCTTTAGCAGAAAAAGTCCCTCGTTTAAAGAAATGGAAATATTGAAGTCAGCATATATTTCTACATCATTTATTTCATTTCAATGGAAACATTTTGTTTCTGATATAAAAAATAAGCAATTAATGTTATATTTCTTGATAATTACATTGTTAGAACCAATGGAAGTCTCAAGCCAGTATTCCATTCGATCAATCAAGAATACAAGACAGGTTTTATATTCTGGATTATTTTCTGACTAGCGAACTTCTGTGTTTGCAAAGGGATACCTAAGTATTTTTAAGCTAAAGGCTTTCCAATATATCTTTTGGCAGAAAAAAGTAATACCGTTGCATCAGAATGCCCTTAGTTGGTCAAACCTCCCAAAAAGCCTCACGAAATTGGCCCCCCTTATAAAAACATGTCCGTATGTCCCCTGACTGTGGGAATTGTGGAGCGGAGGACGACGACAGGTGCGGGGGCTTAGAAATGTGCAATGTGGCAAATATAAACATAAACGGTGTGTCACTGTTTCCGTGTATCTGTGGGGCAGTTTTGTACCTGACCGACAACAGTTGCTGAAAGCCCGCATGCAAAATGCATAGATACAAATATACTTTTCGCTCTTCCCCCAAACGGTTTCCGTCTGCAGCCCGGCAATCTTGCATGGCCAGCTGCAACTGCGTTTGATGGATCGATTTGTTTGACCCCTGACCCGCGGCCCTCCTTGCCTGGATGGCGTGCAGAGCGCTTCGTCTCGTCGATTGTTGCATAAATTAAAATTCGTATTTCTTGTAAATATTTGCTGCGAAAAACGATTTCCTCCATATGTGCAGAGGGAGAGCGTTTGCATTTCGAGTGGTTTTCCATGAATGCTTCACCGATTGCCAGCAATATTTTTCAAATGCTTGTAAATGTTGCACACGAGTACAATATTTCTGCGAGACTAGAATATACATAGTCCGTTGAGGGGAGGAAGAAAGGGCGAATTGATGGTAGCTTTTAGTTGAAGTTTTTGAGTCTCATGCCGAAGAGTATTAATAATAAAATATAAAATATAAGGTGCCATACTACAAACTATCACTGAAAATATTAAACCCCACATGTATTTTTTTATGCAATCCGATAAATAAATAGAAGTACGGACAGGCAATCATCTGGCAAAATTATTTCCAAGGGTATATTTAAATTCCAGTTCAGCATTTGTAAGCGAGTATTTATTAAATAAGAGTAAATATAAAACTTACATCTTTTACAGCCGAATAAATTTTGTAAAATTTATATATTTCTTTAACACAAATTCATGTATTTTCGACTGCCACAAGGAAATGAATGGATTACCTCAGCTAGCATAAAATTATTAACAAAGGCGTCCTCGTCCAGATAAGGGCCTTGATTGACTGTCTATCGGTCGCCTTTCCCTCACTCGATTTGGCTCTTTTTTCTTTTATTCAGCAGAGCTTTCGTTTCCAATCGGAGTAATTTCTTTTGCTATCCGAGAGTTTTCGACAATGACGGTAACTATATGCGATATATACAATATACATTCACGTGTGTGCTTGGGTGGGATGGGGCGTGGCTGTTCCTGTGTTATTTTCGCCAGACTTCGGGCCGTCAAACAAACCAATTTTCACTGCTTTTCCAATAACGTGTCCCATGACCGCCCCCGCCACCGCCACCACACCTCCGATCCGCTGTTAACTGTAAACTGCAAATTGTTGGTTTCCATTTTTTTCCCCAAACAGGACCAAGAGGGGAAAGGGGCTGAATGGTTGGGTTTTTGGGTTTGGTAACAGCTGCGCTGTTAAAAATCGAAATGAAGTCTGACTCTTTGGCCAGACTCTGAGCGTTCTTAATTAAGGCATTCTGATAGGGAACTCCACGGCCGACAATGGACAATAAAGGATTTCAACTTTTTGCTGCAGGTTGGCCAACTTATTGTTCCCCTTGTGAGCCTTTTATTTGTGTTTCTTTCCTGTTAATGGACAGTTTTACCATTTTCCCATTTGCCCAACAAAAAAAAAATGGTTAAAGGGGACCAGGTAGGGATGCATGTATGCATATCGAGGAAAACAACAGATATGAGACATCGAAAAAACTATCAAAATTAAAAATATCGTACCTTAAAGCTTGAGAATATTTTATAACTTTAATTTAATTAGATTTATTTATTTCTTGAAAATATATATATTAATATATCTTTTACCAAATGTAAACTTTACTTTAGGCTTTACTTACTTTTACTTTTACTTTTACTTTACTTTCGTACACTAAGCAATCCGTAAGAAGTGGCTATAATTATGGATTTTTTTAATATCCACTCGATTTTGCCCATCTCTAGAGTGGGTCCCAAAATATCAATTTATCTTTAGTCCAGCAGGGAGAAGGAGGAAACAGAGCTCCGGAGAAACGTGCATGCTTTGCATGCGAAGTGGAGTGGTCCTGACTGGGAACTCCTGGGAGCACGCAGTGCCACAATTTCTCAAAAAAGGATGGCCAGGAAAAAGACGAGAATACCTGCTGCCATCGTGAGCCTTGTTTATGCAATGACGACGCATAAGTAGCAAGTTGATTTCGGTTCGGGCATAGTGGCTTACATTATGCGTAAAAAAATATATTGTGAAATTATTTAAGGTAAAAATCATATATAAAAATCATAATAAACCCCAAGAAACTTATATTAAAACCTAAAGAAATTAATATCCATTATTATTTACCGACGCATTGGACCACTGTGAGTTGCACTGAAGGAACTGTCTGTCTGAAACAAAATAAATTACAAAACAATGTTGCTGGGGAGGAAGGGTAGAAACCACGCCCCCGAATGCCAAGTTCCGTGTGCAGTTTCAGTTGCTGTCTGCCATTTTGCAGCACCTTGCCGTCATCGTTATTCCTGCTCCTTGACAAGCTGGCATCTTTGGATCTGTGGGCACTATAATCTAAAGAAATTTATGTGAGGGGCAGCAGGGAGCGTGGGAATTGAATACCTTCGCTCTGACATTCTATATATTTTGTTTGCCCCACTCAAATGAAGCTTTTGGGATTATTGATTGGTCTCAGGGACGGTCCGATTGTCTGCCATCAACAGTGTAAGGCTTGGAAAATTGGTTGTACCCTGGACACCACTGGGCCGAGGTCCCTAATGACTAATATTTATTACAGAACATGTTCGAAATGCCAAATTAAATGAGATAAGATTTTAGTGTAATGAAATAGTCTCAATGTTATTAGAACATATTTAATTGCAGGTAAGTGAAATGGTATACAAGTAATATATAAATACATTTAAACATATACTTCCAGTCCGGCACATTCTTAATTTATTTATGTCAAACCTCTTCCTTTCATAGTGTCAAATATCAACCACGAAAATTTGAATGAACTTGTTTTTAGTATATTAATTGTTTGTACCGAATATATGTTTGTGCAAGGCCGCAATGTTTGTCTTGGACTTCTCTTTTATATGTAAAACAGGAGAAGAAATGTTGATTTATTGGCAGGCCAGCCAGGGTTATTTTCTAATTGTGTAAATGTCTTTGCTTTTGTTTGACTTGGACCATCGATTGGCCATATATCATCTGGCCCCGGGGTTGAGTTGAGAATTTTCGCATTGATCAAAAGCCAAATCGTAAATTTCCAAGAAGCAGCCCGTAAATGAGCTGTCAAATGCAAAGTAGAGTCCGAAAAAACCACCTTAAGAGATGAGGAATTGGCCAGGACACATTACGCATGCGACCCATTGCCTCTCAACCACATTTTAGTGGGCAGTGGCCGAGAGCCTTCGGGTTGGGAGTTCATTTTAATTCCAGAGACCTTTTGACACAAGTCCCTAGTTATGGTCCCATGTTTGTGCGTTTGAAGTTGGCATCTCGGAGACTGGTGTCTGTATTTGGCTTGGGCTTGGCTTTCGGTCAGCCTTTGTATTAATTGCTGTGACATATTTAAGTTGAGATTTTATTGTTCGCTTCGCTCCAGGGACCGACAGGAGCTTTCCTTCTTTCTTTGTCTGCGTGGGCGAGTGTGTGCGCCTCGGCCAAATTGATTGAAATTACTACTTAAACCAAGCTACAAGTTCCCCTGAAGGAAAGGCAGCTGGCAAAGGCAGCTCTGGTCATAAAAACAGTGGGGAGGCACAGTTGGGTTTTGACCAAAAATGGAAAGTACCTCAAAAAGAGTAACATTTTTAGGTATAAATCGAAGAGGATCTCTAGAAAAATATACAAAAAAATAATAAAATAGCTCCTATTATTGCAAAATATCCATAGAATTGCATTTATTATTTTATATTAATTATTACTTTATGCTACATTAACTGTCCTAAGTAGCCTCTGATTGCTTTCACTGTACGATTCTAGGCGGGGCCCTTGGCTTTGGAGGACAGGCGGAACATTTCGCTTGAAATCCGCAAGGCAAAAGCCAGCTAGGATTTGTAATGAAGATATACAGACACGTCCTCTGATACAAACACGCACGGCAGAAGGGACAGTAGCGGCAGCAACGGCTGTGGAGGGGAACACATGTCCGGCTCAAATCACTTAGTTTCACATTACAAAGCCATCCTGACGAAGGAGGCGAACTCCTTTCTGCTTGTGCGATTCCACGCTGATACTCATCGAACATATAAATTAATGAATTCGATGCTTATCAATAGTCAGGCAAGGCAGCAACGGCGGACTTAGTCCTTTCCCCTATTAGTTGGTTAGCCTTGCTTTTATTTTGTTTTCCGTGTTTGGACTTGTCTCGGCCCGATTATGTTCGAGTGACTGATATTTGCAGTGTTCTGTGTTCTGTGCTCTGTGTCCTGTACAACTTAAAGTCAACAGACGGAACAGGACAAGGCCGGCGTTTTGGTTTCCTCACACATTTGTCTTGTTAGCATTTATTATGGCACACTCACTTGATAAAGGACTTTGGCTCCTTCAATCATCCCTTTGTTGGCCGGGATTATCCTCTGGGGCCTGTCCCTCCTTGTTCTCGGCTTTCATTCATTTTTCCTCGACGGGGATTTGTAATTCGGTTTTGATAAGGGCGAGAAAGCAGTGCTTTAACTGTTTCGTCTAGCGGTTCGCATTAAGCACATTCTGGGCTAAATCTGATTGGGTTGATTAGCGATGAGGACGAGGCCAAGACGTTGGCATTCCGAGTTGGATAAGCGGAAAAAACAGTCAGGTTCGGCAGATACAAAAGTTATTTCTGGCGCGAGGATTATTATTCCGCCGACTTAAAAATGAAAACTTGGTTTCAGAAATTCTTATAAATATAATGCCAGAAAACTTAAAATAACCTCTGAAATTTGGTAACTTTTGGTTGAATAATTATATTACAAATAATTCAACTAATCAAGCTCCTAGTTTATTCAATTAAATTCTACGTACTGAGTGCCCTAACATCCCAAAGTGTTCTAATTAGGAATGAATGTTCCCGGCATGGACCCCTGCCAATATCCTCAACTAGAAGCTCACCTAATAGACTTCACTTCCAGATAGCGGAAATGGCAATAAGAGACACCCATCCAAGCTCTGAGGGCCCCAGTCGGCCATTCATAGTGATTTAAAAATGCAGTTATGCATGATTTTGATGCAGCAACCCCCCTGATAAATCGCAGCACCAAAGGACCTGGCACAACTGCCAGGAGTTTCGGGTTTCTGGAGAGGACACCGAGGCCGGTCAAAGCACATCCTGAGTCTTGGCAGCTCAATAGGAGGCAATAAAGCTGGGGTCCAAATCGGATTCCCATCAAAATGCAATAAGTGGCCCATGGATTTGCCATTCTGGAGTCCAATGGCAAATCGGATACCCACAGATAGCCAAACTGAATGCAGAAGGCTTCGAGCCTGGGGGAATGTGCACTATGAGAGTCTTAAAGGGGAATATGGTAAGAGGCCTCGATTCTCATTAGAAGGTATTCAAGGTAAAGATTCTGAGCTAAGAGTAAACACTGCTTCTTCTTAAGACAATATTAATCCTCCCAGTCTACTCAAGCCTCCTTGGATAATTTAATCCCGAAGACTCCCATTATTAGTTCATTGATTCAGCGAACTTTGTCGCTGATTGATTTTCCAGCTATCCAAACAACAAACCGAACACTGCCAAAGAAAACTTTCTGCGAACTGCCATAATTTCTTAATCTACATCAACTGTTGACAGTTTTATTAAAAAAATTTTCCCATCTGACATGCCAAATGTGAGCAAATGAACAGGAAACGGAAGCCATACGACAAAAGCAGCTCAGAGGCAGAGGCCAGAGAACAAATAAGTGGAGCAGTGGAGACGCCGAGCAAAAAATGAAGGAAAGAACCCGAAAACAACTCAAAAGATGTGTAAATTTGTTCGCACAGACAGGACGAAGGGCAAGTGCCAAATGTCACTTGGATTTGTGGTGGCTACCACCGAGAAGTATCGAAAAGTATTCAAGTCCGGGACCGAGCCCGGGACCCCAGTGGAAAAATGTCTCGCAGAGACTTCAGCTGCTGTATCGATGAGCCCGAAAATAGAAATGAGAAAAGTTTTCGCCTCCCCGAGGGTGGCGGTGGCATTTATTTTATATTTGTAGCAACTTCGCCGGTCTGAAATTTAGTTTGGTAATCAAAGCAAGAATTTGTCGATGCTGAGGCTGGGTTGGCCTGGCTAGGGGTGGCTGTCGAAATCGCCTCGAAATTTGTTTGTTTTTCGTGCAAGGGCATAAAGAACATCATAAGGAGAGCAGGGAAAAAATAACAACCGAAACTAATGTAATGGAAATTTCGAAATTATTGAAAATAAATGAAGGCAAATAAATATTCCGTGGGCATTTTATGGTTGAGGGGCTGCCGCCGCCGTAGCAGCAAGGCGATGGAGCAAGGCGTTGGCTGTTTTTTCATCTTTTGTTATCTGGGGAAATAATGGTTTTATCAGCCAAAGGTTACTCTGCTTCATAATGATATATTTTCAACTTTAAAATGTATTATTTAAGGCAAGCCTTTTACATTAACTGAGTTTCTTACGTAAATCAATAGGCTACCTTTATAAATAAATTCAGAACTTGTACAACAATGGTTTCATTGACTTTGTAATTCGTCTTGAAAAATTCTTCTAATATTACTAGCTCCTTTCATAAGCTCCATGCCCCTGGAAGGAAGTGTATTTTAATTATCGCCTTGGTTGCCGGATCTCGGCTAATTTCTCGTTTCATGTCTCGCTTAATGGCGTGTGAGAGTACAAATTGCCTAGATTAGTGCCTAAATTAAAAGTGAAATGGAAATAAATTAAAAATTTGCCTAAGCTCACACACTCACCAGTGGGGCAAGCCCCCCGACAAAAGCGTTTTAAGGGCACTTGGACTACTTTTTTAAGGGAAACTCTTGATGGAATTTATGAGACTTTCGGGGGAAGCTCATTTTGCTTTGTTTATTTTCGGTTCACTCTGGCATGGTTTGAGGGGACAAAATTAAGAGAAATGTGGGATGAGTGTATAATTTGCTAACAAAATCAATTAGCTCAAATTTGAAAGCTCTTTGTGGAAGTCTTTTAACTCACTGTTGGTATTAGTTAGACTGACAAATCTTAAGATTCAAATCAACTAATAAATGAATTTATATATATTTATAAATTACTTATTGTATAAAGTTAAGAATATTGTTTGTTAAGTAATGAAAACGGGGTAAGCTACATTTCTTAAGTCCAATTAAGATTTTAAGATGAAAGCAAACAGAGTTTGCGCGATGCAATCGCCATTTCAATGGAAACCCTAAAATATATCAGCAAGTTAAGTGCAAAATTCAACTTCCGGTTCCTGTCGCGATGATAAATGTTTATGTTATGACATGTTTTAAATTTTCAGGTGCATTAGTGTAAAGTGCTTTTGCCTCGCCGAAAAAGATGCCAGAGGATGGCGGTGAAAAATGTCTGTGAATTGTGTGCCAGGCGAGACGAGGAGCTAAAATGCTCTTAACACTTTCCATTTTTTTCTCTCCCTTACTTCTTTATTTTTTTCCACTCCACTCTTGTGGGTAAGTTTTGGGTGTGTGGAGTTAACCACCTGACACTTAATATTAAAATAGAAAAGCTCATGCAAAGGGAAGTTATGTTCAAAATGAATTTAAGCTGTCAGATTATAAATGCGATTTTCTTTTTAGGTTATAATGGGTAAATTTTTAAATATTTTTGCTTGAGGTTTTCCTTTTAAAAAATGTCTTGTTTTTTTTTTTAATTTTTAAATGGTGTTTAAAGCAATCAATTTTTTATGCATTATTTGATGCATAATTTTTATTGTATTTAATTTCTTTGTAATATTTTTAATGTCTTACAGCTTTTTGCATATTTTCCTAGGCCTTATAGAGCGCTTAAATTTTTTTCTGCCGCTCCCCATAGCGTCAGTGACACTTTGGTCGCCCTGCAGGTGTTCAGTTTATTTTCGAGTGTGGATGCGTGTTTTAAAATTTAGCACAACACTCTTCCAGATGCACCTGCTTTAGTTTCAGCCCAGCCCTGCCAGCACACTCAACTTCAGCACCCTCTCCGCCCGCACACCCGCTTTACGCATTAAGGCTCTTTTGCGATGGCGCAAAATGCAATTTATACATTTCCGTTAAGCAAGCGAAATTCCAACAATATTTTTTCGCCTCTGCTCCGCAGGTTGCCGACATGTTTTTGCTTTTAGCGGAATACCATACGGAAGCGACAACAATGCGGCGCATGCCTCACACACACAGATCTAACCCCTCTTGCAAACACCTACCCGCTGCCCCTGGCTCCAATCTCTTGTACTATAGTTTGTCAGAAATTTGAACTAATTAAAATGCTTTCTAAGGGCGCCCGGAACTTTCAGGGGCAAGCACAGCTAAGGAGCAATTCGGATTGCGTTATTTATGGCAATATGGCCGCGACTTTGCCTCTTTTGCATTTGCCGCTCTGTGAAATCAAGGAAAAATATTTAATTTTCCAAATCAATAAACACGCTGATTGCATTGCCTGACAATTGGCATCGGGAGCGTGCGGCAGTGGGAGGCAATAAATCTGGGCATGTGTAAGAGATGTCCTGGTATTTACTGGCTAAAATCCCCGCTTACTGGCTGGGGGAGCGGAGCTGGCAATATCCCCAGTTATTGGTGGTCAAAAGGAGCCGAACAACAAGACAAACTGTCAACTTGTATGCCCCGGAAGCAACCCCCGCCCTCGGATGGCTCCAAAAAATAATTGAATTCCCCAAATGCCAAAGTGGAATTTTAATTTGCGCCCGACACTTCCTAGTTGGCCTCAAGCCCCCGAAAGTTCACAGAATTGATGCCACTGATTGCTGATCAGTATGCAAAATGTGTGCGTGCCAAAATCAGCGCAAAAAACGCTGCGTGGAAGGGCGCCAGAAGCGGAGACCGGAGCATTGTCACACGTACTTCCATCGAACTCCCCGAATTGATGTCTTAGAAAATTAGCAAACGCCTTTTTTGCCAAGTGTCGCATCTCGTGACTTGGCATTCTCAACACCTTTTTTTCGCGCCCTCTGCTCTCTGAATTGTCACCCCCTTTCCAATCATCCTTTTTCACATTTCTTTACTGCCAAAACCTGATTGTATGCAATGCATTTTTTATTACAAAAAATCTGAACGAATGCGTTACTATTTGTTATGTTGGAGAATTCATTAAATGTTGAAAAAAAATAGGGCCGAATTTTGTAAAAATATTACTAAATGCGGGTTGTTCTGCCAGTTTAACCAGGTAGAGCCTAGATATATTAGCTAATAATATATTTTTGAGATCTTGCTTAATTGATCACATTTAAGTGATGAATATTTTTAATATATTTATTTTTTAAATATTTGTACATATTTAAGAGAAGCTTTTTCTATACATTTAATTATCTTTTTAAATTATTTATTACATTAAATATTTGAAGCACCACAGACTAAGTCTAAATGGGTTTTATAAATGGTAAAATAGAGTTCAAAGCTGTATGTTAAGAGGTGTGAGTATAAAACTGAGCCTTATAAATATATACCTAATAAATTTCCAAATAGTTTTATTTAAATCATTATTTGTTGGGTTTCTAGCAGAAACAACATTTTCACATCATAAAGCTTACTTTCCAGCAGGATGTTCGGTCCACAGGATATTTATCGCTCAACACAAGTCCGACCACCATTTTGGTATAAAATAATGCTTTCTCTTTTCGACACTCTCGCACTCGCTCTTCCCGCCGGTTCGTCTGTCTCTGTCACAATATCGTGGCATTTATAAACGCATACATATGCATGAGATCATAAAGATTGCGACTGTGTCGGTGTGAGCTTTGTGAGTGCAATGCATTTGTCCTAAATGTAAAAAATCCAAAGAAACTCCGTAATGGCAAGCATGTGTATGTGTCGCTCCACCACCCCGCTGGAGTCTCGTCAACGGCATAATGAATGCATCCGGCATGCATTGAAAACTTGACTCATATTTCACAACCCGAAATAAAAAGGATAAAAAAGGATACAAAATTGTACGGGTACATTGACCATCTTGTTGGTGCCCCATTGTTGCACTTGTTGTTGTGCGGCTGGTTTTTGTCAAACATTTCGCTCGCCGTAGTTTCATTGTTGTTCTTGTCGGCCATTCAGTTGATATGAGATTTTAAGCCAGTTTTTCACATCTTTTTGATGATATTTCATAATCTTTTATGCAGTCTCTCCCCTGCCCGGCCGTGCGTGCAAATAGCATGAATAAAACCGCATTTTAAGGTAATTCCTTGCACTCGTTTTGTTCAAATTAAATGCAATTTTTATAATAAAAATCTTTTAAGTGCAGCTCAGCTGGCTATGACGTGCGTAGTCCACTTCGTAGTCGATACACATTATGATGGGATTACAAAGCAGAGCTGGCGAATTAATTTTCAATTGCGTTCGAGAGATCCGCGACCCAATGGGGATGGATTTTATGCTGATTTGCAAGCTGACGGATGTAATGGGGCTTAGACACCGAATGACCCTTGTAATTATGGAAGTTATACTTTTTTTAAGGTTTTGGTGTGGAAATATAATGGAAATTAAACGAATTGAATCATTGCCAAATGAATAATTCCTAAATATAGATAGAAACAGAAAAACCACACTATATTCCATATAATCAAATGAATTTGAATAAATATTTAATTTATATAAATGCCACATCATAGACAGAGAATGTAATATTAAAACTCAAGTTACTCTTGATAAGCCTTGGCACTTCCATTTCAATAATTTGGAATAATTAATTAAACTCAACCAAGTGTCTTTGCCATAAATGAGTTCAGATAAATAAATAAGTAGTTCAACCACATTGGTCACACAATTAAAAAATATTTGCAGCTTGCGAGCAGCGCGCTGCTCAAGTGGCTGACAAACTGGCTGGCACAGACCGCACTCTTCACACAATAGTCGGGGGCTGCTGACAAAAGGCATGTCAGTCGCCTGCCAGCAGCGCAGCCAAGTTGGAATGTCGGAACAGTAAACGGTAGATGTCTGCTAGACAAAGACGATTCAGCACCCCCCAGCTTGCCACTCCCCCGCAGAACCCCCGAACGCCTTAATTCCAGCATCCACCTGTCTTGCCGAAAAGGCAGAAACAAAATGCAAAGTGCAAGTTCATGTGATATGCAAAGTGGAGTATGCGAGGCAGCTTCTATGAGGGCTTATGTGCCAGAATGCACTTAGAGAAACTAATTTATCTTGTTAGGCGCTAAATAATTACAGTTTTCTTATGAAACTATAGGCTATATAAGTCCATTTAAATTTTTACTTATACAGTAATGATTTCCCAGAAATAAATACATTTAATTTAAAGCAAACTGGTTCTTACTTTCCTACTTTGCAACGTGTTCTCCAAGTGCTAGTGAGTGGAGGATAGATGCTAAACAGAAGCCCTGACAGCGACGGCCTGATAGGGCTCGTGCACACCAGGGCGTATGGGTGATATGTGGTCTAAGATCATGACGAGCACGATGATGATGCTGATGATGCCGTTGAAGAATGCTTACTGACTTTTGTGCATTCTGGAAAATTGAAAACGCATCTCCACCCCAGTAGCGGTCGCTGCTGCCGCTGCTGCTGCTGCCTTCCATTGTGATTGGAGCTGCCCGCAGAGAACAAACTTTTCCAGGCAGACCTATATTGAGGGATATAGCCAATTTTGGCCTTTTGTTCCAGAATGTGAGGAGAACGTGAGATGAGATGAGGTGAGTCGGGAATGTGTGAGTGGGAGAATGGCCATCTCAACATGTTGAATGTTTTTCGGATACCCTCGCCCAAAGTTGGATGGAAAAGTTTTGCCTTTTTGGGGCCTCGAGGATGAGGGAGGAGGATCTCCTACGTAATCCCCACACACGATGCATTGCATTGTTTATTGTTTGGCTCTCAATGGGATGGTCAGGGAAAGTGCTCGCCCTTCGCCGGCCCTTTGTGTGCGTTTAGCATAAATTAGAAAATATCGATCGATCTGTGGCGAAATTGAAAAAGAAACTTTCCCACCGACCGAACGCCGAAAGTTCAAATCAATGGCAATACGGAATGTTTTCGGCTAAGCTGCTAACCAAGAGAAATTGTAATTTCGATGAGTACTCGGGGATTGCAGAACGGAATTATATTGAGCAAGAGGGGAGCTGAGAGCTAAATAAATAAAAGTTCTGCCTGCCACGCATTCGGTAATTGCAAGAAAATCTGATTTAATCCCAACAAATGCGACTTCATCACGCAAAAAATTATGAAATATCCTCCGTCTCTAGACAGCAATTGCTTTCGTCCTTTGCCTCTATATATAGATATATAAATATATATATATCTGTCTGAATGTGTATATCCTTCCACGATGTTGTCGGCCCTAAGTTGCCTTTTTTGTTTTGCTTGTTTACACATTGTCCCGCTCGCGCCTTCTGGCCAGACAAAAAACATTGGAATATAGCGAGTAAAAATAGCAGTCAGAAGCATTGGAAGGATATTTAGTATCGTAGTTTCTTTTGCAGCATCATCATTTTGGTTTTGTTGCGGTTGGATGGTAGTATCTCAGCGGAAGGAGGGTAACGAAAGCCCAATGAGTTGAGTCTGTCGAGTACTAAAATGAGGTGGTTCAAGGAGTTCCTTGTTGGGCGACTAGTTCATGAACAAATATTAATTTTTTTACATGTAAAAAAAGTGAAAAAATACAAGAGTCTGGAAGAAATCAGTCTGGAAGAAATCAGTGCTGATATATCAAAGCAATGTGACTCTTATCTGGGCTCATAATTTATTTAATAAAGATCTTCCCGCAAAGGAAAAATATTAAATATATTTTAGTGCAGATAAACAAGTTCTATTTTAGTGTTAAAGCCAGACTGCCAGAAAACTAATTGTTTAATTAGTTTCAAAATCGGCACTTAGCTGAAAAATTTAAAAAGGCAAAACAGGCAGCGTGCCGATTTTGAAACTAATTAAACAATTTTTAATATTTTGTTTAAATAACTATTAATCGTCACAAAATTTATTTTTAAATTGAATGTGCCATCGTCCTTTTATCTCACCTCGTTAAGAGATAGATCATTAAGTAAAATTTAATGTTCTAGGCAAAGGTACTAATTTCTTTCCATAAAATTATTAAATAAATGCAAGAAATAATTCATTATACAAATCAATTAAATATAAGCCTAATGTGTGTATATGTTATAACAGTTCCTAATAATTCTTATTATTTCGGTACAAATATTCGGTATTTAACTCTGATAACTTTACCAAAGAAACCCCATTGAAACTCTGTTTTAGTGACTTTTGTGGAACCCTGTTGGCTACCCTCGGGGTTATTTAACTGCTTCCTTTGCTATCACACCCCTGCAGCCCCTAGAGCCCCGCCAGCCCCTCTGGCCATCGTTTCATGCAGATGAATGCGCGTATTTATGAAAAATATTGTTGTCACCGCCGCCCTGTTGTTATTATGGCCGTTTGCTGGCTTTGCCTTCGCTCCTCCGCTCGCTCCGGTTTGGCTGATGAGAAATAATGTTTGCGGAAAAATAAGATTTGTTTATTTTCCGAACGATTGATTTCGCCTTCCGCTGTCCTTGCCGCTCCATTTGGCCAGCGCTTACCCACCCTACCCTCCGCCTGGCGCTTCATTTTGCGCGGCTTAAAAATTAATTATCGCCAAAGTCGCCCGACTCATCCGGCACTCTGGTCTGTCACCCGGACAGCCATCAGAGTGTCATTTATCAGTATTTCTATCTGCTATATTTTGCGGGGGCTTTGTCAAACTTATCAAGTATTTCATCAAAGTTTTGGTCGTTCTTCGACTTTGTGTCATTCGAATTAGCCGAGATTTCGGGTCCGCCCCGATTGTTTCTGGTCCAGTTTTTGGTTTATAATTTACTTACCAGGCACCAGCACGAGGAGCAGCATCAAGGATATCCAGCAGATACAGCCACGCCCACTTTGGCCATGGTCCTGGGAGCCACGTCCTCGTCCCGTGCTCCACTTGTTGGCCATCGGAATAGTCGTCGTCGTCGGCATTCAAATATATAGATGTATTTTTACAATTTTCTCTTGTGGTTTCCCCTACTGGGATCTTCCTTCGTTTCCGTTCGGCCCTTATAAATGTATATTGGCCAATAAATGTCAATTGAATTTGGCCTATTTCTGAGTCCTTTAGTTTGCTTTATCCAGGCCCTGAAGTTCAGCTGTAATTGTAGGAAAATTAAAGTTTGGGATTAAAAATCATGTGTAGAGAGTGGAAACTTTAATCCAAAAGGAGAGTGCATGAATTATTATTTATAAATATTATCAAACTATTTTTAGTGGTAGAATAAGCATAGATTTGGGAGAAATTAATTAGAAATGCTTTGACAGAAGAGGCAATAGATCAAAAACTAATATCGAAATAATTAAGCAGTTTAGGCATGGATAAACTCATACAAAAATTAACAACTTTTGTGCATTATTAACTCGTGTCGTTTTTGCTATGAATATTTGATTCACATTTTCACCCATTTGCGATACCCACATAAAATTAATATTTTAAATAACCGCAATTTGAATTCCAAAGCAATAACAACGCTAAACTTCATTGGTTTTTGATTGCCGAATAAATAATTCAGAGAAATTTATTTAAATAATTTACCAAGTGTCGCCTCTGAATCCCCCGATTCATTTCGTGGTATTCAGCTTCATTCCGCTCTGTGCTCGTGGCAAACACGGTGATTAATGCAATTAACTGCAGTACTTTAATTAAAAATCGGTTGAAACTCAAATGCAGAACAAACATACACCACACACGCTCTGAAATCGATTTCAATTGAACGCTAATCCCCTGGTGTGCGGCACTAAGCAAATGGAAAAATAATAGCATTAAGAGCCAAGGAAAAACTTAATGCACAGGAAATTATAAGAAAAAATAGAGAGAGACTGAAGTAAAAAATTACTCAAATAAAGTACAGCTGCGGGTGAAAAGATGTATTCTCTGAAATATATACTTGGATAAATCTTTATATATTTAAACCATTCTATTCATTTAACAACCGCATGTCTAGGACTCTGTGAAAGAGATAAACCATTTCACTTATCTTCTGTTTTCTGAACAGAACTTGGCCTCTTTTCATTCCCTGTTTCCTTTTATACAATCGTGATCCCCCCATTCTTCTGTTTAAGCGACCATTTCCTAATTGTCTTTCCGTTTCGCCATAAAAAGAGCCAAAAGAGAAACTTCAATCCGGAGTTTAATTATTTTTCATTTAAATAAAATACACACACTCTCACATCCACTGACATTTACAATCGCACACCCCCCACATGTGTGTTTGCCCCTTTTCCCTTGTTTATTTTCGTCGGGAAACTTATTTCCTCTTTTACTGGTTTTTCGGCAGCGACTTTGCCGTTGCCAATTTTCATCTCGCCTTTGGTTCGCCATTCGCTTCGCTACTTTTCCACTTATTTGAAACAAAAGTGACACAAACAGCCTTACATGTGTGCCAAAATCTTCTTTTGACTGCTTGTTCAAGGGATTTTGAGAGCATATCGCTTTGGAAATAATACTCTTCTATCGCCGATATATAAGATATTAGTTTTCTAAAGAAAAACTTATTTTTAATGACTTACTCTAGATATCTTAATAACAAAAATTGCGCTCTATACTCTTGCATTTAAAGTGCTAAAAATTTCGAAATAAAACTCAGTTAAAATTAAAGGAAACCAAAGGAGACACTGGAGAATTACCCTCACACTGCATTTAAGGTAATGAGCACATACAAAATGCAATTAAAAGCTTGTTGCCAAAAATGCAATTTTGCGTATCTTTTTCTTTCCTCGTTGCCAGGCACACATAAAAGCGTATGTACATAACCGTATATGTATATTTTTAAGCTTGGACTTTGCAGTTTGGGCACAGCATGCAAAGCATTAATGCATTTTATGGCCTCCAACCGACAGCGAATGCTTTTAACGATCTTACGGAGAAGCTGCGCGGAAAAAATCTCGAAACAAAACGTGCAAATGGCTAAAGTAAAAACTTATTTTCTTTTTATTGGGAAATCCAGAGCACAACAATTTTTAAAGTTACTTAAGTGTACTAAATTTTATTAAATGTTTGTACAAAAATATACATATGCTATGTACACTAGATTCCTACGACTTTTTGAAAAAACTTGCTTTCCGCTTGTCTGATCTTTCTGGAAAATTGTGATTTGTGTTTTATTGGGCTTTGATTTTTTAAAATTTGTATGGGAAAATTATTGTTAAATCACATACTTTATCGCATATTTTATAATTTAAAATCGCCAATACGACCGTTTTCGTAGTTATTTACATGATATAAAAATATAATTTGAGTCTCAGCTAGACTTGACTGCTTCGAAAAGCTTAGAAAACTCCAATGAGGAATACGTATCGAAAGTATTGTGTTTGGTTTATAAGTCAACGGTTCCATTATGCAATGTGTAATGTATTGTAACATGTGCAAATCCTATGCTTTTTTTCCTGGAGATACATTTGTATCTGTTCTGTTTTGCATCTCATGCAGTTCATTGGCCCCGATAATTCCCATTCAATTTCCCTTTTCTTGTTGCTTTTCTTCCTTGGTTACGGCTCACTTATTTCATTTTTCCAGATACCTTGTGGTATTCCGATTGTTTACACAATTTATTCAAACTTCGACTGAGAAGTGAAGTTGGAAACGAGACCCAGTATGACATGCATTTTTGTGCCGATTTGCTTGCCTACTTTTGTGGGTCAAGTGGGGGGAATCTGGTTGGGGATATATATACATGCAAATATGCAAATGTCACTCCCTGGGTGTGTTTGTGGGAATGAAACCACCATCTGCAATTACGAGTGGAGTAGATCAAAGTGTTTCCATCAGATTACCTTTGAAGTAAAGCATGAACCTAAACACGTTGACTTTTACTCGCATATTGGTTGCTTTGATGATTGCTGCAAACCTTAATTTAATTGCAAAGGCTCTTACTTTGGCCATTTTCATGAATCTAGTGTGAAGAGTTTTAAAATGTTTGGAATTTTACTGGGTAGTATTTGACACACATTTATATTTATGGATATAATTGTTTTAGGGGTGATAGGTTGGTTGCTTCAGGTTAGTAAATAAATTTGGAAAAGGTTTTCTTTTCAATAAATACATATCGATCTAAAATGAAAACACAGATTATAATAGGTTTTTGTAAGAATAAATATTTATGATATGGAGGTTGATTTTATTTCATATGAAAAAGCCTATGTGAAATTGAGGAATATCGATATGATCCTAAAATTATATTAAATATTTTTAGTTTTAAACTAAAATAATGGAGGAAAAATTGGGGCGCTTTTTTAGGATCGAAACGATTGTGGAAGACTTTTTCTTGACCAGCTATTATTGCCTTGATAATGGCACTAATTGTTATTTGGTTTTAATGTAAGGCGTAAGGAGTAGAGGCACGGGTATCCATAGTCGGGGCTTTAAAACCAAGCGATTTGCTGTAATTTTTAGGATGTTTTCACAGGACGTTCAAGTTCGTCTGCTTTGGGAGGATCTGAGCTGCTGGGGCACGCTGTAGGTTTCCGGCTCTAGCTCGTCGGCTTTGGGGGTGGTGGTCTTGCTGACCCAGACCTCGGACACGGACTACACATCATTACTAACAAGACAAGAATTGAGCGTGCTGCGACAAAAATAAAAGGTAGGCTAAACCGGAAGATATGATAATCAAAATTCACTGAAGGAGAGGAGTTAGAAGAAAAGCGGAAGCTTAGAGAAAAGACAGAAGGACGGAGAGAAAACTAAATTTTTTGCGGAGACACAGATGTTGTTGTGTTCGCATAATGCCCACCCTACCTACGATCATCTGCCGCAAGAGCATGGCTCTGGTGATCCCTTGATCCCTTTGATTCTTACGACCGTGGAGTCATTATTCGAGTCGGTAAAACCACAGAGATTTAAGATTTAATGATTTCATTAGATATTAAGATTTAATCTAAATGTACTGATTAAGGCTAACATTATGTTTAAATTCATTTTTTGAGACAGATAGAGAATTAGACTATATATATATACTCTTAAAATATTCAAAAATTTTAAAAATAATATCTTTAAACATAGTTATTTGTTTTAATTAATTTAAAGTTTTGTTTTGAACGCTGCTCTAGGTCGCATTTATTTGTATGGCTAAATTAGTTCACTTCATTTCTCATTACTTCATAAATTGCAATAATAAAAGTTTACATTTTAGTAGCGATAGTTCATTAATTTAATTTTCTTGCGGTCTCCAATTCAGAGTAATTCATTAATTCAATTTGTAGAGATATTTAATTCAAGGTAAACTTTTAGCATAGTTTAGAATTTTCATTATTTTTTAGCTTTATTATTTAGCTTTTGTTTAAACTTTTAAAAATAATGTTCTTTTCCTAACACTCACGCATCTTATCCATCGGCGAAAGATCGATCTCCCTCGAAGGTGTGCTGGAAATTAATTGTTGTTTGGCCTGGCTAATTGGAAGCAGTAGGCTTGCTTTCATGGTGTTAGTAGAAACAAAAGCAATAAAGAGATATCTTTCTACCCTAGTCTTCGCTTGGAGCAAGAAAACAAATAAATTTTGCTTAAACCTAAATTTAAAAATTACTTAAATATTTTTGAAATTATTTAATTAATAAATTAATTTTCCAAAGATAGTTCTTCTCATTATTCTTGGTGAAAAGAGCGTCCAATAAATACGACGTCTTCATTTGCTGAGTTAATATTTCAATCTGAGTTTATTTTTAATAAGTCCTAGCTGAGGTAGCTAACATGAAAATCTTATGTCTAGTTTTATCTTCTTCTTCGGGAATTCTCATAATCTTATCTCTAACAAGACCAACGCAACAGTCATCTGTCCCTGACCGTTTCCCAGTGCAAGCGGGAATTTTCCGCTGCAAGATAAGCATAGTTGCTGTACAAATATTTGAGGGATGAACCCAAGCAACAGTTCGAGATACATTTCTTGATTCCTAGTGGCGTTTATATTTAAATCTATGCAGACACATGCTTATCAGTACAGTGCTGCAGCGGTTTGCTGGTTACTAAGAATTCTTATATATACATATACGTGTTCATATGTGAACACTTGGCTTCTAGTTTCAGCAAAAGTTTGCATTGAAAAATCAGAGAAGGCTTACGTAAGCGTACGTCATGCCATGTAGGTTAAGACCGTTTGGGTAAAACAAAACTGGGGCCATCGTTTTCAAAGGTTAAAAAAATAAAAATTCAATTGGACATTTAATTCGCGCAATCAATTCGCATTTAATTCGCGCATACACAGCTGTCGGACGACGGACGTTGCCTATGGCCACTGATCGGGACTACCCATTAGTTACGTTCACTTCACCGAATATAGGCTAAAGCAGCAAGGGCACAAAGGTCATGCCAATTTAAACCGCCGATCACTGCCAACAAAACCAAATTCGAAATATTTACCCGCTGGATGATTGTCCCCGGGGAAAAATTAAGGGGTCTTCCAAGTATAACGTCTTTCACTTGGGTACTTGTCGACGCTAGATGGTCGCCTTGCCACCTTCGTATGACACTTATTCCTGTGACCTGTGCAACAAAAAGGGTTACGCACTGCACACGGACACTGCCAGCTTTTCTACTCACTTGAGTTTGCTTAAGCTCCGGCAAGTTAATTTTTTTTCGCACGCATATTTGTATGCTGTTCGCTTGGACTTAGCTCTTATTTCCAATTTGGTCTGCGGAAGCAACTCTGTGCTCTCCACCGGATCTCGATTTTAAAAGAATTTAGCACGGAAATAGGTGGAGCGATCTAGGTTCAGGCTTAGCAGCAGCGAAAAATTTCTTAATTGGAACAAGAGCTTTCCAGATCTTCCCTGGCGCCGCTATGAGCTATCTGTTATATTTGCCCTAAAATCTGTTCAGGCAAATGCCACAAAAAAATGCAGCTCACGAATTTTATGCACATGCACTAAAAGCTCGGCTTAAAAATTGCGACAAATGTTGTCCGCTTTTAAGCTGAAATAGAACTCGGCCGAAAGCTTTTATGATCTGTAGCATGCTTCTAGGTAAAAAATTGTATCTTGCGGCTCTTCAGTCGCCACTACATACACACCTGGCGAGCTGTAACAACGCAGAGCAGCTTCCAGTGTGCTCACGTCATCGTTGTCGTGCAGCTGCCAACCTTCCTTAGACCGCAAAAACTCATTACACCGCCCCTGAGCCGTCCCTTTCGCCCGCTCGCGCCCTTTATGCGATTCTTTGGCTCCGCCTCTGTCTCTGTCGTTCGGTGCGTTTTTGCTATTTCGCAATTAAAACTTTCATTAAAGTAATTAAAATTGCAACAAAATACAATCGAAATCTGCAAGGTCTGGCGAAAAGCGAAAAGCGAGTTGTGTGTAGCTAAATGGGGTGGAGGGAAATGGGGTTTTCCGGAAGGGAGAAGGAAAAGGCAGCTGTGTGGGATTTGACAGACACACAAAAATGCAGTTAAAAATGTACGTGGGTGGCGAAAACAAAGACAAAAGTGTGACAAATATAAACAGGAGTATAAATAAAATGGTAAAACGCCACTCCGCCGCCCCCGACCGGGACCGGGGGATACAATAAAATGTGGTAATTGTAAATAAGTGGAAAATGAGTGCCGCACAGACGGCGGTTGCTGCGGGGGCTAACGGAGCTGGAGGTGTGTCTATTGCATTTGGCGGGATAACATTTTAAATTCAAATTAAACGACCGGCAAAGCCACAGAAGGATTGACACGAAGTTAGTGCCACCGCCCAGGAGCAACAAAAACAAAAGCGAAAAACGGCAGGACGACAACTTGACTGAAGGCAACCGCAAACTCTAGTTGGCAGCTGTCGCTGTTGCACCAGCATTTGCCATCTATTGTTTTATTTGAGCTCCACATTTGCATGGCAAATAATGAGACTCGAGGGAAGAGGGAAGTTGGAGTTACAAATAAAGCCTTTGCTAGGTTTTTGTAGCTTTCAATTAATTTCTAAATAATTTGCACTTCAAATTTGAAAAAAACAAAACTGCCTTCATCCCTCTTTTGCCAAATTAGTTTCCTTTCAGACTTTTTAATGCTTACAAATTGAATGAATTGGGCTACTAAATGTATATGGCTAATTGGAGTTGAAGCTTAACTGATACATAATTGGTTCTTAACTACTTAAGGCAAAGCCATGGGAACATTTACAGAGATATTCCGAAATTGTTTGTGTCCATTGTGATTTAATCCAGAGCAGCAACGAATCAACAAGGCTTATTATAAAGCCAGTGAAACGTTTCTTACTCCCATTTTGATTGCACTTGTTTTCGAAATTGCTTTGAATTCATATTCATATTTACAACGTCTTGACAGATATGGGAAATTCGATCCCCCAGCCTCCAGCACATGTGCCGTGTCTTTGGGACGGAAATAAAAGATTTTACAAGACATTGCACAGCCCAGGAAATTTTCCGCACATTCTTTGGCTGGCAAACAACTTAGAAATGAAAAGCGTTTAAAGGCAACTTGACACGCCGGCAAATAAAATCTAAACTTCTTAAAGGAACCCTCGTCTCTGCCCCCGACGGAGGGGTCGATGAAGCTAAGAACGAATACGAAAAGCAGTAAAAAAAATGATAAACGCTTCAACTGATGACACATTCAGTTTCACACACGAACGACTTTCAATTTACATTTGATGTTTTATGTTTCGCAGCATTTACCAAACGAAAAACGAAGAAAAACCGAATGAGCCGCGGGGGGAGCGGGCGAGCGAGGAAAAGAATCACTCATACGCACCCACGCACATGAGGATTGGCGCCCGACGTTTGACGCCGCCTGGCAAACGCTTAGAAAAGAAATAGCACGAAAAAAAGAATACTGACAACCCCGACCAAGGACCCGAAGGAGTGGCGGCAGAAGACTTTCACAGACGACTGCGACGGTGCCAAGGAGGCGACAGGACGAGAGGCAGGCAACGTTTGGCAAATAAACGAAAAATATTTTGTACTTCAAATAGAAAAACGAACGCAGCCAAAAAAAGCAAACGATATTTTGCGTACCAACTCGACTCTGTAATGCTCCTAGTTAATAATAGCAAGTTAATTTGTGTAAAATAAATATTTATCATTAAAAAAATATATAGCTTAGCATACATTAATTTTAAATTCTTCAAACTTGAAATAAGGAACACTTTATTGAGTCTAAATAATTTATTTTCCGTACCAAATGGACCCGAATATTGCCTACAAATATTGCTATTGACTATAATATATATATATCTTTTTTTGCAACTTAGAATTAAGGTTCATTCTCTGCCAAGTACAGGGTATCATGAACTGGCTGTGAAGGCACATCAAAAGGAGTAATCCAGTCAAAATCTGGCCCCTCAATGGAGAGTGCATCGCGATTGTAGGCAAGCCTGTGATTTTATGGGTCGCAGACATGGCTTTCTTCAGTCAATCGGTTGATATGCTTCTATATCAGCAGAGTTAAACAATTTTCTTACAAAATACATCTTTCTTGCTAAAGTCACGCCATAAAATACCCTTCAGCTATAGTTGTCCATTTTATTTATTTTGCTTAGATAGAAGCCTATTGCCTCGTGTTTGTTATAAAGTCCCCTTTTTTGTATACTATTTACATATTACTTTCCTGGCTCAAAGAGGCTGAGTGGCTTCCACGGACAACTTCCAACTTATAATAAGCAATGCTCGAGGATATTTCTTACACACTGACAACGTGGTGGTGTAAACTTTTCAATGGTCACTCGAGGGCGTTTCCCGAAAACCGATGCTTGACAAGTTGCCTCCTTGAGATCGCCACAAAGGCACTCCAAATGAGGCCCGCAAATAGGAGGCCCCACTCAGCATGCGGTCAGCAAAAAACAAGAAAGTAAAGAAAGTAAAACAAAGCGCCCGAAAAGCAGTTTGAGCTGAAATTGCCCATAACGAGCACTTGACCGGGGACAGAGATGGCAGAGGTCGGGAAATTCGCAAATACCTTTTCGCTCCGAGTGTCTGTATCGCAGGAAATAAATTTAAAGCGGCCTTAAGGAAAAAGCGATGCACTTAAAGACCCCGCATTTGTCTCAATGAAGGCCATGTCACATAAGTAACGTCAAGTTCCTTTTTTTCTACCTAATTTATACAGTTTACGTTGCGGGCTGGCCGGCCGAGGATGTCCCTGCGGTCTCCGGACTCCATTCGAGTCCGGGTCCGCCACTCGAAGCCATATAATTGCGCTTATCTCTTGGCGCACACTCAAGTGGCCCGGCTCAATATGTTTTTGGAGTGAAATGAAGTGCCCATCGTGTCCACTTGGCAGAGGGAGGCGGACAACGGCACTGGAATCCCAGCAGAAATTTTTGTATTTGATTTAAAAGGAAATACCTTTTTTAGTTGAAGCCTCTCTCACAGCTTGTTTACCCTGCTGTTTCTCTTTTTTCCCTTGGTGTCTCCTTTTTTGTGGCGACATTTTTATACCCACTCTGTGTGTGTGTGAGTGTCTCTTTTTTTTCGGGGGCAGGGATAACTTTTTGGCATGCTACCAATGAGATTATCTTAAGTGGGGTGTTGCTCCTGGGAGAGCAGCCGAGGAAGAAGGCAGAGGGCGGGGAGCCCTCAATTGCAGTCTCGAAGTTGGGTTTCCTTTTTGTTGGTCTAGAAATGAGTTTTGCAATAGTTTTTAACTGTCTGGGGGGTCCTGCGGCTTTTGTTTCTCGGCGAGCGGGTTCTTGGGTCGTGTTGTTAGGTAAATCGGTGTAAATTGCTTTTTAAGGAAGTTGAATGAATAAATTATGTGAGCAAATGAAGAGGCAACCGGCAGAAGATTGATTGTGCAAAGAGAAATAGTTAATAGGAACTTAGGGAAAATTAATTCATCAATAGAAGAATAATTTCTTTAAGCCAGGATAGTGAAAATTTAATTCAATTCTTAAGCGATTGTGGTAAATCATTCTCTTAACTGAAACAATTACGATTCCCAGCCGAGTATGCAAGAAGATTTAACAAAATGCGTTGCCACTGCTTAAATTCGAATGTCCTTCCGAAATATCCTTTCTCTTTCGGGCACTGTGAGTGCATCTTTTGAAAGCCTCAAGTGTGAACACACATTATAATAAACGCCTCAATTGTTGTGCAGTCATCTGTGTAATTTATGTTTAGCTAATGTTCAGGGATCGATGAGCTTGTCAGCTTTTGTGAATCACAACACACACAGCAGCCAGGAGCCAGGACCCAGGACCGAGGACCGGGGACCCATACCTCCATCCTGCCGCACACACACATACGAGGCCCGCACATTAACCTCCTCGAAACCGAAGGAAGCTGGGAAATGACGTTAAGGTTGCTTCGTTGAGTCTAATAGACTTTCATGTCTGCCTCGACATCGACTTTGCCCCAGTTTAGAGCGAGTCCTGTGAAAAATCCTTTCGCCATCCACTCCACCCTTCCTCTTCCACCGAGGCCCGACTGGTGTTATTCTCCGAGTCCCAGACTCCACGTTTTTTTAGACATGTTTCAATGATTTCTTATTTTTTGCCACAGGGGCGAATCTGTTGCGCTGCTGTTTTGTCGTTAGAGAAATTCAATTTTTTTTATTTGTCGCTTGCTCGCTCACTCGCCTCCATGTTAAATCATTGATGTGTGAAATTTGTTAGCTCCTCCGCCAGGACTTGACTTTGATCGATATTTAAGGCTCTGTGAGAACTGTTTTTCCGCCTTTTCCACCAGTTTTAAATTTCCCAGCATCAAGCATCGAGTGGGCCTTGGGTACAAATTTTCCGGACCTGTATCTCGATTTGTGGAGTCCAGCTCATTCCAGTTTAGTCTCTTGTTGTGTAAACACCTCGTTCGCTTTCCACAGTACAAAAAGGTTAAACCAAAAGTCCACAAAAAATTCCGATTACAAAATTTTAAATTCTATTTTTCTGAGGAATTCTCCAACCGAGTCGAAGTGTAAGTTTCAATTTGCTTTTAACTTTTTTAAGAGCTCGTGCTCCATCCGGTTTGTTTTGCAGCAAATTGCTAGAGAGATGTGCCAGGCTGCTTGCGGTTCGGTGTCCTACGCCTTGGCCTACGGCCCGGTTGGTCCTGCCCTGCCAGCCATGAACTACAACAACTGCTGCTGTGGTCCCAACCCGCCCTGTGGTCCCTGGACTTGTCCGCCCAACAGGTGCTGCTGTGCGGGCGAGTGGGGATGCTTTGGACCCTTCTACTAAGGATCGCATCACCTGGCTCGGCTTTATTCTCCGAAAAACAAACTGCGAGAGGAGCGGGATTTTTGTGCTTTTGGTTAGAGCCAAGAACCTTCCGTGTTAACAGATCCATATAGTGAAAGCAATAAATTGGAATGTACTAAACAGTTCAGCGTTTTAGAGGGGATTTTATCATGATTCAGTAGAGGCCGTGAAATTTTAGGATATTGAATTGAAGTGGAAGTGTGGTATGAATTGTCTGCACAGAGATCCGATTACCCACTCCCACTCCATGTTGCGATCACGGCTCTGCACTCATTTTTCATTTGGAAAATCCGAGTTACCGTAGATCCCCCATATCTGGTATTCTGTGATCATCTCAGTCGCGAATATAGAATCAAAGAAATTTAGATATTGTCTAGAAAAACATTTTTAATTTAGTTTAGGCTTCCAATAATCTCAGTTCCTAGGTAACAGTCGTCGGCCTAATCCCAGAATCCCCAGCAGGTGTTCGGGGGATCATCTCGTCAGTCTTCGTCTTCGGTGTTCTCCTTCGGCTTGCACGGAGTACAAAGCTGGTCTTCCAGCGGCGACAGGGTGTGCGGCACGTAGCAGTTGTTGGAGTTCTTCTTGCGACTCGTGTCCAGGGCATAACACTTGTCGCAAGGTCCGCAGGAGTGGGAATAAAGTCCCGGCCCGTGAAGCGGAGTGTGGACAGAGGCGGGTTATTGCAGGCCAGATCGAAGGAGGCACAGGCCCAGCCGCCGCACATGGTTGGGTTTTTTAAGGAGGAACTTAACCGGATAGAATAAAATTGTAAACATAATATATAAAAAATAAACAACAAACTTACTAAGCTGGAGAAATGAAATGCGAGATGTTGAGACGGCAACGACTGGACTTGGACTGACTTTGTTACTTCATTGCTGTCAGCCAAAGGGTTTCAAGGCCTGCTTTGTCGGCCTTTTACCACTCGATTCTGCGACCACTCTGGGGCTACTAGATCCCGATTTTGATCCCGACCCCTTCTAGCATCCGCAGCCGTAGCAGCAGCCGCCGCAGCAGCCATCGCAGCAGGCGCAGTCGTCGCAGGGACCGCAGGGAGTGGGCGAGAAGCAGCGGCCGGTGAAGCGCAGTGTCGACAGCCGCGGATTGCAGCAGGCAATGCTGTAGGAGGCACACGCCCAACCGCCGCACATCTTGGTGTAGTTTAACTGTCCCTTTTTTTGGATTTTTGTCCCTTTTTGGGTTAGTTATTGCCTGGAGGTAGACACAAAATCGAGTGTTTGGGGCCGAAATGGAAAGCGAACTGAAGTGGACCGGCCGAACGCAGAGCAAAGTCGTTTTTTCGTTCTGACAGCTGGTGACAATCTCCTCGACGCCGCCCTTGGTTGGGTCCTGCCGACAACACTTTGAAAATCTGGCCTAAAAGGGAACCAGGCTAGCGAGGGATCATGCAACTGATTTGGAGCAGTATTTACCGTGGAACGGAAGTGGGAAAAAGAGTTATAGAAATGATAAAATATAACAGAAGGGTTCAGTGTTAATTTTATACTAAATTGATGAAGTAACTGCACTTATATTCACAAAATTATGTGCAGAAAAAAATTATTCTTTGGAGTTTTTTAAAGTCTCACATCCCAGGAAACTTTTGCTTAAAAACCTCAGGAACACATCTGTCTGTTTAAAGATTTTTCTTACATTTTTTGAGTGATCTGTTTCTATTTTACTTTAGCTTTCTTTCAGCCTTTCCTCAACTTTGTAAACTTCACACACTTCAGTCTGATACATATCTCTCTTTAGATTTCCATTATTTCTGGCAGAAGGTATAAACTGTTTAAATTCCGGAATACTCTCCACGGTTGGCCATGCAAATATCTGTGCGACACATAACGAACCGTGATAAAACCCATTCCACTTCCCAACCACCCAGGCGCAGATAATCAATTCCATTAGCCACTCTCACTGACCACACACGGACGGTAAAGGATTCGTGGCTGGATTCGAGGAGACCATAATGGACACACCCACACGTGGCTTTATTGAAATCACCCAAAATCAATGCAGAATTGCTACGGTTGCGGTGGAAATAAAATTGCTCCTAGAGTTGCCCTGAGTAATTTAGATTTGTTCATAGAAATGCATTAACATTTTTAAATGTTTTTAAAAAATTATGACGATTTGCAGCGCCCCTTGATCAATTTGTCACTTTTTTAAAAAATATTAAACGAAGCTGCAACATTTTAACCAGACCAGCCAGCCATTGCCAAATTTTCCAAGGAATTTCGCTTTGATTGGCGGACAAAAAAGGTGCTAAATAGTAGCCAGGAGCCTCGGGAGCGAATTACCTTCACTGTCCCGGCGTATTTAGCACGTTTTTTTGCGGCGGAAATTTAGCAACAGGTTGAGGAGGACAAGTCGGTGTTGGGATGAGCTGTTGTCCAAAGCCTCGATGCCGACCGTGTTGCGGTCCCTGTGGAGCCTGCGGCCCTGGGTGTAAGTCCTGCAGCGGCTGCTGCGGCCCCTGTGGATCGTGTGGACCCTGCGGCGGATCCTGTGGTGGCTGCTGCGGATCCTGCGGCCCCTGTGGCGGATCCTGTGGCGGCTGCTGCGGACCCCCGCCGTGCGCCGTGGTCTCGTACCGCCTGACCTGCGGCCCCGTGGGTCCCGTGCTGCCCTGCATGCAGTGCACCTGCAACGGATCCTGCGGCGGAAGCTGCAACGGCTGCAGTGGCTGCTCCTGCGGCAGCTGCGCCCCGCCCTTCTACTTCGTGAAGAACAAGTGCCGGAACTGCTGCGAGTGGGGCCGCTTCGGTCCCCTGTATTAGTGTTGCGCTTTTGATGGACCCTTCATAACACAGTTCTGAATGCAATAAATTCACGTGTCAGCCAGAGTTATGCGCGGGCTGTTCCTCTGACAGGCTAACAAATGACCGAGGTCCCGTTTCAGGGTTGCCAAACTTTGCACCATGAAAATCATTTAACATTCGAACTTTTGTTAGCCGGCCTCTAAAAAAAAAAGAACTAAAAAATGACCAGGCAAAACTTTGCAGGGCTAGCAAAACAATACAAAAATGGGTAAAGTAAAATCTGAAAACTGGTCGCAGAGATGGAAAAAATGTTCGGGGTAAAAACAAAATATGCGTGTGAAAACCTTCCAATCTATTTGGTTACACGACGTACTTATGTAGGTCATGGATCTGACAGTTTTTGTTCAGTTATTCGCCTGTATTTTTTATTTTTGGGCACGCCTGAACGGCGAAGACAGGTCAATTGAACGAACTTTTTGACAATGGTGCGCGGAAAGAACAACAACGAGATATTTTGGCTCAAAATTGCTTGTAGTTCCGAACAAATTGGGGTATTTCGGGCCATAAATTGCTTTTTTAAATGAAACATGCATTTTGTTCCAGGGAAGAAAGGGGGAAATGCTTTTAAACTTGACTGAAGGATTTTGAAATAATGGATTTTTATAAGAAAACTAAAGTAAAACCTCAAAAGCCTTTTAAACATAATAATTACTTCGTTTACTGATTGTAAATGTATTTGAAATATTTGTTAAATGTATTTTCAATTGATGTTGTGCACGTGCTGAGCCACTTTAGGTCTAAGCCATGCTTAGCATGGGCGTTCATAATTTGTTTCATAATTTCTGGCGATGGTGTTGGTGTATTGGCATATGTGTGGACCAAATCTAAATATTTAGAGAAATTCCTTAATTCTCATAAATTTATTATAAAATATGCCGTCGATAACTCACAATAATGCTGTTCGTCCCTCTCTTCGGATGAGTCGTCGCCCGCAAGACAAATTAATTTAATGGCATAATTGGCATTGTCAGTGGCGAGAAAAACATTTTGCTCAGTGGCCAAGGAGTCGTTGTTTTCAAAATCGTCTTTGATGCAACGAAAAGGTCTCTTTCTTCGATTTTTCATCCAGCGGGTAACTATCCATAATTGGCCCTCTAGCTTCGGCTAACATATTTTATTGGCAATTATTCTTGTTTTCAAGAAGAAGAAAGTAACTCACTTGTGGAACCGTGTTATTAATACGCGCACATCCGTTTACTTTTTTGACCTCTGGAAATTGAATCTGATGTGTGGGTACAAACCCAAAGATAATTACAATGGCTATAGCTATATTCCTGGTTGCAATCTAAGGTATATTTCTGCTTTATTACAAGTTTCAAAGAATACTTACAAGGAAAATGTATTCATTTTTCTTTTTTAAAACAGTGAAAAGAGTTATTATAACTGACTTGTTTGGGTGTGAAATTATCGTGAAATTTATATTAAATTATAAATATTAAGCCGCGACAATTGGAATTAGATACACTTCAGTTTTAACACCGACTGCTAATTATAAAACACTAATAACGTTAGCTTATTAAACCATGAACTAAAAATATGATGTAATGGAAAAAACCGGTAGTCCAAACTAAAATATCATAACAAATCGATATTTTCAACAAATTACATAAAAAATGTGGAACCAAACAGCAAAATAATGCATTTAATAAATCAAAAAAAAAATATATATATATGTATATATATATATATTACAAAAATATAAGTATTGTTGACGATATCACTAAATAATTTATCTGTTGGTTACTTTTCGAAAATCTAAACATCAACTGGATTACAATCAGAGCTTTTCGTAATTCATAATCGAATCCTTAAGAATTTCAACATGTTCTTAAGTTATTAACCTAATTAACCGAAGTCTTTCTTACGATAACTTTTGTAATAACAGCTTAAATAAATAATTAGGCCGCTTTTTTTCTCAGGTAAGCTTAATACAATTTTAATTATTTTTCTGTTTTAACCCGAATAAGTCTTGCAGAAAAATCCAGAACTCATGGTCACCGTAGGGGATGGATCGCCCAAGCAAAAGTCGCAGAGATTAAAAAAATGTTCGGGGTAAAAACAAAATATGCGTGTGAAAACCTTCCAATCTATTTGGTTACACGACGTACTTATGTTCAGTTATTCGCCTGTATTTTTTATTTTCGGGCACGCCTGAACGGCGAAGACAGGTCAATTGAACGAACTTTTTGACAATGGTGCGCGGAAAGAACAACAACGAGATATTTTCGCTCAAAATTGCTTGTAGTTGGAACAAATTGGGGTATTTCGGGCCATAAATTGCGTTTTTAAATGAAACACGCATCTTGTTTCAGAGAAGAAGGGGAAATGCTTTTAAACTTATCTATCAAAAACCAAAGAAAAAACCTCAAATCCTTTCAAAATAATAATTACTTCGTTTACTGATTTTTAAATATGTTTCGTAATTTTATTTGAAATTTTGCACCAGCTGAGCCACTTTAAGCTCAAGCCATGCTTAACATGGGCCTTCTTAATTTGATGCATAATTTTTGGCGATGGGGTTGGTGTATTCGCATATGTGTGGACCAAATCTAATTATTATTTAGGGAAATTCCTTAATGCTTATAAATTTATTATAAAATATGCCGTCGATAACTCACAATTATGCTGTGCGTCCTTCTCTTCGGATGAGTCGCCCGCAAGGCAAATTAATTTAATGGCATAATTGGCATTGTCAGTGGCGAGAAAAACATTTTGCTGAGTGGCCAAGATGTCGTTTTCAAAATCGTCTTTGAAGCAACGAAAATGTCTCTTACTTCGATTTTTCATCCAGTGGGTAACTCTCCATAATTGGCCCTTCATCTTCGGCTGACATATTTGTTAAGCAATTATTCTTGTGTTTAAGAAGTAGAAAATAACTCACTTGTGGAACCGTGTTATTAATTCGCGCACATCCTCGTTCCTTAACCCCTGGAAATCGTATCTCATGTGTTGGTACAAACCCAAACATAATAACAATAGCTATGGCTAAATTCCTGTTGCGATCTAAGGTATATTACTGATTTATTCCAAGTTACAAAGAATACTTACAAGGAAAATGTATTCATTTTTCTATTTTTAAAACAATTTAAGGAACAGCGAGATCGGTTACAGTGAAAAGAGTTATTTTAACTGACTTGTTTGTGTGTGAAATTATCGTGAAATTAATATTAAATAATAAATGCTAAGCCGCGGCATTGGGCATTAGATATACTTCAGTTTTAGCACCAACAACTAATTATAAAACCCTAATATCGTTAGCTTATTAAACCATGAACTAATAATATGATGTAATGGAGAGAACCGGTAGTCCAAACTAAAATATCATAACTAAGCGATCTGTGATGGGTTTTTAACAATAACACAATAGATCGAGAAGGAAGGCTTTAATGATCGCAAACCATTAAAAGTTAATAACAAACGTACTAGGAAAATCACAAATTTATAAGGCTTATTAAAAGGCATAGTAAAAGAGTCAAGAATTTTTTTAAAAAAGGTGTATTTTCAAAAAATTACATACAAAATGTGGAACCATACAGTAAAATAATGCACTTAACAAAACTCTAAATAAAAAAAAAAAATTATTAAAAAAAATTACCTTCAAGCTCATAGAGCCAAAGCAATACTATTGTAGACGATTTCACTAAATAATTTATCTTTTGGTTACTTTTCGAAAATCTAAGCAACATCAAATGGATTACAATTAGAGCTTTTCGTAATTCATAATCGAATTCTTAAGAAAAAAACTTGTTCTTAAATTATTAACCTAATTCATCGAAGTCTTTCTTACGATAACTTTTGTAATAAAGTTTAAGTAAGTAATTAAGCAGCTTACCATTTCCCTGGTAAGTTTAATACGATTACTATTATTTTTCTGTTTTAAACCAAATAAAAGCTTCCATAAAAATCACAGATATCATGGTCACCCTAGGGGATGGAACGCCCAAGCAAAAGTAATCGTGAAAGGACTCGCAGATCCCGATTCTCGACTCACCTTCGGAGCAGTGGCGAACACGGCAAATGTTATGACTGCCGGCAGTTGTCGTCCTCGGTGTTGTGATTGTTGTTGTCCCGGCAATAAATTAACTTATTTTAGCACGTTACACTGGCGCTCTCACACACCTCCTGCTGCTGCTTTGGTTCCCTTTGCTTCCTTGACTCCCTTTGCTCCTCTACTTCGTCGCACACACACTGACACTGGCAGGAGCGGCGTCGGGGATTATTCGGGGACCGACCAGGATATATCTCACAGTGGAGAACGGGGCTTGACCTGTGCCAGCGGCTCACAGTAATGCTTTTTGCTGCTGCTGCTCCGCTTGTGGGTCCTCGTGTTTTCTGCGGATTTCGCACATTTCTCACATATTTTTCATAATTTTGCGCAAGCAAATCGCGGAGGGCAAAAAACGTGTGTACGAAATAAAAGTTGTACGAAACGAAAAGTTCGTCCTGTTCCTGTTTGCAGTGTGTGTTTGTTTTTGTTTTGGCAGCACTCAAATCTCTGGTGAAATATTAATTTTCACATATTCTGACACTTTTTTAGCCGGCAGTTGTTGTTTGTCCACTTATCGAGCTTCTATTTTGATTCGATTTCGCATTTAATTTTTTTAGCAGGCTATTTTATTCTCTGCCCGCCGGCCGTTGTTTGTTTTTGTTGTGCCTGGCAGGATATTATTTAAATTTCAGTGGCTCGTTCGTGCTCTCGTTGGGGTTGTGTTCGTGAGCGGAGGCAACAGCACAGCGAACCAAACGTTATGACATTATCAACGTAACTGACGCCTCAGCGGCAGGAAGCTGTCGGTCCTCGCCGGAATCCCAACAACAGCAGCTGAGCTGAGCCGACGTAGCTGCTGTTAATTTAGCCTGGGACCGAAGGAATTCGGCAGCCCTCGTGTCCTGCCGGCGAGAGGAAAGGACATCGACGGCACTGGTATTCGCCACTCAACGAAACGCGAGCCGAAGTCTCTATGGAAGTCCTTGTTTTTGCAAGGAAATTTCGAGAGAGCCAGGGAAGGCAGCTGAGAGCCAAAGGGAAATTACTTGAACGGCGCCCTGCAAGCTTTTAAATTCGAAAAAAGGGCTGTTTTCCGTTAACAGAAAACTTTTATCCTTAGCAGAAAGGGAGAAATGTTGGGTAAGGGCATGTTTTAGGCACTGAACTCTGAACAGTTAACAGAGTTCGAAGCGACAATAAAATAAGTGGACTTTTATTTAATATTAATGTTAATTATTTTTAGCATTGGTTTCATTAATTGAAATTGTTAATTATTTGAAGACTTGACTTGTTGAATTATAGCTAGAGATGTTCCAAAAGGCTTTCATATCTTTAAGACTCGGTTTAAAAAAAAATCCCTAAATGGTACTGAGTTAGGGAGTCAAATTAGAAAGTAGAAAGAAACAAAATATAAATATTATAATCCTAATAGGAAACCACCGACTTAATAATAAATATACTGTAAGCATTAACTGAGTACTTACTATTGCATACTGTATCCTTTTTAGCATCTTGTAAAAGTAGCATTGTGTAAATATGAATTTCCGCATTTGTGTTCCAATTCCGCTGTGTCAATTTGAGATAAATTAAGACATCAAGAAAATTAGGATTAAGTACAATAAAGACTACGGTCACACTACAATTTGGAAAACGAAAGAAAGCACATTGAAAAGTTAAAACCCAGAAAATAAACCAAAGAAATAAAGAATAATCTACATATATTAAAACTACGATAACAATACCAAAAGATTTTATTTGATTTTGTTTTATTGGTAGACCCCTAAGATTAATTATATCACTTTTAACAGATACATAAATATTATAATATTCACATTCTAAGAATTTTGTTATTACCTTGCCAGATTTTGGTGGCCGAGTAACCTACTGAAATAGGTGTCTAATTGCATTATAAATTAGTTACTAAATGAAATTAATTACTGTGAAGCGGTAATTTTAACTAACAATCAAGCATATGTGCAGTGAGGTTTTTAAGTACATTAAAGTTGGAAAGGCGAAACTAAAGCGTGAAACTTAGGAGACAGCGTCTAAAGCGGTCAACACAAACCGGAAATAATGCACGACATACAAAATGGAAACCATATTGACAGGATTCGACAGCGGAGGAAACAGGGGCAGTAAGAGGGGTTTGGAGCCGAGATGGAGAAATAGAAGCAGCAGCGGTTGAAACATAAAGCAATAAACAAGAAAATACCAAATGCATACGAGGCAGCAAACATGACAAGCAGCAGTGGCAGCAAACAAAACAAAGCGGGGAGAGGATACATGTGTAGTGCCAGAGCTACCAGAGCATACAGATAAATAAATATATGTGCCGGCGAGTGGGTGTGAGTGTGAGTGTGTGCGTGGGACAGGATGCTCTGGCTAGACAATAACTGTAAAATGTAAATATTAATATTGTCATAATAGACAAGACAAGTTTGAGAGCAGAGCTGGGGTGTCCGGAAGAGACAGCGATGACGACGACGATGATGATGATTGCCCCTATGGATGCGATCCTGATGGATAACCACAAAAGTGCCGCTAAGCTCACTGGCGATGCAGGAGCCAGGAGCAGGAGCGTGGAGCGCAGTGGTAGCGACCCAAACAGAATACAAAATGTCAGCTCATTTCCGGTTGCTTAATTTGAAATCGTTGTGCCAAAAATTACAAATGAGCTGACAATGGGACACCAAGGAAACCAAACAAGCGAAAAATAACAGGACACCGGCCACGGCGTGGCGGCCAGACAGGGTGGAGGTCCTGCCGAGGGAGGCGGCAATAAGCACAAAATAGCAGCGTCTAATACGCAAAATAAACGAGAACTGGCCACAGCATGACAGGCAGGATAACACTGGCCAGCTGGGCGCAGTCCTTCACAGATCCTCATCCCTTTCAGCCCTCCCCTCGCCGCCACAGCCACCCATCCCCAACCCACTCTTGTGTTTTACAATTTAACGCACATCCTAACAAGGCAACGCCCCATAGTTTAATTTTTGTCTCTGTCTCTGTCTCTATGTGCATGCATTTTCCACACTCTCTGCTAGCGATGTGCAGGTCTGAAAGGATATCTGAAATATCGTATACGCTATATGAAAGTGCCTCTGCAGCTCATTTACTATTGATATTTGCTTGAAAGCAACTCCCTAAGCTTCTTAAGTGAAAGCCTAGCAGCTGCTTTTCCATATAAACGATTTTATATGCCAGAGTGATTGGGCAACTTCTATAATGCTGAAAGTATCGTCACGATATTTATTTCCATCCCTACTCACGCTTCACTCACCCAACTCCAACTCCCCCTCTTTCTCTTGGCTTGCTGCACTCTAATCTAATGATGACAAGCGTTGGGGAGCGGGGAATATCCGTACTCCATCCCCACTGGCTGTCGCTCCTTTATTGCGTATACGCCATGTGCAACGCCCTCTCGACGATAGAAGCCACAATGTGTCGAAATTTCGGTGCGTCCATCGTCATTCACCTTTTTGTGGAGTGCAGGCGATAAAATGTACGGCGAGGAGTTGAAGCGCCCCTACCACTCCCATCTCCCATAAATATCAAGGAGTCCTCTGATTGTCTTCCTTTCTTTTCGAACGCTTCAAGGATTCCTTCAGCTGCTGTCAGCTGACTGGGAGCTGTAGCATTTGTGCCAGAAGGAGGAGTTGCTTTTTTAGGCCACTGCCAAATGGTCAAGAGTCGATAGAGCGAGTGATTATGAAGAGAGTACACTGAATTCACCCTTAAGAACTTAAATCAAACTGGTTTTGTGTTTAATTTTATTTATTTGTATCTGCTATATTTTAAAATTAATTGCTGAGAATGTGTATAAGAACACAAGAAGCCTAAACCGTTCATCGGCTCTAATTAAGTTGATTCATGTAAGAGAATTATGTCTCATCCCGCCTCCTGTTAGCCCAACCGCCGGCTTAACACCTCGCTTAGCGGTATTCCAAAAACTTAATTAACGTTCATCAACTAATTGCCTAATTTATGCAAGTCAAATAAATGTCATGTCAACATATAATTAGTTAATTAGCGCTAAGCAAATGAGAGTGTGTGCAAAATTTGATAATTTATGCATGATTTGAATTCAGTATTGCATACTTGGCGGGCTCCTGCGCAGCTAATTAAATTCCTGTCCTTACAAAAATTAAGCAAACAATGGGAGTGGCAGCGGCAAAGGAAACTATGCCAGTGCAGGCTTTCCTCCATCCTTGGGGACTCGTGGCGATATCTTACTTGTGCTTTTCAGGTCATCTTCCGAGTCTCGCAAGACCGTCTTAGCCTTGTCAGTTGCTCCTGCTGTTGGCCAGCATAATTTTGTTATTGTTTTTGCATTGCATTACAGTCAACCGGGGAGCAACTCTTGCTGCTGCTCCTTAATCTATTGGATTAGCGAAAATTCAATTAGGCCGGGCCAAGGATTCGCCTTCTGCTCGGCTGCCGGCAACCCAATTAAGCTGCGAGGGCTTCAACTTCAACTTCAACTCTGACATTTCGATTCCCTGATTTCCATACGCTTTCCATATTGATGGCAATTGCTTTTGCCCCGATATGTCCGCCTGTCGCTTGACAAATATTTGCTTTGCCGGCTAAACAAAAGATTGCCCCACTAAATCTATGTCACAATCCAGCTATAAAATAATAAATAGTTCCACAAAAAATACCTAAATCATTCCATCAGCGATGGCCAGAAACGGACACGGGCTTATAAAAAACTGTAGCAAATTTCAAACTAAGTGCAAACATTGTTGTAAAGCAAATATTTACAACGCTTTAAACTGTTTTTCAGCTTTAGCAGAGAAAAAAAAACAACACTCGGGATTTTCAGTAGATGTCTATCCTGTAAATGATTGAAAAAAGAGTTTTTCGGGGACTCCAAATATGCAAACAAAAGCAAAGTTGGTTGATAAAATCAAGAGTTGGTTTTGAGCTGTAGAAAATATGAGTAGAGTTTGACAATGCTGTCTGATAATTTTAAGAGATACAGATTTTAATCTGAAGACATCTAATGATTTAGGTTTAATTTTATTTTTTGTAAACTTTCCGAGTGTAACTTCCCTTTTGTAAATGTGGTTTAAATATTGGCATTACTTGTCCTCCTTATCAAATATGAAATAATATATTTGACGCTATTTTACCAATATTTAACATTTGGAATGTATAGCTTTACTTATTTTTATACAGAATCCTTCAAGCATAATTCAGTTGTCCTGAAATCTCTCTAATTTCTGCCCCACTCTTGGGGCTAAGCAGCCATCTCAAATCTGCCCTCAGGCAATCCTTTTCACTTTTAGCGTACTAAGCTCAACTACATCAACTCTCATTTGTCCTTTTCGTGGTTCCCCTGTTTTTCTTGTGGGCGGTTCCTTTGTCCTCTGGACAAAATAAGTCATAAATATATTTCGCTGATTTCATACTATTCCACAAGGTTGCCAGAATAACTTGCATAATGTTCCATTCCGAGCAAGGGACGAAACAAAACAGAAAACGGACTTAACCGTGGCACAAAGGGAGTTCCTCAAGGGGGACGCGCCGACAAGGGGAGGAAAAGGAATAATTCACAAAGAATGAAACAGCAAAGAAAGGCTTACTATTCGCTTGGATATTTAAGTAGATTTGCCTGTTGTCTTTCAACCGTTTCCCGTCTCCCATTTCCCATTTCCCATTTCCCATTTTCCGACGTTCAGACTTACTTTCATATTTTATCATTCTTTTACTTGCTCTTTCCTTGCTCTTTACCTTTAGCTCTTTTTGGTTCGCATGTTTTTGCGCTTCCTTCGTTTTATTTCCACGCTTTTGTACTTATAATTTCGCACGTTTTCCTGCGAATGCAGCACAAAAATTCCCGTAGTAACTTTTAATTTCATGCCATTTAATTCGTTGAAAGCGGAACGCGTAAAAGGAAAAAAAAATCGGCAGCTGAAGAAAGAGAATACTGCAATTATGTCCGGGTGTGTGCGCTTGTGTGTGCGTGTGTATGTACGGCGCAATGGAATTTGCCACAGGACACGCTTTATAGCAAAAGTTGCTTCCTTTTTTCCATTCGGCGACTTTCTTTTTTCGGTCTGTGCACGCCCGGCGAGCAAAAAGTGGACAGCGCTTGGAATCCGTTGAACTTTTCTTCCTTTTAATAGATGACAGAACTTGAAATAATGTTAAAAACAATAATTTGATGATTTCTAACTACCTTTTAAAAGGGAATGATTTATTGTTATTTATCTGACGATTCAATGCAGTTTCAAATACTTCTTTATTCTACAGATTTCCAAGTATAAAAGCGGGTAAATATAAAAAAAACTTATCTTCCGTGCTATTCTTAATATTATTAGCAGGCTTAATGAAGGCTTAGTAAAATCGCTTACAAGAAATCACCGACAGCAGTCAAGGAATTATCCTTTCCCTTTACTTATTCTCTATCTTTATTGAACCGAAAGAGGCGATCAAGTTTTCCTGGCTTTTCTCAAAAGTTTTGAATAGCCAAGCGGAGAAAAAAGTTTTCCTGAACTTAAACATTTTTTTTCCTATAGAGAGCTGCTAAAATAAATTACTAAATTGGCTAATTACAAGTTTCTGAGCGCCGAAAAGTGAGTGTTTGCCTTCGCAAATGCGCCCCGACTATGTGACAAGTATTAAATATTTAAAGTGTGCTATGGCCAGCTAGGAAATTGATTAAGTTTCCCCAGCCAGCCGGCGTAAACTTTTTTCGGGACGCATAAAACGTGTAATGGAAAGCCAAAAGGTGAGGCCAACTAATAAAGTTTGCGGCGAAAGTAGCTTAGGCCACGCCCACCCATTGAAGCACTTTCCCGGAGGCTGCATAATTTGCACATTTGTTGTGTGTGAGTTGGAGAGGCTGGAGGGGCAGGAGGCTGAGACCCCACCTTGTTCATGGTTAAAGTTTTAAGACATTACTTAACTGTTATGGGCACCGCAAGGTAGCGCACACTTGCACGCAAATCACTTGGGCACGAAAGTGAAACTCGAAGCGCCGGCAACTTTCCTCCTCTATGTATTTCCGAGCAGCCAGTTCCTCATGTTCATCATCAGCCTTGCGCCTGATTCACTCAGCTCGGGGCACGTCGACCACTTCGTCATCATCGCACGCTTTTTTGCAACAAACTGCAAGCAAGTTTCAACCTTTTATGTGAGCCCCCAAGTTGGTCTGATGCGTCAAGGTGCTGGAATCATATATGAACTTAAGCATCTGCTATTTTGGAGTTAAGCACTGTTCATTAGGCACTTTGACCTCACGATATAAAACTTAAGACTGAAGAAGACACCTAAGCAAGTCTTCCAGTTTATTCGATAAAATAAAATTAAATAATGTAATATTTTTGGGCACAAGGAGAACCCAGAAGAAGCCTCGATTGCTTTGTAAGGACCTGAAAATTGTCATCAATTTGTATTCACATTTTCAAGTGTTCCTTCGATATTGGCAATCAACATATTTTTTCCCCGAAAACTGGCAAATATGTATCAATTTTCTATTGTTTTCCTTACCAAACTGACAAATGGCTCAGCTCAGCTCAGCGCAAGCTCTGAGCCACCAAAACAGTATCGAACAAAGGGACAAACAACAATAAATTGATGGTGTTGAAATTGTTGTTGAGAAATTGCGCCACATCATCATCATCGACAGCGAGATCAAAGAGGCTGAGTAGTTTGGTCGAGGTACCCACACATTCCCCACCTTCAGCCCCGTGCGATGACAATACAATTTAATATTGGCATCTTCGAAAAAAATAGGAAAACAATTGCTACTGATAAACTTTTCCCATTTTTTTCTCCTATATTTTCGTCTGTATTTCATTTATCTTGTGAGCTGTTCATTCTGAGTGTATGACTATGTGAAAATGAATTTTCATACGTTGTCAAGGTATTTGTGCAATCATCAATTTGTCAGTTTTCAATCAACTTGAGTATTGAATTGAAGGACCGAGAAAATGGTACAAATTATAATGAGATGAGTCTTGGAATTGGAATTGGAAAGGAGTTGGTTCTCGATGAGTATTGAATGAAGTAAATACAAGTAAATAAAATGAAAATAAATCCATAATATTAATATCAATTTATGCATATAAAAAAATCACAAAGGACCTTTTACAGCAAAGCAAGAGCCACTTATTTAAACTTTTTCATAATTGCAAGCGACAATATAAATGCCGTCTGGTATAGAAATGAATTCTGTAATATTCAGCCAATTATTGATTGGAATGAATGATATGTCTCTGTTCCGTATGTATGTATAATTTGAGGAAATATTATTTTTCCACTCATTTCATAATTTTCTTTGCCATTTCGGATTTACGAGGCGCTTTTTTCCGAATATTTTAGCCGCATTTGAATAATTTGTCAAAGGCATTTTATTGTCATTCGCTGCGCTCTATTAATTATGTGGCACACACACAGGCACACCCAGTCCGCACACCGGATTATTGCCTTCCCTCTCACTCGCTCTCTGTCTATCCCACTCTCTCCTTATGCATTATTTATGCTCATTTTATCGCGTAATCTGTTTGCGAATGTTAATTGCTAAAAATGTTAAGGCTTTTTTATAATTTCAGCTTTTTTCCGTTGAAATGTTTGTTTGGAATTTTATAATGTATTTTTTTTGCACCATTGGCGTCTATAATAATTTTATGTGTTTGCTGTCAATTGTTTAATATTTTAATTGTTTTTGTTGCCGCTACTTTGACAACTCATGTGTGAACCGAGGGCATATGGTTTTATGAATAAACCTATAGACCCCGTTGTTTCCAATACCAAAAGTGAGGGCCATTGGAAAATGTTAAATATGCCACTAGGACGTTTACAGCAAATCTTTGTAGTTTAATGCATTTTGATAAATATATATTCCCACAGAGTTGTGTGTTTAATTTGTTTATCTGTGCGCGGAAATCAGACTACCATGGGGCTTGGAAATTTATGACAAATTAAATAGTGGGCCGCGGAAAAGCTTTATGAAGTCTTAATACAGTAGAGTGAAGATGAGAGCCCGATAAAATATTAAATAAAATTTAGTGTGTCATTAAAGCAATCATTGATGATAATATGAAGTTTATACTCGTTATTTTGATTAATATTTCTGCAAGTTCAATTCACTCGAACCCCTTCTCTCTTGTTTGTTCTATCAATACTTTTTACAAACGGATAATTTGACTCCTGAAAGGTTCCTCAATGGATACTTTCTGTTAAATGCAAACAGCACTCGATGCGTGTAAATATTCAGCCATCGTGCTCCAAAAATTAAAGGCAACTGCAATTTTCAGGGAGATTCTTTCATTTTATGAAGGGCATCATACAAATATACTGAAGGCAAATAATAAAGAAACGCGCAGCGGATAGTACTTCCATAAAAACTGTTCATGGCGGGAGAGCTGGGAGGGGAGACTTATATGACAAACATCAATAAACTTACCAATAAAATTCAGCTACACAGCGGGAATATATGAAAGACCTTATCTAAATATAGAGATTTATTTTTATTACTTTTGTTAGGCATCTCTTAATGTAATAAAATGTAAAAGGTTTGTTCTTTAACTGTTGTTTTAACTATATATCGTATTTAAAATTCTTTAACAGTAACTCTGAATATAAATCAAAAAATATATTTAAGTCTAATTAAATTGTTCTCATTGGAGTTCGAGAAGCGAATTAAAAAAGCGTGGCGCAAAGGGAAAATAATACTTGTTGGAGTGGTTATTTGCCTTATAATAATTTCTAATAGTTTAATACCTTCTATTGACAGTTGGAACGTAAATTATGCTGATATTTTCTTCGGGTGCAGCATAGGGCAGAATCATACAATGAAATGCCCTTGGACTCAAAAATTGACGCGCACACACTTATACGCACGTATAAAGGCATGCAAATTTGTATCAAAAAGTTGTTAAACCTTCATAAAACGTGGCGGATGAAAGGGTTTTTTTGGGGAGACAGCGATGAAAGAAAGAAAAGGAATTCGTAACTTTGTGATGTGGCCGCCAAGGCTGTTTCTGTGCAGTGTGGGCGCAGTGGAGAACACGGACCAGGGAGCGAGCATAATTATGCAAACTAATTAAAATACTCATACGACGCGTTCAACTTGCGCTTCTGTTACTGCCACTGCCAGCGCCGCTGCCTGCTCCTTGGCGCCCATTTTTAATTAACAGTAAGCGTCCCAGCCAGGATGGCAGCTGAATAAAAACGCAGGGGCGCCTGCTGAGGGGCAAACAAAAATGAAAGACACTCACTTCCGCTTGACATGGCGCGGAATGCTCCGCACATGCATTTGACTCCGCTCAATGGCGGTCTGTCAATGTGTGTGCTGGTGTGTGCAGTGCGCAAATACAAAGGCAGACCGCAAAAACACAAATATAGTTGCATACTTCTGAGCACCTACGAACAAAATGTCAGCAGCGATGGAATCAAAAAAAAAATACATAAAAAAGCGAACCTAACACCGCACTAGTTGAGTCTCGATTGCGGGTTACTCTACACTCAGAGGGCTTGCTGTCGACGTTCTTTTTATATTTTAACTAACGCAATAAATACATAATTATTTATTTTTGAAAATAATAATCTGTGAGTAAATACATAATTAAAAAAACCTTTGTAAGTTAAACCCTTAATTGATGTCATAAATCAAAGTCTCGCGGAAAAAAATTTAATATATTTCAAAAAGATTAGATTGCGAGTTTGATAGATTATAAATACACACATTACATTGCAGTTGAAATATATATTCTTATTTTATTGATAGAAGTAGTATTAAGATTATAAGAATAAGAATAAGATTATTAAGATAATAAACTACATAACACTGATAAATACATATATTTAAATCGTTCAATCATTTTCGTAGCATTTAAAATTTGAATGCTACAGCAACTAAGCTAATTAAGTTATATTTAATTACACGTTTATAAGTATTTTGTATTTTTCTAGGAACCAAAATTGGTTAGTATTGATGAAAGCCTAAGGTTCATACCTTTCTTGCTTAACAAATAGTGACTGGGTTATGAGGACAAGTTGGCGGGCAGGCTCTTGCGAATACGTATTTTACACTTAGCAAAATCCTGCGAAATTCCGTATAATTAGAAACTTTTACAATGATTCTCTACAACTGATTTACAAGCTAAACCGCATCAAACGAACCACTTACTCCAATTTCTGACAGTGCATCATTGGCATGATTTCCCTCAAGCCTGGGCAGGCCTCGAAAAGTCAGCAACACGTTGCCTCTAATGATATGACTAACGCTGACAGCCCCATTCGCACACTCGACTGTGCGCGTTCTGTTTGGGGAATAAATTGTTAATTATTATTTGAAAAGAGTTACAGCAGCCCAGGCCGCAATCCTGCCGCCGATGATGATGCGGATGCTAATGAGGATGATGACGCTGACGGTGACGAGGCTGGGGCGGCGTCGAGCCTTTTGTCAGGACCTGCATCCTGCATGGCAGGTTTTTGTGGTTGGCTTGGCTTGCAGTTTTAGTTTTGGGCCTCCAATTCTCCCCGGGCGGGCGCGGTTTGGCATGGTCGCCCGCGCAGTCCCGGGACCTGGGACTCGGTGCTCGGTGCTCGGTACTCGGGGCTCGGGCCGCTGCATGCACAGTTGAATCTGCATTTGGCTGCTGCTTTCGGTTGAGGCTTCTAAATTAACATTCGCGCTCCTTCGCCCTCGGTGCCTGTGTGGGTGAGTGCCCAGTGGCCCACGCAGGCTCCGGTCAAAAGGGGTCACCTGAAAGGCGGCTATTGAATTTAAACCCACTGGTGAGAGAACCAAGGCTTCAAGCTTAAAATTATGTTTGAAGAGAACATATTTCAATTATATATTTATTTTCTTTGGAAATAACATAGGACAACATATTGTTGTTTATTAGTTACTTCTTTTTATCTTCTGCCACTATTTTTCGAATTAAATTGTAAAAAATATTTTGAGAAGGGTTTCTGAGGCCTCTGCCTACGCCTTTGCTGTATATTAATGTGTGGCCCCAATTCTTATGCGTGTGCTCATTTCGAATGCGCATTACAACGGCAACAAGAACATCTGAAACAGTATTTTTGCACTGCCGCCGTTTGGCATGTCAATTGAAATGCAGCCAAGAGTCGGGCTTTTCAAGCCAGCCCTCCCCCGAGCACGCCCTCAACAACATGGCCTCCCCCCGCCCAGTGCAAATTAAAAAGTGAAAAATTGCATATGTGGCGTATGTGTAATATTTTTATTTCACTTGGCTTCTAATTAGGCAAGTCAGCTGTCAGGGCTCCCTTTCTCTCGCTCTCCATCTCAGTGACATTTGCATTTCGCTCTTAACTAATTTGCTGTTGGCAGGAGGAGCTGATTAATGCGCTCCGTGCATTTGGGCCAAGCAATGACAATGACAGCCCACACATGCCGCACAGGCTTGCCACGAAAGTGGCACAAGAAGATTGCAAATATTAGGCCAAATATTAGGTCCAAGGAATGAGGTTAGTCAAAGTGGCACATGCCATGGCACACAAAGAAGGAAGCCTTGTAAGCTGTACTGCAAAAAATATATATTTAAAGTGTTCCAAACTTATAAAATCATAACAGAAAATAACTATTAAAGAACCGCAAGTTCATGTTAACTAAGTTGTTTCCTTTGCCTTTTGAGAAACTTCTTGTATTCGCTCTTCGTCATTTCAATTTAACTAAACTTTACTTTACACATCGTGCAAAAATCGATCTGAATTCAATTTGCTTGATTGCCGAGTTGGCTGAGATCAAACGAACTAAATGCGAGCCACGTACCTTCCCCGTTGGCTGCTCTCACAATCAAATAAAACGGTCGAGCAATAATTGCGCGTGTCGTTTGCTATCCAAAAATCGAAAACCCATCGTGTGTGAGCGCATCCTACCTGTTTCACATGCGGAATCAGCTGAAAATGGTTACCGCTAATGTGCAGACCAGCCCCAGACTTCACTCATTCCCATTTATTGCCTGCCACATTAATGCCTTTTGATCTCCGCCCAAAGGGGAGGCTGGCGTTGCCATAGAACTTGACAAACATGTTTCCACTGCAGACAAAGCATAAACCATAAGTTAATAATAAGTAAATGTTCACAATGTGGTCAAGGGATTGCGAAACTAATAAAAAGTTGTTAAAGAAAATTATCATGCCACTTGTTATGCAGCCAAACAATTAACAATGAATATTCAAAGCCCGTTTAGTTTTCGTTTTTATAGAAGTGTTATCTAGGAAGCAGGGCTCAACAGGGCAGTATGAACAATTGTCCCTTGCCTGCAAGGTACAAGTTTCACTTTGATACTTGACATCCAACAGGTGAGTTTCAGTTTCCCGAACTAAAAAAAATTCTCTAGGGCAAAGGCACAAACAATGAAGATAAACCCGCTTAAAAAATCAATCAAACGAATTTTTAGAGTAGGTTTATAAGTACCTCAGCTAGAAACTAAACTTGTAACGCTGAAATATAAGGAGCATAAAAAATAAATAGATAAATTAACACTTCACCCTAGTATAAAATTTGTATATATTAATAAATTTTATATTAATCACTGTATATCTTGGTCCAAAATAGTATCTACTAATTTAATTCCGCAAACAACAATTATTAACACTAATTAAGGTAAACAATATTAGATTGAGAAAAATTCGTTTTCCAAAAGTTAGTGTAATTTTAGGTCGCTGCGATAATTCAAACTTGTACCTTATCTGAGTTTTTATTGCCACAGCCGGCTTTATTATTGCCATTTAGCGATTTTTTATGGCCGGGACTTTGGCTCTGCAGGCAGTCGCATGCGCTTTTTATTGCGCTGCATAGCGTCGTGCCATTGGACGAATCGCAGGTCTGGGGAGTATGCTGATCGAACTATCGATAATTTTGCAAAACTATACATATTTCAAAAATATATATTTTACACGAAAAAGGTCCAGTTAATATGGTTATTAATGTCAAAAGTACTATGTAATGCTTAACCTAAAATGTAAACAAAATTGTATTCTTTAAAGTTATAGTCTGAAATAAAATATACTAAACTAAAACATTATTTTCTCTATTCAGGCATGCACTAACTTTGCAAAATATAATATGTTAGTGCAAATCACTAAATATTAATTCACTCTTATGGAAAATATCGCCGCTTCGATACTTTCAACATGACTGACATCCCTAGACTTGGCGGAGGTCATTTGTTGGGGTCTGCTGGCTTTTTGAAAGCCATAAAAATCGAATGGCGTTGGCGGCGGCACGGGCGGGCGGCCAAAGCAATCGATTTGCTAAATTGCAGTGCAAAGTACACAAAGGCAATCGCACGGAGGGACCGAAAAGTGGCGGGAAAAGGGACGGCGAGTGAGTTAGGGAGCGTGGCAGCCACACGTCCTGTCATTTGTACGGGTGGCCTGCTGGTCCTGCGGTCCGCAGGTTCCGGCGGTTGCACTCGGCGGTCGTACGCACCAGCAATCGACCAAATAGCTGCGCCATGCGTCCCGAAAATATTTATAAATATTTAAATTTGCGTTAATTAACCGAAATAGATAGAAGAGCCGGCGGGCGCGGACTGGCAGCCGGCGAGATGTAGTTGGGAAAATTCTTGGACTTGCCAAAAACTTTTAATTGCACTTTGTTTGGGTATTGCATAGGAAACTTATCATTAAAATAGTTGTTAAGCTTGTTTAGTTGCCCCAGAAAATGCAGAATACTCTCCGGCGCTTTTTGAAAATTTTCTGGATAAATAGTTGCTTCTGGTGGGCGGGAAATGTCCGATGGTAATGAAGGTGAGGAACTTTGGCCAAAGGATAAGTTCGCCGAAACACTTTAAAAGCGTTCGATCAATGGTCTTAAGAGAGTCTTAGCTTAATCATAGCTATATTTTGGGGAGTAGAAAATTATATATTTTGCACCAGAAAGTAGTACTTAAATTGACAGCACAAATAATTATAAATTCAAAAGCACGAGAAATAATCAAACCTATGCAATTTTTTTGCATATTTTATTCTCCGTAATTTGAGAAGGCAAGGATGCCTATAATTCTTTTTCTGCTTGTAGCCCTTTACCTTTTCCAATACAGCTTTAAAAAATAATTAAAAACCTGGTTGATCTTTTCTCATACCTATGAACATATCAATTTGAAGGCCAAAAGAAACAGAAACCACCGAGAAACAGAAACCCTGAAGTACATTCCCAAACTATGGGCATATTTCAAAAGATTTCACTTTTCATTACTCCGCTCGGACTCGGCTCGGCGGCCCTTTGACATTCCACTTTTCCAGGCCAACAGCTGTCAGATTCATGCCAGTCGTCCTCCGCTCCTCCTATCAGCATATTTCCCGGCTCATCCGACCACAAAAACCATCTCATTTAGCCATGAAAATCTTTGCTGCCAGCAGCAGGAGCAGCAACAATCACCCGAAGGTAGTGAGGTAGTGGCAAGAAAAAGGAAGCACGAGGACCTCAGCCGTATCCCTTTCATTTTGAAGCCACCACAAAGCACATTTCGCTTTCATTCCATTTTAGGAATTCTGAAAGGAGAAGCGAAATGAAAATGATGAAAATGCAACTAATTCCTGACGGCTTATGGTTATTATGACCCTCCTTCGTGGGCTAGGCTCCAGCTATAATTCTCGTTTTGCGTTTTTCATTTCTCGTTTCTCATTTTTCGTTTTTATATTTGCGACCGAACAGACATTAAATGGAAAGCGACCGCAGTGGAGATTAACCTTCAGCGCCGACCGTTGCCTCAAGCTTATTTAATTTTTAGCGCTGAGCCCAAAATCTGTTCGGGACCCAAGGCTGGTTAAGGTGGCAGTGAAAGTGGATGTGGATGTGGATGTGGAAAGGCTTGGGACATGCTCCCGAGCGGGCTTTAGTGGAAATTTAATTAGTTGCAGGGGCTCAACAGGTTGCCGGGGGAAACATAAGCCCGAGTTCGCCGCTCGAAAGCCCCGTTCAAACTGCATAAATCACCATTCAAATTAGAAATTAGTCCTCACACACTCGAGCCACACTTCTAGACAGAGACCCAGAGCACTTGAGGCCCAATCCCCAGTCTCTAGCCCCCGGAATCCCCAATCCCGGGCTGATCTCTCATCGCTCCACTCAGCCACTCGTCGGCACACTCATTATTGGGCTCAAGTGCAAATTAGTGTGTTTGCTAGTGGGTTATTAAGTCCCTTCCCGGAACTCCATCCCCGGCTCCGGCCATGGCTATAGCTCCAACTTGGCCTATTGTTATGCTAACTAAATGAGTTTTCTGCCGCTGCCATCATATACGGCTCTGTCTGCTCTGCTCTCCGTTCTGTGCCTGCAGTAAAACTTTAGTGTACAAATTTCATTTCATTGTTTTTCGAGTGCAGAACAACAATCGGAATAAGTGTTAAGGGCCTGTGCTCCTGCCTCTGCTCCTGGCTCCGCCTGGATAGATAGTTTTTTGTTGTTTTGTTTTTCGGGACAAGGCAGAGGCCGAGGCAGAGGCAGAGGCAGAAAAGTTTTGCAATTAACATGAGCCGAAAGCAAGCGAAAAAATAATCACCGGAACAGCCTAAGAGGCTCAAAGGAAGCGAAAAAATATGCGTTGCTACCACAATTACCACGTGCCAATGCCTCGGGCCTGGCCCTAAGCACCCCGGCCGCCCGGCCCCAACCTCAATCATAAAAAATTAATTAAAAACAATTAAAGCGGCCGAGGAGTACGAAACACAGATAATAATGAGTGGCATAGGGAGGAGTTTGCATAAAATCACCTTAATTACGTTTTCTGCATCCTCTCCGCCGCCGCGGCGCACAGAGAAAGCTAAACAATATGCAAAGCGGCAAACCAAAGCGCGTCATCATAAAAATTCAATCAGGCCGCAGAAGCAACTGGCAGGAAGCCCTGAACCCGAAAAAACAGAAACCAAGACACAAAAAACCCCAACAAAAAGAAAAAAAATCTCGCGCCCAAAATGACATTAATTTACACATCAGCGAAGCGCGTAAGAGGAAGCTGAAGGGGCCCAAAAGGGGACGCAAGGAACGCTGGGGAACGGAGCGGAAACAGGAAGTTGCACAACAGCCCGGCGACAAGGAAGACGGCGGTTGGGATCCCGCGACCAGATGACAAAGCGGCAATAAAAAACAATCAGAACGGAGCAATGGGAAGGTCCGAAAGAAAAACAATTTGTTAAGTATCCGAGACCCAAAAATATGGGCTCAGACTGTCGACACTGTCGTAAAATGTGTTTATTTATAGGGACCAAAGAATACAACTATTTTTATAATATAGCTTTTTTGTATGTTACCTTGAACAATACAATAATTAATAATAAATTATAATCGGACCAGGTTAACAATGGTTTCTTCTATTTTAAAATAAAACAAGTGAGAAAGCTACAGTCGAGTGTGACCGACTGTGAGATACCCGGTACCCAAAGTACGTGAAATTAAATAGCACACAGACATGGAAAAAACAAAATGTTGACAAATAAAGACAAATGTTGCCAAAAACATGTTGAGCAAAGTTTAAAAGAGATAAATTCATTACGAATTAATACTGCGCCCGAAAGCACGCAACACTTTTTTTCGCTACTGCCGTTGTGGCTCAAGAGGAAAAGAAACTATTGTTCAATAACTTCCATGTTTATCATCCGATTTAACTCAAATTTTCAGAAAACGTCCGCAAATGCCTACTTATTTATTTTATCTATTTACTTTAAGCCAAAATTACGACTTTTGCATATAAAAGTTTTTACGAAATTCGGGGCGGAAGTGGGCGTGGCCAAATTTTAAAACAAACTTGATCTGCGTGCAACAGATTCCAATGCTGTCACCAAATTTGGTAACTCTAGCCCTTATAGTCTCTGAGATCTGTTGTTTCACACGGACAGACAGACGGACAGACGGACAGACGGACAGACGGACATGGCTAAATCAACTCGGCTGGTGATGCTGATCAAGAATATATATACTTTATGGGGTCGGAGACGCCTCCTTCTGCCTGTTACATACATTCTCGGTTGGCACTAACTTATAATACCCTTGTACCCTATGGGTACCGGGTATAATCATGAATCATTTAAGGTTATATTCGTGATAAAAATATGGTGACTGTATCCTTTAGTTCCCTTAGTAACGGAACTTGTAGCAAACTTTGTTCTACATTTTTTATTATTAAATGGTTTTAACTGCAAGGGTAAATATACTTCGATTTCGTCCCCGTTGACATTAATTTAAAAGGAACTTGTGAGACTCTCATCAATCAGAATTAAAACAAGTGCCTCAGCATAATGCTGATTATTCAATGATTCATAATTACAAGAAACTTATTGAAATCTCCCACATTCTGAGCTCAATTCTTCTAAATATAGCAAGAGAATAATTCCCAAGAGTAAAGGAAGCACAATATCATCGACTTAGAGCTCTATAAATACTCTTAAAGCGATTAAACAGCTTTAGTCCGCTTTCGGACCCTGAGCAAGATGCACTACTCGCTGATCACCGTTCTGGTTCTGGCTTTGCTGGTAAGCAATATAAATAATATCATATTTTGGAATATAAATTGAATTACGTATTTTTCAGGGCTTCTCTGCAGCTGCTCCCTCAATAGATGAAAAGGAAATGTTCTGTGATTTCCTTTATAACCTTGAGACAAGTCGGATATTTCTATTGGAGGTCTTAGTTGACAATGCTCTGGCCGTTGCGAAAGAAGTACAACGCCTCTTAGCCAGAGACTCACAATTCGAAAAATATTTAACGGAAGACATAGCGTACGCCGGACTTACAGGTGATGTCGAAAAGAAAATTAGCTTTTTGAACAAGTTCAATTGGGCTTATACAAGATTAATTCTTGACAAATGGCGCTACGACGACCCCCTTGAGCTCGTCTACGAGTATAGAAAAATGACTTTAAATAACAAAGAGAAAATGAAAGAAGTTTGATGAAGAACTCAAAGCAAAAGCAAATCAAATACTTCGTGAAATGTGGACGGCCAGTCCCGAAACAAAGAAGGAATTTTCAGATGAAGTGAGCACCTATCTGAATCGGAACCATGAAAATCCTCACTGCTTGCTGGATCGGCTCCTACGACTTAAGTCCAAGTACGGGTGCACCGACACGGAGAGATAAATTTATAAATAAATCATAGAAATTGTTTAGACATAATAATTATTTAAATAAATTTTTGAATTGGTTTTAAAATGCTCTGGGCAGTTATTTAATTTTTGAATACACCCCATGATCACCAAAATAAATAAATTATATTAAAAACTTTGGAGAAACCTAAACCTGCGAGTAAAAAAACATTGTCACGCCTTAGGGCAACTGGCACCTTTCCCTTTACCGAAGTATGAAAGACTATTTAGGAAAATTAGGAGCAGAATACAAGCAGGACAAAAGCAGGACTCAAGCTATCGCCACAAGGCGTGGAAAAAGCAAACAAAAGGCAAACGATTGCCGACCCAGATATGCATACATTCCTCAACGCACACAGCACATAACCAAGTGCTTCAGTGGTTCATCACGTGTGCTTGGGAATATGCGTAATTGCATTTTATAAACCGTAAGATTGTTATTGCTGGGGATTTGAGTGGTAAGCAGCCTGCAGTTTGCAAATTCGAAGTTCGCAAATTGCCAACCCAAGATTCTCTCCTTAATCTCTGTTGGCTTCGCTGCCAGGATATTTCCCGAGCCTTTGTCCAGAATATCAAATTGACGCAGACCAGAAGGAACTCCATACTCTTTATCAGCTCGGTGACAGCTTGTTGTCAGTGAAAACAAATTGTCTTCTCGGATTGCTCTTGAGGTACGACAATTAATCACAGCATTAATAACATTTTCGCCAGCCGAAAGCTGGAGCAGGGGAAAATGCCAGTTGACTGCGAAAGCCTGGAAAATCTCTCGAAATTAATGCAAAATTGTACAAAATTAAATGCCGCTTATGAATACTAGGCGTATACGCAATGCCGGAAATTAAACATACGCTATACGGCAGCAGAAGGATTGTGGGGCCCCAGCTTAAAGCGGAAGTTAATTGTTATTCAGAAAACATAATACGAAAAGAGGAGCCTGGCAAGATGGAGCCCCTGGGCGTCGACAAGGGGCTGCCAAGTCCTGCCCAAGATGATGCAGAGCATAACAAAAACTTTAATATTTAAATATGAAAAACTATTTATGTAAGACGCATAAACAAAGCACGCAGACACACACACAGCTCTCTCTGGTCAAACACAAGCAAAAACAAACACCAAATGCAAATTATGAAATTGACGCTGCCAAAGAGTATAGGCTTCTAAATGCCCTCAAAAATATTGTTCTAACAGGTTAAGGCTACTTGAGATTTTTCATAAATAATTAAAAATATATATTTTAATATATTGTCGCAAAAAAAAAATATTTTTATCCTATTAATTATTTTATCTACAGAATTTCATTGCTCCAACAAACTTATACATCTAAGTATATTTTTAGTGCTTTTCCATTGAGGCTTGAATCGAGATACCCTTAAATGCCCTATCCCTAAGCCAGACCCATAGCTCTTTCTCATCCTTTCTCCGCGTTCCCATCCCCTTCGTTGCTCCCTTCAGCTCAGACGAATGCAAAATTTGCCTTCCGCAGGCTGCAATGAGGATGGCCTCGTCCTTTCAGCAGGGTCGCATCTTTTTGGTGGCCGCAGCGCGATGCGAAAATTTTAATTTATACATTTTCAGCTGTTCCTGTGTGTGTGTGTGCGTGTGACTTCCTGTTGCAAAATGGAGTTTTCTGTATGCGAGCGAGCAGAAGTTTGCACAACTTGTTTATGATTTCTCATGTCAAATACGCTGCAAAAGTGGCTCGCAGAGGGCGTGTCTGCAGATGCAGTTGAAATAAGTATCTACAAGTTCAGGCCTCTATTTCGCACTAGAGAACTTTGTGATTTACTATCTGGTTGTAAGTGTGCGTGCGCGTTTGCCTATGTAAGCGGGAAGAGTGTGCGTGCTTTAAGGCACCGGAAGTGCAGTTTATGCTGCCATTTTCTAAAGGAAGTTATGACGAGGGCTATTTTCAAATTCTACGTTTTAATGCCAGAAATTGGTAATATAACAGTACTTTCAGATGTGTATATACTTTATAAAATGGAAAAACCTTTGTTTTGACAATAAATAAAAATAAAATAGATTAGTTTTTTTTTCTATTTGAATCTATTTTAAAAATTCTGATCTCTTTTAAACCTCTTTAAATCGCAATAACTTCCGCTTTTCCCATTAAATGTTTGCCCATCTGAACAAGTTTAAAGTCTAGACAGTCAGCCATCCAGTATGATACCATTACCATGTTTTTTCATCTCTTTAAAGTGGATATGCTCTTTTGCAGACAGACAGGGATGCAACTCCAAACCAGAAAGTTTTTACGATTGCTCTTTTTGTTTTTTTTGTTTGCATTAAATGCACTTTATGCGGGGAAATCTTTTTATGCGCCTGAGAGCACGCTTCAGTATAATTTGCGGTCATGTTCATTGATCTCCTGGGAAGCATTAAAATTTAATGATTTATACTATGTTGCGCGGAGTCGGACGCGGAGCCTGCGAAGGGGAAAGCCGGGTCCGGGCCTCGGGCCCCGGGGCAAGGGCAAATGAATTTATGTTATGTCTCCGCTGCTATTTCGGTTTAAGGGTTAACATTGCGAAATTAACAACAATTTGACTTATGCGCGGGGGAGGAACACGCACACGCACACTCGTGTGGGCCGGAGAACAATGTCTGAAGCCTAAAAGTATGCTAAACAGCCAGCAAAAGTCATAACTCAGCCCCGCTGCCAGGATCTGGGGCCAAGGGAACTTGGCGAAAGGTGGAAATGTGGGCTGCAACTATTAATCAGGCTTTAATTGTTTTTGTGTGCGTCGGTCGGTTACATTTGTGGTGCCAGATAGGCCAACACACACACACAGCCCTTCGCAGGGATCCTCTCTGTGTGGGCCTTTCTTCCCCCGAATGCTGGAGGCCCCATGCATCATGTGGCCGAAATCTTTTTGTAATCTCTGGCATTTGTCTGGATTTTTCGCAAAGACTTTGAATAGATTTATGCTCCTTTGACAGGCACAAGATGTGAATGCGAATCTCTGCGAGAGAAGAAGTCTCACATGTGAGTATGGGCGAGCTTAAAGTATCTTAAAGATACGCCACTGCCAGCCAAAGTAACATTGAGGGACATTTATAAGGCTCCACTAGTGTGGAGAGCGCCAAAAGTGAAGCACCTAGAAAAATAGGTGGAACTGTAAAAAGATTATCACACTTAAATTAATATAATATTTTAATTGTAAGTTATTTAAAATATTCTTTTATTTTATTTCACGTGGAATACATTATATTTTATATATTTGTGTTCATCATTATTTGTAAAGATGTTTGCTATTTTTTTGAGATCTTGAGGGCTTTAAATGATTTCTAAAACCTAACGCAATTAATTCAGCTCTGAATTCAGCAAGTCGTAATATAGTAGTATAATTTTCTATCATAGTTGAATAGCTTGATTTTTTTTTGTACATTAAAACCTAGAGAATTCCGAAAATATTCTTAATAGTCTTGCATGCAAGGGAAGGACCCAAATGGACCCCTTTTGACCAGATAATGGTTAAGCAGCCAGACACCTGTACATTTTTTTACACCTCGTCTTTTAGCTTAGCTCTGTTTTTCCACCTCTTCGCTGGCTGCTAACAGCCTGCTCCTGGTCTCTTTCGCGCTGTCTCTTATCATCGCCGGGGCATAAATCACGCGTTTAGTTTGCCAAGTGGCCTTTTCGACCGTTTTGCGTTTAACTGTCGTTTTGGCCACTTCCACGCCGTGCCCCAGTCCCCGGCAGGCGACCGGCGAGGGCGAACCAACATATTTAGAATATATGGCAACACTTTGGCAACACCGACACAACCCTTGACCACAGCAAGTGCGGAATGTAAAAAATAAAGCCCGGCCTGGCCCAGGCCAGAGCACGCCCGAACAGAACACGGAGAGTCCGAAAACACAGACGATTGCGCAACCACAGCGCAAAAACCACTCCAAGTTTCGCACAAACACATAGCCGGGCGGGAGGAGAGTCCTGGGAGGAGACTAGTTGTAGTTCGGTCCTGTGTTGTCACTGCCAGTGTTGCCAACGACCAGGACACAACAACGGCCAACAACAGGCCCTGCTGGCTGGCCACACAAACTTGTAACGTAAATTTTGTATAAGCCCTCGCCAACACACACCCTCGAACGGTTTCGGCATTTGGCATTAAGATCTGTGCAATGATATTTTTCAAACGCCGCGGCAGTTGGGAACAATATTTATTTAATTTTAAAGTCATTTGACTAAGCCGGGGATGAAAAAATATATATAGCTCTAGGGAAAAATACCAAGAGGAATCTTTAGTAAATTTGCACACTATTTAATCATTTAAAAAAATTATTTTTATATGGAAATTTTTGGACTGCCCCAGAAATAACTAGAATGTTTTTGGCCCCAAACTCAGCACACATTTTGTTACATTGTCAAAATGTGTCCTTTAAAGTAATTTCACTGCCAATAATTATTCATATACATACTTTCATTAATTTAATCATTAAGAGTCTTGAAAAACCAAAATTAAGGAAAATTAAACATCAAATCTTCTTAGAATATCTAAAGTATAGAAGTATAATTTATTTAGAACGGTCAATCAATATCCTAAAATTACCGTCAAAACAATAATAGAAATACTAAAAAATTAGCAAAGCAATTTATAATATTATAGTTAAATTTTAAGTAAAAAACATCGTTCTTACACCCGTCATCGAAATCGTATAGATTGTGTGACCCTTCGATTAATAATTAATATTCAGTAAACATTTTTCTGCCATTTTTCCTAATTTTTCTCCTTCGTGGTAACCTTTAACCCAACTCGAGAAAATATGCCCGCATGCACCATAAGTTCCAGCTTTAAACAGTATTCTTTATTTGGCGAATGCCTAATCAACCGAGCGTTAAGTCTGACTGCCAAAAAATATTTCTGTGTGCATCCAATTGTACAATTGTCTCGATTTCTGTTTGCCTGCCAAAATGTCGAACTATGGACGGCCTTCATGTTTACATTAGTATTATTGTTTATCAAACAACAAGCGCCATAATAGAGAAGTTGTTAAATCGAAAAGACATAAAAGTATCATTAAACTTTCGTGTCTGGCAATTGGTTCGGTTTGCTTAGGGTTTGGCTGGAATTTGGCTGCTGTTTTTATGATTTTATTCAACGTTTTTATCTGGTGTCTTTCGGGTTGGCAGACAGAAAATTCACATTCTAATATATTTTGTTTAGTTGCTTGTTTGCCAAAAATCTCTGTCTGTCTGCCGGCCCCATCTAGCGACTTTGTTGATTATTTATGCACCGAAAACAAATACGATGTGCTGACAGAAAGGACAACCAAGTCCTCCTCTTCAGCCTTCAATTGTTTTGACTTTTCTGCTGTGACTTTCGGCTGGCTTCTGTTTCGCCATCAAAAATTTATTGATATTTGTTGATGGATTATACGAGTTATGCCGACAGAATCTGTTGATTGAATAAAATCCAATGCTCTGAAATATTTATTTAAATACAAAGCATCAGCCTTAAATTGAATTCATTACCCAAAACTCTGGAGCATTTCTAGGCCTTCACTTTAGTATTAGGAATAACATGTTCTGGGAGAACATGACACGCCTCCTTGTTGCAGGGATTGAGCTCATTACTTTTTCGACTTGAAAATATGCAAACAAGGCAGAACACGAAGCACAGGAGCTCGATTCTGGCCATCCAGACATCAAAAAACAATAGAGTCTAAATAGACCTCGGTGCAATGAAGCGTTTAATACTCTATTGGAAGTGAAAATAAGTCCCGAGACGTGTTTGTCCTAAATACGTTGGAAAACAGCCAATGATTAATTATTTAAACGATTTTACTCCCTACTAGCGTCGCAGAAAATCTATTGATTGACCTTGAAGGCCGTATTAGACAGATATGATGTGTGTATTTATAAGGCCATAGCATTCCGATTAACTTGAGAGTACCTGCTAGCATTTAAAGGAAAAGCCGTAAATATATTCACAAGGGGTTAGGTGGTGGTTAGCAGGAACAATGGAGCTCATCAGCAGAAACAGGAACGCATTGAAAATTGGAAAATCCTTTCATTGCTGTGCGAAAAATACGAGATTCAATGGAAAAATGTTTTCTGCCCAAGTGCCCGTCACATACGCACAAGCAATGGGAATGGGTGTCAATGGAATCCTTGATTTCACCCATGTACCGACATGCTGGCAGGGATTTAACCGAACCGCAAAGTCAAAGTCGTTACAGAGGTGGAAAATCTTAGCAAAATAGAAAATATCTTTGAGATGTCGATAGAACATTGATTAAAAATAGCTTTAATTTGCTTAATTAAAGAGGTTAAATAATAAGTAATATGTGATCTACCTTGCGATCCTTAAATCTCTGCATTTATTTAATAATAACATCTGTATCTTTCCATTTTCACTAACGAATTACCGGCTCGCCATCCAGTTTCTTGAGGTTGGGCAGACGGCGTATTGCCTCGGCGACAAAGGCCGGCGGCTCCATGTTCTCGTTGAGGAGGTTGCCCACAAAGCTGATCTCGGTCAGATTCGGAGGAAGCGCCATGCGATTGAACTCCACCCAGTCCTTGACGACATTGTGGGATATATAGAACACCTTGAGGGCCTTCATCACCTCCAGCGGCTTGAGCTTCTCGATGTTGTTGTAGCTCGACCCACAGCTCCTCCAGAGTCTCGGCCAGCGGCTCAATGCCGTTGAGCGTCTTCAGGTTGTTGCGCGCCAGACTCAGGACGCGCAGGTTCTTCATCCCCGAGATGCCGGAAATCTTCTCGATCATGTTCGAGGACAGGCTCAGTTTCTGGCACTCGGTAAGGCTGTTCAGGATCGGGTCCATCTTCTCGATCGGCGGATACTGGAACTGCAGACCGATATCGGTGGCTGTGGCGGCCGGTGTCTTGTTGCGATCCTCCCACTTGGCCAGGGCATCCTTGAGGCTCGTGGGCTTCGACATCGCTACTATCGATCGATTGTGATATTGGAATGGAAATGAAAATATCAAGGGAACCTGATGAAGTACACCTGTCACCGTAAAAGCTAATTGCAAGGTCTCCTATGGTTGAACCTATATATATTAAATGAGTTCAGACATCCAAGAAATTTCTTCCATCAAGGATAATTTGTGCAAAGACTGTGGGCCAATAACCCAATTAATATGCATTTATAATCTAAATCCTTTATCCGCCGCTTTAAGCCAACAATAACAATGCACAGCACACAGAATATTTTGTTTGGCTTTATGCATTTATTATTTATTAAAATTAATCGTCAGTTCAACATGAGCTGACAGCTTTTAAAGTTTGCTCCCCAGCTAGACCGGACTTTGGAAGACTTAAACCTTTCCCAGCTTTAAACTCTGCTTCTCTGACTTTAAAGATATCTCTAGTCAATGGCTGAGAGACCAGGCCACCTGTGTGGGCTAAGTAGATGACTTGCGGCCCCGGGGTAATTTATTTATTTGCGCATGTGCCCGCCGCTCCCCATTCGCCGGCTGAAGGCCCGTCTGGCGCTCAGTGATAACTCCATTGTTCTGGGCCTGGGTCTGGTCCTGGTCCTCCTACTGGAATCAGGGGACTCCCATTGTCATATGCTAGCCTTCGCCAACTTGGCTGCCGCTTTGCGTCATGTTGGCGGGGCGGGGGAAGAGCTGCTTTGTGTCGTAGGCCTCTTCGGCACTTTATTACACACATTTGAGGTGATAATACAGTTCACATTTAGCCCCGAGGGGTTCGCTTTTTTGCCGGCGCGTCGGCTGCCGTTTGTCAAACAATTTTCCGTTGGGCTTGTTTTTATTGGACATTTTCGGGGGCCGCCTTTAAATTGTAGCGCTTTGATTAAATATTTGCAGCAGCTGTTATCGCATATACCGCCAGTTATTTTCGGGGCAATAAATTATTGAATTTATTTGTCCAAAATGGCGGCAAAGAGGAAATTTTAAAATTGGGCCACCGTTTTTGGTTATTTTTCTTGATAATCGTCCAGAAATTGGTAAAAACATATTTGCTTTCTTCTCCTTTTTTCGGGTTTTCCAATAGAATTTGTGATCCCATAAATCGAGTGCTCAATGCGGCAGAACTGACGCCCCAAGAACCAACCGCTGGAAAGGGAGCCGGAGATGGAAAATGATTCGCAATTGCATGCAAAGTCTAATTTATGAATTGGCCGGAGGCACACCAGCGATGAGAGGTGTTCGGATGAGTGGGTATCTGTGTTTGGCAAGTGGAACATGTCAGTGGCGAGGGCGTGGCCACAGGCCAGCTGTCGGGGAGAAGCCAAAAAAATGGCCAGAAAAGTTGGCCACCAGGGCGGGCAATTTTCATAAAAGTATTTGCGATAAAGTTGCCGAAAATGCCATGTCATGCCATGCCTGAAAAGTGTCAGGCATGTCGTTCTCGAGGCAGATCAGTGGGTTTTACGCGGTGTATGTCTAGATCCCAAAGTAAAATCTAAAGAATTAATTTTTCTTCATTAGTTTATGCCGAAAATCGCAGGAAATTAATTTAAATTATCTAATAGCTGATTAATAAACTGATTAGGAAGAAAACATTTATATTTTAAGTTGCAACTAAGTGTGAGGATGTCCCGCTTGATGGCAGCGTACCTAAAATGAATCTAAACAATTAAACTCGGGCAGACAAAGTGGCTTCACCTCTGCGTGACCATATGGACCCCAGCACTATCACTGCGAGGAATAACCGGATGGGGGCTGTGTGGTAGCCCCAGTAGCCACAACATGTCCTGTCATCCAGCGCCGAGCTGGACGTGGACATGCGGTAAATGTTGCAGTTGTTGACAGCCGCGTGTGCACTGTTTAGTTTCAGTTAACAAGGCGGCACCCAGCGGAGGGAGGAACTGGCCAAATGGCTAACCATAAAATATATACGTAAATATATATATTTATTTTTTTAAGAAGTTATAATAAGCTAACTTTTTAAAGATTCTAAATAATTACATTCTTTTCTAACCCTGGTCACACCTAATATTAAAGTTAAGAGGGCTTATGTAGCATTTAATTCGCTCAAGTTTATGAGCATTGTGTTAAGTTTTCGCCGAGTCACTATTCCGAGAGACGCAAAACTCTGCCAAGGACACCTACTTCTTGCTTGTTAGTCCTGTTTGTGTTCCTCGTGTTGTAAAACTTTTATCTATGAAAATATTTTTCTGCTAAAAACACCTGGCCACACTCAGACCGATATCGGGTGTGGCGGAAGGGAGGGAACGGCACCGAAGCTTTTGCATATTGAAAACTTTTGCGTTCGGACAAACAACATGGTAGGGTATTGTCTGATAACAAGCGATGGAAGAGATAGATGGTTGCCTGGCTTTCCTTTGTTGGCTGGTTACACTTTTTCAAGGCAGTCTGCGAAAGTTTGGCCTGTACACACGGGAAGCTTTTGCCAACTTGGCCAGCATATTTTCCAAGCCATAAACAAAGCCTGTTAACTAATTATGGACATCAATTTTATTCGGTGCTTCCATGGTAAACTGAAACAGCGTTGTGTTGCTACCAGAGGTATCTAAAGGCAAATAGCCCCATATATAAATGACTAACTATGCCAAACTTTAAAGGCATATGTCAGTCTTGAAATTCGCATCGCTTGAAACCATTAAGTGCCCTTTCCATCTGCCTTTCGAAGAGTGAAGAATGAAGTGTTATTGCTCATTTCCGAAATCCCAGAATGCGCTGCTATAAATTTGCCAAGCACAGGCGGCGGATTAATGAGTAATCAATAAAGCTGTTCGATTGGCATTCAAAGGCCTCCGCAGCGACAATAGACAAATATTGCCCCTCGTAATTATCAATTTCAAGTGCAGTCATCGTAGCCTTTGTTTGCAGCAATCATAAACGTCGGGTAATGCACTCGGAATAAATCTTACACTAAGTTTCAGCAGATCCAAGTGATGCTAAATTCTTATAGAGTCTCGGGGTTTCCTGTTTTGAAAGTAGTATGAATGCAAAGGTTTTACTAACCAAAAATGTTTCTCCTTTGTTTTATATATATTTCAAACCTAAAATGTATAATCTCATCTATTATTAGACCACAGGGGCCTATGCCTTTTTCTTAGTGTTACGACTGTCTTGGCCCAATGAGCGCACCACCGTCCCTTCTGGGCGCCGCTCCCCTGGAATCCTGATGACTCAACTGGAAGGACGGCTTGTCTATTTGCGGTTGTGTAACTCAAAACTCGATTGCAATTGCATATGTGCAGCGGCGGGCGGACTTGTGGTGCGGTGAGACGTGCAATTTCGGCATCTCCCCGACAGCAATGTTGTATTGATTGGGCATGGAGTGGGCTTGCGATGAATCGAGAACTGCAGCGATTCGCTGCCAAGGAGAAAGAGCAGAGCCCTGCAGATTTCTGCCTTCAATTAGTGTGTTTGTTTGCTGCTGCGGCATGCAATCCCCCCCCAAAGCCAGGATAATATCGGCAGTAACCCGGTAAGTCCCATGAAAGGGCAGAGGCCAGATTAATGTGAATAGTGCATATGGCTGTGATGTTAAATACGATAAAATCTGGTCGAGTTTAGGCGATTAAATGGTTGCATAAGTGCTTGAATTTATTGGTTAATGCATATTGGGTGAGTTGTTTAAGACTTTACAATGATTGATTTAACCTTTGCCTAAATGCTAACTGCTTATTTAACTGAAGGAATTAAATGCGAACCATCAATTAAATTAGCATACAAATAAGGAAACTAAACTCAAAAGAGTCAAGTTACATTTTATACTTTGGTCACGCTCTTTACAGGCTTTTGTAAAAATATTACAGTTTAAGTAATATGACTGGGAATGGAAGAAATGTTTAATAATATTAGAATTATATTATAATCCTTAAGGAGTTTAAGGACTACAAAATTGTTATCAAGTTAGAAACCCCCATTTTAAAATATGTTTCTGCTAACAAATAATACACTTCAAGCCACAATCATTTTCCAGGCTCAGCTATGGATATCTGATTCCTTAATTAATAATTCCCTTTAACAACTTGAACATTAACTGAAGACTTCCCATTAATTAACTCAATACATTTTATGAAATTATTATTTTCCCATTCCCCTTAATAGGTTCTTTGGGATAAATCCAATTGCATCTGCAAGATGTGACCCCAATTCTTCTCGGTTTTGCTAATTTGATTACGGGCAGGAATAAGGAGGATAAAGCAGGACACATCTTAGGGCACCCGGAGAGGACAGCAGGACATGACTTGTGTGATGTGTGGAAAATGCGGCAAAGCAAACATTTTATAATTTGCTGCAGCACGACGCATCGCATAAGTCAGCAGCAGCCCTGGGCCAGGGACCTCAGGAGGGGTCACGGGCTGCGATGAGGACCCTTACTGGCCGAATCCTGCAACACATGACAGGAGCGAACGGGGACGGGGACGAGGGGCTGGCGCATCCAGCAGTCTGCATGCGAACTTTGCTTCTTCTCTTCGCCGCAAATGGCAAATGATTTTGCAGCTGACAGTTGTCCGTTGCCATTTGGGGAATTTAGTGTTAATTATGGTCGTAATAACTTATATAACATAAGGCAGCAAGCCCCAGTTCAGCCAGTAGGCTCCTCTCAGAGATGCCACAACTCGACAGTCTGTCAGTCAGCCTGCCTGCAGAATGAAATAGATTCCACAAGCCACAGGAAATTGTATTAAATGCAGTATGTTTAGGTAAAAACTCAACAGGATCTGCTGCTGTCAGTTAGTTGTTCCTGCTGCATTGGTAATTGCGGTTGGTAGGCAATAGACACCATTCGGCTTACAGCTATCGAATGTCGAATGGATTGGAGTTATTTATTGATATAAAAAATCAGCTACAACTCAATAGGAATGCAAAATTCGGCTTGCCAATGTTTGTTTTCTTACAAGTTGAGTTATAATATGCAGAACCATTAAAAGCCATAATATTATTGACAACCCTGCGTATGAGTAATTTTTATATTTAAAATAATATTTATATCTTACAATTTATTTGTCTTTCAGGGTAATTAAACAACTATTAATTTAATTAATAAATTATGTTCTATTGAGGAAACTAAAACAAGTAAACAAGATTCCTGTATTTAAAAAGACAAAACCCGACTAAGAATCACCCCGAAGTAAGGACTAATAACGAAAATGGCTCACTCTGAACTGTAGTTGTCAAGATGGGTAGAAAAACATTCTCTAACTACACTTTAATTGCATCTTTTCATGGCTTACGAATATAAAAGTCGTTCTCCTTTGGCCCTGGCACCCTGCCACCCTGGCACCCTGCCACCGCAATTACATGCAACTGTCTTCCACTTAGCTGCTTAAATTTACATGTTTAATGCCCGCCCCCATCGTCATCAGGGACCGCTTCAGAAGTTGAGACACTCAAGACCTTTACGCAAATCGCTTGATAATTACTTAAAATAATCTGCAGACGAGTAACCACAGGCGAATGCAGCCCAGGCCCAGTCCCAGGCCGGGAACAGGACGAGGACCACGCCCACGCAGGCACGACGCTCTAAAAAGCCGAGCACACTGAACAGATACCACGATCTGGGATCTGGGGAAGCACCACTGCAATGAGGAGTGTAAATGATTCCCCTAAAAAAGGCAAAAGGCAGAGTCCTTTTCAATTTCCCAGGCACGTCTCGGCAGCCAGCAAAAACAACAATAGAAGGACAGTGTTCGCCTTCCCCTTTTTTATGTGTGGAAGCTCGAAAAACAATTAAGCGACAAGTGTCTCAATTTCAACGTCACTTACAAACATTTTATGCACCGTTCTCTTTCTCCCTATCTCTCTCTCGCTTGCTCTCTTCCGCCCTGTCCTTGTTTGTGTGTGTGTGTGGGTACAGGACATGAAATGCAAAAGTTTTTACCCATTGAAAGTTACGTGTCGAGGAGCAGGAGCACAGAGACAACCAAGACCCGCTTCCAAGTGCCAGGACACCGAAAAAGTTAGAGAAAAAACTTAATTATTTGTGCTGTTGAAGTGGGCTTGGCGGAAGTCCTTGATGGAAATCTGGCTGCCTCTGTGTGAGTGCGTGTGAGTGATTGTGCGAATATGCGCATAAAAGTATGCAGCGCATTTTAATCGAAAACGTCTGCAGAATATGTGGCCACCAAGGATCCGTATGGAGATTTCACACAACGAAGGCAGGAGCAATACTAGAACGATGAAGACAATAAAATTATTATTATATATTTATTGAGTGAATATATTGGAGAAAATCGAAAGAAAGTAATATTAAAATACTTACAAAGTATAGATAAAATTGATTCATTAGAGTTCCTATAAAATACCTCTACTAGCGGTGTTCTTACGGCCTCTTAAGAATACCCTCAGTTCAGTTAATTCAATTCTAACTTTCTTTAGTTTTCTTTTATTCGATTTTCCATCACTTCAAGTTGTCATTTTGTTGACTTTAACCCTCAGTGCTCCAGAATGCGAATCAAATTCTGGTCGCGAACAGATTCCGCAAATAGAAATATTCGTAAATCCTTCCACCTCCCCGGCGTTGAACGCACACACAATTTCTATTCGCGCGCCCTCCGCTAAGACAAATCCCCTGGGATTATGTGATTCTGGCCCGTAAACTCCGGCAGCGGCCATAAACTGACCCGGAAATGTAGCTGGCCGGCCCCTACTGAGATTCCGGGACCCGAGGAGGCGCCACTGGGAAATGGGAACTGGGAACTGGGCGCCCCAGTTCACCTGGGCAGGTGTGCGGTTCGAATTCAGGTGGGCAGGCCGGCCGGCCCGTGTCCGGCACCTGGTCAGCCGACACAGACACGCCGCACACAGCGGCTCCCTGCCAATCGCTTTCCATTTCGTGTTAAATTACACATCGAATCGGATTGCGGCGGCCATAACATTGTGGCCAAAAGGGAAGGAGCAGGCCAAACAGTTGCTGCGGTCGTTCGGGGCCCTCAAATAGGTTTTTGCGGTTTTTTAATCAAGTTATTTGCTCGGCGCAGGAAATTCGGAGGAGATTTACGGGGTTGTCCGAGAAAGTCGCATAAAATAAATATATTCCGAGGGCAATTTATTAAATGTTTGCTCAAATAAATCACAAATGTGTTTTCCAATCAAACTTTTTCTTGGCCCACACAGACGACCACGCGCACTCTTGTGTGTGTCCAGCCAACAAATCTTCTGGCCCTTTGTTTGGCGGCATCAAATTTATGGCGTTAATTCGCATGTAAAACATTTCTGTGCACATTTTCTAAGCATTTATCAAGCGTTTTATTATTGACAGTGCTTATAAATATACATACTCTATCTTCTGTTCGTGCTGCGTCTGCAGTGGCAAAAGTTTTCGCTTAAAATAAATACATATCTGAGTCATATTTATGCCCGTCTTGGTCAGCGATAAATTTGGACTTGAGTTGAGCTCCGTTTGGCATGGGCATAATAAGTATAAAATAATGGTTGGCATTTGGCAAATTGAGTTTTGATTTCGGCTTTGTGCGTAGTTCAATCGACTTGAATGGGGCGAGGAGGTCAAGAGCCACAAATTATAAATAGACTTGGTCAATCGGAGTTCAATATTTGCGTATATCAACTGGGGTGAGATCACAGGGGCAGTATTTATTATTTAAGAATTATATATAATTTTATAAAACATGTACACTCTTAAACACTTGCAAAGACCTAAATATATATATAACTATTAAGTTTAATCGATAGCAAAAATACCCTAGACAACCACCATTGAGGCGAATGAGTCAGGACGAGTAAGGATGGCGGATAAACCACAAAGAAGACGAGAGTGAGAGCAAAACGACGATCAACACGACGAGCGAGAGTACGATCGAGACGATGAGAAACATTAAAGATACGACGAGTAAACCCGACGAGTATGAGAGTAAAAAGACGAGAGCAACCACGAGAGTGAAGTTCGAGAGTTCTACAACAGTGGGCCAAGCGACGATCAAGTATATTATCTTATTCCATTTCCATTAATTCGATAACTAAAATTCTTCGAATACTACTAGTTCGTGTCTGTAGTTTCCGCCTATAAGTAAAACAATTTCTTATTAATCCTGCAGTGTCCAAGCAATGATGCAAACTTTAGCCCATTTGCGGCGCTCTCATCTCCTACTTACCCGCAGACCCTTCTCTGGCCGACAGAACTCAATAAATTCTTGGCGGTGGATCGGGGGGCGGCAAGGGCATCGAGCGGGCGGGCGATGTTACAAAAATTTCTGAACAAATTGAAAATTCCAAAATTCGCTGGAGCGCATGCGAGTAGAAAATGATAGAATCTACGATGAAATGCACAAAAAGAAGGGCGGCGGAGACGAGATGCAGCCACACACGCACCCTGCGTGCATCCGTAACTCCTTCTGACATCAACTTCGCAAAGGTCACAGGGGCGGTGGGTGGTCAGGGGTTCAAGCGGGCCGGATTTGGCTGGAGTGGAGTGGGGTTGGGCTTGGGGAGAATGACACATTTGGCGTGGCTTTGGCATCAAAGTCAAAAGCAACATTTTCGGGGAATGGGGGCTGGGCCGAACAAAAGTCAGTTGGGAAAATATTTTGTCATGTCATCAGCGGCATCAGCAGCTGAGAACTGAAAACTGGCAACTGTTGCAATGGCCACCACCAATGACACCAATGGCACCACCTCTCCGCCACCACTCCTCTCCGCCGCCAACGAGGAGTCCTTTGGCTCGGTTCGCTCCGCTGCTTTTCCCTGTCGCCGCCAAATGTGGTTACAATAATTTATGCACTTGTAATGACAGACAACAAAGCGCTCAAGAAGCCAGGAGTCGTCATCCGAGAGAGACCCAAAAAAAAGGAAACAGAAAAATTCGAGCTCTTTCTGCTTGTATTGAGCCGGTAGATACTCTTTCTTTACTTTCGATAAATATATATTTTTACAACAGAGAGTGGCATTGTTTAATAATTTCACTTAACATTATCTTGAGTAAATTCGCTCTATTAATTTCCCTAATGTTATTTTTTTTTCTGCGATAGTCCTTTTTAAATTAAGGAAATAATAAATTTTATTATTTAAACATCAAACGAGTTTGAAAGGCTGTTAAATCTGTGCTAATAAAACACAAAAACACTTATTGAGGATCCTTGCAACATGCTAAGCATCGGGTATCTGGTCGTCAATTGTCAGTGTTTGCTTTATATAAAAAATATAAATAGATTGAATACATCTCTCCTTAAATGTTATTAATTTACCGGCTACAATACAAACATATAACATAATAATATAATATATAATATAACTAAGGCAGACAATATGAAATTTATTTTTCAGTACTCAAAAATTTATACAAATTAAAATTATGTTATCCCATTTACTCTTTAACTCTGAGACAAACTGAATTAAAATTCCCTACCACTCCTTGGAAGCACTGAAAAAGGATTCAGACTCAACGGAAGAACCCATCTCAGAGCTTCGTTCTCTGTCAGTTGCGGCGACTGACGCGCAATAAAATGCGTGTCATGTGTGTCGTCACTCCACCAAGACCAACTCCAACACCACACACAGCCTCTGGCACCAAGCCTCCCTTATCCCGTTGATGGGTTGCCTTCGCCAAACGGAGCTCTGCAACTCTGCAGCTCCGACTGCACTTCAAAATTAATTTAAAATTTATAGTTGGCGCTATTGCGTTAAACGATGCTGCGGATGGGAGCGTGGAAGGGCTGGAAAGGTGGCGTTTGCTGAATACATCTATCATGGCGTTGAGTGATTTGCGAGTGTCAAAGGAGTCGAGACGGGTCTGCCCGTCCTTTGGCGCGCATTCGATTTATGTTAATACGCCTGCCAGTCGGCCGTCACAAAGCCGGAGCTGTGCGGTTAAAGTGCTTAAGACTCGAAAGCCTCCACGAATAAAACTGAAACCGAAATGCGTTTTCAGATAGCGATTATCACCTGGCTGCTATCCATAGGCATGCGGGAGGTAGACGATTTAGAAATGGGTTTCTTGGGAGATTAATTCCTTTTTTACCCATTTTCAACTTAAAATACGTTGTTTAATTCTTAATATAAGAACTTGTTTCTATTTAATTATATCGATTAAATGAAATTGTGGTTTTTGGGTCTATTTTTAAGCTTTTAGATCTACCATATATAAATATACAGACTCACCTACAATATAATTACTTAAAGCTTTTAATCTCAATATATATTAAAATATAAACGTCCTTCATGCCAAGCAAGAAAAGCTATTTTTTTAGACAAGTTGAAGATGCTCATCCTTGGCGCACTCGGTGATCCTTTGGGCCACCCCTGCTTGCCGCTTATTCATCTTCATCTGGTGTTTGTGTGCGCTCATCGTCAGCTCGTTTGTCAACACTGTAAGTGGGGTAATTTTCAATGTAAACGCAACGCCTACAGCAGCTGCTTCCCTTTCGCATTCACATTCGCCCCTTCGCAGGGGCGTCGTTTTCGGGGGCACCTTCTGGGAGCAGAATCTTCAGTTTGGGCGTAGGCCCTCAGGGCGTGGCCCATTCATTTGCATTGCAAGAGGGCTGGGTAGCTTGCCAAGGCCGACTCGTCGTCTCACAAGGCGATTGCATTTTGAATACACCCCCATTTTAACACTCAACCCCTCTGCACCTTAGCCCATGCAAAGGAGGCTTCAGCTCGGAGTTGTTCCTGTAAAACTAAGGAGTGTTTTTACAGTGCCAGCAAACATATCTTTCCCGCACGACCCGCTCTATGTTATCCTCTCTGCTCTGCTCTGCTAATATGCAAAATTCACTTGGCCCGCCGTCGCCTCGGGGTTATTTCTTTTCGTTTCTTTAGTTCTCGTTATGATACTTTTTCCTTTCTGTTTTTTATTATTTTTTTGTCTTGTTTGTGTGCGTATTTATGCTCAGCAACTGTGGAAGTCGGGGGTATATTTAGCCGGCTTGGGATATTATTCAGGATTGAAAGAGATCTTAAATAGGATCGAAGGTGCTGCAGATATTACAAAACTAAGCTACAAAATATTTTATCGTAAAAATAAAACAATTTACACTGAATTTGGTGCCTCAAAAATGTTGTTGCATACTTTTGGACACCTTTTAGAGTGATTTCTGGGGCACCTCCGTATATTAAAATAATTGTAAAAAGTATTTAAATAATTTTCTTTCTTTTAAACATTTTTACAAAGTTGGTTCTGTTTATTTTCAACTTTTTTCTAATTTGTTTAATACATTGGCTTAAGTTTTCCTTTGATTGTGATTTAACTTGATTTAATTGCTTCAAAGGCCAGGGTAAACTTTAGTCGATAGAAGTCAAAAATGTCCTTTAGCCTATGTTTTTTTTGTCCTTGTGTTTCCAAACTTCAAACTAAGCATAAAGTGTTGCCTAATGGGTTTTGAGTGTTTTCGACGACTAGAACTACGACAGCAGCGACAAGAACAACATCAGGAGGAAGGAGAAGAATCGGGACGAAGACGAGGTCGAGGACCAGAACGAGGGGCAGGATCAACACTGCAATGCATGGCATGCATTTTTTGCTTGCCGCTTGCCAAAAGTTGGTCATTAGCGCTGTTTTCCAGCACTTTTGCCTCCGCTCCTGATTCTGCTGCTATTGTTGCTATTGCCTCGGGCAGAAAGCGGATAAGTAAATAACAATTAAAACAATTTTCGTGTGCAACGCAAAAATCTCCTAATGACTCCGAAGCTTGGACTCGCTCTGAGGTCAAGGATAAGCGCTGAGCTGGCTTTTGTTTCCAGCAGTTGTTGCATATTTTCGAATATTTATCGAAAAAAGATTTCCGTTCTCCCCAGAGATTAATTTCGGAATTCCGAACAACTCTGCTGGACAGGAGGAAGGGATTGGAGTGAATAAATGAATATTTCTAGAGGTAAGGGTTGGATGGAAGATCAATTAGGAATTTGATGCTAATTCCTTCTATGGGCGAATGTAAAAATGGAATAAGTAATTTTCAAAATACAGAATAGTGTTTGATATTGAGCTGATAAGTTCCTTATATTCGAATTATATGATACTTGCTTGACCATTCATCAAACTGAAATTAAAGTTATCGTAAGCTGTCCTAAATCCTAAAAATGAAATAAACATCTTTTAATAAAACACATTTCTTGCAATCTTTTGCCTTATTTACGACTCGCCATTGAAGGCAATCTCTGACCCAACCCGCTGGCAAATCATAAATTAAACAATTCTATGCGGAGCAAACTCCCTCGCCAATCCGACGACCTCGTCCGGCTCCGTCCCAAAATAAACATTAAATTTCACCTTTTTGCATCCGATATGCATATAAATCTATTATAATCACTTCGACGCCACAACAAATTATGATTGAGAATGTCCTCCAACCCCGTGCGAAGATGGAATAAATCTCCAGAGACAGGCGAAGGAGCAGGAGTGAGCCGAGGACCGAAATGGAAATGCCAGGCAACCCAGTGCCCCGAAAAGAGGAAATGTCAAGCCAAGCAAAAGATCTGAGGGATATGGTAAATCAAGCTAAATAAATCATTTAAATGATTACAGCTTAACTTTTGACGCTTTTAAGCGAAATTAAATGAAGGATCAGTCGGGACCAGGGCCGAAATGGAGCAGAATGGATTGGGGCGGGCTACATGCCATCATAAAAATTATTTATTTGCTTTGAAGAACGTCGAGGCGAACCGAAAATACATAGGAGCGCCAGGCCAGCAGAAATGTAACCCAAATCTATGTAAGTGAATCAAGAGAAATCACTTAAGTATATTTTTATGCTGGACATGCTGCCAGGAATTACAAATACAGGGCGGCACGCACGCACGCACGCACAGGAGCAGGACCACTAGGACTAGGACCAGAAAGCAGAGACTGGAACTGAAACTGAAATGGAAACGGAGACGGGACGAGGACAGGACATCGCCGGTCGCTCGGTCGGTCGGTGGGTCGTTTTCTCCGTTAGTCGCTTGGCGGTTTGTGCGGCAGTCATTTGGCCCCCGGGGCTGTCCCGATATGCGGAGGGGAACTCAGACTTGGCCAGGAGAAGAGCCATCAAAAGGACATCAACACGTAGCAAATAAAAGACATGCCACAAGGATATGCCGGCGCTTCTTGGGATGCTCTTTGGCCAATGCTACATTGCAAAATTATTATGATTTATATGGCCTCTGGGAATGCGCACTAAAACACACACTCTCCCAGGGGGCGAGAGGGGCACAGAGTGGCACAGTGGCAGGAGTGGCGGCCAGCGCCGAGTGCCGAGTGGGGAGCGGCAACAATCGGCGAGTGTCGCACAAAGGACTTGGCCAGGATACGTAGTATACTTTCAGGCGAGTCGTCGCAGTGGCCGCAAAACTTTTGCCCGCTGCGACAAAATAGAAAACTTTCTTGGCATAATTCTTTCTATTTTCCTCTCTGGCCTGTCGTCGTATTGCCATTGCCGTTGCCGTTGCCTTTGCCGCTAAAGTTCCCTCCGGCGTCGCACTTGCCATCTTGCGAAATTAGGTTAACACTGACGAATTAAGGACATTAGCGTCATAAAGAAATAAGTAATGAAAAGAGCAGCCAGTTGAGCATTTTTGCCGAGTGCGTAGAGCCGCCAGAAACAACAAGAAAACAAAACCCGAATACTTTGCCACCGCCTCGCTTCAACTGCAGGACCCACCGTTTGAAAGGCTTCGCAGGCCTCCTCCTTCCAGTTCGTTCTCGCTCGGACAATGCGAAATACTTGTGACAAGAGCCAGAATGAGAGGAATCCCTACATAACATTTAAACACTTGTTAAATACAACACAGTCTGCCAAAGTGTATATGTGTATATTTCCATCTTTAAATGTTTTGGTTTGAAAAGCCGATTAAAATGTATGATAGCTGTATTTGGAGGTAAAGGAATTATTAAAAATATACTTTAAATCGTTTTTGGTAATTTATTTATTTTATTTTTTTATTTATTTAACAAATTAAATCTAACAAGATCCATTCTCTATAGGACGAAGTAACGAAATATATAAATTCCATAGAAATGTAGCATATATTCTAATATTGCTTATAATTTATCCCTGTCTTGGAGAGTTTATTTTATTTAAATTCAAGATAAAAATATCTCAGCTTAAGTAATTAAATTCCTATCAAAAACAAAAGCCCGAATATGCCAAATTAAATCAATGCCTTTAACCCTTTGCCATAACAATACTGAGACAGAAGAGTGTTTGTATTAAACACCGCATTGTTTGTTTTTGACAGAATATTGCAGATTGTTTTGTATGAGACTTTAGTTGATATTTGTGATATTTAATTACATGAATACACCACTTTCAATTTCAATATGATGTCGTGCCGCTCGCCCTTCCTAGCAGCATGTCAGGCAAATATTCGCTTTCTGCCATCGGCTCACGCATATTTTTCAGCTAATAAAATATTGATTTATTAAATTATGCCCCGGCAACGACGACGAGTCGCTTGTCAATATTTTGCAAATTTGTGTTGCCATAAAGCCGCCCAGAGACCTTCCGCCTCGCCGCTCCTTCGCCTCTGTCCACACACACCCACACACTCGCTCGGCTTATAGTTGCCACAGGCAGTTGCCACGCCCCTGATCCTGTCCCTGCCCCTGCCCCTGCCCCCAACATGCCATACGATCTTCTGTTGGCCTTCGCAAAGTGCTTTTTAAAATCCCGCCCGGAGCATTTTGTTTGTTTGCATCATTGGCAGCTGTTGGTGGCCAGCTCCTGATTCGGGCGGGAATCGGGGTCCTTCCAGCAACCGCACAACTTTAAATTTGGCATTCACCCTTTTCCCTGGCAGGCTTTGTTTGTCCCGCCCAATAAAGCATCTTTGAAGCATATCCACCGCCTCCGCCCTGAGCCCGTCCTGGGCCCGATAAAAATATGAGCGGAAGCTTTACGGCTCAGCCTCAACCTCAAGTCCAGAGTTGTCCCTTGTTTTACACCGAAATAAAATGCGGTCTAATCTGATTTCTTATTCTAGGTAGAAGCTTGAAAATAATTATATCCATTTCTTATTCGCTAATAAAACTTTGTCTCAAATAGGCCTCATAGACATTAAGTTAAAGACATTGATTTTTATTACTCGAAAGATATTGGATATTTTTAGCGGGCTTCCTAATAATTGGAAAAAGCACATCATTTATATTTGTATTCTTTTTTTTAACGGAAAAAAAAGAATTTTATTAATTTTGGAAGCATTGTAAATAGTTTTGTGAAAGCTGATTGAGTTTGTTAAACACCTAATCTAATAGCAAGTTCTTAGGTCAGTGTATCCACTCGCCTTTTCTCACTCGTTGTACCACTCCATTCCAGTAACTGTCTTTTACACTGTTTATTGATGCTTTTGTTGTAGTTCTCTACTGCTGCTGTCACAGACATTTTCTGACGTCTATTATGCCTTTTTATAGAAATTTTCTTGGGCTTTTGGAACAGCAACAACTTTCCGGGAAAGCTCTGCAAAGAAAACAGGGGTGTTGGGGCGTGCTGGTCTTAGTTTACAACAGTGTCTTGCGGTTTCTGCAAGCAAAATGGTTTTATGCTAAAATTTTCCATGCCAGTTTTTTGTGGGCATTTTGGTTAAACTGTTTAAAAGTTTATAACAGACATTTTTAAACATTTCGACAAGAGCTTTGTAACAGGTTTTGATTTATATGAAATTTTAAGTCAATGGATGACATATGTGGCCAACACTGCCGGTTAATTAATAACAAGGTTAACAAGTTTAGTATGGGAAGTATTTAAATTTTTTTTATAATTCAGTTTTAAGTACGTAGTTTAATCTTGATTTTCTTTTAATAAAAGGTATCTGGAATATTATTCAATTTACGGTAAGGCTAACAGATAAAATAAATTATACTAATGGTGGATGTAATTGTCATAAGGATATTTCGTATAGATTTAGTTATAGTTTCACCTTCTTAAATGTAAAAAAAAAGAAACACGTCATGGCAAGGTTTATGAGCAGCTGCAAAATAGTCCCGACTTCCAGCGATAAAAAGCGCAATTATACACCCTAATACCAGAAGTCTTTAACCCAAATACAGCCAAATATGGCTGCTTGCAACATACCTTGACATCCGCTTTAGAGGATGCAGGACCCGGCCCTGGAAGCCCCTCCTCCCCGGATCCTGGCCACAAACTGCAGTCGGGGGAGAGACAAACTGCTATTATGGCACACGATAAAAGGCAAATGGCGGAGGGAAGGACGCGCGAAGAGAAAAAAGAAATAAAAAATCGGAAGCCGAAAGCGGGCGCATAAAAATTGCATTAAAATTGCCACGCGGACATCCGCAATGGACCCCGAACTCCATTTGGGGGATTCGGATTCGGATGCGGGACTCGGGTCTCGGGCTCAGGTTGGCCGTCCAAACGGGGCGGAAGTGCAAAAGTAGACGGAAGTGCAAGTTGTGCAAGAACCACTACATCGAATTCTGGGGCGCAAAATTAAATGTTTCCGCATACAGAGGTCGAGTCCGAAAAGGGACCCGAAATAAATGGAGCCCGTGGCCATTTTCTAGTCGTTTGCCGGACGCCATTGTGACGCTTTATTGCATACGATTTTGGCCAGTCCTCCCGGCTCGCAACTCCCTACTGACCCGGGGAGGAGAGTCCTATCTGGCCCCACCCATGGTCCCTCCGGGTCGTGTCTAATTTGGCACATCATTTAGCGGCAGCAAATCCCCGTCCGACTTGACTTGGTCACTTGTCACCTCGGCGCTGGCGCTGGCGCTTGACATCCATTAATCAATCAAGTGGGTTTCTTTTTGCGGCATATTTCTTTGACTCGGACGGAGGACCTCAGCCTCGAATGCGTGCGCACACCGAGACAATTAGCGCCAAGTTTCCTGGTTTATGCGTTTCTTTGAAGTGTTTCCTGTTAATGAGAGACAACTTTTGGTTTCGGGTCAACTTGCCGGCCGTTTTTTAGGGGATCTCCCGGACAGAGCTGGCCTTAGGAATGGGGGTAGTACAGTATTGCAAGCGAAAGGAATATTATCTATTTATTTATATTCAATCTTAAAATAAAGACATCTAAATTGTTAGGGAACTTTTGATTTTTAAATTTTAAATATTGGATAGACTTATTCGCTGGTATAGTTTTATAAACACAAGTTTGTTTTAACATAAGAATTATAATATATATTAATTAAGGGAAAGAAGATAGAACTCATCTCAAACCCTTGCAAAAACTTTATTTCGCCAGGATCTCTTGTGCCAGCTCGTTCCTGGAATCCCTCAGACAAAGTATCCGCCCCTTTGGCCACCTGAAAGCGAACTCTGCGCGCCTCTGACCTGGCTCGCCTCATCAACTCTCGCTTCATTAGCCGCACACTCGGAGCTTCCAAAGCCAAAAGGTGAAAACAAAAAATCCCCTGCATACGTACGTACATATATATTTGAGGAGAAGCTGCTACTACTTGTAGACAATGAAGCAAAGGACGAAGGAAGCGCTGCGAGCAGAGCAGGTCAAAGTTACACAAAAGGAAAAGTTGCAAAGAGGCAGTAATAACAACAAAAACCACAACATCGGGGGGCAGGATCTGAGCCGGCTTCCCCCCCAGCAGCAGCAGCAGCTGTTGTTGCTCGTCCTGTTCCAGCCTGCGGCTGATTGATCTCGTGGGAAATTTTGCACAGTTGATGCAACCAGCAGCAGCAGGGACAAAGCAACAAAAGCAAGAAAAAACCAAAAATAAAATAAAACGTAAGTTTCTCCCCCATAGCCACTTCCTTTGTTTCAGCTTTTTCTTTTTTCGTTATGTTTCTTCCAACTCGCTTCCTTCTTCGATGGCGCACACGAAAATTAACTTAATGTCACTTACACTTTAGTGCTTTGGGTTAATTTGGTTAGATTATTGTTAATATCCTTCGGGTGCTCTGAGACAGAGCGAGACTCTGTGTGAGTGAGCAGAGGGAGTGGCGGAAACTCCAGTCGTAGAGCCTTTCCTCCGGGGCTGGGGGCACATTAAGCGCTTAGGCAGTTCTAAAATTTTTCACATAAAAATGATGCATTGGACTTGGACTTGGAACTTAAGGGATTGTCGGTCTGGCAAGGGATTTGACAGATACATAGATATCTATAAACAGGGTGTGAAAAATATAAAATATTGAAAGTTATATTTAAAAATATTTCCTTTAATTAAAAAATCTTTGTAAATGTATACATATCGTTAACATTAAAGAAAGTATAAATACTTTATGTAAACTTTTTTGCAGATGAAAAGTAAAATACTTAATAAATAAGCATTCAACTTGAAATAAAACATATATAAACGAGAAAGAAAGCTAACTTCGGTAAACCGAAGTTTATATACCAGTCAGCAATTGGATCATTGAAAATCGATCTATTTTGGTAATGTAAAAATATGTAAATATATTTTAATTTTATGTAAATACATTTTCATATAAATCGACCGATCCTTTCTATGGCAGCTATATGATATAGTTGTCCGATCTTAATGAAATTAAAACCGCAATTCTAGAACTATAAAAACGACTATATCTCGAAATTTATAGAAATTCGTTGAAAAACAGAGAAATTAAAGTACATTAATTTCGCCATCATTCCTATGGCAGCTATAGGATATAGTGGTCCGATTTCGGCCGTTCCGACATATGTAAAGAAATAAGACTATGCTGAAAATTTCAGCCCGATAGCTCAAAACTGAGAGACTAGTTCGCGTAGAAACCGACAGACAGACAGACAGATGGCTAGATCGACTCGGCTGGTGATGCTGATCAAGAATATATATACTTTATGGGGTCTAAGATGCCTCCTTCACTGCGTTGCAAATATCATGGCAAAATTATAATACCCTCTGCAAGGGTATAATGAACCATTTAAGGCACATTTAATACCTGAAAGCACCTAGGACTGAGGCAAGACAAATTCTTAAAGAAATAATACCTTTTATGAAGACAGAATTAGCAAAGCGGGATATAAATTTAAACAATATTCTCCGGCTTATAGGCACGTGTGGGCGCTAAAAACTTTCCGTGGCCAAAGAGTCCTCTCCATATTCATAAGTCAATTGAAATTTATGACACAACACATGCCGTCCCACGGCCCCCAGCGAAAATATACTTTGTTTATCTCTGGAAAAATATTTGCGCATAGTATGGGGCGTGGGCTCTAAACACCCACCCCGATTTGGTCCTGGCATAATAATTTACAAAGCATTTTACGCTTCGCTTCGCCTGCCATCTGCATTAGCCGCAAAGTCAGTTTCGCAAAGAATTTTCGGAGCGAGCGAATAAATATGTTTGCATAATGTAAATATGAAGAAGCTGTCCTGATCTATGGTAGCATTTTATTGTTTTCAACGGGGACCCTAGGTGGAAGTTCATGAGGTGCAAATGGAAGGTTGAGCGATGCAGAATGATATTTGACGGGCACTTGACAGATGGATAAGTCTAAAGCAAGTCAAAGCAATTAGCTAAGACAAGCGATTTTGATTAAGTTTACAGTTCATGGAAGACAATCAGGGCTTTAGCTTCGAAGATTATTTTGATTGTGCAAATAAAGTTTTAAGTCAGTAAAAGTGTTTTTAAAATACTTATGGCCATACAACTTACTTTTCTTCCTAAAAATCTGTCAATAAATACAACTTTAAAGATATTCCCCAGAAGTGTAGGATTCAAGCAACCAATTAACGCTTATAATTTTAAAAATCCTTGTAACCTGAAGCATTCAAAATGCACATTTCATTTTCTCCTCACTTTTGGGGCAACAATAAAAATCTCGTGATTTTATGTGTATTTTTATGACAGTCACTGGTACGTAGTCCCCCAGCCGCGCTTCAACTCCCTGCTTTATGAATTACGCTTTCATTTGTATGCAGGGATGCGGCGCCCTTCTATGCGATTCTCATAATTACATTAAGCATATTAAAGCTCGCTGCCTGAGCCGGCTCTCCTCAGCACCAGCCTTGCCTTCCTCGATCCGCGGGTATCCACTTTCCACTTCCCACTTGCTCTGGGCCAACTAATAACGTGTCGTAAAAGATTTTCAGTGCTTTAAGTATGTGTTCATAAAGCGAAACACATTGAGGCGTCTTAAAAGCCTGTGTGGGTGGGCTAAGGGCGTGGAAAGGGGCCAAGCTGAAGGCTTACACTAATTCCTACACCAAGCGGTAAACGCATAATTCCTAATTAGCGACAATTAATTGAACCTCACCCAGCGATGTAGCTCACTTGTGAGGGGGGCAGAACGGTTGTCTTAATAGAAATAGCTCTACTTTTCGTGCTTGCTCTGAATATTGAACTTCATATCTAACATTCTTAAGCATATTACATCTGGATAAAACCCCCAATAATAAATATCTGCATTTCTTTTAGTGTCAGTGTAGTTTTATTATAATAACGATTTCATATTATTATTGCCTGAAAGCAGAGAAATATATGTCTTGTCAGTGAATGTAGCGAAAAATTGAGAATCTTCGATCTTACCTGTTTAGTATGGAACTTTGTTGGCAAATCATGTAGCTGTGAAATGGATTTTGGTCCCTTGTTTGGCGTCTTTGGACATGGTATGATCTATTATTCATATGAAATAGAATATTTAGAATAAATTACGAAATATATCACTAGCAAACCACTTACGTTTATACTGTTCATTATTGGTATCTATGATCTGATGTCTCTCATTTTATCGTCTCTCGCATTTGGACAGTATACTGGTATGATCTAGGTATAATCATCAAGAATATTTAGAATAAATTACGGAATACCTAACTAGGCAAGTACTTACTTTTGTACTAGATGGCAAATCCGTTTTGTGATGAAGGAGGGTGTAGAGTGTAGTTTACGCTTGTGTATACTCTTCTCCGAGCTCTGAGAACCCTGACCTCAGATTTAAAATTGCAAAATGTAAAACAAATTATGCTTACTCAGCAGTTTCCCAGGGCTCTCCATTTGAGATTTACAATTTGTATTGCTCTCAATACTTTTTCACTTTATGCTTAAAACTATCCGAAAAGATTTTTAAATATTTTTGTACTTAGCTGGGAGCTCTATATGCTTTTGAATTTGGAATTAAACTGAATATTCCTGGCAGCGTTCGGAGTCAAGTCGAGTTTGATGCCGAATGAAAAGTCACAGACTACTTGTTTGCTTATTTAAAATGGAAAGTATCAAACAAAAAACGTATAACAAAGCTATAGTTTGGAATGTAAATAGGTGTTATAAATAAGACTGTGAGTACGTAGTCTGAAAAATTCGAAGTTATGAAAGAAACCATTGGAGTGTCGTATTCATCACTGAAGGTTAGTCGAATCCTGCCCTATGGTTTCGGGATACGTTAATTCAATATTAATGAATTGTTTAGTTTCAACTATATTTTTAGAGTCGCTCAGTGTAATGTAAAATCTTTTAATGTCGCTCAGAGTAGCTCTTGTTTTCGTAAATAGTAACTTAGGAAGAAAGAGCTCATTGATTAAAGTAATCGTCCATGTTTTGCAAATGATGAAATTGTTTCTGTTACAGTTGGTATTCCTGTGTCTTGAAATAGCGTGTCATTGTGTACGTAGTATAACTCAGCATCCTTCTCAGAGCCTTCGTTATGCATGTTTGCACCCTTTTAAGTGAAGAGTCTGGCCCAGCATGTAAAATCTTGAAATTTATGTTGCATGTACTATTTTAATTATCTTCATTGTTTATATTGATATTTTAGCTATCTAACCGATTAATTTTTTGTATGATGTATAGTTTAAGGAGACAATGATAATTCATTTTTCTTTAGCATTTACCAAACCAAATCAAGTGAATGGCTATTCAATTATTCTATATTCATTGTTTCAAGTATAAGAATACCGATATCATGTAAAATAAATAAAAATGTATTATATTCATATATTTCTTAGCTACTCCCTCTTATCTTATGGAGTTTAACAGTACTTTTTAAGGCGTTACAATAATTTCCCACTATTCTAACATTTTTGGGACATAAGACTAACTATAACTACAACAGCACCTCTATTAAGCTAAGTTGTCATTATTTTAGAGGAATTAAAAATTATTTTAGTTATTATTTTATTTTATTTTAAGTACAATATACTTTATTATAAGAAACTTTCTTACAAGAAACTTTTGTTATAACAATACTGTTAACATATCAAAAAATATCCCTGAAATGAAACAGAGAGAGCCTCTCTTCGGGGATGTAAGCACTTCGGGGCCTTCGTTAAGTTGAGAACCAGAGAGTCGCGCCCGCCGAGAGAGAGAAGATGAAAAGACGGCCGAGTGGCCACGAGCGAATGTCCTTTCTGGGGCGATGCTGGCGACGATGACGAGAAAAATCAGCAGTTTCATTGATAACGCGCAACGAATTGGATCTCAGACGAACAGCGGCCACGTCTACACTGCTAAAAAAGTTCTGAATACGGCTGCAAAAGAATATAAAAAAAACATCCCAAGTTGAGCCCTGCGTATGAGTGATATTAATACAGCGTATGAGTGATACTCACACTCACAATGCTTCGGTAACCATCCTTCGGTCGATGCTCGCAGCGCGTGTGCTTCATAATAACGCCGCGTTCGGAGGATTATCCCTTTGCAATAATAAATACAAGAGGAAAATAAATTAAACTCTGCATTGGAAACCATTTTGTTGTGTGCGCAATAAAAGGAAAACAATTAACACAAATCATGCCGAATCATTGAAAACTCTAATTAAACATAAACAACAAAAATTAGTTGACTCAATTCAAGTGTCTACAAATATAATATAGCGAGTAAGTAGGTATTAATTTTGATTCATAATCGAATAATTGTTTCTAAATGCATACTATAAATACATATACATAGCTATAAAAGCGAGGCTCAAGTTCTGCTTTTAGTGCAATTTTAAAAGATTTTTCAATTGTTTCGGCTTATGTTTTTCAAAATGAAGCCTAAAATTGCATTTTATGTCTGATAAGTCATCCAAAATGTATAATTTTTTAAGAATGTCGCCTCTTTAAATGACTTTTCAAAAGAAGGCTGAATTTCAATTAAATTCATATTATAATTTAATTAAACTGTGAGCTCCCACAAAATGGCCACTAATTAGTTTGGCCTGCGCCGCCCTTTGGAGGCCTAAGTCAGTCCGTGACCTTTGCTTCAAAAAACGGAAACAACAAAAATTACTGGCATTTCTTATATAGGCCAGAAAAATAAAAACCAAAATAAGGGAAACGACCTAATTAAATTCTGGGCCAAGAGGGCGCTGTTCTGGGTTTTCCTTTAAAGCGCCGACATTTTCATTCCAACCTTTTCAGCAATTTTTTGCGACCCCTGCTGATTTATCTAAATACATGGGAGGGGTTGTAAACACCTCCCACACACCCTATTTTTTTTGTCAGAAGGGAGATATTTTATTTTTGTTATTTTTTTCCTCGCACAGAAAAGTTCTACGCCGATTTGAGAGGGACTTGGGCTCTGTTCAGTGGTCGCCTGTCGTCCAGTTGGCGTCACATAAATTTATATATATTTTCCGCCAGCTTCCCTCCCGTGCACTCTGAGAATCCCGCCTCGGGAACTGACAGTGACTTAATGAGCTGCGGAAGTTAATGTGCAACTTGGCCCAGACTTGTTCCCATTTTGCTGGCAAATTTATTTGCATATTTGGGTTAATTCAGTTTCTCCGCAGTATTTTTTCTCCCTATGGCTAGCATTACTCTTAGCCCTTCGTTCGTTGTTTATTCCGCTGTTTTTCTGACCCACTTTTGGCCTAATTAACATGTTTCTTTTATTTGTCTGGCCCAAGCCATGAATAAACAATCTCAGCACCATTTTTTGTAGTGTATGTGTATTTTTATTATATTAAAGTTGTTATATTATTATAATTTGTAGTGTTTCAGTGTTGCTGGATTATTGGAGCCTTCGTTAGATATCTAACCGGGAGACATCCTGAATGCTGGGGGAGAGATGCCTGGTAAGCAAGTTGCGAAGAATTCAGGATTTTATCTTACCTGTTTTGCATAGGAGAGAGAGAGGCTTCTTGGCTTTCCTCTGTTTAGAGAATTGTTAACAAATATCGGAGTATATCACTAGCATGGAACTTACGTTTATATTGTTCAGTTATGTAGAGTTTCAGTGGTGCTGCAATATCGGGGAATTGTGGATAGGAGATATGGAAACGAAGAGGGGCAGTCAAAACTGCTGGGAAAGTAAATCTGGTTATTGAATTTTGCTAAAAGTTAAGTATATTCGACCTGTTTTGTATGGAACTTCATTGCCGGAAGTAAATACTGAGTATACATTTTAATCTGGAATATTTTAGAGGCATTTGAAGTAATATTATAAAATCTCACTAGCCAGAAACTTACGTTTATATTGATCAGTTACGACATGGGTGCTCTAGTATAGCTGAGACAAGGAACTGGAGATCGCAGGGAAGGAGATATCGAGGTAAATTATTTCTGGGTGAGATTAATTATAGACTGATTTACCCATCTTATCTTTTACTGGCTTGTTTGGACATTGGATATGATATTTTACGAGGACAGGATAGTGCTGCTCTGTTTGCAGGAGGGACCGAGTTTTCAGGTCTGCTTTGAACTTGAGGATTCTGAATAAATATCGGAACATATCACTAGACAGCAACTTACGATTGTATTGTTCATTTATGACATGGGGCTCTTGTATTGCTGATAGGAACTGGCAGGTTTGAATATGGAAATGAGGAGACATCCTGAATGCTGGGGGAGAGATTGCTAGAATCCACAATCTTTTAGCAGGATAGGCTTCTTAGTTTTCAGGTCGAGTTAATGTTGAGTGTTGGCTCTTGTCTGCTGGATAGGTGGTGGCAGATTTGAATATGGAGACGTGGAGACAGTGAATCCTGGGGAGAACACATCTGGTTTGGATCCTGGCCTGCTCAAGTAAATATTCAGCTGGGATCTTCTAGGGAAGTTTAAATTATGGTGTTTATACCATTGTGATGACATGGGGGCGTTTGTAGTGTCAGTGTTACTGGAAAATAGTAGAATTCTAGATAGGAGCGGGCAGGTTTTATATGGAGGTGAGGACATCCTGAATCCCGCGGACACTGGACTATTGGATATGATATTGAATGATGGCTGGGTCATCTAGAAGATCTCGAATAAATTGCGGAATACATAACTAGCCAGTTACTTACTTTTATGACTTTGTAATGAAGCAAGGTGTAGAGTAGATTACGCTTATGTACTCCGAGCTCTAGGACCTTAGAATTAAAATAGCGAAATATAAAACAATACGAAAAATGCTTACCAGGAGGTTTGCGCTTTCCACTATTCTTTACATTTGAGATGCACAATTTTTATGGCTCTCTGTACCTTTTCACTTTATGCTTAAACCTATCCGAAAATGTATTTAAATATTTTTTGTACTTGGCTAGGAGGTGTTGATGCCTTTGAATTTAGAACTGAATTGAATATTCCTGGCAGCCTTCGGAGTCAAGTCGAGTTTGAGGCCGAGTGAAAAGTCACAGACTACTTGTTTGCTTATTTAAAATGAAAGTGAATACTCGTATCAAGCGATGATGGGTGTGCTGTTAACCCCAACTGAGCCCAGGGAACACACAAACCTTCCTGGAATCGAAGGGAATAAAACGGAATGTTGACTTCTGTGGCCTCACAATGGCCCTGCCACGCGCTGCTCATATGGGAAGGGAGGAATGTGTAAATACCACTCACATACAATCAATAGCAAAGATTTCTTCGGCACACACGTTCCCGGCTCCTTAGCCAATTTTCTTTTATTTCAGACGTATTTTCCCAGTCGCTTCTTTCATCTTATTACATTCGTGGAAAGTGCTGGGAGAAAGTCTTGAACGAAACCCAGCGACACAATTGAGGGCCCGGCCAATCTGTGGGGAAAATTATTCTGCACAACTCGGGCAGCCCGAGTTGCCCTTCTTCGCCTATTTGTAAGCCCAAGTTCATTAGCGTCAGTTGGCAAATATTTACCGAGTTGGCAAATTGTGCTTCGCTTTTTGCTAAGGCGCTTCTTTTTGGCTGCAATAGCAAACATAATTAAATTTAATTTGTTGCCAATATTGAACCTACTTATATACCTTGTGTGTGCGGAATAAATACAAATAGAGGGCTGCAGAAGGGGTCAAGGAACGTCTGGCTTAAAAAGCTCATATTTCTGAGCTCTTTTTTTGGCTAAAAAGGTAAACCGCTTTCCCAAACATTAAAGAAAAGTTTGATGAACCGCTGCAGACAGAGTTCCCTTAATAATTCAATAATGATAGCCACTCAAGTAAGCACAAACTTATTTTATTGCTCAGGAAATATCAAGTACATAAGTACCCAAAAAGAGGCATCCAATCCATTTTGCACACCATACGAAATATACAAAGGTGAGAAGATCTTTTCAGATAGAGAAGAGCCTTTCAGTTGTCACCGAATTCGGAGGGCACGTCGAGCGTTCCACAAATACAGGGCTCCAGTCGGCCGAATTCGTCCTCCAGGCTCGCCTTGACCTCGTTCAGAATGCTCTTCATTTCGTCGAGTTTTTTGTTAAATATTATCCTAGGCAGGATGCGCTCCCCATCCGCGTGCCACTTCTTCATGTCGTGAGTGATGCGTTTGAAGAAGCCCTTCTTTCTAGCGTGCGCCTGTGATTCCCTCTGGCCTGCAAAGAGAGTTCAGTTTTTGCAACAGATTTCGAGTTCATGGACGTACGCGCATCCTCTGCCAAATGGGCAAGTGCTATCAGGCGTTTATAGTTGGCTTTCGAGTCCATACTGCGCTGTCCGGCCACAAAGGCCTGAATCAAATCGAAGCTCTCGGGGTTCTTCTCCACCAGTTCCATGACCGAGTTGCGCCGCTCGCAAACGCGGCGATCGTTGAACCCATGAAAGGGAACATAAGTGTATTCAATTGAATTCTTGAAGGCCTTTCGCAGATCCTCGATCATGGCCGTCGTCTTCTGCATTTTGTAGCAGGCTTGACCATTGTAGAAGCGATAGCCGAATGTGGTCATCAGCTGCTCTGTAACATCGAGGCACTTGCTGGAAAAGTTTCAGTATATTATGCTTGAAAAATTCCGCAGAACAGGGTAGAGCCTAGGTAGATCACAGCCATTCAACTCACCGGGGAAGTCTAACGTTATGCACGCCTGGCAGCAAGGACTTGTGCTTGCTCTCACGCAAGTAGCTGCCCAGGCAGTGCAGGATGTCCTCGGCCAGGAGGTGCTGCAGAGTCTTGAGCTTGGTGAGGTCGAATATGTGCTTCCGGGACCACCAGCCGCGGAAGATTTTCTGGATCAGGGTGGCAGATTTATGGTAGTGCGCCACCGCGGCCTCCTGAAGGTTGTTCTCGGCCACGAGGACCATGTTCCTCTGGGCCTGGTATCGACGCCACCACTTTTGAATGACAACCACCGCGAGGTCGGCATTCCGCTGGCGAACGCGGACCAGCCAGCCGCGAACATGTTTCTGAATGAATCGCGCCGCCTTGAACTGTTTGTGGTCCAAGATCAAGCTCTGTGTGCTGGAGAGCCTTATGGTCAGAGATATATCCGGGGACCAAAATGGACCACTCACCGTGTTATGTTTACCATTAGAGGAGAGCGAGCCCAGGCCTCTTCGGCTTCCTCTTCGCTCAGATCCATCTCACACTCCGAGCTCGAGCCGCTCGAGCTGCTATTGTCCCTTTGGCAGGGCAAAAAAATTAATTTAGGTTGGCTTGTGGACAATATATTCTTACGATGAACGGAGACGGAACTTTTTCATGTTGAACTAAGTGGTTTTTAGGAGCGATATGTACACGCTACGACAGCGTGAATACTACTGAAAATGTTACAGTCGAAAGCTGTATGTTAGACTTGAAAGTCATTGGAAAGTTGATGGGTTAGAGAGGTTCTTAACTGAAATTTCAATATTTCACAAAAATATAATTACAGTCCAGGGAATCCGCACGAACCGGACCTTGCCAGGTGCAAATAAAATCCTTTCATTCTTTTCCGTGCAACGCCTCCCGAGAGGCTGAGAGTCGCGCATTTAATCCATTTTTAATGGCGATCCGACTCGCTCGATATTCTATAGAAGGCGCAACTTTGCCACTCAATGCAATCATTTGCCAATGCACTTGAACAGGACGAAGGGGGGTCGGACCGAAAAAGGCGGAAATCAAAAGTTAAAATAAACTTCGCTGTCCTTGTCGTCGTCGTCGCAGCTGGCTTTGTTGTCCTTTTTTCGGGTGGCTGCCAGGGAGCTCCTTATAAAGTTCCAGGATATCCGGTTGTTGTCTTCGGTGCTCATTTTTCGTCCTCCCTCGCCTCGGTGCCGTCGAGCGCCCCGGTTCCCCTTTGGATCTGGTCCTTGTCTCGTTTAATGTTTCATTTATTTGTATTTTTGTGCTGAGGCACGAAAAGGACCAAGGCAACAGAGGAGCAAAGAGGCGAGGAGGTGGGCTGAAGCTGCAAGGACTACCCGGACTGCCGGGTATTGCATTGTACTGGGTCGCTGTTTTCACTATTTGACGCTTGTTTACTCATTTCCGGTGGCTGCTTGCATTGTGTCCCGTCCGGAGGACATTGCCTTGCTCTGCAGCTCCAGCTCCGTCGTCGTCTGGGAGGAGACTGTAGCACTTTGTAGCTTCCATTACGAAAATGCTTTAACGCTGACTTGACTCGGCAGCCGAGTGTTCTTCCATATTAAACAAAATGTAACGAGTGCTTGTGAATGTGAAAGTTATGCAATAGGACTGGGAGCTGGGATATTCGAGCAGGTCCTTAAATATAGGATTACATCCAAGGTTAAAGATTGGTGAGAATATTTAAATATAAACTGAAAATATAAATATATTCCTTAAGCTTAAAACTTCATTCGTCGGAACAGATGCCCCAATTAAATTGTCCACTTTAAATTGAATTGAAATTGCAAATAATTTCCAACCACCTTAAATCGTCCTCCAACAAACTGAAGGCCAAACTTTCGCCCAGCGAACCGCCAACCACTCGCCTGCGGCGCACAAATAAAAACTTTGCCGATGCGGTTTGCGCTTCTAATTTGCCCCAAGGCAAAGGCAATCAATCAATATTCATCAAAATGCTATTTAATTTGAATGCAGCCGCCCCGCGCCTTAACGTCGTCACGTCCTCGTCCTTCGCCACTTGCCCCTCACTCCGCCAGACAAGAAGGCACACGCAACTTTCATTACTCGCGAACTCGGCGACAACGCGAACTTTGAAGTGTGGCAGTCGCCATTGAGGAAAAGCCAAACCGGAAAGATGCACTGAAACAAATAAAGAAGAAATAAATTTAATCGGATTTCGTATTGAAAATTGGGAAATCCAAAGAACTTGCTAGAATGAAGCCAAAAAAGATTTATTTTGCAATGCAAGCTTGGGAAATAAAGCCATAATTCAAGAACATTTTGGATTGAATTTTCATATCCTTATGCCTACTTAGGTGGTAGTAGTTAGAGTTAGATATTTACTGAAATATTTTGATTGCTTTTTCAAAGGCAAACTTATAATGAAAGTACATTTTTTCTCTAAGCGTGGGCGAGTGTAAAATCGCTAGGTGACGACCCAGGGCGACCGGAGGGCGGATCAGGATCAGGGCTAAAAGGGGGCAAAAGCAAACTAACGAACGTGCTGCAGCCTCCCGTCCTCGCTGAAATTTCAATTTTTCAAACTACACAAGTTTGCAGCTTTGTCATCGAGGCGAGGCCGAGGCTTTTGGGGAATTCTTTGACTGAATTTCGCATTCGTGGTCTCAAATGCTAATTGCGGCCACCTACTTGCCCCTTATCCTTTTCCCCCTTTCCGTTGAGGAAAACTCCTCACGCATCTCAATCGGCCAGAAGAAAGCTCTTCGTTAACCTGATTTCTCAGTGAAAACAGGGGAGCGAATGGAGAGGTAAACATTTACCAAACTGCATTTGTATGGCTCACACATATAACGACGAAATAAAACATCAATTGCTGGCCCTTTTCCTTCAATTTTTCCAGAAGCATACTTTATTGGTTCATTGATGAGCCAAAGGAAAAAGGGTCAGACGGGCTCTGACTTCCAAATTGGCAGCTGTAAATTTGAACTTGCCCCCAGACAAGCCAAATATGTGGGATTACGTGTACCGGGCCAGGGGTGAGCATTAAATTAAGGAGTTTCCTGGGGGGAAAAAAAGGTGGAAAAGTTCAACGAAATTTAAGACGAGTGAAAAATGTATGTGTACGTTTTATATAAAATTATATTACATAACCTACCTTTTGCAGCCCGAAAATAAATTATTGATTGCATTCCCAGAAAGAAAAGAAAAGAAAAGATCAATTTCAATGGGTGCTTTAAATTAAAATACAGGGTACAGGAAAATTTCTTAAATATTTCTCAGAAAATCGTGATAAGAATTTAAAGAAGTTGGCACTGGCATTATATTGCCTGCCAGACTAATATAAGTTTTATTGGCTGAACAGACGCACTTACAACCACTTTTGCCACCCCCGCAAAAGCAGGGAGAAAAATAATTTTAAAGACCACAAAAAGCATGTCCTTGTGTGGAAAGTTAAGACCACTTAATGCACGCCAAAAGCAGTTTATATATATGTGTATGTATGCCTGCCATCTAGCTATGTACATGGCTCATAAATACTCGCACACTCACTCGCACGCACACCATGGCAAACAAGGCCAACGACACATGTTTTGGGTTTTCTGGCCCCTTGAAGGCATCATTCGGCCTGCTTGTATGCGGTGTTAATAATGCCTTTGATGTGTGTTAAGGACAGCTTCAGACTACGACAACCGAAATACATGGCCAACTAAGGCGGCTCCATGTCCTTTGTCCTGCTTCTTCGGTTGCTGCTGCAGCTGCTGCTGAAGTCTGCAAAAATGTTGGCAAATGTAAACAGAATTTGCAAGCAAACAGAGTGCATGAGAATATTTCTTCAAAAATTGAGTTGAAAGCATTAAGTTCAGCCTCCCCATTGAGTGCAATTTTAATTTATAATTTTTTTAGGAAGAGCTGTTGCGCTGGGTTAATGGCTCGAGATGTCGTATAAATTCTTTAGACCAATCGATAATAAATAAGAAGTCCTTAACGTTTTCCATTTCGTTCTTTTAATTTACGAAAGAAAAGGGAGTAGTCAAAAAAAAAGAAAAAAGATACAAGTAGAAGGAAATCTACTTTATTTTTAAGTTCAAACATGCCTGTTTCAGTGACGAACCCTGGCAGACATTAATTCTCTTAAAGGCTCTCTGCCTATTAGCACATAAATAAAACGGCATTCGGGCATTACGCATACGCGGCGTTGACCAATTTTTTTATGGCCAAATTGTGGATGGCATTGCCTCACCTGGGCCTCAGCTGGGCAAGTGGCCAGTTGGCGTTAACGGTCTGTCGCCACTTGGCGCTTCCAGTAAGCCAGGCGGCGAAGTAAGTCTATTAACGGCAATGACAAAGCACGCGAAAAGCTAATAGAGAGACAGAAAGTGAGGGCGTAGTAAGCCGACGGTGGGCGGTTAAGTAGTTTGGCAAGTCTATAAAAATGTATTAACTGCCGGCCGAAGGGAGGAGGCGAAAATAAAGTCATAAAGCGAAGTGGCGAGAGCGGGGACTCGGAGGTGTTCGAGTCCACGACCAGGACCCAGACACAATGGCCGTAATATGATAATCATTGCGTAGGCACACACACTCGCACTTAGGGGCGTGTGAAAAGTGGGCAAATGATGCAAAGCAGACGAAGAAGAAGGGAGCTTTGGGAGCGGCTTCTTCAGGCAGCCTAGGCCAACGGCAAATCCATTAAACCCTTATGATGCACGAGTACAAATAAAGTGAGTGAAAGCCGACAGACAATGGAAATGCCACGAGTGCTCGATCCGGAGCGAGCAGCGAGGCAAATCGGTGGAAAACAAAAACATCTGGGCGCAAAAAAGGCGTGTCAAAACATATGCGAAAAAAGAGCAGCAACCGCAGACCGAAGCGCCGGGAGAAAGTAGGGAAAGCTGCCCGCAAAGTGAGCAAACACTTGAGTCAAGTGGTTAGCTGGTTAAAGCGGCTCCTGCCAGGATGCGAGTGCGCATGGGGTGGGCGTGCGGGGCGTGCGAGGCGTGTGGAGTGGATGACAGTGCGAATGTGAAAGTTCAGTCAAGTGCACTGCCGAAGAGGCCTAAAGGTTCTCGCCTCAAATTATAAACAGATGCTGGCGGGCAGATTAGCCGGATCAGGCAGAACAAGTGGGTAAGTGGGCCAAGGGGCTCTCGGCTGAGCAAAGCCCACGAGAGTTATGTACAATTACGTCACATTTTATTAGCGAACTAGGGATAAACCGGATGACTGAATGGCATGTGGAGAAGATAACACGAGTCCTTGAATAAAACTTTCCTTGGGAATAATTATATACTCCTTTGTGTGTAGGAGATTCTAAGTAGTTTGGGTATTAGAGAAACAAAAAATAACGTACACCAACTGACTTTATTAGAATTTGTAATTTGTAAAGAAGAGGCAGGGAATTTGTTTCCAAATTAATTCGAATTAAATTGAATAACGTGAAGTTTTTAGTATAAAGGTCAACGCATTCTATTTATAACGAATATATAAAAGAGAAAATCCAATGTGGTTTAAGGTCAATGAATTCTTGCAAACTATTCCTTCGGCGTTAATAAAAAGCCTGTGATAAAACAATTATACGAAAAGCTTTATTTTCTATCATAAATTTCCATTTGTATAATTGCACACTAATAAAAATTGCAATAAAAATGTGATATGAAATGAGAAAATTTCAATGCAACGATTGCCAGTTTAAGTAAGAGTTGCTTTAAAAACATTGAAGTGTACACAGTATTTATTTTAAATTATATTTTACCAAACAGCTTTAAGCAAAGCCATTTATTTCTGTTTTGATAAATAATAATAAATAAATAATATAATTAGTTCGTAAACAAATAAGGATCACCAAATCAACTAAATTGTGTTAAGGTATTATAGAACGCGCTGAAAAAATACATATCTGTTTTACTTGTATTTTTAAATTTCCCCACCTTGTTTTCTTGTGGTTACCCCACAAACTCGCCATTTCAATGCCACGTTTTGGGGGACAGCTTTTCCTTGGCCAGCTTATCTCATATCCAGGCGAGCAGGTACAGAATTTCGGAATAGCACCTGCAAGGAAACGAGGACAGTGGAACAAATAAAGCGCAGCGCCACAACAGTGGCCTAGCAACGGTTCAGATTTCAATACCTGAGTGCATTTTTAGCATTTCCTACAATGCCACCCCTGAAAGGAATACCGGTGGAATAACAACAATACAATATATGATACTTCCGCCACTCCGTGCTCCGTGGGCCACAGCAACAAACGAGCCTGTGCACAAACATTACGTATACGCGATGTGGGTCTGAACAAAAAAAGAATAAGAAAGGAAAACATGGAGAATACCCAAAAGAGATACTTGCATTAGAGACATGAGCACCACCACGGGGCATCAAACTAACAAAAGCAAGTTTTTTTCTCATAAAAATAATACGAACCAACCACACACGTACATTCAGCAGGCGAAGAAAGTTTAAATCAACTTGTGGGAATTTAGACAATTTTATAAACATGTATACGAGCCGGAGGACTGGGGGAAGATAAATCCGCATACATATAGATGTGAGACTAAAGTCGAAGGAGTTGAATCCAAAGGAACACAAAAGCTCAAGTGCACTTGAAAAAAAGTGTAGTGCTTTAGCTATAAAAATCCGAATATTATAAGGATGTATTATCTATAGTCAAGATAAACTTATTCTTATGAAGCTTGAAGGCAAAATAATTAAATGAAAATGAAATGAAAACAAATATTGGGGAAAGTATGTTGTCTTTTAGCTATAAACAGGGCATTCCATTAAAGAGACACCAAATTGTATTTATTTATTTATTCATTTCGACAATGGAATAATATCCTTTTCTTGCTCTTTATAAATAAAATAACAATAATTACATAATAAATACATATATCTTGAATTACAATTTGATGTTTTTAAACAGTGTTTTTGTTCAGAAAATGATTTCTTCATCTCTCAGTCTTCTAAGTATTTATTTTTTTCAGTGCTCTAACATGCACTGTGCACATGGCATATAGTACAAATTTAAAAGTAAACCAAGCCGCATCACATCGCGCTATCTGCGGATGCTTCTGCCGCTTATTTCTTGGCGGGCCCACAACACACACCACACACACCCGTCTTGTTATTGTTGTACTGTGGTGTTTATGCAAATTCTCGCCCTGTGTGTTGGGCCAGCGCCAAAAGGAGATACGTGCTTTATATATATTCATGAATGTATGAATATCTTGCCTGTATAAACAGAGTAACTGAATAATAATAACAACGCCAGCAGCCGCCGGGCGGCCAGCCACGAAAACTTGACGGAAATGTCGCCAGGGGAAAAACTTTTCCGCGTAAGGTATGAAAAAGAAAGCTGACAAAATAAATATTACATTCCTCGGCTGCTTCTTTAAACGCTTTAAATTAGGTTGTGGCTGAGCAGATATAGCTGGATAAATCAGTGCGGATGGGATTTATATGCTGCACTCGTACGAGCGATGAGTGGAATATTAGCTCCGAAAATTCGGAAATTCGTACGTGATGCATGACACTAACCCAACTAGGGGAAAAGCGTCGATTTAACTTACGGGAATAAATTACCAGGTGGAAATTACCGTGTGCTGCTCTTAACTATCTTAAAAGTATTTCAAAATATTTAGCAACTTAAATTTCTAGAAGTTATCAATCTTAAAACAAGAATTAATAAGCTCAAGTCCATCTGCCAATAAGTAGTCTGCAAGAAATATAAAAATTGAAACAAATTCCGAAACATATGGCGCTTTTAATTTTCTAACTCGCTTGCCACCAGCCGGCGGTCAGTCATCCGTGGACGATCTCCTTGCCCCCTGCCCACGTTCACCATTCGGTGGCACAGTGAAGCGTGAAACTTGTGCGCTTGTCACAAAAATGGTGCCCGTCAGCTTTCGTTTCCTTTCCTGCGCGGTGGCCTCTGCAACATCAGTGGGTTTGCGAAAATGTCGCCACATAAATTACCAAATAGTGCAAGACCCAACCGACGAATCGAGTTGCCGCACAACAAACGGATTGCATTTCACCTTATTCTTTTTTCGTCCATTCCCTAGGTCCTGGACATCCCGCTCTCCTCACCCCGTTTGCATTAGCATTTTGACGTTGACCCTCCCCCATCTGCCTCGCCACTGCCCCATTGTCTGCGCTTTTTTTTGCTGCGGGTGCTGTTGCCACTTGTCTCATTTCGAGCGCTGTCAAGCTGCAGAAAAGTAAATGCACAGCGCCATCTTGTGGCCAGCAGCCGGAGTAGCTCCCTGCCCACTTCCGCCATTTCCGCCCACTTCCACTTCCGCTTCCTCCGGTGGCGACTGCATCGCTGAGTGGATTCCACAAGTCCGGCACTTGGACATTGCTCTATTTCTTTTTTCACTGCGAAAGTGATTGCTTGTTGCTCTCTTTGTTCTCCCTCGGTTGCTGATTTGCTTTTGTTTTCTAATTAATTATGGAGCAGTGTGGCCTGCTGGCCAGGGAAAGGAAGGAAAGTGCCGGAAGATAAAGTAATATTTTGAGTTTTCTAAGCTACCTAAGGACATAACACAAAACATTATTAATAAAAAAATTGTATTGAATTTTGTTAAAAAATTTAACTGCATATCTTAAAATTTATTTAGGAATAGTGGAACGAGCTATGAAAATTTTTACGATTTCTATCCAAAAATCATCTCCAGACCCCACTGTAGCTCGAAAGTTGCCTTCTTCCAGACAGGACTTTTTGTCACTCGCCCATTGTTTTTGTTTGTCATCGCTATTTTCATAGTTCATTAGTGTGCTGGCCCCTCCCTAGACTCCTTTCCCCAGTTTGACCAACACTCTTCTGCCCTCTCGGTGCTCTCCTCTGTGTCGGGATTTTCCGTGGCATTTAACAGCTGCTGTCAGACATTAGAAAAATATTTGCACTTTGTTTTTATTTTATAATTTTCTTGCAATGTCTGGCAGGCAGGCTCTTAACTTGACAGGGTTGCAGTTTCGCCCCTGTTTGTCCGGACTTTTTGTGCGGGGCTGGCATTGATTTTCCGGAGAAAGCAGCTCCTTTAAGCCAGGGTGGCTAATGACTTTAGTGTGTATAAAGATAAGCAGCCTCTGTTCGGGCTGCCAGGATGCAGGATGCAGGTTTCGGGATACTGGATGCTGGCATATGCAGCGCGCACAAGGAGCCTCAACGAGGCAGTGAGCGACGATGACGACGACAAGTGAAATTTGTTTCGCCCCCAAAAACCCCGGCACCCGGCTCACCATTCCCCATATATAAAACAGCTTGGGGTCCCGACTTGAGCTCCTGGCAGCCTCCTGCCTCCTGCCTCCTTTCGGCGGCTGCTTGGGTAAAATAAACGACAGCTAATAATGCGCACAACGAGCAGCCCCGCAGAAAGGAGCAAGGAGTCAGGATCTGACGCGGCAGCATGGAAGACGAGAAAGCCACTTGGGCTTGCCATGCCCCGGTAGTGGAAGTCAGGGCATTAAGGTTCCTTTTGCTTGGATAGTTCTTTGTGAGCAAACAGGAATATTTTGGGTGTATTCCATAGAAGCATCAAAGCTCTTTATTTCGGCGTAGTATCTTAAGGTGCGATATCGGGAACGTAAACGTAACGATACTGCAAAGTGAAATATAAAAACTGGTTTTATTTCGTTAGAGATTATTGGCCTTAGACCCCTGAAATGTCTTATTGGGATTGTAGAATCTTTTAAAAATATTTTAAAAATGTATGTAAACTTTTCAATAATTTGCAAAAGAAATTTACAATCAAATAATATCAAGTATTCCATGTTCTCGTCCTTTAATATTAAGTCTCTCCTACCTTTAGAGGCGTGGCAGGGACTTTAATTGGCACACATGACACAAAGCGCACCGTGACACACTTGCCGCACTCACACTATTCGCGGCGCCGGCAACCAGGGGTTAATGGGGGGACGGGAAGCTGCCTTCGAGTACAAAGTTTCTCTCGTATGCATAGACACATTCCGAGAGCCGGGTGCGGAGGCGGCTGGGAATGGCTCCCCGGTTGATCTTTTGGCTGGTAGGCGGCAAACGCGCTCCTTATGCAAATGAGTCGCCAGGATGCGGCCGAGACAACGGACCGGGCGCAAGTGTTAAGGGTCGCGCAGCTCGAGTTTAATTAGACGCAGGACGTGTGATTTATTTGATTGTCGCCTCGGCAATAGTTGCCCAAATGGTTCTGGGTCACTCCCACGGTCCCCAAACCCGGTCCCGACATAGTTACGAAAGTTTCAATCAATAAATAAAGAGTGGGAATCGAGTTGGAGGGGATTTTGTGAATATTATGAGCTGAAATAAATTGAAGGAAGAAACTTCTTAAACTCCTAACTCCAGCTGCCATAATTTTATGGTAAATTTATATTTACATAACTTTAAATGAATTATTACAAGTGTTTTCTTTGTTTTTAATTCAAGGAATAGCCAGAACTTCCCTAAATTATTTTAATAGTATGTACTTTTTCTAATAATTGAGTGCTATAAATTTTAGGAAAGGTTCTTAAATTAATATTTGTATTACTACAAACCTCTTGTATTTATTAATAATTAATCAAATAAGTAGTAGAAGCTAATATAATTTTAATAATAAAGATAATAAATCCAGTCGACCAAGCCACGATTCCACAAATTCCGAAATGTATAACGTTTTATATTAAAGATATGCAATGAAAACATTCGCGAAGACTCAGTACAATCGGATAATATACACAGGTGTTAATATAGACACTAAGGTGGCAACCTTCTATAGTATCTCCCTTTCACTCTCACTATTTTAAATGGTGATCTAAAATTTGTTTATGAATCCTAAGAACAGTACCTTTTAAAAGCTACCTTTGTTTATACCTACTGTTACGGCCCACCCAAATTAAAAAACCAGAAAATATTTTTTTTTAGTGTCGGTGTAGTTGTATTATAATTTAGATGTTAATATTATTATAATTTGTTTGTGTATTTGTGAAATTAAAAATTGTTGTAATACGAAAATTCTGTAAAATAGAGAAGCCTTTGTTAGAAACTAAAAAAGAAAAGGAAAGATAATCGGTCTTACTAGATTTGTTAATTCACTCGATACTCGATCCAGTAAAATGGCCAAAAACGTACGTTTATATTGTTCTGGGAAAGCTCTTGCCATCCTGTAAACCTGCACTTGTGCTTAAATTTGTTGTAATACGAAAATTCTGTAAAATAGAGAAGCTTTTATTAGAAACTAAAAAAAATGTGAAAGATAATCGGTCTTACTAGATTTAATAATTCACTCGATACTCGATCCTCGATCCGGTAAAATGGCCAAAAACGTACGTTTATATTGTTCTGAGACAGCTCTTGCCATCCTGTAAACCTGCACTTCAGTTTAAATTTGTTGTTATACGAAAATTCTGCAAAAGAGAAGCTTTTGTTAGAAACTAAAGAAATATGGAATATAATCGGTTTTACTAGATTTGATAATTCACTTGTAGTCTTGTTTTTGCCTTGTTCTAGTAGTATGACCGGAAACGTATGATTCTATTGTTCTGTGGGAGCTCTCTCCTTCCTGCAATCCTCTAATCCTGTAATTTGGTATCATGATATTTACATGAGGACATCAGTCAAGATCTTACTTTTATATTGTTTATTCATGCCGTGCGTTTATCTGTTGTCTGAGAACGATATATATATACGATAAAACTATTGGAAATATGCTTACCTTGTTTAACATTCGGTGCTCATTGGTCATTTTGTGATCCGTGTCTTGGGCTTTTATATTGGGTTTTGATTTGGTTTAGTGTTTTATATTCTGTATTATTTCCGTTATGGTATCCCTCAGATTGTGATCCGTGTATCGGGCTTATATATTGGGTTTGATTTGGTTCGGTGTTTTATATTCTGTATTATTTCCGTTATGGTATCCTTCAGATTGTGATCCGTGTATCGGGTTTATATATTGGGTTTTGATTTGGTTCGGTGTTTTATATTCTGTATTATTTCCGTTATGGTATTCTTCAAATTGTAATCCTTTTATCGGGTTTAAATATTGGGTTTTGATTTGGTTCTGTTTTGATTTCTGTTATGGATCCTTCCGATTGTTCATTCACACTTCGAACACCCCTTTTACCTTGCTTATGCTTGTGGTCACGTGTTGGGAGTCTAAGCCAGGCTTTAAGAATTAGTTTAGGGAAAAATAAAACTGGCCACATTCTTACGTTTATATTCTGTACTGTTCTGTTCTGTTCTCTTCTGTTTACTATGCCTGCACATTTCGTTCGTGCTCATGATTTCGAGGGTCTGAGAAGCCAGTCCTTAGCATTGGTTTTGGAAAAGATAAAATAATAAAAAAAAAATAATAAAAAATATAATTCGATTTCGAATCTCCAAGGGTGTGTTTAATTTTGACTGAAAAGATTCAAAATCTATATTGCACGTTTTTCCTTTTACACTTTATGCTTAAACCTAGCCGAAAACTTATTTTATTTATTTTTTTGGACTTGGAGCTCTGCTCCCTGTAAAATTTGGATTTGAACTGAATATTCCTAGCAGCGTTCGGAGTCAAGTCAAGTTTGAGGCCGAATAAAAAGTCTAGGACAACTTGCTTGGTTATTTAAAAAAAAAAATTAAAAATGCTTAGTGAGCTCGTAATATTTACAGTACTCTTACTACGACATATAATAATTATTATAATTTCAATAACCGTCAAGAAAAGACTTTTCTCGACATTCTAGACTACTACTATTAGTTATAATATTAATAGTATATGAGAATGATTCGATTCCAACGACAAACATTTGTTTAAATATATTATGTCAAAACTATTTCAAAGAACATTACGAGTTCGGTAACAAATTGACAATAAGAAAATTAGATCGTTTCCTGGTTATTCGCTTGGCAACTTTCAAACTTATATTTATGTTGGCAATGCCACAGCCCGACGGATGCAGATTTTGCTCCACAAGTTCAGTCGGCGTGGGAACATGAATAATAATATCTGTCAGCCGAGTGGCGGAGGCCACTTTTCTTTGTCTGCCGCCTGCCTTTACGCCTGATTCGTTACGCAACTTTGGTCAGGTAATTTCCACGCGCCAGATGCTGTGGGGTTGGGTGCAGTGCATCACTCAGCGGTGCAGTGGAGCGAACGGAAGTGTGCAACAGTGGCGCCGGAATGCGCAATGTGTCCGTATACTAAAAGCTAACTTTGACCTGCCTTCGAGTCCCGAGTAGCTGCTCCTGGCATCTCCGCAAAAACTTGTCACTGGCATTCAGTCGCTGACAGTTGGCGTGCAGCTTCCCTTGGCTGCCACTGACAGTTGCATTTATTTATCTCCCTCTGGAGCAGCCAGGAGAGTGGAGTGAACCCGGCTTTCATCTCCAGTTGGCGCCAACTGTAAGCCAAGCACTCGTTACGCTGGTAATTTCCATTAGCCTCGCCAGCAAATGAAAATTTCAATATGGAATTATTTAAATATACATTCGCACAACTGCAAACTTTGCATGCCAAATTAATCTCCGCCTGTTGAGTGGGAGTTCGGAAAGTCCTAGGCACTCTCGTGTGCTCTGGCAAATATTTAATTATCCATAAATTAGGTTTGCCTTTCACATACTCCCCCTAATTTTACATTTTTAGCCGCTGAAAGTTTACGTAGTCGGTAAATTGTTCTATGGAAATTTGTTGTTTCATATTTACATTGTGTTTTCTATTTATTTTATAATGAAAACCATCTGATTGTTATATTATACTAATAAAATGGAAAGCATTTGGCCCAAACTACCAAACTTTTTAAAATATATAAACGAGAATGCAACAATAAGTTGCATCAAATCCTAACTACAAAATTACTAAAATTTATGCTCAATCCCAATTCTAGCTCAAGTTCATCCGATTCCCCATTCTAGATTTATGGCCCCGTTGAATCCTTCCACTCAGGCCTTCAAATCGTTTTGATTCAGTTCGCTTTGCCACATATCTGAGCCTGCCTGAGATGGGGCACATCCTTGAGGTATTTCCCTCCGACTGCCACTTCAGCCACCGTTCCTGGAGGAGAAAATACAAATTTCTCCGTTTACAATACAAATTATAAATAACGATTTATCATGAGCTGCCGTGGCTGCTGGCTGCTGCCTGCTGGCTGATGCATTTGCCAATTGCCCACCTGAATGCATTCTGGAGTGCCTTCGCATCCTGGCCAGAAGCAATTGGCCGGGCCGAGGACAAAATCCCTGAGCTGCAGTTGCTCGGCTGGTGGAAATAAATTGCCAATGGCAACGAGAGCTTGGCTTCCAGTCAGCCAACTCCGCTTTTGTTGGGTATTTTATGTTTACTTCTTATTTTCAGCAGCCCAGACATTGCCGGCAGTGCATGCTGGAGTTGATTTGGAAAATGCTTCCGCAGTGCATGCTGGCCTTAAAGCGACTGCGACTTTTCTGCAAAGGAATAACATTTAAATTGCACCGAGAGAAGAGGGGAGTTTCGAAAGAACTCGAACATAAACTCGGCACATTTGCCGCTAATCGCTTCCCCACAGACGCATTAACAATTTATCTTGCCTTATTTTATGCGAAAAGTTTTCGCCAGCCACGCCCATGTAACCGCATCGTTCACCTTCTTTCTCCGTGCCGCCGAAATCGAATCCCCGAAAAGAAAAACATTTGAATTGAAAATCGTGGCGAGCAGAGAGCAGAGGAGGGAAATCGAAAAGGGAGAATATCAACGGCAACGGCATGCGCATAATTTCAGCACACACAGGCATCGCTTTCCACGGGGAAATGCGAGTACGTGGCTGCGAGGATAGAGCAAAGGATAAGGATTTGGATATTGTGTCTGTGTCTGTGTCTGTGAGTGCTTAGGTAGGCCTTTGGGGTTTCGATAAGGGAAGCGTATATTTGGCAGCTCAAGGAGGCAAAAGTTCGATCTACTCTCGATGTTTTGTGTGCGGAGGGACTGGGATAATGGAAAGGTAAGGAGAGCCATCAGGACATTGCTTATATGGCAGTATTTGATGGCTCTTCCACGCGGGGAATTTTAAATCAGATGAAAGAAAGTAATACTTGCATCATTTCATATATATCTCTGAGTAAGCAAGGATCACTTAACACTACCACGAAATATCTCTCAGTTACTTAAGCTGAAAATCACCCATTTTCCCCACTGGTCATCCTCTCAACCCTTCTAATGGGAAGTTCAGTATTCCGCAGCTGCCAGTTGTCACAGAGTCTCTCGAATAGAGACCAGCCCTTGGCCCGATCAATTCCAATAAATTCGTAAAATAAAATGTGCCAATAAATTGCTGTCTCCACTATCCGCAAGCTGCAAAACTGAAACTAAAGTTAAATTGAATTAAAATTCAGAGCGCTTAATGTGGCACACACACCACTCACACTCTCGCATGTCAGCCCCCTTCGAGTCTTCACATGTCGCAGATTTTTCAATAAACTAAACAATTTACGAAAATTGAAGTTTATCTCAATTGTGCAGCTGTTGTTGACAACGCTCCCTGCCAGCTCCTCCCTCTATAGTACACTGAACGCTTTGTCGCGCTCCCTCTCGGGCCGAGAACTCAATTTGGCAATAAACCGGCACTCAAAGCTCATGGATTCAGGACTCCCCGAACCCAGCCCGATCCGAACCCCATAGATGAGGCACGATGCCTTTGTGAAGTGGGGCACAAATGCGCTTAGTTGCTTTATTGGTCAAGCTGTTGTGCGTGGATAAAACCCTTTTAGTGCACAATTGCTATAAATTCGCTTGGCCCATTATGCTGGGGCGGAGACTGGATATGTGTGGAGGGTCCTGCCATTGTCATGTGCGGGATATATCCACCACCCCGGACTCCAAGTCGATGTCGATTGACGGAAAAGCTTATTTTAATCTCATTTGACAGCCATGAGCGAAGGAAACCGAGCGAAGGAAAGCCTGACGAAGGACGACGGGCGGACGGCGGACGGTGGCAAAACTATTTTCCGACGAACAGCTGTTGTGTCGTGCCGACCATTTGATAAACGGACAGGACATTGCGCCAGGGTCAAAGGGTGCTGCCCAATATAATTTCCCATGATTAAGTCAGAAATTTGCATGGACCGGCCTGACACATTTTGATGACCCAAGCATTCGGAGGCCCTCGGCAGTTTGGTGTTAGTTTATAGCCCAATTGGGCTGCCTCTCCTTCTGAGTTCTGCTCGTTGTCGCACATGGCCTCGTTTTTTCTTCCCCCTTTTTTTACATAATTAACATTGGGGTTAAGGAAATGGACGGGATGCGATGACCTCTAATTGGAATCCCTTTGTGCCCTCGCATAATACTTGAGTGAATAAATGTTAAGAGTCCCTAAGAAGTTGTATATGATTAGTCCAAGGATAAGGCTGATGGGATCATAACTGTAAATTGTTTAGCCAGGCAAGGGAATATCTATATCCATAAAGTAGTATTAGAGCTGTTAAATATCAAATTATCAACTATAAAATAATAATTTGCTAATAACTATCTCATTGTATCGAGATCCTAATAATTAAACGGCATTTCTAATGTGCTGAGACAACAAATTGGGAAAAGTGAAGGCTTGAGAGACAGTTTAATTAGGATTTAAATACTTAAAAGTTGAATTACTTTATTGTTGGTGACACCAATTGTTAAGAGGAATTTAGTGGCTTTGTTTCAAGTTCTAAGGCATGCTATGAGGCATTGTTTTGCAAATTAATCTTTAGATTTTTGATTAAGAGTGACTCTCAACAAGGACCAACACCTAGGATAAGTTGTTTTCCCAACACAAAAAAAGAATGGATAAACTGTAGAGGAGTCCGATTTTTTCTCCCAAATTGATGATCCAATCGAGGAGAGAAAAGAGATAAAGATACCGTAAAGCTTCGATTTTTCCCTTGTCGGACAGCTTAATTGCATTCGTGTGCCCAAGGAGAGCTTGAAAATGGCCAAAAAGGCAAATAAACAGGCAGAGGAGGACGGGGTGAAATTCCCGACTTAGATGTGGCTTTATATGTATGGACTGGCATCTTGGCCAGCTCTCGGCTGCTTGGTGCTCGACTGCAGCCAATCCACTTCAGCACCTCGGGCTTGTGTTGCGGTTTGGCGCTTGTTAATTTTGCAGTGAAAATTGCTTTGGTATTTACAGTGCACTTGGCCGGAGGCGCATTCCGGGCTGCCTTAAAGCCCTCCGGCGGCATCCTGGCCGTCTTCAATTCCCCCGAGAGCCTGCTTTATGCTATTTGCCTTGAGCCCGGCCCGTGCTGCCATCGACAGCTGTTAAGCATTTTCACGTGCACCGATGCCTGATTGTGTTTGCCCTCTCGTCCTGGCAATCGTCCTGGCCACGCCGGGCATCTCCACGGACTAATCAAGACGGCCACTTTATGCCACAAAGTGTGCTTGTCGAAATTGTGTAACCTACTTATCTTTAAACTAATTTGTTTCCTAGGTTGAGGTTGAGGTTGAGGTTGAGCTCCTCCACATCTGTTCTCCTTCTGGCGGTCTTATCATTCTCGGTCCGCTTTTCAGCTCCTTTATGGTGGGGCGTTTCATTACCGACCACGACGCGACCATAAAACAATGCAGCATAAAAAGTGACCCCCACTTTTTCCAGAGGAAGTACTCAAAGCGAATAAAACAAAAGTAACTATAATAAATGTTTGCAAATAAATTGCGAGCTGCTAAAAACGCAAACGCACCCGGAGGGATGAGGCGAGCAGCGAGCAGCGAGAGTTCGCTTTTCTTCAATTTTTGTTGCCTTGACATTAAAAAAGTTTAAGCGCTCTGCTTTATTCATCCGCAGTTGAGGGACGAAATCTGTTTTATGCTGAGGAATTTGTGAAATTTTGTGACTGATGACTATGGGAAAATGAAATGGTCGGAGGACTCCTAGGACACTCGTAGCGATAAAGAGGAAGTTGGGGAAGGCACTGCCAGGGATGCCCAAGAGAGGACTCTCTATCTGTGGTTTGTATGAAAGTATGTTAAACAGCCACAGGTGATTTCTTGGGGATCTCGAATACTGGCAGACTGATGAGGAAAGCGAAATTACATTACCTTGTTAGACTACAATTGTTAAAGCTATTTAAAGGTATAGTAAGCCATAGAAAATGGCAACTGATTGGGCTAGCAGAAATAAAGTATATTATATATCCCAACATAAAGTCATCCTAAATTGCTAAGTGGTCTTAAAAACGATATTTCTAAATTAACTATATATATTATATATTACTCTGAAGTATATCTGTGTTGTGTGTTACGCTGTCCACAAAAGTTAAGACAACACAGAAATTTAAACAGCAAAAGCCTAGGGAACGTTATCTACGGCCCTCGGATTGTCTCGAGTGTGCAGATGGGCTGGTTTAGTCCTGGGCGATCCTCAATCTCCTGATGAGAGGCGCTGACCGTCCAGGACTGGGCCAGCCTAGGAGCACCAATCCTCCTCGGTTTTCCTGGGCTTGCAGTAGCAGTTGTACTCCTCGGCGGCCGTCAGGAGATCGTCGATAAATTGCTGGATCGATCCGATATTTTGATAAGTGCCCCTCTGTGGCAAGTTTACACGGAGCATTCGCCTCACAAACTCCCTGCAGAAGCGACTTTTAACGTTTTCGCGCATTACCGCCATGCTGTTTCGGCGTCCTGCAAATAATATAATATAACAGTTATAAAGATCTGCATAAAGTAGCACCACTTACGCGCCGAGTAGTTCATATAGACCTTCTTTACGTGACGGTCCCGCAGGGACTTGTCGAACATCAGGACCAGGCGCTGCAGCCGCGTTCCAATCGTTTTGGGCAGATTGAACTCCTGGCGCTGGAAGTCCGTGTTGGGTCCCGGAAAGGGTGCCAGTGTGAACAAGATGGCCTCCAGGAAGTCCTTGCGCCGAGTCGTGATCTGGGCCCGCTTCTGGGCGATGGCCGCGCGCACGCGTCCGTTGTGGAAGCGGTAGCCAAAGGTGGTGGACAGATCCTCGATCTTGGCCAGTAAGCTACGGAGAAATATATAGAAATTAGAAAATAATTACCCCTCCAAAGGGCAGTACTTACTCAGATTCCCGAAGGGCGTAGATCCCTGGCAGTACGTTATGCTTCCTCATCTTGTAGAGCGCGATGGCCAGCGAGCTCAGCATGTCCTCGGCGTACTGCAAGCGGAGCGAATGCATACCCTGGAAGTCCTGGTAGTTCTTCCGGGTCTGCCAGCCACGGAAGAGGGACTGGATCTTGGTGGCACTGTCGTTGTAGTACTTCATAATACGCCTCTGGAGCATGCTCTGGATCATGGCGTATCGGCTGCGCCGCACCCAAAAGCCGCGCCACCACCTGGCGATAGTGGTTGCGTACAGGTCCTCGCTGCGGAGGTGTCTTCGGGTGAGCCAGCCACGCACGTGGCGCTGGATGGTCCTGGCGGCCTTGAACTGCTTGTAGTCGAGCAGGAGAAGCTCCAAGCGGTTGCCGGGCTCAGTTCCGTCGTCGCTGGTGGCGAGGCTCGGTGCCGGAGTCCCTGGAGCCTCGGAGCCGTCATCGCTAAAGCAGGTCTTCGAAACGTACACGCTGAGGCTCGCCGATTGATGAAGGCGTTTCAGCATCGAGGCGAACTCGAGGTGGTGTTGTGTATTTTCAGACTGTGGCATGATGCAATAGTATCATGGACTGTGCCGGGCTGTGGCAGTGTAATGGGAGTCTGGGAGTGAGTTTCTATCGTTTTATCGTCGGGTTTTGGTGGAGTGTTTGACAGAACAACAAAATATTACTGTGGCGAAGGGCAACTGAAGAGTGGTTGCTGCTGAATCTTCACAGAGCTGCCCACACATGGCCCCCGAGTGCTCTGAGCACGCAAGAGGTGGACCCGATTCACTTAAAATCCGCAACATATTGGGTACTCTCGAACTCGATTTAAATTGATTAAAAGTGAATCGAAAGCCCAGTTCGGCGGTTTTCTATTGCCCGCTGTATGTGCGGAATCCTTTACACTTCTCTCTCTTGCTTGCCCTCCCACGCTTTGCGTGCATTGTACAAGCAATAGCAAGCTTCAAATTGTTTCTGTCCGAATACAATAAAGCGGAATCAGAAGAGAAATAAAAACACTGGGTTTTTTATTTATTTAATAACTCGTGTAATTTATTAGTTTTCGGCTCACATTTGTTTGTAGTGAAGTAGTTTTAAGTCACCAAAAAAATATATGTCAAATCAAATTTAAATTAAATATTATACACATTTCGGAGATGAGAAGACAAGCCTACTATGTTAAGCAATGTGTTACAATAAATGGTTGGAGTTATAAATGGGTCCGGTTTATCGTCTTGACCGAATGTGGTCCTAGTATGCTTTGACTAACTGGTCGTTCAATATGAGTTGAGATAGTTGTACAGAGAGTTAGTCTGGTTCATGCTGAAAACCGAGGCCGAGTTCTTCGAAGAGGTGTACATGATGGAGCAAAAGTTCGAGCTCAAATTCTCCAGTCTTCAGAAGCTCGTTCTGAATCAGAGCGGAGCGCCTTCACCGTTTCCTGCAAGTACTGGCGAACTTCGACTGGCAGTCATTGCAGGACTCTGTTTACGTTTCCTCTGGCCGTGTGTCCATTATTTAGTAAATGCGGATTTCACTTTAATAAGAGCTGAAAATGACTTCCAGAGAGTCCGAATAATTTTACTCAGTTGTCGAAGCGGAATAAGGAAGTCATCGAAGAACTTTAATATTTTTTCGGAGACCAACCATCAATAAATCAGTCACCACTAAATCAGTTTGCAATCATCGATAATGTTAAAGGGTGCAAAAGCCTCAATATGATTTTAAATATAGATTTGACACAAAATCGAGGTTACGATATTATCCCTCGATTCAGCTTTATCATCCGACAAGCAGCTAACTCACATACTTGTGAACACTTCTCGTTGAGGCGAAAATGTTGGGCTTACTTGATTCTGGTATTTGAGCACAATATCGCTTCTGTTCTCGGTAGTGCTCCCTTCGCCCTGCCACTTGGCACACATAACGTGACTTGACGGGGCCGAAACCCACTCCTCGAGCTGATCCAGGTCGCCCGACGAGGAACTCCTCCAATCAGAGCCGCAGTCAAGCTGTCAGTCGGTCGCTGAAGGATTCGCGGGCGGGGCTCGCCCTGCGAGCGCATTTCCAGCTTAAAGGATTTACATTGAATACCGAATACTGATACTTCATATCAGTTTAGGTTTCTGGCTGGAAGGAAAAGAATCGAACTCCGACCGACTCGCAGAGAAAATCTTCGATTTCCATAAGTGAATTTTCCCCATGCTCACAGGCATGTCAAGTAGGCGGCGCCGTACACACATGTGCGCCACTGTCCCCGCCAGTGGCAGTGGCAGACGCAGTCGCTCCGTCGCTCTGCAATGGTGTCATGTACGAAATGTGAAAATCGTGTTGTACAATTTCATGGCTTGGCTTTTGCCAATTTCCCATGTAAAGTCGGGCGGCTTTCCCTTCTGCCCATCTGCGGCGAAGCTGTGCGTATTTGGTTTGCTAATGGGCAACATTTGGATTTTCAAATCAGTTGGAAAATGCACTGGGCCCGGCCCGTGTTTTGTTTTCCGCCCAAGCCCAAGCCCCAGAATCCAATGCAGCTTAAAGCGTCCGTCAATGATTTAGAACCGTGGGACTCCCCGAGCTGAAGGCAGTAAATCCTGGCGGGGATATTGGATTCACGATGATTGGGGATGTCAAGACAGGAACCGAATAAGCGACCTACGAGAGGCGATAAGATTTGATTAAATTAAAGCCATGGCGTCGAAAAAGAGACTTGATTCACAGATATTAAGATAGAAATGAATTAACATAAATTAAAGACTAGGAAGATTTTACTAATTTTCTTCATCAAATAATCTTTACTATACTAGCCTCCAAATCAAGGCCCGATTTTTGTTCAGCTATCCTTTTTAAGTATTAAAATTTGAACAAACAAAAAATAATAATAAATCCTTATGTAAAGCTTATAATAATTTGCAAAAAATTCCAGAGCTTAGGACCAAGTCTAATCCTATTTTCCTCTCCACTCATCCATTTTTCAGGCCAAATCGGAAACGGACTCTGGTTCAATCATCTGCCAGCAGCAACATTGTGGAGTCCCCAGTGGAAGCAGCAGAGTGAAATCATATAAAATACATAGAAGCAAAGTGGAAAAATTGTGTAAAACAGGAAATGAATATGCAAAAAAGGCAGAGGGGATATGAAAAATGCAAATAGCCAAATCGAGTTCAATGAGAAATGCAGCTAACCCGAGCGTATTTACACAATTCCCATTCACATTCGCAGTCGCATTCGCCGTGCAAGGAGGTGGCATGAGCGAATACGAATGCGACTCACTGTGCAGATTGCTAATTGTGGCTGACTGGTAAACCGAAGAAAGCAACGGCCACAGCGACGGCCAGGGAAAATGAAAAATGCATTAAATGCGACCGCAAAATAGAGCAAAAAGTAAAACCAATCAAGCGACGAAAACGAAAAAAAGGAAATTGCACATGCTGAGCGCACAAAACAAAGGATGACAAAACGAGTTAGCGAATGTAAAAATTGATTTCTGCGGTCTGGCCAGCGGATATTGCTCAAACATATATGACTTTAAATCGCTTGTGCGACGCACTGCGATATAAAACATTAAGTGATTCATTAATAAACAATTGCAGAAGTTAAACAACATGCAAAAGTCAGCGCTTAAACTGCGAAGACTCTTTCTCATCACTGCTGTTTACATCGCCAGCCTGCCAGGTGAGTTTGTTGAAATCGAAAGCCAACTATTGTCACTTGTTTAGGGATTCAATCGTGTGCCCCCCTTTGACCAGAATTATGGCCGGGAGGAATGTTGTTTCCAAACTGCACAAATCACTTTCCGTCCACTTGCCCTCAGGTTGACTTGAATATCCACATCATTTGCGGTTCAATTATGTTGCGGTTTCCATTTGTGAAAACGTTGCAGCTCCGGACGTGTTCTTGTTTTTCTTCCATTTGTTTGTCACTCGGGAAAAGCCTCGACAAATCGCATTAAACCGCAACGAGTAGCACAGACCGAGCTGGGAATGTAGCTCAAAAATAGTCAGTTTCAAGGGCATTGCAAAAAGAATGATATTTAAAAAAAAATGTTGATCCCACTGAAGGGCTTTATACCCTTTACCCATAGGTCAGGGAAATAAAAATGGTATAGAACAATGAGTGCTGAAACAAAGAGAGTTATGGCTTCTTTTCAAACAATTTTTGTTAGCTTTCGTACTTCTGATGTTTTCAAAGACAATGAATTTTATGAAAAATAAACCATCGACTTAGTAGAACTTTTATTAAATATAGAAACTAGCTTCAATGCAGTCCTTTCAGTCCTTTTCCACCTGCTAATTTTCAATCCTATTATGTCTCTGGCTTTTGTGTTCGGTCAATCTTCCTTGACAAACCGTCGCATGCCTTATTTAATTCCCGATCCTTTGGGCATCATCATTTCGTAATATTGCAAAAGGCGTCTGGTGCCGCCTCTCTCTCATTTACTGCCAAACGTCGGATCCACTTTTCTTTTGCGAAAACGCTTTTTATTAATATTTTAGCAATTTTTTTAATATTTCCCTTTTGGCGAGATGACTATTTGTTTGTCACTTCGCCGGTCTCCCTCCAATGCAATATGACTCGGATTTCATTTCAGTTTTCCGACTTTACCCCATATTCCTCCTGCTGCCGCCGCCATCTTCGTCCGACACTCCTCCGGGCGAAATAGCTGCTGCAATGAGTTGTCGCTTTGTCTGCATTTCCGGCAGCTTTAATTTTATTTCATATTCCTTTGCCCCGCCCGTCACTTTGTGCCCTCGTTCGCATTGTGAAATTTGGGCCATAATAAAGTTGTAAAAGAGGCGCTCATAAATCCCCATCGTTTTATATTAAAATCTGAAAAATTCGAGGGGCGCTGTAAGCTGAACTTGAAAGTTCCCCCGAAATGAACGGCATGGCAATTCATCACAGCGACTTCCGGTTCCGGTCTAGGCCAGATCTGCACATCAGCTCGATTTTAATTCGTGCCAGCCTGCAGTCTTCCTGACTCGTGACTAATACTGGCTGGCATGAGGCCAAGTGACTGTTCTCGTTCAGTCTGGGCCAAGTTAGTCATATTTCTGATATTTCTGGGCACAACCCACTCGCACCAGCACAGAAACAAAGGAAGGCGGCGACAGGACCTGCTGAAAAATTCCCATCACGTCTCGCGTATCCTTCACTAGACACGCATTTCAATGGCCAACGCTGGGGCCAGCTTTGGATTGAAAAGTGTCTGGGAGGAGGGCCAAAAATAGCACTGCGAGGTGGTTCCAAAAATAAATCCATTCCATGTCAGTATTTTGATTTTATTATCTATTTTATTAATAGAAAAACTTATCAAGAGGGGTTACAGAAATCAGTATTGATGTGAAGTCAATGGGAATGGTGTGCCAAATGATGATACACCGTAAAAAAAAACTATTTATTGTTTAAATTTACATTCTTGTATTTATTTTATTAATTTTCAATTCAGTTTCTTATTCTTTTAAACCCTACCTCGCACCTCGCAATTCCGTAGTTTTTCGCTTGCTGCGGCCTATTACTCCCGATGTTTTTGGGCTTTGCGTTTTGAAAACCGCCAACAAACCGTCGAACGATTTTCAGTACTAAACCTTTGACACCCTCTGCATACACGCACACCCACCAAAACACACACACCCACATGTCCTGCCTACACAGGCAGCACACTTGTTGTTGTGACACGCACGCGATGCATGTGGCGGCTGCCGGAAATGCCGGGCTCAACGTCCAGGAGCAGGAAAAGAGAAGAGAACGCCAGGAATCAACTGTTGGCATGTTGATGTTGACGCTTCGCCCCCGCCAGCTGCCTTCGCCACCGACCGGGCCCCGCTTAGCTGACATTTTTGCCAGCGTAATCACGATTAAACTGTCAACGGCATACTAATTAGATTTTTATTTTTATTGCGCCATGACAACGCCGCGTGACGTTGTCGCGTCCTTCCGCGTCCTGCGAATACCACCTCCCCACGGGGGCTGGGGTCCTGCTTAGCTACTCTTTTTTGTTTTGCTGCTGCTGTTGTTGTCCTTTCCAGAGGAGCGCGTGCCTCGCATGACCAAGTGACATAGCAGACAAACGTGGGAGAGTGGGTATAGCACGGAAAGAAAATTTGATTTTGTCCTTATAAGGCTGAAAAAATCTCTGTGAATTTATACATGTACTTCAAGTATATAAAGAATTTATTGATCTGACTTAGAATAAATAGTTTACATGCTAAGATCATAAGGTTGGAAGCTCCTTCCTCCCTTCCTTCCGTTTAAATCGATTTATAATTTTGAATAACTTTAAAGTTTCGCTTAAAAATTAAAATTCCTAAAAGGGATCTTAGGAAAAATTTTATTTACAGAGCCCACATAATTTTTATATTATCAATTCCAAATAGAATGAAGTTATTCTTTACATTTAAATTTAACTAATTTAATAACCATTTGCGAAAAAATAAATCAGAGAAGGCTACAGACTAGCAGCCCCACAACTACATCGATTTAAAATACCAAGAACTAATCTCATGTACCAAATAAATTGTATTCTAGTACCTTTTTTCTCAGTGCTGTACAACCCCAGAGAGACGCAGAGGAGTTGTAGGTCCCCGGGCAGCAGGAACAGATTCGGGACCCTTGGCCGGGCACTTTGTGGCGCCTGCTACTTTGTGATTTATGTCTTATCATATTTATGAAAATTATTGTTATTGATGGCATTCAATATTAAGTGAACGAGAAAAGAACGAGCCACGAACCAATTCAAATTGATTGATTGAAAGATTGAGCATAGCATTTTCGTAATTGATTTAAAATGTGTGGCAGCCAGTGGGCATATTAAATAGTTCAAACACCAGAAGATGTGACTCCAAGGAGTCTTTGGATTGAGACAGAAGTAAATTATATTTATAATTATAAATAACCCTGAACTTTTAAAGTTACACTTTCTTTCTGAGGAATTCATTTGCATAGAAAGGGCTCCGAATATTGAAGCTAATCCATTGTGTCCTCAGTTAATGTTAAATTATTGCAAAAGTCTTTCAGTATTAAATTAATTTAATTCTAAAAGTCTCTCAGCACTCGTATTCCTAATTCTTTCATACATTAGACAATTGCATTCTGGTTCTGGGGGGAAGAGTGTCGCACATCACACGGTCCAAGTGGTCCATCCTTGTATAGAAACTCGCTGGCAAAGTTCTGAATTCTCACTTAAATTTCCAGACGCCTTTCTGTATTCCCCTTTAGTATTTTTGTAAGGGCAGCGCCCTTCTTTTGGGGAAGCAGCTCTTTGTTTGCTCCTGTTTGTTAGGGTCTATTACTTCCGAGCTGTTGAATGCGTCATCAAGGAATCCCGCAAGCCGAGTTCCAACTTTAAGCCACACACCTACGAACACTGCCCTTTCCGACGCCTTTCTTTTGTTTATATTTTGTTTTTTTTTCCTGCTTTTCAGATTTATTTTCATAAAGTTTCCGTACAGGAAGTGAAATGTTTTATTCTCGTTGTTGCGTAGTTCACTGGTCCAAGTGCTAATGCGGCCAGACAATGGGGGCGTGGCGAGGCTGGACGAAACAAAACCCAATAAAAAACTGAAAAAATATATATTACAAGCGGAGATGAATTTAATGAAAGGACGCAAATTACAGAGAACACAATGCAATTGCAGGCAACAGGACTGTGGCGTTGTGTTTGTTCTGCAGAACTGCCAATTACGAAAGCGCAAATATTTTTGCCTACAATTAAAAATAATTATTGTGTCCGGTAATCGCGGGTAAACAACCCTTGTACTGCTGTATGTAAGGCACTGTAGTGCGAGGAGATTTTAATGGATTAAGCAGAGAATATCGGATTATTGATCAAAAAAGGTGAATTAAAATACTATATTATTTACAATATTAAATTTATTTATACAAAATATGTACTTATATATATATATTTTTTTTTGTATAATACCGACACATCTAAGAAATTACTGTAAAAATAATGGATTTATGGCTCCAGAACATTTGATCCCTTAACATGAGTCAGAGCGCAAACAACATTATGTGTCAATCCCCATCTCCATCTCGCATCGGGAGCCATAAAAATCAGCTCAAAGCCACAATTTGAATTATAAAAAAGTTTTCGCTCAAATCAGCTGAAATAGTTGCTCACATCGGGGCCAATCCTCCGACGAAGAAACAAAATAAAGCAATAAAAATTAAATATAAATATGAGAGGGACCCCGTCGCACAGAGGATATATTTATTTATGTTGATTTCTGATGAATATGCGGGAAATTTCTGCTGAAACTTTGCACAGACACAAGTAAGGCTCCCGCTGGAATCATCCTCATCATCATCGTCGGCATCATCATTAGCGTGACGTCATGTGGCCTGGCCAACATGACGCATGAAAATTAATACATATATTCCGTGTATTTCTATGTGTTGTATACTTCGCTTCCGAGAATTGAAGCCTGAGTTGCGGACCGCGGCGTCGAACAAAGCCATAGAACGTGCTCCGTGGATCTCCCATTGCATATTCATAGCTGTGGAAATATTTTGAATAATGCTAATTTCATTTGGTGCGGTGTGCAAGTGCTTTCCCGCTTTCACCGGCTTTAAGGCGGCCCCAAATGGGCTTTAATCGCAACCATTGCCTGGCTTTAAAGCGATTTAAAGGGAAATGGACTTCGGCGATTAGCAAGAAACTTGAACATCGTTTAATTTAACTTCAATATTTTAATACGAGCCCACAAAACTTCTCCAGACGCAATAGACGCAACGCCTCGGAAATATTTCGTAACTTTTTCAATAACTCAACTCAATGTTAGAGAGAGCCCAGCTTCGGCGCCTTACATTCACTTAAAAAATCGGCGGTACATTACTTGGGCCAACTTTCACAAAAGAGTCCAAGGGACTTTAATAAAAAATGGCCCAGTCCCGCGCAATCGTCCTTCTTGAATTTTCCATTCTTAATATTTTTTTATGATTTCCACACAATGAACGCACTCGGCGCACATTAAATAAGCCCGCAAGAAGCATTTATCAAATTTCTCCCTTTATAAATGCTTTTTTCTCGTTGGCACCGTGACTGTGTAGTGTTTGTTTTCGTTCCGGCGCGCTGGGTTTTTGAAACATTTATAAAGCGGCAGGTGGGCGGGTAGCCAGTGGGCAACAGGCGCGGTAACTCGGAAAGTCCTGAAACTAGCAGGTGGGCAGCATAATGGCCGCCTAATGACAGCGATGAAGATGCCAAAATGATAAACAGCGGCAAAAACAATGGCAATGCTGTGCGACGAAGGCGAAATAGAACGGTAAACAAACACAAAATAGAAAATGTGTTTGGTCATTAGGACTTTAAAGTAGAGCTCGAAGCAAAGGACGGCATTCAAGCAAATAATAAATTAAGCGAGTTAACTCTGGGTTCGAAGAGATGGGTTTTCTGCATGTTCTTGCTACTTTTTTGGCAAAAAGAACTTATTTCAGGATATAATTATTGCCAAAGAGTGTGTCGAAACCCTCTATGAAGGAAAAACTCTACAAATTTATATTGATTTGCAGTTGAAAGAGATTTCTGATTGCTAGAATTTTTGATTCAAATAAAAAGCATTTTCTGTACAACAAAATTAAATTTCTGCAATATATAGATCCCCAACTAGTATTAAAATAATTACTTATGATTATAACTTAACACTTGATTCATCACTCAAAGGACTTTCATTTGTATGCGGCTCCTGCTTTCCTGGGCGCACTTTAAATGTCAATTAGTTGTCAAATGTTTTTGTTCCCCGGTTGGGGCTGGGAGAGAAGGAAGCTCGGGCGGAGAAAAACTTTCTGCACTCGACTCCCGGCTGCCGGCAAGCGTACAATGTCGAAATAATAATAATTTATAACTATCAATGTCACGGGTTCATGACATGCTCATCAATCAATGCATTAGACAGCTCAACAACGTCGTCCTGGCCGTGGCAGAGGCAGTTGACTGGAGCGTTTCGTATCGAATGTCCGAGACTTTTCCGCCCCCGGCAAACTTTTCCCGGTCGCAATCATAATTCTATGTTGCATACTTCGAGGGTTCCGCGCTTCCGCGCTAAAATTGACAGCAATTGCGTGGCCGGCTATGTGTGTGCGTGTTGACGCCTTCGAGTGTTTGGCAAACTTGTCGAAATGTTGCTGAAAACTTATTTCGATTTAACATGGCAAACTTGACGCGCTACACGAATTCGGGGTGTCCTTCCGAGTGAGTGGAGTGACAGATAGTGAGATGCTGATTCGATCAATTGACAGTTGATTGAGCTTAATATTGCATATAGTTGCAGCAGGATACAGGAAACTTATGGCAAGCCAGATAGTGGTTAGTGCTTATGAAGTGATCCATATACACTTTAGACTCCTTGGAGTTGATTTCAGGAGAGTTTTAAATATATTTCCTGTTCTACAATAAAAACTCTCTATCCCTTATATTTTGAATTGCTAATCTGTTCCCTTTGAAGAGGGTGTTTTGTTAAATTGTGAATTATTATAAACTACAATTGTATATAATTAATTTATGACTAATTTCTTAATTGATATTAACAACGATACATAGAAAATTACGAAAACTTCATTTAAACATTGCAATCGGTTCCTGTATCTATATCATTAGTATCATTTCATTATTCTTATTGCCATTCAGATGTAGACGCGTATTGAAGGCCATGGAACTACATAGGTCCATGGATCCGAATACTCCAGGTATTGCTGCCGTAAATGTATTTTTCCCTTTGCCCCAACTTTCCCATTTCACATTGCGTTGCACGTTTTCTTTGGTTTTTTCAGTTTGGCTCTTTGGGTTTCGTATTTTGCCTTCATTGTTATTATGTTTTTCCATTCGTCTCGTCGATTTCCACGTACTCTTTTTGCTGCAGCTCGCCCTTTTCCATAGCTTATTCAAATTGACTCAATTTTTGTTAAATTTCCGTTCGCTTCGCCTTGGCCTCCACGGATCGCCTCCATCTCCGGTCCTGCTCTCCTGCCGGTTGCGGCCAGAGTGCTCTGGGAGCTTCTTCGGGCTGGCCTTAATCCTGGCCAGCAGCGGCAGGAATGTGCCGGCCGAGAAAGCCAATTTAAAAATGCCAACAATGATTTATGCTCGCCGCCTTCTTCCTGTTCGTCCCTGTTCCCCTACCCACCGACACGTTGTGGGCAATAATTTAAATGGCCGCCTCTTTCGGCTTTAATTTATGCAATTAACCCATATGCTTAACCCCAGCAGACCCCGGCGATGTAACTAATAAAACTAAATGACTTAATATCCCCGTCCGCTTGCGTTCGCTCTCGCGTGCTGTTGCCCAAGTGCCAAAGGTCACATTATCCGCAGCAGCTGAGAGTGTAACAACGCCGTGTAGGTCCTTCCTGAAGCTAGTGGCAACGTCTCCATTTATATTTTAACCGCCTTACATTCGCCGCCTAAAGTCATTGACTTCCGCTTGTGGGCCAAGAAATGAGCGTGTGTGTATGTGTTAACAACATTTGCTGCAAAAGGCGCAATTAAAGGACACGAGCCACAAGCCCGACAGCAGCAGCGACAAACAGCAGCAACATAAATGACAATAGAGAATGGCAAAATAGAGAAGGAGCAAAGGAGGATGAATAAAAAGGATAACTGGGAAAATGGATGTGTAAGGGAACTTTCTAAATACCCTTTCTTAAAGGCGTTTGATTAATACGCACAAAAATAGCTTATGAGGAGCCTTGCGATATTTCCAGTGAGTGGAAAAAACGTTAATAAACCAGCAATGGTCACCACTTGAGGTTTTCTATAAAATTTAACTTCAATTCAGTCAAGCGGACCAAGCTGAAGCTCCAACTGAAAGCCATCGCCTACTGACTCACCATGGAAAACATCAGAGACAACAATGACGACTCGACATCAGCGAGGACTCATGGTGATTGTTGGTTGGGGCTTGGGGGTTGCTGGTGGATAGCTGCTAGTTTCTAGTTGGCAAGTGTGTGGCAGTTGCAAAGGGCCATTATAAGCATATGTGTCGGCTGGGAAGAGCACCTCCTGCTCCTGAAGTGCTTCCGCATATCGACTAAGGATGGGCGAGGGGCAGGCCATTACCGACAGTGTGCTCCCGGAGAGGCAAATGTGTGTTATACCACGAGAAATGGGCTCGGCTCTCGCCCTCATGGATACTATCTTCGTTCCTGATCCCATTGAGGACCGGCTGACAAGTGGGGAACTTCTGGTAACATACCCCATTCGGGTCTGGGATTGCAGACAGGCGGAAGGCCATCTCTCTTTAATTGCATTTACCAGCATTTGTTTGTATTTTGATAACAATTTCACCGCAGACACTGGGCAAACATTGCCGGCTGACCGAATATTCAAGAGCTGCAGGTGGACTCGGTCCTGGTGTTTGTTTTTCTTCAGGTGCCAACGAGTGATTAAAAATCGTTTGGCTAAAATATTTTATCACGCTGTGCTCTGGGTCCCTGGAATGTTTTGACAGCCTGTCTGCCTTTTTGCAAACGATTCGCGTGGCAATATAAATATATTCAGATGTGGACAATGTAAATTTAGCTACCTAAAATGTGTGTATATTTTGTCAATGTCGGAATGATTTTGCGGAGTTTGAAGTTTGCATTTCTGGCCAAGTTTTAAGTTCACAAAAACACATCAAAATTACCAGAGACCGGAACAAGAATTCTAACTAAATTAAAGGTAATAAGGTAAATCACTCGAAATATCATTAAAAGTTAAACCACTGCTAGTTCGAATGACGATGACGAAATGTGTTGTTCACACAAAAGCTTCCCACGTCGCCTTCTGCCTGGTAATTAATTACACATAATTAATAAATTTAAGCAATCTTATGCGGCGCTTTGCAAATAAATCACTCGACTCAAAGTGCCGCCTCACGAAATTTAATTACACTTTCACCAGCTAATCACACAATTTGCACCAAGCGGAAAGGCTTTAAGGAGCCATCGTAAAGGCGGCGAGCGGCACTCGTAAAAGATGCCATAAATCTGCCCAGGAGACGTCACTGACTCCGGCCCGGCACGGCCCGACTTCGCACTTGACGGGAGAAGGATCCCCTGTCATCTTCCACATCCTGCCGTGGCATCCAATTATAACTCACGCCAGACGTGATAAATCAATAAAAGTGTCCCTGGCAGGAGACTCCGCTCCCGAGGTGTTTACTCGCCTGATGGCTTCCCTTGTCGAAGTAAATATGCCAAAAAGGGGAAGCATAATGTGACATAAAGTCTGGCTCAAGATTAATCTCCGGCTTATTGCAAACTGTTGTGGATGCTCTGCAGCCAAGTAACTGGGCTCAAAGTAAGTTGTGAGAGTTTATTAATGGGTGATTGCTCTCAGAATGAGGCATGCGAATTATAATGCAACTTTAAATGGTTTTTGTTATTCTAGGAACTCTTTTGATTTAGTTTAAATGATTAAAATTAAGTTGATCATGTTCCACACTCTAAAAACATCTCTATAATAGGAAAATAAATAGGATAATAAAAATAATCAAAATTTAATCAAATATTTTGAAAGGAAATTAATAATCTAATTGCAGCATATTAAAATAACCTACTATTATATTTGAATAGCATTCGCTGTGTATTTTTCTCCATACTAACACACTCTCTTAATTCTCGTTTTAGGTAATTGATTGCAAAATTAAATTAATTTCCACTTCTGTGTGTCGAGACTCGCTTGAGTAAGTACGGGCCATATATCACACATTTGAGTAGACGTTGGCCAGCGGCGGAGAGGCAAACAACTACTAAATAATTGTTAATGTATTACGAATAATTTATGGCACTATTTCATAAAAAGCAATAATTTTTCAATATCAAACCGAGCGGCAGTCCCCGCCCCAAAGTGTTGCACAGTTGCAGCTGAAGGATACGCTCTCCCAGGAGGACGCTGCTCCTGCTGCTGCTGCTGCTGCTGCTTTCGTAATAAGCTTGATAAATAATAAAATAGCATCGGGAAGGCAGGACCCAGAAGGGGTTTTTGGCTGCGGCAGGGCTAGGGACCGGCGGTACAAAGTGAAATTTATCATTTTTCATGGCTGCAAGCTGCAGTTTCTTGAAACGTTTCACTCAGCATTGGAGGGGCTCGGAAACTCCATCCGGGTATACATTTTCGGAGACGGAAACGGAGCCGGAGCCGGACTCGGACCCGGGACTCCTTAGATGTCGGCATGCCGACGTTGTTTTTTCGGCTTGGGGCCACTGGCAAATGTTTGCGAGCAAAGATTAATTGATTCCACTTGGCTGCATCCAGAGTGTCCCTGCTGGTATCCCTCGCCGACCGAAATACTCCTAGTGGAGCTGGGAAAAATGAGAAGCATTGCAGGTCCTGGCTATGGTTTCAGCTCCATCTATAGCTTTCAGAGCATCTTCGTTGCTTTCGTCTAAAACTAAAGTTTGCCGAGGAATTCACATGATTTATGGTGGGTTTGATTGGCTTTGATTACCTTAGAGAGGAGTTTGGTTTATTATTATTTTTATACCCGGTACCCAAAGGGTACAAGGGTATTATAAGTTAGTGCCAATCGAGAATGTATGTAACAGGCAGAAGGAGGCATCTCCGACCCCATAAAGTATATATATTCTTGATCAGCATCACCAGCCGAGTCGATTTAGCCATGTCCGTCTGTCCGTCTGTCCGTCTGTCCGTCTGTCCGTCTGTCCGTGTGAAACAACAGATCTCAGAGACTATAAGAGCTAGAGTTATCAAATTTGGTGACAACATTGGAATCTGTTGCACGCAGATCAAGTTTGTTTTAAATTTGGCCACGCCCACTTCCGCCCCCGAAAAGCGTAAAAACTTTATATAAGCTATAGTCGTAATTTTTGGCTTAAAGTAAATAGATAAAATAAATAAGTAGGCATTTGCGGACGTTTTCTGAAAATTTGAGTAAAATCGGATGATAAACATGGAAGTTATTAAATAATAAAGTTTTCTGTCAATGCTTCTTCTTCTTCTGAGCCACAAGGGCAGTAGCGAAAAAAAAAGTTGCGTGCTTTCTGGCGCTGCGTACAGTTGCATAATTTGTCTTTTTTGAACGTTGCTCAACATGTTTTTTTAGTAACATTTATCTTCATTTGTCAACTATTTGTTTTTTCCATGTCCGTGAACTATTTAATTTCACGCACAATACCTTGGGTACCGGGTATCTCACAGTCGGTCACTCGACTGTAGCTTTCTCACTTGTTTTCTTTATCTTTGAATAATTAAAATTAAATATTGCTTTAAATTAGATGTTGGTATCCCTTATCAAGCTTTAATACTCCATTTGCTCAAACTTAAGTTTCAGTTAAATTTTTTTCATGTGCTATTTCTTGACCTGTTTTTGAGCATGGTCACACTTTTGTGTGTAAATTTATTAAATTAAATGAGTGGAATGTCTAAAGAAAATGATAAATAAAATTGTACATTTTAAATCTTATTTAATTTGTTTTTAATTGTTATTAATACTCATATTTTAAGTAATACAAGATTTCTTCAAAATTACCTGTTTTTTACCCCTTTTCCAATAGCAAGGTCACACCTGTATAAATATCCTTCTGCTGGAAATGCTGAATATATTCAATAAATTAATTTTACAAACGTACATTTTTATTTATTTTATTTTAAAAGTCGATAGAGCTGCCAGTTTTCTTATTTGTAATAATAATCGGTAGGAGGGTCGTTGCATCCCCAGGACATCGTGATTGATGCACGCACACAGCGCCGCCCAGCTCCGAGTTGCTAATGCTCCACATGATTAAAACTTTATAAATTTTCACCACTGCAGTTAACTGCTGCACAACAGGACGGCGAAAAGAAAACTTTGCCAGAACTTGTCACGAGTGCCAGTTACTGGGCAACTTTATGTTGAGGTTGAGGGTTCTTTGCATTCGCCGACGGAGGCGGGAGTCCTGAGCGGCGCGGCGTCTCTGAGATGTTGCACAGTTTAATGTTTGACAGCCCCTCCGCCCGGCACCTCTCGATCCCGATCCGGAGTTGCGGTTTCGGCGAGGTCCTGGCTTGTCAGCCATTTTGAAGTGACAAATATATTTAATTGCTTGCGAAAGTTTGGTGCGCTAAAGTTTGCTATAATTCTCGGTTCACTTCCATATTTCTTTTTGGCAGGGGAAATGGGGTGCTGGCGCATGTGTGAAATAGACGTTTTATAATTGCTAGTAATTACTTTTTCATTTGCAGCCGTAATAAAACTGCCTGCCCTTCGCTTTCGGACAATATTACTGCGCACACAAGTGTGTATACCGGAGTCAATCTTAAAAATGCAGCAGCCTGCAATATAATTTCAGCTGAATTAACATTTTATGAGTCTGCGACTGCTTCGCCTTTTCACAGAAATGCCACAGAAACACAAGCGAGGAACGGAGTCCGAGTGAAATGATTACATTTTAATTTCATTTGCTTTTTAATGTTTGCCAGACAAGTTAAACTCCAGCAGAAGTTGCAATTTACATAACTACTTTGTTTGTTCAGATTGTATATTATTTCGGAAGCTACCTCTTGCAAGTTTTAAAGATAGATTAAAATGGATTTTTTAGTAAAAGGTGGGATTAAATAAGAACTTTTTTATAATAGTTGCTGTAGAAAAGGCATAATTAATCGGTTATCTAAATGGCCAATGCAATAACTAATTCCATGCTTCATATGTCATAAATATTCATTACTTTTTAATTGCCGATCTTTTAGTGCAATCCGTAAATGCTTAATAGGCCAAATCCATTTTAATCTCAACTCATTAGCCTAATTCAGGCGATTTCCGTTGATTCGGGCCAGTGTAAGCCGATTTGAATGGAATTAATCACACACATTGAAATTATCAACATAAATTCGCCAGAATTACGCTGTTTACGAGGCGCCGTGAAAAAAGCGCCGTCGTAAAAATGAAATATTAAATATTTTTTACCGAACAACTAAAAGTTATTCCGTGTCTGAGCCGAGCTCAGTTGATGTTAAACAGTAAAACGCGAATTACGACTCTGTGACACATTAACGGGGCCGCGTCGCGAAAAAATATGACAGAGCAAATACATCAATTTCATATTAATGCATTTTTTATGCAAAATAATAGTGCCGGCTGAAAAGGCAATGTTGGGGCAAAAAGCGCAGTAAACTCTTTATCGGGGCCAATCGAAATGTCATTTCCACGGGATTCGAGTCGAGCCGGATTCCCTTTGATGTTCCTGCTGCGGGAGCGACAAACAAAAGTCTCTGCCCCCCTCGACCGGAAATGGCTCCAGTTGGAGAGGTGTTTATGGGATTACCCGGGGCTCGATGGAGCAGGAGCAGGAGCAGGAGTAGGCCATCACCTTTGCCACTTGCCATTTGCCTGTTTGTCAACACTAATCTGCTGCTGCACAAACACACGCTCCGAGGAGGAAATCGAACTCCTGCTGGGACAACACAATCAATGTAGAAATCGACAAGGACACCCGCTGCCAAGTGCTGAGCATTTGAGCCGGAAATCAAAATAAACAACGGCAAATCAGTCAAACAAACAAATAAACAAGCAGCCAGCGAGCTTCGGCTAAAAGCAATAGGGCCGCCCGCCATGTGTTCCACATTCGACTGGCTTTGAGTGGCAGGCTCCACTCCGCCACCGCCTCCTTTTCGCAGGACATTGGGCAATTTTTGTGCGTTCCGAAATTGGTTTTATCTTGGCTGCGATTTGGGGTCAGCTTGGTGCGCAATAAGCCCAGGCCGAACTCGGACACAATTAGCTGGACGCCGTGTGGGCCGCAGAGTCAATAGGCCGGGCAGAGTGTGTCGTCCAGCTGCTCTTGACCCCCTGATATCGGTTAATACTTTGGCAAATATATTAGCAGATTTGTAATGCATAATGCAAGCAGATCGAAAGTAAACATTAGGCGGCCTGGCCTGGCACTGTTTGGCCAGCAATAAATTAATTTCGTCTCAGATGAGTTATAGGGCACATTTGCATGTTTGCCAATGAGTTCCGTTAATGGATTTTGTCTGAACGAGGCAACTAATCTTGGCTAGACAGAAGTACAGATGAATTTATTCAAGTTCAAGTCATAGTTGGTTAATAAATAATTAAGTCTAATGAAGCTTAGTTAAAATCAGAGAGGGAGGGGATCGATAAAGTATGTTAGGTTTAACTTTTTAAATTAAATTGTGAAAATATTTGTGTCAACAGAAAACCAACTAAAAATGTTTGTATAAGCTATCTATGCAGCAGAACAAGTGATGTAAAAAAGGCAGCGAATGTAATCGTTTGTATTAAAACGTTTGTATTTTTAAGAAAAATACACAAATGTAAATTCACCTGTAAATAAAATAAATACCTTCCCTTTTAAGAGATTGATGTATTAGAGACTTAATAATATTCTTTGGTTACTTTTATGCTCGCCATCACATCATTTACTTTCGTATGAAACCCGCTTTTAATTACGTCAAATTTCAGCGTCTGCGGCACTCGCTTAACATCTCATTAATTTACAAAATTTCCTTTAATTTCCATTTCATTCAGCGCTCAACCGCAAGCTCACCGCCCGCCTGCCGCAGTGAAAACGCATTACAATTTTATTTTTATTCAATTTTCGCGCAACGACATCAAAAGGCGGAAAGCGGAAAACGGCAGCGAGTGCAGAACTCGACTTGACTCCGTGTAACACAATTTTCACCATCCCTTCCGCCACTTCCTTGGCAAGCCTTGTTCAAGAAAATTATATTTTTACATAATTTAACATGCCGAACGAGTGGCGCAGTCGGAAGCTCCGCTTGTCCGTCACTCTGCCGGATCAGTTTGCCATTTCTTGGCGGCAGCCTCGATGTTGTTGTGGCAGCCATCGCATTGACCACTAAAAGTTTGCCATTAAAGGCCATAAAATTGTGCTACTTCTGCCGGAGCGGAGCCTGGGACAACTATGGCAAAGTGGCACTTGAGTGGCGGCACTCTGAATGGGCGATCCGCATCCCTTCACCTTTTGCCGCCATACCTCTAAGCGTAAATTATGTTGTAAATACGATTTTTTAGCTGGCAAAATGTCTTCATCATCAAGTGGTTCGCTTAAGGGGTGTCTCTGCCACCCAGTTTCCCACCTTTTACCGCCGAGAAATGGGCCAAATGGCGTAAAAGCCTGGCTGCTCCTGCAGCAGGCCAGAAAGGTTGCTAAGTGGAAATGGGTGCTTTGGGGAAATGTGCGAAAATATTGTTTATGTTGAAGAGAGGGCCACAGGCAGAGTTTCCCAGTTAGAATTGCCAACTCGGAGCAGGAGTGGGTTGAATTAACGGATTTCTTTTAGTAGAAGGTTTCTGTAAAGGTATCTTTAGTTTATTTTACGCAGATCTACAAGTACTACTTCCCCGTTTTAGTTCGGAGTTGAAAAGTAATTCATTAATAATAATATTCCTTAAGGTACAACCTTGCTCAAGCTAAAATTTATAGTTAGTAACTTTTCTAAACAAGCTGATAATAATTAAACAAATCGTTTAATCGTTTGAGTCGCGTTAAAAGTTTTCTGTGAAATTGAATTAAATTTGAAACTCCCAAGTGCTAACCTGAGACAGGAGCTTACCTCAACCTTATCCTTTGTCTCACCCAAGGAGGATCCAGTTCGTTGCTCATTCAATTCCCAGACTTGCCATAATTCTCCGGAACATTTGCATAAATACTGAGCCAATCGGTCGCTGCAAAAGATTATCAATAGCCCCAAGGCAATCGGGGCTAAGTCCTTGCGGCCGTATTTAAACTCAAATGCGGCATAATAAGCCAGTTCAAAAGCCCGGACAGAATGGTTGAGATTTCCCTTGTCCGCGGACGCAGCGCAAATCTGAAACTAAAGCCAAAGCCGGGACCCTAACGCGACGGAAAATCATTACCAGAAATGTCCTGCAGCGTCGTTTGTGAGCGCCTTTGGCAGGCTGCCCTCAGTTGGCCAAAGATGGAGTGGAAACGGCGAGAGGGGGGAGCTGGCCAACAGCAGACACTTAAGTCTAATGGTCCTGTCAGCCGTGCCACGCCCTCCGTCCTCTATCCGCTTCCTTGCAGGACATCGCAGCCACTCGCAGCAGTGGAATTCGCCTCAATTCGAAACGGCGCTGCACGCATACAAATTGACAATTTTATTAGCACATAAATTAGTAAAAATAATCAATAAGCAATGTGCCAAAAAGCAGTCGACAAAAGGGAATCCAGGAAATCGTTGGAGGCAAGTCGAATGGTACATACTCTATAGGGAATTTAAAGGTCACTTATTTATTGAGGAAGTTGCTTAATAGTACTGATAAAATATTCTCAAGAGTGGCCAATAATGTGGTATACTTTTGGGTAATACATCTTTTAAAGTGTATGAGTGAGAGAATAACTTTATTTTTTTCCAGATTGAGGAAAACATGTTCTGTTAATTAATTAAAATCATCAGCATGTCAAAGACTTAAAATAAATTAAAATAATATAGTTTTTACTTATCTTTCATTATGAAATTTATATATATTAAGCTCACAGATTTCGAACCTCATATAAATCCGACGAAAATATCACCATACCCTCCTCCAGAGAGCCCAAGGAAAGGGCAGCTAATGCTCAAAATTGGAATTGGTAGCTGGCTGAAATAAATTCAATTTATTGGCCGTATTTATGCCGTGTCCCCGCACAGCCTCGTCCTTGGAGTGGCTGTGGAATTCCAGCAATTGCAATTACCATGCCAATGCCGGGCCCGAAACCAATACCGAGACCAATGTCAGGCTTCGATTCGATTCGATTCGATCCGGCGATGATGCGAAGACGGGAATATTGGTCAATTAGCAGGGGGCCGAGACCGTGTCAGACTTGTGCAACAATATAGGCGAGCTGCGTTGCCGGCTAATTCGCAATTCGGCGCTTTTATTCTGCCTTTTTCTTTGGCTGCCCTGCTCCGAGCCAGCCGGGCTAATTGCTTAATTCACGAGCACTCTCTCGCATTGCATGCTTTTTCGGTGCCCCGTGGTCGGCAGGGGGCGAGGCGTTGCCGGTTTTTCAACTATTTCGTGTCGGAAAAGTTCTGCGACTGCCTCAACGATGATGACTATGCCGCTGCTCCCGATGATGATGATGATAGCGATGATGCTGCGCTGCTGCTTCTCCCCGAGTTGTTTGTTGTTGAGCGCTAATTAACTAGATTTTCGAAGGGAAAACCGTTTGCTAATTTGAAAACGAAATAGTTTCCGCGGCCCCTCGGGCATCATTTTCAAATGAAAAGTTATGAAACATGCAGTGCATGGGATCTGCGGTCGTGGAAGCTTTAACGCCAGTTGCGCAATTTGATGAAACTTTTCAGCCAGACGGAAAAATCGGGCTTGTACCTAATCATGAGCAGAAAACAAAACAAAAGCATATAGAGTAAATATTACTCAAGGATAATTAGCTAAATTAAGGTTAGTTTAGATTTAAATGGGCAGTGAGTTCCCTTTATCGAAATAAAGGTAGCTAAATGGTATTTGAGAATGAATTTCATAGAAGGCATCGACGAGAATGCTACTTTCCACTAACTAGTTTAAGAACTACAAGAATAAAGCAGCAAAGTATCCTTGGACGCCTTTATCGGACGCAAATACTACTGACTGGAAGTACGCCAAAAAAGGTTTCGGAAAAAAGCCAGAGTGGGAGACTGCCCCTCTTAAGCGGCGGAAATGAAATACAAGCAGACGAGAAACGGAAACGGAAGCTAACGGGACGGGAATAAGAGGAGGCGTCAGGGGTCAGGGGTCAGGAGCACAGGGTGGCGGGTCACACAATTCGCTGTCACACTTAACTGAAATTAGAACGTGATTAGATTTCATTTAAGCATTAAGCACAACTGACAACCAGCATGACAGCGGCGGCGGCGAGGTTGGAAATGATATTTTGAGCTCGCAAATTTATTGACAATTAGCCCGGGCAAGTGTGAGACGACGGTTGTGTGTGTGTGTGTGTGGGTGGCTGGGTCAGTCCACGGCAGGGAACATTAATTATAACGTGCATAATTAACAAATCTGGCAATCAGTTGGGCAGCGGCATCAACTACACGGATCCAAGCACCGTCTGAATCCACACCCTCACGCAGAGAGTCCAATAATCGTTTAGCCGGGCCAAGGACGAGGCTGGGGGCCAAGGATGGCAGGGAATCTGGGGGCTTTGGCCATTCAGGCAGCGCTAATGAAAGCACAGCCGGGAGAAATTGGTTTACGGGCTGTTTACGCAAGTATAAGTTATTAGTTGAGCTCGACTTCCCCGCGCCCTCCTCGTGCGGGGCTAATTTGCGGTATTAATGACAGCAGCGGGCAGGGGACTCGACACAAATATCCTCATAATTGGCAAAGGCTTCAGAAATCATATCTATCGTTAATGCAATTGCGATAGTCTGGGAGGGCGAAATCGAAATGGTTTATGGTTTATTTTCCAAGCAACATAACCAACTCTACCCCCTTTAAATATAACATTTTAGCTTGTCACTAATTCTTGTTTCTCCAACCAAATAAAGTCACAAACACACCCATATTTGCTTTGTTTTTACAACGGACTTGGCATGCCCCCTCCAATCATAATCCACTTGATTTTCTCATCGAGGGCGGAAACCTCGACCTCGACGACCTGCCTCACCTGGCACTCGTTTCCACCTGTCTTGGAGCGAAAACACACACACGCAGAGGCAGAACAGGACAATGTCAGCTTTATCGCTACAAAGTTAAACAAATACAAATAGATTAGTTCAAAAGTTCAGGGCGTCGCTCGAGCCAAAAGTCAAATTGTGTCAACTGCTGGGGCGGCGAAAAAAGACGTAGGAAGAACACGCAGGAGCAGGAGCAGGGGGCGGAGCCGTGTGTGGCATGTCAAGGCTGCTTAGAACAACTTGTCATCGTGCGAGAGTGGGGTGAATAGTTCGAGTGCGAATGCCAATGCGACAAGCAAACAAATTGCCTGCGAGTCAATCGATTGACGATCCTGCACTCGGACAACGGACATGGGACATGGGATAGCGGACATCAGAGCGGCTTATTGAAATACCTTTGATGGGAGACCCAGCCGAGGTCAAAGCTAGGTCGAGGAGGACACATTTGAATTGCAAAGCAGGCGGCTGGATGAATACATTCGAGGTGACAACTTCCGCAGTGCAGCCACAGTTATGGTTGCTACGGAATGTCGACTAGAGATGGGAAAATAAGGCTTAAGGTTTCTCAGACTTTGCTTTCGATATTTGTAAGATAAAGGGAGGCAGACTTTTAACTTCAATATGATCGGGAAAATTAAATAAACTTAAATTTCTTGGTAAAAAAAAATATGTTTGGCTACCAAAATATTTTGCTTTTATTCTTTATGAATTTTTATAATATCGTTTTAAGCAATTTATTTTTCTTAATATATTTTTGTGAATTCTCCTTATTTTTACTTCCACTATCTCCCCTCTAACCGGTCGAGCGGCAAATTAAAATCCCATCCAGTGCTGGCAGTGATTACAAGAACTATTCCTGCCCCCCAGAGGCGGCTCTTCAATTACTTTGCATAAATACGAGCGAACGACAAGCTAATTAGCTCACAGACACGGGGCTACATTTCATTAAACAAATGGTCCCCGGTGTATAATTTTAATACGCAATTACTGGCATTTCAACGACACCCAATGATGCCTGATAGTAGACACCGACACCGTCGCTCCTCGAGCCTCCCCCTAATACCCGCCAATTTGGCCTAAGCCGGAGCAATAAATTCCATTTGAAGGCTTAGGTTACCTTGACTCCTGCTCAATGGGAGGGCTTTAAATTATTTGACAATTTATGCGAAAATTATGTGCGAATCGGAGCCGGAGTATCGAGGGCAACTCAAGGGGAAAAACGAGAGATCTCTTTATTGGCAACCGCTTCCGCTCCGCTCCACTTCGCCCTGCTCCGCCCAGCCATTAATCAATTTGTTTGGTTGTCATGCCGGCGAATCGAATCAAATCTCAAATCTCCGTCCACATGTCCCACTCCTCCCGTCTCACTGGCTGCTCCATTTCCTCAATTTCGTGGAAGATCTTCATCGGGCAGATGAACATGCAGACCTGCCGGAGCACGAAGAGCACGGACTCGAGCATGACGCCGGGATCCTGATTTCGGAGAAGGAGCACAGGCTGCAGATGGGACAGACGCCCAGGTACTGGAAGTGGAGCTGGGTGAGGGCGCAGCTCTGATGAAGCGGACAGAGGGGTGGGGTGCCCAGGTATAGGAAGGCTTTGCCGATAACTGTGAAAGAAGGTAAACAGGGAAATAAATAAACAAATTGTACTTTGACTATGCCCAAAAAAAAAGCCAAAGCAGCTCAAGAAATCGCTAAAGAATATCTACAGATAATTACAGAGACACGATAAAAATTGCAGATAATTATATCTTCTAGCTCTATTTTTTTCCCACTACTTAATTATAATACCAAGAGTCCATCTCATTACTCACCACGTGCTAGGTGCAAAAGTGCTCGTTTAATTGGGTCGAACGACTGGTGTTGCTTTTGATACTTGAATTTCATTTCTCGAATTGAGTTTCAAAGCCGAGAGCTGAGCGGAGAAGTGGGGCCTACTCCTTTCAGGAGTTTCCTTTGAAATCGCCCAGCTCACCGCTTGAAGATTATAATTGGCACCGCCAAAGCCACCACCACCGCAACGCCTCAATTACACTTTGTGGCTTTCGTGCTTGTGGATAGTATCTAGTTGAATCTCTCTTCTCTCTTCTCTTTTAAACAATTTATTATCTACCATTTGATGTTAATAGATTAATTTTAATTACTATATTTAATTCTACTTAGTTTTAACGGCTATCAAGGATAGTAAAGATATAAGTATAATCGTTTCTCTTGAACAACTTTTTCTATCTGAGTTAAAAACACTCAGGAACGGTGTTATCTACCTCGCCCGGTTCCATGCCATATTATTTGCTTGTTGGCCAGTGCTATTAATCTCCTTATGACATTATACCGCCACTCTGGTTGCCCGGCCAAAGCCTCTGGTTAAGCCCTTGCCCGCGTGAAAGCCCGGTCATTTTTTCCAACGATAATTATCCAAATGATCTGGCTGAACACGCGCAACCAGACAGCAGCAGTTATGCATTTCTCTTCAAATGTCGCTCAAGGGCAGGGAGCTCGAAAAAATTCTGCAAAAACTCTGCATACTTTTTCGCGGCGTGTAAAATTCGCCACATTTCTGGCAGGGGGCGTGGCATGCGCTGAACAAACACATTTAAAATGCAATCAATCGGGAAATGGCATCGGAAAGAAAGGGGCGCCACGCAAAATGGAAATTAATTGTGGACACATTTATTTATTTATTAATTAATCCCCCCCCTGCAACATTTATGCAGTTCCGGGAAATGCATTAATAAAGTTTTTAGTAGCGCATTTCGGTTTAACGCAGCCCCCGCAGATTCAATTGAATATGAATTTGCCTCTGGCTGGGATTTATGAACAGGACGATATGATTTATTTTAAAAAGTTGTCAGTGTAAAAAGCTCTTAAATATTTGTTACGCAGATTTTCCATACAGGTAAGCCCTTGGTTTTTTTTTAACGGAACGGAAAGTGAATATAAGTGTATGGAGTTGGCTTAATGAAAAAATAAGATTATTTTTTCGCCAGCCTCCTAAGATCATTGCTCCGACTCCACTTCCAGACCCAGATGCAGATGGCCACATTATCATCTGCCATTAAGCCGGTGCTCGTTCATTAACCAATAAGGCTCGCTGGATAATTGCAATTACCATTAACTGCTCTCGAGGCTTACGAGAGCAATCCTCTCGAGCTTGACAGCGGCAACAAAACTGGCCGGCTTGCTTCCTCCGTGGGCCGCCACTTCATCATTCGCCCCACATCTTTGGCAGCCAACCACACACTTTAACAATTATTGCCAACCACACGTGGACATGGACACGGACATGCACATGAACAGGGACATGGACAAGGACATGGACAGGGACACAGACTTGGACACGGACACAGAGTTGGAGACGGAGACGGAGCTTGTAATGTGCTCAATTTTTCGCATTTTGCACATCCGTCGGCCGGAGCACAGGACCAAGGAGAAGCGAAAGCAAAGCCGAATGGCCACCTGCCAGACGTAATAATATTAAACAATATATATAAATCACTCAGCTGTCTGGCGCACACAGCGCACACTGAAAGGTGGGGGCTTCATAAAAATTTACCGCCATAATGCTTATTTTAAAAGTCAATATGTTCGGTGCCTGTTATTTTAACACCCGGCGTGTCCAGGCTTCCAGGTGTCCAGGTCACATCCGCTTGTGCAGAGCACGAGACAGGCGACAGGAGCTGGCGCTAGAGCAGGAGCAGGAGTCAAGTGTCAGTGGCCAACGTCACAGCCCACAACACACAACATAAACATAAAGTGAAAAGGGGGTCGAGGAAACAGCAGGAGAAATAAGTTGGAAGCCACCTCGTTTTTCCCTTTTCTTTATTATTTTTTTTTTTAAAGGCCATCTAAAGCCAAGCATCACCTGTCGCCAGGACGAGAGGACGAAAAGGAGCGGCCCGGTAGCGGCAGCTTGTTGTTCATATCCTGGCCTGTCGTCCGTTTATGTGACATGATTATGTGCAAAAAGTGCAACAGGCAGCCTGACCAGGCTGGCACCCACGGCTCCGCCCCGTCCACATCCTCACCCTACGGCGCATTCAACCACTCACCTGCCGGCTCACCTGACACCGTGTAAAGTAGCCCCGGAGCATGGCGGATGACGAGGGCAGCTGACGGAGGTGTCTCGCCTTTGTTGCCGGTCGCCCAGCTTACACGTGATTTTTCCGGAAATAACGTGGAAAGTCGAGATGCCAGCGGCGGATGTCAGCCAACTTATTCAGCTCAATGTGCTTTCATTTACACAGCAGCCACATTTCGGCCCTTTTCAGCGACAAAGAGCCGTGTTTTCAGTGGGATTAAAACATTTCTGATTAACAAGGACAGCGATTGGAGCTGAAGTTATTACTTAAACAAGGGTGGCCCTTCTTACCGATTAAGTTTATTATCAATGCTTTGGAGAAACTTTGCACGCTTGTACCAAACCAAATAAAATGAGCATCGTCGCTGTGATAATGTTCAGTTCGCTATCAGCCTCCGAGAAGCTCGATTTTCACTCGATTTTCTTTGTCTTTTTATCGCCTCAATTGCGCTGTGTGCACTAGCTTTGCTCGAAGAGGAGATAGACGATCTGTTTGCAGAGTCAGAGGCCATTAATACAAATATTATCATGGGTATTTCGAAGGATCAACTCCTCGTAGGGGAAGTCGCCTAGGATCGGCTGAGAAGACTTGGGTCTTGTCCACCTGCTCACGCCCTTCTTGGTCGTATTTACCCACATCAGGCCAGTGTGCTTGCACTTCCGAATGCGGCTTTTACGGAGAAGTCCTGTCAGACCATAGGCTGTGGTCAGCCTAACTCCACCAGCTAAGACTCAGAAAAAATGTGGGTCAGGAAGTACTCGGTCATGAGTCGCGAGGACTGTGACTTCTTCATAAGCGAAAGCTCCACTCAAGGAACCGGAAAGCGGTAGCTCTGTGCCACGGACGCCAGTAACCGGCTCAGTCCTTGTAATTTCGAGCCGGACTGTTCTGCGCTGGACATCGTACAGCCATTTAAATTGGCAGAGGCTGGGAACTTGACAATCAGCCCGTGGACTAAGGAAGTGCTGGATAATCATAATGAAAAAGAAAAGAAAGCATAGTTAGTCGAATTAAATAAGAACAATGTAAGTCTTCATAATATATATTTTTGTCCGCTCTCATATAAAACAAAAAAACAATAATCAATAATTCAAGAAAGAATTACGTTCTAGATATTACATCAGACACAATTAATTGCGAAGACAGATTAAAGTCTGCACAAGGCATAAATATAACACAATTCGTTCACATTGCATAATTCTGGTCAGTTTCCTGATATTTAATTAGTGTCTAAAAGTAGGCAAAATCTATCACCTTTATTCCAAAGTCTTGTGGACTATATAAGCTATGTTGGTATATAAAAGACAAGATTGGAAATAAGCGAGAGTAGGAAACAGCACACAAAGATAGGACCAAAATTCTAGATAATTTTTCCAAAATATTAGAAGAAACGAAATTAATAACTCATTTCGATTAGACAGTCTCTAAAATAAAAGAGCAATTTGGCTTTGGTATATAATGGGTAGCGATAGAAGCAGATAGCTCCCAGTTTTTGCTGATGACGCGTAACTTTACCCAAAATAAATAGAAAGAAAAAAACGGTAATGTAAACAAATTATGTAAATAAATTTTACGACCGATCCTTCTATGGCAGCTATATGATATAGTTGTCCGATCTTAATGAAAATAAAACCGTAATTCTAGAACTATAAAAACGACTATATCTCGAAATTTATAGAAATTCGTTGAAAAACAGAGAAATTAAAATTTTGTACATTAATTTCGCCATCATTCCTATGGCAGCTATAATATATAGTGGCCCGATAGCTCAAAACTGAGAGACTAGTTTGCGTAGAAACCGACAGACAGACAGACAGACGGACAGACAGAATAGATCGACTCGGCTGGTGATGCTGATCAAGAATATATATACTTTATGGGTCTGAGATGCCTCCTTCAGAAAACAAAGCACCGATGTACGCCGCCACCAAGAATGTGAAATTCAATTCGATGACCGGGAATATTTTTCGTTTCCCGGTGCAACAACCATCGGCTATTTTCTACGTGCTGGTCCCCTGTTCAATTAGCAAACTATTTAAAATGTTTTAAACTTTTTCACGCGGTGTGCTGTTAAATTTACTTAAACAAAATAAAAACCTTTACCCGCGGCAGCTGCTGCTACTGGTTCCATTATGATCCCCAAAACCGGAGAACGGGGCGTATGAGTGTTGGAATTTTACGGACTAAATTGCCCTTTTGTTGTTGCTCTCCGTGCCTCTATCTCTCTCTCTCTCTCTTTCCATCTCTATCTCTGTTTTGCTCACTCCCCTGACGATGAAGACACGGCGTAGCGGTAAATCCGTAAGTTTCTAGGAAATACGGTATTATTTTGTACTAATTCGAATAGGCGAGCAGCATTCGGAGGCGAGCGAGCGAAGCGCTGCGCCATTTCAGTCAGTTCAGTCATTCGCTCTTCGTCGGTGTGTAGGTCGACACCCACACATGCTTGATGGCCACATACACACAAGCGGAGTGTGTGTATATGCGCAGATAAAACATGTGTGTATTTTTTTGTTTGCTTTGCGTGTACAATGTTAATACTATGATATTGTACCGCCGCGTCTGGCATTTGGTTAATTTGCTTATTAGCACTCGCCGCCGAGCTTTGGATTCATTTGCTTAAACGTTAGGACACTGCGAGAAATTAATGAATCACTTAAGAAAATGTGATTTAAAATTAATTAATTAATTAACTGTATTGTGGAATGGCTGGCGAAATAATAAATCCACTTGGAATGAATATATTAATACAAAAAATATATAACATTATCAGGCAGGTTTCAAAAGAAAACCTAGACACCGTTTATCAGATATTTACCTTCTATTAGATGTACATACATGCAACGAAACGTTTGTATTATTAAATAAGAGAATATTATTTGGGTTTAGTTCATATCTACATATAATGACCACTCTAAGAGTTTCAATTCCGACTTAAAGTGTAACATTAAACCTGATTCTTAAACTTAATAAGAAATCCAAATTTTGTATATATTTAAACAAATTATTGCAGACTCAATTTAATTAATCACATCTTAAGAAATGTTTTAAATTAAAACGGGTTCCTGGCAAAAATAAAATTTTTCTTATTTGAAAAAAATTGAGGTAATGTAGTAGAATATTTCAGTAAATGGATTTATAAATTATAATGAATAAGGGATGTCTTTTTTTATAATTTGGAGACAAGGCATACTATTTTCATTTGGCTTAAGCTACTACCTTAACCGCAACAGTATAAGTGCTTACTTATTTAGTTCATTTTATTACTTATTTTAGTTCATGTAAATTTTAAGTTATACTCCTATTTAGATTTTTATTTTTATACATATTTAATTTCTTGGGTCTTGTTATTGGCTTAAATGTAGTTAGTTGCTTGTCTATCTGAATTACAGTGCATCACATCCTTAGTCTTATGTAAATCTCAGGCAGGTGTTTTCTTCGAGTGCACTGTAGAAGCCACTTGGTATCCAAAAATTAAAGAAAAGATACACCCGCTGCCACTAGATCACTGAACGCCTGTGATTTTGGATAAATGGTCAGCGCTGAAGAGCGGCAATCGGAATAGGAATCGGAATGGAATCGGAATCCGAAGTGGCCCCCAGATACAAATCGAGAGAAGCTTCGCGCTTGGCTATTGTGTGACCTCATAGGGGCGTACTGCGTACCGGCAGCTGCCGGCGCGGCGGCGACCGCGTCGATCTGGTTCCAGCTGTGTGTGCGACATGTGTGTAGCTATATAGCTTATCAAGTGGGTCTCGCGCCCCTCCGCTACCCGCTCCCCCGAACTCAATTACACAACACATTTCCCCGGCGAGTCAGCCTTGGCACTTATCCACGCGAGTGGAGCGGGCGAGATGCAGTCGACAAACGACTTTCAAACGCTTTCTGGGCGCTTGTTACAAAAAGTTTATAATTTCGTATTTAACAAAAAAATTAATGTTTTATACCGCGAGGGGGAGGCTCACGCAAAAGTTTATAAACATTTCCAGTGCTCAGCTCGCTGGGGGCGCCGGATTCCACGAGGGGCTCGAAATAGCAACAAATAAAGAACCGAGGTTCTGGGTAACAATTTGTTGTTCAGTATATTTCTACAATAAAATGAAAACTTTACCTAGCTAACTATTGAACAAGCTACAGGGAACACTCTGAGGGGTGAATATCCAGTAAAATAAGGCCAAACACTCAAAGAAAATAAATTAATTTAAAACTTGTATTAATTAAATAAATATTGGCAAGGCTTAGAATTTACATTAAAATGATTCGATTAGATTGCAAGATAAAAGAATTTTAAATGCACTTTGAAACAATGAAAAACAGTCTTATTTAATTTCCATTGTTGGCGGAACTTTAGTATGCTTAAACTTTTACAGCTTTTTATGGGTAATTGTTGAATCTTAATACCCACGTACTTTTAATATATCAATAGAAAACACAAAAATAGACAGAGTATTTTTAAGACATTAAAAATTCATAAATATTAATTTTTACGACTTCCTACATTTTAAAAATATGATTCTAGTATGGGAACTGTATTTATTGTTTTATATTATTAACAAATCAATGAGTTCTTGGTCCACAATGTCCACGTGTATATATACTTGTCTAAACCAATTTTTATTTTTCATTATAAAGCCTGCGATTCACAGCTAATTTCTAATTTAAAATATTGATATATTCATATTACATCTAACATTTCAGTACTAATCTTTATAAAATTGTTATAGGTTTGTTGGAGTAATAATTAAAATGAAATTAGTACAAAATATTAAAATATTCTTTTCTTTTTTTTTAACTGCCAATTAAATTAAAATAATTTATTTTATTGTTATCGGGAAAAAATATATTCATAGTGTATATATTTCTTGATCAATACCAGCCGAGTCGATCTAGCCATGTCCGTCTGTCTGTCCGTCTGTCGGTTTCTACGCGAAATAGTCTCTCAGTTTTTGAGTAAAAAAATGTCAAATTATGTAAATTTTGTAAATTTCTTTAGCACGCAGTATATATGTCGGAACGGAATCGGACCACTATATCTTATAGCTGCTATAGAAATGATGGCGAAATTAATGTAATTAAAATTTTAATTCTAGAACTTAAACGAATATATCTCGAAATTTATAGAAATTCGTTGAAAGTTCTAGAATTACGGTTTTAATTTCATTAAGATCGGACAACTATAGCAGCTATAGGATATAGTGGTCGATTTCGGCCGTTCCGACATATATACTGCGTGTAAAGAAATAAGACTATGCTGAAAATTTCAGCCCGATAGCTCAAAAACTTGAGAGACTAGTTCGCGTAGAAACCGACAGACAGACGGACAGACAGACGGACAAAGCATGGCTAGATCGACTCGGCTGTTGATGCTGATCAAATTATATATAATTTATTTCTGAGATGTTATTGGGGCAAATATATTGATAATTATAATACCCTCTGCAAGGGTATAAAAATAGACTTGTCCTTAAACATTATATTAACTTTATTCACAATATATAAAAATTTGTAGAACATGATTTATTACGAATACATTTATTTTATTTATTTATTACTACATATTTCCTCGACTTAAATAATACATTTTTTGTTAGTTTTTTTCAAAAATGTATAATATATTTAATTAAAAAAAAATCGTAGAATATAACTACTACGGTGACATTTAATTTAAATTATTCAATTTATTTAATAATTTAAATTAACCTTCAAACAGGTTAACACATTAATTATAGCTAATATAAATGACATATATGTATGTATATGTATAAGGATAACACTTAATTGCTTGGAATACATCGAAATCGAACTAAGAAAAATTTTTAAAGAGAAATTTAATACTCGCGGCAATTTGGTTCTGTAAAGATTCCACTTCACCGAGCGCCCACTGTCGCTTTGATTGCTGATTTCATCAAAGGTATAACCAGGTTGACTCTCCCTCCGGCTCTCCACCTCTCGCACACTCTCTCTCCCGCACCGAATCGAAACCGTTTCTGCTGACGTCAGCTAGCCGTCCCTCTCTCACTAGTGTGTGCCTGCGGTCAACGATCTCCGAAATTTCGAGCCCGAGAGTTCGTTGATCCCCGAAAAAGAAAGAAACCGCCCCGAGAAACGAAGGTGTCACCGCCTGCTGCGGGCTCTGATCGCCTGGTGCGGGCAACAGGCGTCTGATTTTTCTTTCAATCGTGGAACGGCTTTTGGCCGCAGCGATCGGCGGTCAGGGGCGGTCCCTGAACGTGACACCGTTGGCGGCCGCTCACCTTGGCGCCCATGGTCGCGGCCGTTGAACCTTGGGCGGGGTCAGAGTCAGAGTCGGCCCAAAACTGGGTCAAGCGAAGAAGAGCATCGCCTCCGCCGAGTCGGGACGCAGCGGATTCACTTTCGTTTTTTATGTAGAAATCGATAGCCGGCTTTGCTCGGGGAACAGGCTAGCAGACAGCGCCAGCCGGCGAAACGTATCTGTATCTGCGCCCCGTTTGTATCTGTATCCGTATCTGCGACTCGCACACCCCGCCCATGCGACTCCACACCCCGCCTGGTGCTGGCGCACAGTGGCAGCAATGTCGCGAAATTTGGCTTATAATATGACTCTACTAAGCTTATTACTATTTATATTTTGTATTAATAATATTTTTTTGGTAGATATTCAATTGAAAACATAATGGAAAATATAATGGTATTTTTTTGTAAAATATTAAAACAATATAATGCCTCTAAATAAAAGTTTTGTTTTATTTCAGAAAAGATTTCCTTACAGTTTGTGTTTTTAAATATTACTAAAATATTTCTTATAGAGATTTACTTAGTGCACTAAAAAAAGTATCTTTCCACAAATTTTAAGCGGATCAAATGATTACGTATACCAGAAAGGTTGTAAAATTGTTTCTCAAATTAAAGACACATAAAAGAGTGCCACTAAAATCAACAAAATATATATTTTTTCTCACTCGGTTTTTGGAAAATTGCATCACTGTGCAGCGGCGGTCGAGTTCGCTGGGTCTGTCTGTCCGCCGCCTTCACTTTCGCTTTTAAAGCATGATCGATAATATAGCGGCAGCGAGTAACAGGCCAACATAATGCCGAGTGGCTCGCACTTCAGTTGGCTTTTCGCTTCTGGTGGTGACCTCGTTTTCTTGCCGCTCGTTTTTCGGTTTCGGTTCGTTTTTTGTGTTGTTGCTTTTATTTTTGTGTCGAAACTTAAACAATGGTGTGTCGGCGGAGGGACCGAAGGGCAGCCGTCAAGAGCAGTTCGGCCGTAATGCGGGTCTTAATGCCCCATTTAAATAGCAGGGGACGGGACTCGGGACAGGGATATGATTTGAGAAAATATAGGAGGTGGTGTGAGTCAGACTCAGATACAAGTTATGTGTCGGAGATGGTATCTACATGTGGCAATTTTATGATAATTGGAAGAACCCTATCGGACATTTATTGATTTACAATAAGCACTTTTTATAAGCAGAATTATCATATACTGGAGACTGAAGTTTTATTATAATTATAAAAAGCTTGCTGGATGATTGAGAACATAAAATAAATTCTTAGAAATTTAGGCAAACATTTCATGTGAAAATAAATATTGTTATTTTAATCTCTTTGTTGGAAATTCAAATAATAATGATATGTATCTTAGTTAGTGTCTTAAGAAACCTAAGATGGCGTAGCATTTATTGTAAAGTAAATTTGTTGAAACTAATTTGGAAACAAGTAAATTTACTTGCCTTTGCAGGGAAATGTAATACAAATATTTAGCTATTTCTATTGTGCTTAATACTTTTTCTCCTTATTTTAGTTTCAAGCAAGGGTTCTCCTAAGTTCTCCACTTGCCAGTTCTAGTATTAATCTTGTCTTTTATCCACTCCGATTGCCCTTTGTCCGTTCATGAGCTCCTCTCTGGCACTTAGTTAGTTGTTTTTATTGTTTCCACAATGGTGGGGGCCCGCTTCTGGTTTTCCAAGGTTTTCCAGTTCGATCGCGACGACGACAACAACGACAACAACCTCAAGGTTTCCTTGAATTGAACACGTACCTCGGCAGGTTGGCAGCAGTAGTCGCTGCCTCTTCTGTTGGCCTGGCCAAAATAGAACAGCAACGGTTTCTAAATAGTCTGGCGACGGATTGATCGACGTTCGCCGCCGGAGGAGAGCACTTTTCTCGCCATTCCGGCAGAGCAAATAGTGCTCTGTTTACGCAAATTCGTGCCGCTCGGCGGTCGGCGGCCGGCTAGAAAACCGGCGCGGCGGATGAGATTAGTTTTTTCGTACTATTTCGATCCGGCGCCCAGCGACGAGCGACGAGCGGCAGCGGCGCCGTGGGGCAGCATGAAATTTTATGCTGATACGGCGGCGGCGACAGACGTACGCAGCCAGTGCCATTAAAATCAACGTGAAACAGCAATTAGTATTCAAGGTTAACCAGAAACGAACAGAGCCGGAGAAGGGGATGGGGACGGAGACAGGGACAGAGACGCGAAGGCGAAATCAGCTACCAAGTGCGGACGGCGGTGGAGCAATTGTTTAAACAGACCCCGACCCCAGCGTTTTCCCTCCTCCGAAACCGGTTTCTCGTTTTAAATTATTTTCATATATTTTTTATCACAAACTAGCTACCCTTTTAGGACTTGAGAGAAGGCTCCTTGTGGGTTTTATTTTGTCCTCAGTAATTGGTTTATGGCTAAAGGGATCATAGTACCAAAGCTACTAAGCAGTTGCCAGCTTCAATGTATAAGTTTCTTATGGCCATTAAATACAATTAAAGTCTAGAAATCTTAACAATTTGGCAACTTATGGTATTAATAGAAAATGCTTAGGCTTAAGAGAAGCAGCTGGGAAAAGCATAGTTTCTTAAGGTATTTTCTTGCATATTCCTCTTAAATCCATAAAAGAAAATACCGAAACTAACAACAACGATTTTAGTAATTAGTAAAAATTGATTATGTTTTATTAGTATTCTACCACAGAGTTCAACAACCGAGAAACTATGAGTTCACACACGCCCATAAGCACAGAAAACTAACCACTCATTTGATGCGGTCATCTGTCATGACGTTTACAGAGCTCCAAGATCTTCGTAGCTTCTCTCGAGTTCAGTGACCTTTGGGGAGCTGCCCGGTCACCTTTGACAGCGGGGCAGCGGAGGCTGCTGGGCCCCTGGTCGCCTGCCCCAACTCGATTTCCTACATGGCGGCGACTCTACGCAACGCCACTGGAAAGAGCGACGGGCCCCCTTATGATTTATGGGGGTTTACGGCGAGAGCGAGACCCTCACTTTCGATTTTAATTTTTCTAGGAAGCTTTTTATAATTCGGAACAGGCGAGCAGCTTGGGGCGCTGGGTCGAAGTGGAGATCGCCCAATCTTTTTCGTTATAATCAGCTTTTTGAGTTCAGCTCTTCCGGTTGTCTCTTTCCACGCGCAGGTTGTTGATACCATCGGGTTTTTATATATTTTTGGAGGGTCTTTCGGCGTTTTCATGGTCGTTGACCCACTTTTCATTCATGGCTGACGTTGCGGTACACCGAGCGAAAGCCACAGAGCGAATGCTGGCAATACAAAAATTTATGGTGAGGAATGTTTGAAAATAAAACTAAATAGTTATTAAATTTTAAATATATAGCTTTTTTCCTGACGGATGTTTTCAAAGAAAAGAAAATGCGTATTTATCGGTAGAGTTAAACGTATCTATTAAAATAACTACAGCTTGTACATAGGGAACAAATTACCATAAATAACATGTGTGTTTAATACTTAAGCTTGCAAATATAGTTGAGTATTTCTTACTCCCTCTGTGTGATTTTTGTAATTTTTGCAATTACCTTCCAGCATTGAATACATTTCCTTCTACAGATTAATTCCAGAGTTTAAAGTTTTTATTTTTCTCTTGTTTTTGCGTTGAGTCGCAGTTCAAGAGGATGGCGGTGAATGCCGTGTAATCCCCGAGGGGCTCATAATTAAGCCACAATAACTTGTCATATTTAAGCCACAGGCTGCTGTTCACAGCGATCCCCTGACAACACTCGCTAACACAACCTTCTCCGCCTTCCTTTCCCTTGCAGGTCTCACTGTGGGGCTGCGCAATGTCAACGTTCGCATCCCGTCCGCCGTTAAGCGCGGCGATAATGCGCTCTTAATCTGCAATTATGACATCGAGAACGACACGCTCTACACGGTGAAGTGGTACCGCGGCCGGAGGGAGTTCTATCGCTTCACGCCGAAGGAGAATCCGGCCTGGAAGATATTTACCAAAACGAACGAAATCGATGTCGAGGTGAGGGGTGTCAAGTTAGCTAGATCTGTAAAGTAATATAAAGTAACTTAAAAAGTTTTAAAATAATTTCTGGGATATGTTCTTTTAACTTAGATTGTATTGCATTGCAAATATGTATGTATATAATTTGTATATTTTCCCAGTGTAAATTGTTAAAAAAAAAAATTTTTTTGATTATATTCTAGTCCTTTTATTTTGAGTTTAGCAAGCCTACTAGATAGTTAATTATTTAACACAAAGACTCTCAAAAATAAGTATAAGTATTGCAATCGAGAAGTATAATAAAACTATTGCTTTAACTAAAGTGACCTAAAGTAACCTTTTAATCTTAAATCATCTCTGGGATGCCATCTCCTATGGCAAATCTTGAATGTAATTCTTAAAATTTTGCAGTTTTAATAGTATGAAAACAATTTTTTTTTTGTAAGTTTAATTATCACGCTTCACAAGAGTAGCTCTTGTTTTCGTGTTTGATTAATAGTAACTATAGATCCCGGAGTATGAAAACAAAAAGTTTTTTAATTAACTAGACAGTTATTTATTTAATACAAAAATCTTTCAAAGATAAGTATACGTATTTCAATCATAGGATCATAATTAAGCATGGTAAACGACCTTTGTATATTTACGTTGTGAATTCTAAGCTTTCATTCAAATACAAACTTCATGCATTTCAGCTGCTATAATCTTAATAAATAAATTTTAAAAAAATTGCAAGTATGGGACGCCAACTGATATCCCGCCGTCATGGCTAGAAAACGGCTAGGGTGTCATGCTAGGTCTCCATGCGTGCCGATGCGGATGATGAGGTTGATTGAAACTGAAAGACACAGGGTCATGGGAAGAGATACTACGAAAAAGAGTTGGCAGTGTAAATTGCTTTAAATAACTGTAGGCAAGTGTCGCTGTTGTGCACACTCGTTGCTGTTGCCGTCGCTCAGAGTATTAACGACAGGCAGGCGAGGCAGCAGGAAAAGTGTAAACAATCGGCCTGGCTTGACGGGCGCGTGTGTGAGCGGCAGTGTTTGTTTTATGCATGTTAAAAAGTTTTAATTAACAATTTTGACTTTTCATTTGCTGCACTCTTATTGTTGACTTTTGCTGACATTTCGATATTAAAAACGACGTTGCGAACGGACAAAAACATGCATGAAATAAATTTTATTTACATATATTAAATAGCCACCGAGGTAAAAGCTGGAAGAAGGATACGCCCATCTTATGTAAGCGCTTACGTAAATGCGGTCGGCAAATACGTGTAAATGTGGGCCGCTCTTGTGTGCCCGAAGCCAATTAATTGTGTGGACTTTAAAGACAGAGTTTAACGATTGGAAATTGTTTGTATTTTCCTTGCAGTATTAAATATATGCGATTTTATAAATATCTTTGCATATTTTATTCATGTTTAATGATATTTGTAATATGTTTAATATAATAGAGCCAGTCAGCATAGTCTCAAGGTCTCTTTCGTACCGTTTTTATTTTTCCAAAATTAAATAGATGATGAAAATGTGAAGTTTACTTTTGGGCTGCAACTTAAGTCAATATTAAGAAGACTTGATAGAAAACAAAAGGAATTAAATACATTCTTAAAAAATTAGTTACTTGACAACTCTGTAATACTTTTACTATTTCCCTAAGTAACATATTTCATATTTTGGAGATATTTAATAGTTTTAATACGACGCCAAATACTATATATTTTTAGAAATATGTAAATTATTATTGTACCTTAAAGCACTAACTTATTTCAAAGTCTAATCTCCTCAAACTGTCTCAACTTTCAGACCACCCAATCGAATGCCAGTCATGTTCTGCTGCGAAATGTTCCCACCTCGATATCCGGCAAGTTCGCCTGCGAAGTGTCCGCGGACGCGCCCACCTTTGACACCTCCATCGTGGCCGCCGACATGGAAGTGGTTGGTAAGTAGCCGGGACCTCGTACTCCTTTTCGGATCTTATCTCATAGGACTTCTCCGCAGAACTGCCCACCCAGCGACCCATCATTACTGGCATACACTCGCGCTACCGCCTGGGCGACGTGGTGAACGGCAACTGCTCCTCGGACTACTCCAAGCCGGCTGCCAATCTCACCTGGTGGATCAACGACATTCAGGTGCCGCCCAACTATCTGCGAGTCTACGATGTCCAGCGACACCTGGCCGAGCACCTGGAGTCGGCCGTGCTGGAGATCAACTTTGTAGTGACGGTTCATCACTTCATCAAGAGTCGCTTGAAGGTGGGTTGGGGTCTTCAGAGACTGGAGAGTAAGGATTATGATATATCGTTTTGTTTAGCTTAAGTGTTCGGCTCGGATCCACGACATTTATGCGCAGGAGAGCGAAAAGTTAATCGAGGAGGACCGTCCTAGGATTCTTGCCTCGGGGCGATCACCCGACATGAATATGTATCCCTTCGACCAGCCTGGTGAGGCCGATGAGCATAACGAACTCTTCCTGATTCACTCAAGTGAGTAAGATTGACTCTTCATATATATATTTTGGATAAAATAAGTATTAGGGAACCTTTATAAAGTGCATAAATCAGTCTACAAATTTAAGGAAATTCTCCTGGCCTTGTCTGTCCTCATTGGCAAAGGTAATCAATAAATATCCGATTTGATTAAGTTCCGGTCATTAGACACTGGGCTTTTCTCTGTTGCGGCTGCTGCTTAAAAATTAGCCCACAGATAGGCAACGACCACGCCCTAATGAGAGGCGGAAGGAAGGCTATTGACCCAACTGGGCCTGAACTAGGGGTCTGTACAAGTCCGGGCACGATGGAACAAATGCACAGGGGATACATTTACACGCACGCCATTACAGTGATAAACTGTGGGGCATTAAATCAAAGTTAACGAAAAAGGACCGAGCACCTTATTAGCCCGATCCCCGATTCCCGTCCTTGTGTGGCAGCGATTTATTAATGCTCTGCGCTAAGCTGGAAGCAATTAATTCAAAGATTAATTTGACCGGCGGGTGCCCTTCCCGCAGCAGATTTCCCATCCAGATTTCAATCTCTTGCCGGGGCTAAACCAATCTTGTTTTGTGTTATTTCAGATGCCGCCGCCGGACTGGGGCCGAGTCCATTCGACTGGAATGGCACTCCGCTTCCGCTGCTGCTCCTCTGGCCGACCATCTGGATTGTGGGTCAGTGGGGTAACCTGTTGGCGGCGGCGGCCCAGTGTTCCGGCAGGATGGAGCGGTGATAAGCCGGCCGCAACGCAGGAGAGATGGACTTCAGGCGGGACTTGGACGCGAGGAGGAGCCCCCTGCTCGGGCTCGGCAATTACGGAACCCATATTTAGAGAATCAAATAGCGAATCGACAGCGAAAGGTCCCCAGCATACCGAATATACCTACTCACATATACCTATGCCTATGTTAAGTATCTGTAAGGGCGAGTGCATACTCGATGGACTCGCATGGATCCCTGCGAGGGACCTCTCAACCCTAACCCTAAGTCAAGTGTAAATAAACATCGAGCACATCCTCACAGACCTACCCTACCTACCAGGAATACATATACACTTACTCTATAAGCAGGATTCTCAATGTTTGCTTTCGTTGGGTTCGTCAAGGATTTATCGTTAAGATTGTGGTTTCTAGGCGGATTAACTGTTTCGTTCGTCTGTGTCTGTGTTTGAAAAACTGTACAACTATTTAGCCATAGAGATAACTTTAGTGAGACCCTAAGTTGGGGAGAGTGCTTAAGGAGCACTGATGTAAGCCAAATAAAGATTGTTTTATTTCATCACCAGCTCTGTGGAGTTTTTTCTTTTATATCTACAAAATAAATAATTACTAGCTTAAAATCATCTTGAAAGGTAAGAATAAATAACACTTCACACAACTGTATTTTTAACCTATTTTGCATCGCCCTTTAACTTGAACTCCTCCCAATCAGCAGACTATAAAAGTAAGCCCTAAGCTATTCCCTGATTTCCCTTCTCAGACCTCTCAGTTTGTATCTGAATTTCAGCTGGCCTTAAATCTTTATTTGATGCTCTAAATCGCACCATTAAAATTCACTCAATCTAATTACAACAACTTATTGCGGAAGATTAATTTCGCAAGATTTTCATTGTTCTTGAATTTGTGTCTGCCCGCCGGCGATTTTCCATTACCAGTATTTATAACTCGGTCGACCCCGGCAACCATTTTCGGCTAAAGTGTGAAAAATTGCGGCGTCAGCGGTGAAAATGGAAGAGGCGAGGCGGGGCGGGACAGGCCAAATTCGGCGGCAACTACGCAGCTGAAAAACTTGTAATTTACGTGACAAAAACAACCGACTGTCGACTGTCGACTGTCGGCGACAGAGTCAGAACCAGAGACAGACATTGGGAGTTGGAATTGGCGGAGTGACAGCGAAAACAGCGTCAAATGGTGTGCGCGTGTGTGCCGCAAAAGGCATTTGGCATTGGCAACACCAGCTGAACATTGTGAGTGTGCGGGGTGTGTGTGCAATGCGTGTGCTAGCTGCTGTTTCACAGACGACTGCATCTGCATTTTCTCTGCTGAGAATCAGCATACGGGGGCGTGGCACAGTTGCAAAAATTTATTGGGCGTGTGGGCGCCCTCTCTATGCTTGCCTGTGTTCCATGGGGTTCTTCAAAATACTTTCAGAAAGGGTCTTCGAACCCTCTTGAACATGCTAACTTAATTTATTGAAAATTCAAGCATTAATTGAGAAGGTGAGAGCTTCAATAAGTTGTATTAACGATATCTTCGTTTTTGGAAAATGTATATTCACTTCTGAGTGGATCTGTCATGTTTAATTTTTTAAGGTGAAAGCAGAAGCTAAGTATTTACAAATGTTTCCTTTAAAAAAATTGCATTAAAAGGCCTTCCAAGAATGGTATGTTTTCCGTAAAAAATGGGTGTTCATTCAACATTACAATTCGATATAAGTAAGTAAATCTTGAACTATTTAAACATTTTCAAAATATATTCTTTCAGCCCCAGCAATATCTTTAAAGTTTAAACCTGTATATATATAAGATGAAATTAATTTAAAATATCTAATTGAGCTTTAAAAAGTTTAAAAAGTTTATGTATCCCATAGAAGAAGTAGAGGCAGGCCATTTCTTTCCATTTTGGCTCCGAGCTCGGGAGCTTCCTCTGTAGTGCTTTGCCAGCCAGGCCAATTGCTTGAAAATGACTTTTGGCAGCGGGCAAAAAGCGGGCGGCAGGAGCTGCTTAATGGACAATCGAAAACGCATTCGACTGGCAATTTCGGTTTTGCTCCCGTGGCAAATTGATTTCCGTTTGCGGTCGCTTGGCATTGCCAACTTGCCACTGATGACAGTAGCCGCCAGCCGGCAGCCGGCAGCCGGCAGCCGCCAGGTGCTGCTCTCATTAAAACTGCACTCCGACTCGGAGAAAATTGGCAATGGGGCGTGTGCGTGGATGTGGCATGGAAGTGCATGGGCGTGGGTGTGCGTGTTGTGAGGGGTTTAACCACTTGCAGTTGTCAAAAGCAGTCCTCCTTGCACGACTCGCATCGTAAGCTTTTTTTGCCGTCCTGTTTTTGACTTGCGTGGAACAAACAAACATTTGTTAATTACTTTTCCGGGTGCGGCCACAGAGAGCGCGGAAATCGGATTCATTCTCCACTTCTTCTCTCCGAGCATTCTCCTCCGCAAGGCATTTTTCTGGCACCCAGACTGTCCATTGTTGTGGACGCGCTGGAATTGAAATGAAGCAATTTTAACTTTGACAATTACAACATAAAAACATCGGCGTTGAACGTAAAAGAGGACGCAATAAAAGCGTAAGCCGAAAATGTAAGTTATTATTATGGGTTCCCAACCTTCTTACCTTTTTAATACAAAAGCCTTTTTATATATCTAGAACTAAGTACAAGAAAGACTTTAGTCAACAAAGTTCAAAGTAATCTTAAATCGTTACTTTAGTATACATATTTCTCTGCGAGACAACCCTTTAATTGGTTATATATTTATTTTGGCCCCCTGAAAATATGCAACACAAATGAGTTTTTATGATCCCTAAAGTATGTCAAAAACTTAATATCAATCTACACTCGCACAAAAATAAGGAAAGTCTAAAGAATTGGGTGGGTTTAAAGAACGATATGTTAAAAAGCAATATTGTATTATATTATTTAACTTATGCAAAGCGCCAAGAAAGCAAGAAAGCATTTAAACGTTTTATTATTTTAATACAACATTGCATTATAAGGCAAAAATTTTTCTAGGGTTATCTTGGTAAAGAGGGATCCAATATGTTTTTTCTGTCTTAAAGGTAATTTATAAGCAAACAAAAAAAACATTCTTGCCATTGATAATATAACAAGCTACCCTTTATGTTTTGAACAAATTAACATAAGGAATAGAAATATGCTTGACATACAATATGAAAGGTCTAATAAAATTTAAATTTAAGATCTATTATGTTAAATACTTTAAATTAGATTTTAAAGTAGATCAATGTTTTAATATTTTTTTCTTTAAGGCTTTAGAAAAGCGGGCATGCCATAAGGCCCATTGTCATAACGCCCACGGGCTTTCCTTATGCTTATAACTTATAACTTTTTACTGGCTTTCGAGAAAATGAAGTTCTTGATATTTGAAGTTCTTGATATTTACATCGCAACAATTGCATTAAGCTTAAAGCATATTAAAAACTACTTCGCGTTTTCTTTTTTATATAGAAAACTGTAATATCTCAGACTTTGGAGCAACGTGGAAATAATTCTATATTGCTCTTCCCATAATGTCATTTCTAGAAAAGGGTACAGGCAAAAGTTTTTATTTAAAAAATCGCGCAATACAAACATTATTCAATATTTTGACTTCATCCTTTACAACAAATTTTTAGATTGCTATAATTATGAATTTATATCTTTTAAAATACACTGAGCAGAAACACCTAAAGTGCCTTACTCCGTACAATTTCCTTTACAATGAGCTGGAATTAGTGCGGCTTATTAACTGAAACCAAACTTGAATTGCTTTTCATGATAAATATTTAATGTTTATTAGCTGTGGGAGTTATAGTGTCAAAAGGCCTATAAAAAGTAACATAAAACACTGCGGGCGCTATTTTTGAAAGTGGCATTACGTCCATGTTGTAATTACATGCACCCTTTAGAAAAACTTGTTACCAAAACATCACATGATTATGTTAGCAAAGTTTTATTAGGAGTGCATCTGCTCTACTATTTATTTACTAGAAGAGAAAGAGAGAACAAGTCTGTTTCTAAGTCAATATAATATATGATCGAAAATTCGCTGCAGCTTGTGCAGTATTAAAGCGATTCTCCTGCGAGAATGTGGTGCGGTTCCTTGGCGATCGCATGTCTCTTTATCGGGATCCCCTGGGCGAGTGCCCGCCGGGGCTTCGGACCCGGGGAGCAGGACTGGGGTTACGTGGACGTCAGGGAGGGAGCAAATATGTTCTACTGGCTCTACTACACCACGGCTAATGTGAACAGCTGGACTAAGCGACCACTGATCCTCTGGCTGCAGGGCGGACCCGGAGGCGCCTCCTCCGCCCTGGGCAACTTCCAGGAGTTGGGACCCGTGGACATCAAAGGCGAGCTGAGGGAGGGGAACTGGGTTCAGCACGTAAACCTTCTCTACGTGGACAGTCCCGTCGGATCAGGGTTCAGTTATGTGGATAACACCAGTCTGCTGGTGACTAACAACGAGGAGCTGACCGACGACCTGATGACCTTTATGATGCACTTCTACAAGCACCACAGCGAGTTCAAGGAGGTTCCGCTGCACATCTTCTCGGAGAGCTACGGCGGCAAGATGGCGCCTGCGTTGGCCATCCGTCTGGACAAGGCCATGAACTTGGGGGAAGTGGCAGCGCCGGGAACCCTGAAGTCGGTCACCGTGGGCAATCCCTGGATATCCTCCCGCCATGTCTGCCGGGAGTACTCTCGTTATCTGTTCGTGAACGGACTGATCGATGAGGATGGAGTGGAGCAGGTGGACGCCAAGGTGGAGCGGATCCTCCAGGCTCTGGACGAGCACGAGTTCAAAAGGGCCACGGACGCGTACTTCTCTTGGTTTGAGCTCATGCAGAACCTCACCGGCGAGGTATTCTCGTACAACACCCAGACCCATGTGGATCCGTCCGAGGACCGCACCTACGGCTATGGAGAGGACTTGTGTCGGTTCATGGAGGAGGTCGTCAGCGAGGCCCTGCAGATCAACGGCAGCGTCTTCGCGACGCAAGCAAGTCAGGTCCACGACAAACTGTATGCGGACACTTCCATAGCTAGTATAGATGACAGTGAGTATTTTTCCCTGTTTTTCTAAAGCAGTTTCTTGATTAAAGGGACTTAAGCTCAGCTGAAGTTTTTAGACCTTTGCAGACTGGAAACTAGCCACATCAACGGAATGCTGATGAATACTCACTAAAGATTTTAACTGAAATGTATGCCATCTTTCAGTTCCCTGGCTGCTAAACGAGACCTCCATAAAGATCAATATATATTCCGGACAGTTGGATATTATAGTCCCCACCTCAGCCACCTTGGCCTTGATCAAGGACTGGGCCTGGTTAAATAAGGAGGAGTATCTCCGGGCCAACCGCACTCCCATCGTGATCGACGGAAGACTGCAGGGCTACGAGAAGGTCGGAGGAAAGTTCGGGATGTACTGGATCAATCGGTCGGGTCACTTGGCCCTGGAGACAACCCGACTGCCATGCATTATGTCCTGAAAGCCGTCACTCAGTACGAGAGCGATTTATTTAAACAAAGCGACATAAATATAGTTATGGTAGTTTTAATAAATTAGAGGCTTCATTGAAACAAGAAAAGAGGCAAATATAAATTTAAAAGGTAAACAATAAAAATGGTAGGAGTTGCAGTACATAATTATCCATATCTGGATTCCTCTTTATTTTGCATGTTTTTTGTGGAAAATTATGGCAAGACTTCTGGAATTTAATGCAAAACTCCAATAAAACGCAATAAATTTTGTAAAATCATTTAGTCTAATTTATTGCATTAGAAACGGTATTTCTTATCGAACTTATTATTTTTTTCTAGGATTTTTCTTTTTAGACTTATTGAACTAGTAAAGTATCGCGAAAGTACTGTCATAAGGCTATTATCACATAATCTATATTTTCACGAAGGTCATCTAAGGTATAAATCATTCATATTAAAAGTGAAAGCAAGCCATCTTATTTCTATCCTGATTTGCAAGAGCCCTTCATTAATATTATCAAATAACAAGAAAGAAAGCTATCTTCGGTAAACCGAAATTTGTATACCCTTACAGTCTGCAATTGGATTATTGAAAATCGATTCATTTTGGTTACAGTTGAAGAAATATCTTAGTTTGTAAACATTTACATCTTACATATAGAATTTTACATGTAGAAATTAACATTTTCATTTAAATTGATCGATCGTTTCTATGGCAGCTATATGATATAGTTGTCTGATCTTAATGAAATTAAATTCGTAATTCTATAAGCGTAAAAAACTGCTATATCTTGAAATTGAATAATATACGTTAAAAACCAAAAACGATAAAAAAATTTTTACATTAATTTCGCCATCATTCCTATGGCAGCTATAGGATATATATATACTGCGTGCTAAAGAAATAAGACTATACTAAAAATTTCAGCCCGATAACTGAGAGACTAGTTCGCGTAGAAACCGACACAGACCGGACAGACTGACGGACATGGCTAGATCGACTCGGCTGGTGATGCTGTCAAGAATATATATACTTTATGGGGTTGAAGATGCCTCCTTCACTGCGTTGCAAATATCAATGCAAATTTATAATACGCTCTGCAAGGGTATAAAAAGATACAGCTTCGCAGTGTGCGCGAAAATATATTGAGAAAAGTAAGATCGGAATGCTTCTTGAATCAGATATCTGTTGGAAATTGTTTATAAATTAGGATGCCATAAATATGCCTAAAATAAACAAAGCAGAGCTGTTTGGCAAACTTGCCCTGAGGCAGTGTTGGCCACTAAAATAAAGCCAGCAGGTAGCAGGTAAAAGTAGAGTGACTCGACAAAGGCATACAGCTAAGCCCAAAATTTTCGCTTTATTAATACTTCATTATCATTTTGCCTTAATTCAAAAAATAAAAATCCTTGGAAAATAATTAGAATAGAAGGAAGCCAATAACAAACAGATGTAAATAGGTTTCATATACTTTTTGTGCCTCCTTTGCCAGATTTTAAGGAGCCTCTAATATAAACTTTACATTTACTTATTAATAACAAACCTTTTGTCTTAATACTACAGAAAAAGAACTGCTGACTATAACTACACATTTGATGTACAAATTTATATTTAACTATTTTGAAGCACTAACATCGCATAAATTTGAAGGCACAACCATTTCTCTATAAAGAGTTTTCCCCTACATTTTATTTAAAATTGAATTTTCTTATCAGAGTTCGGTTAAGGTTTTTAAAAGGCTTTTCTCGGTGTGCACCGTTTTTTTTTAAAGATTCCTCTCAACAGACACAAATAATACAAAATTTTCATGGTCAAATTTTGAGCATTTCAACGCGAAATTGCGTCCGAAAACGCCAATAAATAGACGAAAGCTCAAGTGCGAAGACTTCAGTAATCCGACGACTCACCTGCGAGAATGTGGTGCGGTTCCTTGGCGATAGTGTGTCTCTTTTTTGGGATCCCCTGGGCGTATGCCCGCCGGGGCTTTGGACCTGGAGAGCAGGACTGGGGTTACGTGGACGTCCGCGAGGGAGCGCACATGTTCTACTGGCTCTACTACACCACGGCCAACGTAAGCAGCTGGACTGAACGACCGCTAGTCCTCTGGCTGCAGGGCGGACCCGGAGGCGCCTCCTCCGCCCTGGGCAACTTCCAGGAGTTGGGACCCGTGGACATTAAAGGCGAGCCGAGGCAGGGGAACTGGGTGCAGCACGTAAACCTTCTCTTCGTGGACAGTCCCGTCGGATCAGGGTTCAGTTATGTGGATAACACCAGTCTCCTGGTGACCAATAACGAGGAGCTGACCGACGACCTGATGACCTTCATGATGCACTTCTACAAGCACCACAGCGAGTTCAAGGAGGTTCCGCTGCACATCTTCTCGGAGAGCTACGGCGGCAAGATGGCTCCTGCGTTGGCCATCCGTCTGGACAAGGCCATGAACTTGGGTGAACTAGCAGCGCCCGGTACCCTGAAAACGGTCACCTTGGGCAACCCCTGGATATCCACCCGACACATCACCCGGGAACACTCCAAGTATCTGTTCGTGAACGGCCTGATCGACGAGGACGGAGTGGCGCAGATCGATGCGCAGGAGGAGCGGATTCTTAGCGCCCTTAAGATGCACGAGTTCGAGAAGGCCACGGATGAGTACATGCAGTGGTTCGATCTCATGCAGAATCTCACTGGCGAGATCTTTCTGTACAACACGCAGACCCACGTAGACCCCTCCGAGGACCGCTCCTATGGCTACGGGGATGACCTCGTGCGATTCATGCAGGAGGACGTGGCTGAGGCCCTGCAGATCAATGGCAGCATCTTCGCATCCCAGGTTATGGAGGTTTTAACCGTCTTGCACGGAGATCGCCTGCGATCGGATATGAATGCGAGTAAGCAAGGCCATCAGTTCCCTTCTTTCATATATATGATTTTAATTCTTTTAGTTCCCCGATTGCTTAACGAGACCTCCATAAAGATCAATATATATTCCGGACAGTTGGATATTATAGTGCCCACCTCAGCCACCTTGGCCTTGATCAAGGACTGGGCCTGGTTAAATAAGGCGGAGTACCTCCAGGCCAACCGCACCCCCATCGTGATCGAGGGAAGACTGCAGGGCTACGAGAAGGTCGGGGGAAAGTTTGGGATGTACTGGATCAATCGGTCGGGTCACTTGGCCCCCGGAGACAACCCGACTGCCATGCATTATGTCCTGAAAGCCGTCACTCAGTACGAGAGCGATTCATATAAATAAAGCGAAATGGATAGAGTTATGGTATTTTCAATGTATACATTTTAATCAATAAAGATAAGGATAATAATCTAGTCTAATATAATAATCTATGTTTTCACCATTGTTTATAAGGTGTAATTATTTTATATTAAATGTGAAAGCAAACCATCTTAGTTCTTTCCTGAATTGCAACAACCCTTTATTAATTTAAACAAATAATAAGATACATCTTCGTAGTGTGCGCCAAAATATATTGAGAAAAGTAAGTTCAGAATGCTTCTTGAATCAGATATCTTCTGGGAACCTATATATTTAGATGTGCAACCCTTTTTTTAGTATTACCTGCCTTGCTCATACGGTTGGACCAATCGACATGATTTTTTTAATACTTCGTTCTTGGTTAAGGAAGCACGCTAAGAAAGGATTTTTTGATCGGCCTGTTAGAAAGTGCCCAAAATTCGCATTTTCTCAAAATCGCAGTTCAAAGTACTCTTAATGCAGTTTGATCAGCATCACAAGCCGAGTCGATCTAGCCACGTCTGTCTATCTGTCTGTATGTTAGATTCCTTTCTTTGTCCAAAGTTTTTCAAAATATTTCCCTTAAATGTACGATTTTGATGTTTTCTTAGCAGCCTCTTATAGCCAATAAGAAAGTAATAGCCAAAAGCAGTATATGTTCCGAATTGCCAATCAAAATTATTTAATCATTAATTTACAATCAAAATTAAAAAAAACGAGAAAGAAAGCTAACTTCGGTAAACCGAAGTTTATATACCCTTGCAGTCAGCAATTGGATCATTGAAAATCGATCCAATTTGGTAATGTAAAAAAAAATGTCAAATTATGTAAATTTTGTAAATTTTACATTTTACATGTAGAATTTTACATTTTCATATAAATCGACCGATCCCTTCTATGGCAGCTATATGATATAGTTGTCCGATCTTAATGAAATTAAAACCGTAATTCTAGAACTATAAAAAACGACTATATCTCGAAATTTATAGAAATTCGTTGAAAAACAGAGAAATTAAAAATTTTTGTACATTAATTTCGCCATCATTCCTATGGCAGCTATAGGATATAGTGGTCCGATTTCGGCCGTTCCGACATATATACTGCGTGCTAAAGAAATAAGACTATGCTGAAAATTTCAGCCCGATAGCTCAAAACTGAGAGACTAGTTCGCGTAGAAACCGACAGACAGACAGACAGACGGACAGACAGACGGACAGACAGACGGACAGACAGACGGACAGACAGACAGACGGACATGGCTAGATCGACTCGGCTGGTGATGCTGATCAAGAATATATATACTTTATGGGGTCTGAGATGCCTCCTTCACTGCGTTGCAAATATCATGGCAAAATTATAATACCCTCTGCAAGGGTATAAAAATCAGATTAAAAAATTTAGCCTGTAATTCTTAAGGGGTTACATCATTAAAATTGTCAAAAATTAAAGAAAAAACAAGTGAGAAAGCTACTGTCATGTGTGACCGACTGTGAGATACCCGGTAACCAAAGTATTGTGCATGAAATTAAATAGCACACGGACATGGAAAATACAAAATGTTGACAAATGAAGACAAATGTTGCTAAAAACATGTTGAGCAACGCTCAAAAAAGACAAATTCTGCTGCTGTACGCAGCTGCATTACGAACTAATACTGCGCCTGAAGGCACCCAACACTTTTTTTCGCTACTGCCTTTGTGGGTCAGAAGAAGAAGAAGCAGCATTTACAGAAACTTTATTGTTTAATAACTTCCATGTTTATCATCCGATTTTACTCAGACAGACAGACAGAGGGACAGATAGACAGACGGACAGACAGACGGACATGGCTAGATCGACTCGGCTGGTGATGCTGATCAAGAATATATATACTTTATGGGGTCTGAGATGCCTCCTTCACTGCGTTGCAAATATCATGGCAAAATTATAATACCCTCTGCAAGGGTATAAAAATTGTCCAAATGTTACGTTATTATATGTAATTTAAATTAATAAACTAACTGAAGCCGTTTTGACACAACAAAGTTTTGAAAAGTTGCACGTTTTGCACCGAATTAACCCTAAAACATAAAATAAACTTACATTTACTTATTTAAACAAAGCTTAAAAAAACAGAAATAGTATCTGCTAATTATTACTAGGTCGTTGAGGAACAAGTATATATTTAATTATTTTTTAACTGTCGACATCGCATAAATTTTAAGGAACAACCCCTTCCGTACTTACAGTTTTCCCTTTAATTTTATTAGGTATAACGCCTTCATTTCAGAATTTAGTTGAGATAATTACATGGTGTTTCTCCGCGTGCAGGGGTCAAGCACCAAAAATGGTTTTCTATACATTCCTCTCAACAGACACACAGTGGGGTATTGGACCCGAAAAGTGGCGATTAATTCAAAAAAGATTTATGAGTTCGATACATTTGATTATATTATCTTGTTAAGATATAAAGTTTTGCAATTTACAGTATATAAATTTTTTTCCTTAACCTAACAGAGGCTGAGCAATCGGTTGTCATAATTGCAAAATATTTTAAGTGTGTCTTTTAAAAAGTAAAAATAAAATTACTTTTTTAAGCATTTTGAAAAAAAAAATTGTTTCCTTAAACGAATATATACTCCAAAAAAGTTACGCAATCTGGAAGATAATATATTAAACTATTTTGAAAGTATTTCTTAACATTATTAATTTCAATTTTATAATTAAAATTATAGCAACAACAAAAAATGCCCTGAAAATTCCACATTTTTCAACTTTAGGTAGAGAAAAGGTAATGCGCCTCGCGTTCCAATGCGATAATCTAAATAAGGTGTTATTCCCTAGATATTCAGCTTAACCGCCTCATTCACACATTTTTGCACAATTTTTGCTATTTAAATTTTAGCGGATATACAGATAGCGCGCATGCCACAAGCGCAGGCGTTGCGCTGTCAGCTGAGTTACTATAACCCGCCGAGATCAGTACTGGCGCCCATGAGGTTACTTCAACAAATAGCGATTCATCTAGTGGAGATTGCACAAACAAGGATTTCCGAAAAACCGAAATTAAATAAATAAAAATTATCTTACGTAAAAATAAAATTATTTTTTTTGATTGGTAAGATTAAAAATACAAAATAAAACACAGTATTTTTTCTGAACATTTTTATAGTTTTTATAAATATTAGAAGTGAAATGTTAATAAAATTTTGTGAGATTATTAAGTATTGGTATTTGGTATTTTTAGTAAAAAATTAAATAAAATCATCTATTTTTTATAAAGCAGCTATAAGATATAGTAGTCCGATTTTGATCAAATTTTTCCTTAATACCTAAAATAATTTGAAACTTCTTAAATAAAATGTTTACTACAAAATTCTTAAAAATAAAAAAAAGTGTCATACTAAAACCAACTTAAAAAAAAATTAATTTTAATTAAAAAAATAAAAAAAAACTTTAACTTTAAAACAAACAACTTTTTTTTACTTTGTATTGTCATATCTAACAGAAAAAGAGTCTACATCCAAAATATGCCCACCTGATTTGATCGCCACTTTTGGGGTCCAATACCCCACTGTGAGACACAAGTAAAAAAAAATGTCATGGTCAAATTCCGAGCGAAACTGCGTCCGAAAACGCCAATAAATAGACGAAAGCCCAAGTTCGAAGGCCCCAGTAATAAGCCGACTCACCTGCGAGAATGTGGTGCGGTTCCTTGGCGATCGTGTGTCTCTTTTTTGGGATCCCCTGGGCGTATGCCCGCCGGGGCTTTGGACCTGGAGAGCAGGACTGGGGTTACGTGGACGTCCGCGAGGGAGCGCACATGTTCTACTGGCTCTACTACACCACGGCCAACGTAAGCAGCTGGACTGAACGACCGCTAGTCCTCTGGCTGCAGGGCGGACCCGGAGGCGCCTCCTCCGCCCTGGGCAACTTCCAGGAGTTGGGACCCGTGGACATCAAAGGCGAGCCGAGGGAGGGGAACTGGGTTCAGCATGTGAACCTTCTCTTTGTGGACAGTCCCGTCGGAGCAGGGTTCAATTATGTGGATAATACCAGTCTCCTGGTGACCAACAACGAGGAGCTGACCGACGACCTCATGACCTTCATGACGCACTTCTACAAGCACCACAGCGAGTTCAAGGAGGTTCCGCTGCACATCTTCTCGGAGAGCTACGGCGGCAAGATGGCTCCTGCGTTGGCCATCCGTCTGGACAAGGCCATGAACTTGGGTGAACTAGCAGCACCCGGTACCCTGAAAACGGTCACCTTGGGCAACCCCTGGATATCCACCCGACACATCACCCGGGAACACTCCAAGTATCTGTTCGTGAACGGCCTGATCGACGAGGACGGAGTGGCGCAGATCGATGCGCAGGAGGAGCGGATCCTCAGCGCCCTTAAGATGCAGGAGTTTGAGAACGCCACGGATGAGTACAGTAAGTTGTACGTTCTCATGCAGAATCTCACTGGCGAGATCTATATTTACAACACGCAGACCCACGTGGACCCCTCCGAGGACCGCACCTATGGCTACGGGGAAGACCTCGTGCGATTCATGCAGGAGGACGTGGCTGAGGCCCTGCAGATCAATGGCAGCATCTTCGCATCCCAGGTTATCAAGGTTTTAACCGTCTTGCATGGAGATCGCCTGCGATCTGATATGAAGACGAGTAAGCAAGGCCCTCGGTTCCTCCGTGTCCTATGTAATCAATTTTTTATGCCTTTCAGTTCCTCGATTGCTTAACGAGACCTCTGTCAAGATCAATCTTTACTCCGGCCAGTTGGATATTATAGTGCCCACTTCAGCCACCTTGGCCTTGATCAAGGACTGGGCCTGGTTAAATAAGGAGGAGTACCTCCAGGCCAACCGCACCCCCATCGTGATCGAGGGAAGACTGCAGGGCTACGAGAAGGTCGGAGGAAAGTTCGGGATGTACTGGATCAATCGGTCGGGTCACTTGGCCCCCGAAGACAACCCAACTGCCATGCATTATGTCCTGAAAGCCGTCACTCAATATGACATGGACTCCTCCGAGTAACTGTGCTAATTTTCTACATTTTATACAATAAAGTTGCGCAAGTAGACCACAACTGTATCGGATGAATCGGATCCAAATGCATCGCCAGATGCCCCCCAGTGTAAACAGGGGGAGTGTGTTCCGGCCTCCTAAATAGCACAAGGGGTCAATGTTTACCTTAAGGCAGTGAATAAATAAGTTGTATTTCGCTCAGAGGTACACATTGTGGCCTTTGGCTCTCTGGCTTTTCTGCGAATTCTCTCGGTATTCCCAAGAAGCTTTTCAATTAGCTGTTTAAAGGGAACCAAGAGTATATACTGTATAATACCCTGTACTTAGTAATAAGAACTTAGATCTCTGAGAGCTTATACCAACGGAGCAGAGGGTAATTTCCACTTCGATTACCGCCTTTTGTCTTATAGTGCCATTGTTTATGGCAACTCTGAATGTTTACCAATTTATAATTAGCCACCGGCCAAGAGCTTTCCAGATCAGTGCGCATTGGCCTCCGAAGCAGGCAGCATTCGCGTTTAGTTCTACTTTTCCCTCGAGAGAATCGTGATCGCGAAATGCAGCTAACTCTTAATGAGGGCAAACTCTGGATAGTGAGCCTGCTCCTCCACATATCTTTGTTCTCGGTGCAAGGTAGGTACGTCTTAAAGGAATAAATACAGTTATTTATATGGGAAATAATGGGATCAAGTAAGAAGGGGTATAGTCTTTGAGAACTCTTAATAAGTTACCTCGTTTCAGGGCTCGTTGGAGTTGGACCCGGTGAGCAGGACTGGGACTACGTGGAGGTGCGCCCGGGCGCCCACCTCTTCTACTGGCTCTTCCACACCACGGCCAACGTGAGCAGCTACACGGAGCGACCCCTTGTGATCTGGCTGCAGGGCGGACCTGGGGTGGCCTCCACGGGCAGCGGCTGCTTCGAGCAGCTGGGCCCCATCAACATCGAGGGCCGGAGCCGGGAGAGCAGCTGGGTGCGGCACGTGAACGTGCTCTTCGTGGACAGTCCTGTGGGCACGGGCTTTGCCTACGTGGAGGAGCACGGAAGATATGCGAGAACCAACCGGCAGATTGCCCTCGACCTGGTCACGCTGGTGGAGAGCTTCCTGCGGAAGCACCCGGTCTTCCGCCGAGTGCCGCTACACATCTTCTCCGAGAGTTACGGCGGCAAGATGGCGCCCGAGTTCGCCCTGGAGCTGCATCTGGCCAGGCAGCGGGGCCGCGTGGACTGCCGACTGGAGTCGGTGGTGGTGGGCAATCCCTGGACCTCGCCCCTGGACAGCATCCTTTCCTACGCTCCCTTCCTGCTCCAGTTGGGCATCGTGGACCGCGACGGGTACCGCCGAGTCTCGCGGCTGGCCGGCGAGATGGCCGCTCTCGTGTACGGCGAGAAGTGGCTCAGCGCTATGTCAAAGGTCCAAGAAGTCCAAGAGGAGATCGCCCTGAGGACCGGCGGAGTCTTCATCTACAACACCCAGCGGCGTGGTGCACGAGGACGAGGTCTACCGCTACGGCGAGGACCCGCAGATGAGCCACTTCCTGCGCACGAACGTCACGCGGGCCCTGGGACTCACGAAGATGCCCGTTTGGATGGAGCAGAACGCCACGGTCTTTATGGCACTCAGCGAGGAGATCTTCAAGCCAGCTACTAAAATAGGTAACTATTTATTATATATTTCCTTGAATAATTAAGCCTGAAATATTAAATATACTTCAAATATTTCGGCTAGTATTTCGGCATATTAATCGCGCTATGAAAATTATTAAATTAAACCCAACAAATCCCTTTCTAGTTACTAGACTTCTAGACGAAACTGCCATCCGGGTGGGCATATACTCTGGAACACTGGACCTGCTCTGCGCCACTCCGGGCACCGTCAACTGGATCGAACGCTTGAAGTGGCATCGCAGGCGGGAGTACGCGGAGGCGCCTCGAACTGCCTTCCGCATCGACGGAGTTCTCGAGGGATACGAGAAGCACGGCGGAGGGCTGAGTATGTTCTGGGTCTTCCGGGCGGGACACCTCGTCCAGCAGGATAATCCAGCGGCCATGGACTACATCATGAGAAACTTTATTAGAATTGCAGAGAAATAAATAAATGATTTCAATAAATAATAGTAATAGCCATCTAATAATAAACTCCTAAGTAAATCTTTGAACTCAGTATAGGCCAGGAATATCTCAGACACAGACAGCACTAGGAAAGTGGTTAAGGTTCCAAGAGCAGGGGAATCTCAATACACTTGGTAATTAAATGCCATAATTCTCGAGCCAAGGCCACAAGCCATCCACATGAGCAGCAAGTCCACCCACCCAGTCAGTTGGGGCAAACAATTTTCTAACAATTTACTCAAAATTAACTGAATTTCGGTTGCCCTTCCTGCCCGACCCAGAACTTTCTGGCTGGGATGCGGTCGGCCGCATCACACGGACAGACATTCGTCTGGCTCAGGCAGCCCCATTGTTGGAGCTCTTTACAGGTGCACCGCATCAATTTATTTTCCACACAAAAGCCTATTAAAAGTCTTACACACTTGGGCATTGATGAGTGGCTGGGGAACTTCCCGCTCGAGTCTCGGTAAATGTTTGCCAAATGAAACCACTTAACCTTTTTTTTTCTCTCCCGCCGCCGCCGAAAGAAAAATGAGCAGAGGGGAGGCGTAGTCGGAGTTGGAAAAATGCTGCGTTGCGGGGACCGGGACCGCAGCAAAACAAATTAATTAAAAACTTAAAAGTTTTGTACGGGGCCACATCCCAATTGGCTGGAATGGAAAAGGCCCAGGAACCGGAATGGATGTAAAGATGCCTTTTCAAGGTTCATCGGAGAATTGGACAATGAGATTTCGGAAGAATATAGCTTATTCCAGGTATTTTTCCTGATATAAGCTTGATTTAAGCTTCATTACAGGATCCTTTTGGATTACAAAATCTCAAATAACATTAAAATACTTTTAGGTAAGAAGAGATACTTACAGTTTACTTCTTACCTTAAGAAAACTCCGCTTCCAATCAATTTTCTAAATCTAATATATTTTCTGCATTTAATTCATGGCTCTAATAAATCACATTACCTGCTCATATTTATGTGGGCTAATTTGTTTAACCTATTTTGATGGAGACCCAATTTGACAATTGATTTTAGTGGCAGGGCTCCTTACATATTTAATTTTCGGGCATACTTACACCGTCGTCTGCCACGTATTTTTGTCATCAACAACTAATTAGGAAATACTTAGGGGCGGGAATGGCAATCGGAGCAGCGGAGCCGCCAGTGGCGAATAGATAGATGGTAATTGGAGTAGATGGCTCTGTGCTCGCGTTCCACACGAACCGCGTCGCGTCACGTCAGGGCCCGAGTAATTTTCACACAAGTTAACGCCACATATCGTGCATATTAATTATAGGCAAATCTAATTTGCCAGCCCACAGCACCCCAGATCCCGAATCCCCCAGCCTGTGGTCACGTAGGAAGGCAGGGTAACCTGGAACTCCGAGCTCCAAGCTTCTAGCTCCCAGCTCCGAGCTCCGAGCTCCTGCACGTATGTCGAGGGCTCAGGCTCAGGGCAGGTTAAGTCGTGGACTGGGCCAAGTGTGGCTGCCTCGTCTCCAGATCAAGGGGAAGCTATTGTAGCCATGTCAAATATTTATAGGTAAGCACGCCAGGACTTACCACGCAGCTCACAAATTGCCCGTGTATGCCGGCTCTTCCCCGGCCCGGCCAGGAGTAAAATAAATTAAATGCCTGCTGAAAACAAAGGAAAATTCCTCGCATGAAAAATGCGGCTGCCTGCTTGGAGAATCCTGCTGCAGGATTAGGGAAGGACGAGAGTGCAGGAGCAAAATTAAAGAAAGCAAAGGTGAATAAATGGTTGCTAATTAGTAAACAGTCAAGTGCAGATGTTGCCACTCGCTCGGGCTCTGGAGATGGATCAAAACCAAGGTAAGAAGCTGTCCAAGATATAATTCGTTTTCTCGAACAGAAGCTTAGGACTCGAGGAATCGTAGGTTCTTTTATTATTGGTATAAAACATACAAGGATATGTATCGCTGTGACTTTATCCCTCATGAATGCGCTTCTTGGCAGTTGTGGGCAGGAAAAGCCCGTATCACACAATAGCAGTTTACGCCGTACCCATCCAGCACCGGTCGCACTTGCTCAAAGAAGTGTTCCAGGTTCTCCGGGCTACTGAAAATATTCGTGTTGATCTTGACACTGGTACCACTCCAGATCCTCCATCCACGCATGCTCTCTATGATATCTTTGCAAAAGCGTTTTTTGACGCGTCTCTGCCGAGCGTTGGAATTTTCGATGTACTCTTTGCGTTTTTCTGAGGAAAAGGGATTAATTACAGCTTGTAAATAAATATATTGAGGATCGAAATAAATTAATTTTATCAGATCAATTTCATTATTTCACTCACGCCACTCAGATTTGCTATGTATTTTCCGGTAATGCTTATTCCGCTGATGGGCCTGGAACTCGGCTTCAATGTCGAGCAGTCGCAGGTCGGTCACCCCGTTCCGGTCAATGGGCTCCTTGCCCATCTCCTCCTTTTCCTCGAGATGATCCTCGCACAGTTGGTTGAAGTTGGGTCCGGCGTAGGGCATGTCGGTGGCATACCGGCAGCCCCAGAAGTGCTTGCGCTGATTCTCCATCTCAGCCGCCGCGCTGGCCACCATCGATATCATCCGGCCGTTGTGGAATCGGAACTTCATCATGGTCACAAGTTTCTCAATTTCCGACGTGCAGCTGGATGAGTGAGAGGACGAACTGCCTTTGAGCATTCACGTGATTTGCCGGCTACTCACATGAACTCCTGCATAGAGTCGGTCCCCGGTAGATATTCGGTCCGCTTGATGTGGTGCAGGCGCAGGGTGAGACATTGGAGCAGCTCCTCGGCGGCGGCGGTCTGCGTTCGCCACAGGCTGCGCGTATCGTGGATGTGGCGCCTTACCTGCCAGCCACGGAAGAGCGCCTGAATGCGGGTGGCCGCCAGGTGGAAGCGATCATGGAGCGCTTCCTGCAGCCGCCACTCGAGCAGGTCCCACAGGTGCTGCCGCAGCCAGAAGCCGCGCCACCAGCGCTGGATGGCAATAGCCGCTTGCCAGCGCTGATCCCGCAGCTTCCGGGCACGGTGGCCCCGCCAGTAGGACTGGATGCGGCGGGCGGCGATGAACATCTTATAGTCGATGATGTGCGCCACGGTCCTAGGGATGACGCTGGCAGCTGGGAAAATTAGGGAGAAGGAGAGGTGCTCTCGAAACCTCACCTGGTCAGTTTCACCTCCAAGGGCCAGACCCCGCATTCCTCTTCATCGCCATCGAAGCTGTGAGTCCAACGGCTATCATTCCGTCACATACACGACAAGGGCTCATCAACTTACTCCGATTCGAATATTTCTTCAGACATGATGGGAGATTTTAGCGAATTCATTTCTTTGTCTGTTCAAAGAGGGTCTTCGAGACCAACGAAAAAAATAGAAAAGTTAAATATAACTTGTGTAGGTGTTGCAGCAACAATTAAAATGAACGAAAGTGTAAGATATAGACGAGCTATCCCTGGAGAGTTTTAGAGTGTGAATACTTTTAAAAAGCAACTTCAAAACTGTCGGTAAAGTCAATGAACATAACAATATTCTCAGAAAATAGTATATAAATATTGTTCTGCCAAAAGTACAGGGAATATCCAACTCGGGTTAGGGACAAAAGTAAGTTAAGTTAATTTGCCCCATACAGGCCTTTATAAAAATGGTTTAATACAATTTGGCAACATATTTGCATACTTGGTGCCGAGTTCCAGCAGGTTGAACGTGAGAGCATGCGAAGGACCTCGCTGAAGGGAAATAGATTAAATTGCATGTCAACGGCAATGAAGCTTGTCTCGAGGGGAGGACAATAAAAAGTCAAGCGAAATTATTTAAAGGTGAGAAATTGTTTGATAAAGTGGCGGCAGGAAGGACGCCTTCCTGTTCAGCGGCATTCCCTCTCAGCACCTTCTCTCATGCGCTCAATCAATTTTTGTCAATTTCTCTACGCTTTTTACCCCGAGCTTCACTCACGTGTGGACTTCTTTATTATTTTCCTCGAAGCTGCAAAGCTGTCCTGTCGCCTGACGCGTGTCGATATTTGACACTTTATTCTGCGCACATCATCAATTTTCAAATTATTGTCAAGTACAGCCAGCGTTGTATTGACGAGCCAGCGTGCTGAAGACTTAAGATTAGATCTTTAGTTGGTAACTTGGGAAGTTAATTACCCTATCAGTACTTTCTGGAAAAAACTAAACTTCTACATATGTTAGTTAAAGCTGGCTTAAAACAGCCAAGGAGGAAGTGTTTGCAGTCGGAGCACTCTCGGTGCGCCACAAAGTATGCGATCAATTTTTATAGTCCACATGCAGCGCCCAGGCTGAGGAAATTCCCTGCCACAAGCCCATCAAAGCCCGCTCTAACCCCATTGACGCCGCCAAATCTCCACGGGGGCCTGGTGCTGCCATGTTTCGCCAATAATTTTCAATATAATCAGCACCTGTGACGACGCCGAGCATTTGCACAAATGTTGCTAATGTACAAACATTTGTGTGCCAGTCTGTGGGAATAAAAAATTTGAAATGCCTCGTAGGGGGCCTATCTGCGGGGGCCGAGTCCTGTGTTCTGTGTGCCAGAGGGGTTCGGCGTTTCCAGGATGCGGCGTCGTAATGCCATGGGCTGGCGTTAATTTCACCACATGCGGTTATGGCTGGCGGTGCTTTCAAGCGAGTGTGCCAGTGTGTGTGGGAATACCTGCAAGGAAAAAATGTTCGCTTAATTTATTTGAACAGACTTAAAGTACAAACAAAGGGAACAATCCAACTTTCTTCTTTACCTGGATCTGGAACGATTAAGCTAAATGTATAAAATATGGAGGGTCTACCTCAGTATTTTCAAGAGATTTCAATGCTTATCTCAAGATTAAATTCTCTATATGGGGAAAATATGTGACTACAAAAAATATGACTAGCCATGATACATATTATTGACCTCACCCAGTATTGCTTTTCGTAAGAAATGCCCAATTATGTAGCGTCTTAGTTCTTCGAATTCAGATCATGTCTCTAGATTCATAGCCGCCGAAATATACACAATAAAGCATTAAATAATCTATAATGATTTCTTACTAATGTGGTTCTGCGGGTTCTGCGAATCGGCTAAAATTTTCAGCATAGTCTAATTACTTTTGCAAGCGGTACATGTATGTCGGAACGAAATCGAACCACTGTGTTCTTTAGAAATAATCGGGTAATTTTTGCAAACAAATTATAATTTCTCTGCTTTTAATGTAAATATATAAATTTCGTGATATAGCTTTATTTTTGGGTTTTAGAATTACGGTTTTAATTTAAGTAAGATCAGACAACTATATCGCTTTTATTAGGGTTTTAATGGGTTTTGTAGAATGGGATAAAAGTTTAACTTTTACAGATTTAAAATAAATACAATATTATAAAAAAATAATATTAAATAAGTGTAGAATAAAAAAAATTTGTAAATACAGTTTTTGCCAAAAAACGAAATCACAATAGGAAACATTACTTAAACATTTAATGCATTTAAATTAAATTTAAATTTAAATTAAATTAAAATTAATTTAGATCAAATAAGATAAAAAGGAAAGGTAACTTCGCCATGCCGAAGTATACATACTATATATAAACTTGCAAAGAAAATTGAGGGATAATATATTTAGTTTTAATCCGATATCTCTAAAAACATAGAAAAGCGGCTAGTTTGCCACAACCGTTGTTATTGCAGCTATAAGATACAGTGATCCGATTTGTATTCTGAAATTTATCAGTATACGAGTATATATATTCGCCGATGCTCAGTAATGGCCCCTGAGACATATATAAAGAGGGACCGAGCTCTGGGACAATCTCATTGTGTCGCGTCTACTTCAGTTGAGCGGTCGAACTTTTCGTTTTAAGCAGTGCTAAATAATTAAGTAAAAGAATGCACTGTAAAGTGTTGTGGTTATTTTTGTGGTCCTTTCTTCTTCAATATGTAGTTTTTACGAATGCCACCAGGTTAGTTCGCATTAAATCTTGCAAATAAAAACGCTTCCTACGAAATAAAACCAATCGAGTGTCAACTGCGAACAAACAATAAAAGTAAAGCAATGCTCAGTTGCCTTCTGAGGCTTCGACTTTGACGACTTTTAATCGATATGAGAAAGTTAATGCCAGCCAAAGTGTATACATTTTTTCTTTCCCCAATCATCACACAGTCTCCAATTCTTATTCATCGTGGTTGATAACCTAATGTTCCTCGAGGTTAAAGTGATTATTTTGAGAAGGCACGGTCTGCTGTCAATTAATAAAATGGTTTCCTAGAAATCTTAAAATATAAATAAAACGTATTTATGCATTCCGAGAAAGTTAACTAATGTTTCTTATTTGTGGAAATTATAATGACAGGCGCCTTGGCTGATCTGGAAGAAAAAAATAAACATATTTTTACAGAGAAGGAATATATTAAAAACAAGAAATTAAGCAAACTTCATTAATCGTCGCTAGTATGGCACCTATAAAGCAAGTCGACCGATTTTGATTAAAATAATAATATAATTAATATAATTAATTTAAATATTCGTATTCTACCGATTCGCTAGGTTTTAATAAAATGTAAAGCATAATTTTACAACCGTAAAAAGTCGCGAAAATTTAAAATTGTTTTCCTGAGTTGTCCGAATTTTATAAAATCAAAACCGTTATTCATATATCATAAAACATAGTCATATGTCGAAGTAGATAAAAATATGTTGATAAGCTTGAAAATTATATTTTATTTTAATTAAATTTCCGATTGTTGCTACGACAGCTATACGATATAGTCGTCCGAACTGGCCAGTTCAGATTTATTTAATTAAAGTCTCATTCAGATAGCTCGAAAACTGCGAGTAACTTACGAAAGAGATAGATAGAAGGACAGACGGAGTTCGGCTAGATCAACTAGGCTATTAATGCCGGACAAAATAAACTTTATTGGGTCGGAAATTTAAGATCCTTTAATGCTTTGCAAACTGTACCGTTTTGCTTATATTCCTTCATAACGATTTTATCTATGCATCGTATTCAATAAAGGACCTCGTTCAAAAATTATGGATTTTTAAAGTAAAATATGTTTCGAAATTCGGCTTTTTTCCAATAAGCTGTCATTGAGAAAAAAAAATCCTTTGATACGCCAATCGTAAAAATTTGGATAATAGGGTCCTCTTATACCAGGCCACTTAGATTTTTTTTCTTTCAAAATACTAGTCTGTTTGTAACAGAAAATCAATTATACAACATTTTAAATTTAAAATCACAATTTCTAAGCCACACAATATTGTTTTTATACCATGCTTTGCAGCTGCGGGGCCCTTAAGATCACTTGACATTGTAAGCAAATTCGAAATGTGACTAGGAATTTGGCACTAAAGATGTTATGTTTATATTGAGTATGTCATGGTCAGAGTATTTCAATCCTCTTGCCTCTGTTTGCAGCACCTATTCCATTGTGGGGACTGACACCATAAGACCCTACCTCAATTACAACGTTGCCGTTACCCTGCATGAGGCGGATAGGCCCGTTCGATTCAGGGTCACTCTAAGCGGACCCTCCTATACTAAGATCAAGGAGGTCCGGCTTCAGCCCGAGTCCACGCACACGCTTGCCTTTCCCATTCCGAAACTACCCGGCGGTATTTACCAGCTCACGGCAGAGGGCACTGAGGGGATCGTGTTCAAGGAAAGCACCCAGCTGAAGTACGTCGAAGATGGCAACTCTATATACATCCAGACGGACAAGGCCACCTACAAGCCAGCCGACCTCGTGCAGTTCCGAGTACTCTTCCTGGACAGAAACACCCAACCGGCCAGGATCCACAAGCCCATCAAGATTGAGATCCACGATGGGGACCAGAACCGGATAACCCAGATTGAAGATGTTCGGCCGACCAAGGGAGTTTACTCTGGGGAGCTCAGGCTGTCCGACCAGCCGGTGCTGGGCAACTGGACGATCGCAGTCTCCATTAACGGCGATGGCATCGAGACGAAGACCTTCGTGGTGGACAAGTACGTGGTGCCCAAGTTCGAGGTGTCCGTGCACACAGCCAACGACTTGCTGGCCAGCGCAGGCAGCCTCAGGGCGTCGATCAGGGCCAAGTACACCTTCGGAAAGCCGGTCAAGGGCAAGGCCACTGTCTCGATTGAGGGCACGTCGCAGGAGAGGACCATCGACATATACGGCCAGGTCAATGTTGAGCTTCCCTTCGCGGCCACCGCCCAGTCTCCCCTGAAAATTGTTGCCACAGTGACCGAGGAGCTGACGGACCTCCAGCACAGCGGCTCGAACTACGTGACCCTCCACCAGCACCGTTACCGGCTGGAGTCCGTCTTTTGGCCCAAAAGCTATAGGACGGGCAAGTACTCTCTATTCCCCGTTGTGGTCAAGAATTTGGACGGTTCCCCTGTCAGCGACTCGTCAGAGAATGTGCTCTTCTCATTCTCGTGCTGTGGGCTTCACGGAGAGTCTCAGCGCCCGTGAACGCGAATGGCATCGCCACTGGAAATATAACGCTGCCCGACATTGCATGCAGGAGCTGCAATGTGACTGTTACATTTAAGGACGCTAAGCCCCACATACAATCCGTTTCGAGGCTCGAAAAATCCCTCAAGATCGAACTGAACACAATCAGGTGAGTACTGGGTGGAGACCGGGTGGACCTTCATTTTGTATTACCATCGATTTCAGTCCCAAGCTGAAGCAGCTGGTTTCCCTCGATGTCGTTTCGACCGCCGAGCTCCCGTACTTCATGTTCACTATCGTCGCTCGGGGCAACATCCTCTTCAATCAGTATGTGTCGGTGGAGCCCGGACAAAGGAGTCGGAACGTTAAGTTCATGCCCACCTTTGACATGGTTCCCAAGCCACGATCTACGTGCACTACCTAGTGGACGGGGTCATGCGCTTCGACGAGAGGAAGATTGACTTCGAGAAGGACTTCGGCAACTCGGTAGGACACCACACAAAACCGCGTTTCCAAAATCGAACCTACTCACCCTTGACACTGCCCAACAGATCGAAATTACAGCCCCGGAAAGTGCTGAGCCCAGCGAGCCAGTTAGTCTGCGGTTAAAGACCGATCCCCACTCCTTCGTGGGTCTCCTGGGCGTGGACCAGAGTGTTCTGCTCCTGAGGTCCGGTAACGACCTCAGCCGGGACCAAATCTTCAACAACCTTGGCAAGTTTTCATCGCCCGGCCTGGTGACCATAACCAATGCCAATATAAACGCCAATGCTACCGGGGGTAAGACTATGAAATAGAGATTCGTGAAGCTAGTTAAACCTTTTGCTTTTAGGGAACACCTGTTACGACGGCAAGTCTGGTAAGTCGGGCCTCTCTTGTAGTCCATGAATGTTTTACTAACACCTAAATTTGTATTCACAAGGTCAAGGCACTTGTAGTCGCAGTCGGTATATCATTCGTGGGTTCGGAGTTCAAGTAGGATCAGGTAAGCTGGGTTCCTTGCCATGGTTCAATTAATTATAATTAATTTCTATAATTACAGACCCCACCTCTGATCCCCCAACGAGTGTGCAATCTACCGACCCCAGACACCTCCTCCGATTCGCAAGTTGTTCCCGGAAACCTGGTTGTTTTCAAACATTACCGAGTAAGACTTTCCCCAGTTGTGTATGGAGCCACTCAATTTGACTCCTGTGACCCCCAGCTTTGATTTAAATGATGACACCTTGACGGCGAATATCCCCGACACAATTACCTCATGGGTAATCACTGGATTCTCCCTGAATCACGATTCGGGCATTGCCTTGACCAAGGCTCCAATCAGAGTCCGTGTCTTCAAGCCGTTTTTATATCAACTAACCTGCCGTACTCTGTAAAACGAGGTAAGTTCATCAAGAAAAGTTTACTATATTTATTTCTACCCTTCCGTACTATAGGGGTCAATTCCCTTAACTACCTACTTAACTACTACTTCCTTAACTGACCTTAAAGTCAACTAACACCTCACCACCGAGTATTTATGAGAGAGACCCAAAGTTATGTATTTGAGCTTTTGATGTTGTTGTCTAATTGGTTACCGTGGGGGGATGGGTAGTGTGCTGGACTATGAATCTAGCGTAAATAACCAAGTAGTTACCATTTTCAAGGTTACTCACGTCACCAGTTTGGGTAAGCAGGCGAAATTAACAAATACATTATGGGTTAGTTAAGAAGGTAGTAGTGGGTTTCTTTAAATAATATTTGGTGTGTTTAATTATGCTTTTTATTAATTAATTAATCGTTAGCCAACGCAAATTCGCTACTCTCCAGGTGAAGTAATTGCCATTCCGGTGGTGGTGTTCAACTACATGGACCAGGCAGTTCAGGCCTCTGTGACGATGGACAACTCAGAGCAGAGATTCGAGTTCACTGAGGCCATTAATGCTAACGCTGCGAAGGCCATGCGCCAGAACCAAAGAGTCCAGCGGGTCTCGATTCCCGCCAACAGCGGGAGGAGCCTCTCGTTCATGATCCGACCAAAGAGGGTGGGTCTGACCACCCTCAAGATCACCGCCATTTCGCCGCTGGCCGGTGACACAATCCACCAAGTGTTGAAGGTTGAGCCTGATGGCGTGACGAAGTACGTGAACAAAGCAGTCTTCGTGAGCCTGAACGGTAATAGTCGGTTGCACCGGCGAAGTCTGTATGAGCCCGAAAAGACTCTGGAAGTGATGACACCGCCAGAAGTCGTGGAGGATTCTGAGCAAGTAGTGTTCCAGGTGGGCGCAAACATTCAGGCCCCCACTCTAGAGCATCTGGACAAGCTGGTTCGCTTACCCTATGGCTGTGGCGAGCAAAACATGATAAACTTCGTGCCAAACATTTTGGTCCTTCGCTACCTGGATGCCGTCAACCACAATAATCCGCGAATTGAGGCTGAGGCGAAGAACTTCTTAGCGGTTGGATACCAGCGAGAGCTGACCTACAAGCACAATGACGGCTCCTACAGCTCCTTTGGCCCATCGGACGCGAGGGGGAGCACCTGGCTCACCGCATACGTTATCCGCTCCTTCCACCAGGCCATCAAATACACTTTCATCGATCCCAATATTCTGACAGCAGGACTCGACTTCCTCGCGGGTCGACAAGTGCCAAGCGGAGAGTTCCCAGAATTGGGTAGAGTATTCCAGTATTATGGCAATCCCTTGGCGCTGACATCGTACGTTCTGCTGGCCTTTTTCGAGAACCAGGTAAGCTCCCACGTGTGGCATTGAAACCGCTTCCATTGAGCAAAATTACCTCATTGATCATAGTCCTTGTCATTGTTTATATGTTATCAGTCCTTTCGGATAACCTTTTCAAACTCTTAATTAATTGTTCTCTGTAGGAACACGTCCCGAAGTACAAGCACGTGATTGATAATGCCGTACGATTCGTAGCCTCAGAGGTGGATAGGTCGAACGATATATATGCTCTGGCCATCGCCGCCCTGGCCCTGCAACTGGCCGATAACAATAAGGGCAATAATCTTCTGACCAGGCTTGATGGCATGGCCAGGACGGAAAACGAGCATAAGTGGTGGTCCAAATCGCCCAACAGCGCCAGCCAGAACGTCGAGATCACCTCCTACATCCTGCTCGCCATGCTGGAGAACGGCATGGCGGCCGATCCCATGCCCATTGTCCGGTGGTTGATTGGACAGCGGAACAGCAACGGGGCTTCGCCTCCTCCCAGGACACGGTTGTGGGCCTGCAGGCCTTGACCAAGTTCTCCCTCCAGGTCAGGTCGCCCGTTGGGATGATGGATATCTTATTTGCGCCCGCCCACGGACCCAGGTCTGCCATTCAGGTGAGACCAGAGAAGGCGCTGAAGATGCAGTCCCGCGAGCTGCCCAAATCAGCTCGTCAGGTGCAGTTCTCGGCCCGCGGCACCGGTTCAGCGCTCGTCCAGCTCGCGTACCGCTACAACGTGGCTACCAAGGAGGCGAAGCCCAGCTTCCGGATCACGCCCACCATAAAGGACTCGCCCAGGGACCGCCTGGTGCTGGACATCTGCGCCGAGTACACTCCCAGAGAAGCGTCAGAGAGGGGCAAGAACTCCAACATGGCCCTCATGGAGGTCCAGCTGCCCTCCGGTTACGTGAGCGACGCCGACGCCCTCGCCAAGATCCAGTCAGTTGCCCGCGTGAAGCGCGTGGAGACGAAGAACGCGGACTCCCAGGTGATCGTCTACTTTGAGAACCTGACCCTGGCGACCCCAAGTGCTTGACGGTGGCGGCAGCCAGGACCCACGCCGTGGCCAAGCAGAGACCGGCCTATGTCGTCCTCTACGACTACTACGCCCCCGAGCGCCGATGCACCGAGTACTACCAGGTGGACTCATCCCTCTGCGACATCTGCCAGGGCGCCGACTGCGGACGGGATGCTAAGAAATTGTAGGATGAAACGTGTCTTCGCTTGGATACATTTACAAGCTCTTTTATTCCTGTATTCCCCGTTATTGTCATTTGTTTCCAAAGTTCTAAACATTAAAATTTAAATAAATGTATATATCTTACGCACAATAAATGGGTTTTTTGCCGAAATCTCATAATCCTATGAAAAAGTTAGATGGTCCCTAATTTAGGCACTGTACTGCCTGAAGCCAGTGAAGTTGGTGACACAATAGGAAACATTACATAAACATTTAAATTAAATTTAAAATTAAATTAAATTAAAATAAATTTAGATCAAATAAGATAAAAAGGAAAGCAAACTTCGCCATGCCGAACTAAACATACTATATATAACCTTGCGAAAAAAATTAAGGGATAATATATTTAGTTTAAATCCGAAACAAAGAAAAGCGGCTAGTTTGGCACAACCGTTGTTATTGCAGCTATAAGATACAGTAATCCGATTTGTATTCTGAAATTTATCAGTATACGAGTATATATATTCGCCGATGCTCAGTAATGGCCACTGAGACATATATAAAGAGGGACCGAGCTCTGGGACAATCTCATTGTGTCGCGTCTACTTCAGTTGAGCGGTCGAACTTTTCGTTTTAAACAGTGCTAAATAATTAAGTAAAGAATGCACTGTAAAGTGTTGTGGTTATTTTTGTGGTCCTTTCTTCTTCAATATGTAGTTTTTACGAATGCCACCAGGTTAGTTCGCATTAAATCTTGCAAATAAAAACGCTTCCTACGAAGTAAAACCAATCGATAGTGTCAACTGAAAACAAATTAAAGTGTAGGATTTTGAGGCTTCGACTTTGACGACTTTTAATCGATATGAGAAAGTTAATGCCAGCCAAAGTGTATACCTAATATCACAACAATAATTCATAGTGGTTGATAACCTAATGTTCTCAGTTAAAGTGATTATTGAGGGCTTCAATTTAAAATGGTTTCGAAATTTAAAATATAAATAAAACGTATTTATGCATTCCGAGAAAGTTAACTAAGGTTTCTTATTTGTGGAAATTATAATGACAGGCGCCTTGGTTGATCTGGAAAAAAAATAAACATATTTTTACAAGAAATTAAGCAAACTTCATTAATCGTCGCTAATCTGCAATTGGATCATTGAAATTTGATCCATTTTGGTAATGTTAAAGAAAAATGTCAAATTGTGTAAATTTTGTAAATATTACATTTTACATGTAGAGTTTTAAATTTCATATAAATCGACCGATCCCTTCTATGGCAGCTATATGATATAGTTGTCCGATAGAAATTAAAACCGTAATTCTAAAACTATAAAAACGACTATATCTCGAAATTTGAGAAAGTTAAAATACAGACTAGTTTAGAAACCGAGACGGACAGACGGACAGACGAACAGACGGACAGACGGAAGACAGACGGACATGGCTAGATCGACTCGGCTGGTGACGCTGATCAAGAATATAAATGCAATGTCGAAACATCATGATTATTGATTAATTAATAATAATTAATTAGATATTCGTATTCTACCGATTCGCTAGGTTTTAATAAAATGTAAAGCATAATTTTACAACCGTAAAAAGTCGCCAAAATTTAAAATTGTTTTCCTGAGTTGTCCGAATTTTATAAAATCAAAACCGTTATTCATATCATATATCATAAAACATAGTCATATGTCAAAGTAGATGAAAATATGTTGATAAGCTTGAAAATTATATTTTATTTTAATTAAATTTCCTATTGTTGCTACGACAGCTATACGATATAGTCGTCCGAACTGGCCAGTTCAGATTTATTTAATTAAAGTCTCATTCAGATAGCTCGAAAACTGCGAGTAACTTACGTAGAAATAGATAGAAGGACAGACGGAGTTCGCTAGATCAACTAGGCTATTAATGCAGACAAAATAAACTTTATTGGGTCGGAAATTTAAGATCCTTTAATGCTTTGCAAACTGTACCGTTTTGCTTATATTCCTTCATAACGATTTTATCTATGCATCGTATTCAATAAAGGACCTCGTTCAAAAATTATGGATTTTTAAAGTAAAATATGTTTCGAAATTCGGCTTTTTTCCAATAAGCTGTCATTGAAAAAAAAAATCCTTTGATACGCCAATCGTAAAAATTTGGATAATAGGGTCCTCTTATTTTTTTTCTTTCAAAATACTAGTCTGTTTGTAACAGAAAATCAATTATATGATCAATATAAAACATTTTAAATTTGAAACCACAATTTCTAAGCCACACAATTTTGTTTTTATACCATGCTTTGCAGCTGCGAGGCCCTTAAGATCACTTGACATTGTAAGCAAGTTCGAAATGTGACTAGGAATTTGGCACTAAGGATGTTATGTTTATATTGAGTATGTCATGGTCAGAGTATTTCAATCCTCTTGCCTCTGTTTGCAGCACCTATTCCATTGTGGGGACTGACACTATAAGACCCTACCTCAATTACAACGTTGCCGTTACCCTGCATGAGGCGGATAGGCCCGTTCGATTCAGGGTCACTCTAAGCGGACCCTCCTATACTAAGATCAAGGAGGTCCGGCTTCAGCCCGAGTCCACGCACACGCTTGCCTTTCCCATTCCGAAACTACCCGGCGGTATTTACCAGCTCACGGCAGAGGGCACTGAGGGGATCGTGTTCAAGGAAAGCACCCAGCTGAAGTACGTCGAAGATGGCAACTCTATATACATCCAGACGGACAAGGCCACCTACAAGCCTGCCGACCTCGTGCAGTTCCGAGTCCTCTTCCTGGACAGAAACACCCAACCGGCCAGGATCCACAAGCCCATCAAGATTGAGATCCACGATGGGGACCAGAACCGGATAACCCAGATTGAAGATGTTCGGCCGACCAAGGGAGTTTACTCTGGGGAGCTCAGGCTGTCCGACCAGCCGGTGCTGGGCAACTGGACGATCGCAGTCTCCATTAACGGCGATGGCATCGAGACGAAGACCTTCGTGGTGGACAAGTACGTGGTGCCCAAGTTCGAGGTGTCCGTGCACACAGCCAACGACTTGCTGGCCAGCGCAGGCAGCCTCAGGGCGTCGATCAGGGCCAAGTACACCTTCGGAAAGCCGGTCAAGGGCAAGGCCACTGTCTCGATTGAGGGCACGTCGCAGGAGAGGACCATCGACATAGACGGCCAGGTCAATGTTGAGCTTCCCTTCGCGGCCACCGCCCAGTCTCCCCTGAAAATTGTTGCCACAGTGACCGAGGAGCTGACGGACCTCCAGCACAGCGGCTCGAACTACGTGACCCTCCACCAGCACCGTTACCGGCTGGAGTCCGTCTTTTGGCCCAAAAGCTATAGGACGGGCAAGTACTCTCTATTCCCCGTTGTGGTCAAGAATTTGGACGGTTCCCCTGTCAGCGACTCGTCAGAGAATGTGCTCTTCTCATTCTCGTGCTGTGGGCCTTCACGGAGAGTCTCAGCGCCCGTGAACGCGAATGGCATCGCCACTGGAAATATAACGCTGCCCGACATTGCATGCAGGAGCTGCAATGTGACTGTTACATTTAAGGACGCTAAGCCCCACATACAATCCGTTTCGAGGCTCGAAAATCCCTCAAGATCGAACTGAACACAATCAGGTGAGTACTGGGTGGAGACCGGGTGGACCTTCATTTTGTATTACCATCGATTTCAGTCCCAAGCTGAAGCAGCTGGTTTCCCTCGATGTCGTTTCGACCGCCGAGCTCCCGTACTTCATGTTCACTATCGTCGCTCGGGGCAACATCCTCTTCAATCAGTATGTGTCGGTGGAGCCCGGACAAAGGAGTCGGAACGTTAAGTTCATGCCCACCTTTGACATGGTTCCCCAAGCCACGATCTACGTGCACTACCTAGTGGACGGGGTCATGCGCTTCGACGAGAGGAAGATTGACTTCGAGAAGGACTTCGGCAACTCGGTAGGACACCACACAAAACCGCGTTTCCAAAATCGAACCTACTCACCCTTGACACTGCCCAACAGATCGAAATTACAGCCCCGGAAAGTGCTGAGCCCAGCGAGCCAGTTAGTCTGCGGTTAAAGACCGATCCCCACTCCTTCGTGGGTCTCCCAGGGCGTGGACCAGAGTGTTCTGCTCCTGAGGTCCGGTAACGACCTCAGCCGGGACCAAATCTTCAACAACCTTGGCAAGTTTTCATCGCCCGGCCTGGTGACCATAACCAATGCCAATATAAACGCCAATGCTACCAGGGGTAAGACTATGAAATAGAGATTCGTGAAGCTAGTTAAACCTTTTGCTTTTAGGGAACACCTGTTACGACGGCAAGTCTGGTAAGTCGGGCCTCTCTTGTAGTCCATGAATGTTTTACTAACACCTAAATTTGTATTCACAAGGTCAAGGCACTTGTAGTCGCAGTAGGTATATCATTCGTGGGTTCGGAGTTCAAGTAGGATCAGGTAAGCTGGGTTCCTTGCCATGGTTCAATTAATTATAATTAATTTCTATAATTACAGACCCCACCTCTGATCCCCCAACGAGTGTGCAATCTACCGACCCCCAGACACCTCCTCCGATTCGCAAGTTGTTCCCGGAAACCTGGTTGTTTTCAAACATTACCGAGTAAGACTTTCCCCAGTTGTGTATGGAGCCACTCAATTTGACTCCTTTCACCCCAGCTTTGATTTAAATGATGACACCTTGACGGCGAATATCCCCGACACAATTACCTCATGGGTAATCACTGGATTCTCCCTGAATCCCGATTCGGGCATTGCCTTGACCAAGGCTCCAATCAGAGTCCGTGTCTTCAAGCCGTTTTTATATCAACTAACCTGCCGTACTCTGTAAAACGAGGTAAGTTCATCAAGAAAAGTTTACTATATTTATTTCTACCCTTCCGTACTATAGGGGTCAATTCCCTTAACTACCTTCTTAACTACTACTTCCTTAACTGACCTTAAAGTCAACTAACACCTCACCACCGAGTATGTATGAGAGAGACCCAAAGTTATGTATTTGAGCTTTTGATGTTGTTGTCTAATTGGTTACCGTGGGGGGATGGGTAGTGTGCTGGACTATGAATCTAGCGTAAATAACCAAGTAGTTACAATTTTCAAGGTTACTCACGTCACCAGTTTGGGTAAGCAGGCGAAATTAACAAATACATTATAGGTTAGTTAAGAAGGTAGTAGTGGGTTTCTTTAAATAATATTTGGTGTGTTTAATTATGCTTTTATTAATTAATTAATCTTTAACCAACGCAAATTCGCTACTCTCCAGGTGAAGTAATTGCCATTCCGGTGGTGGTGTTCAACTACATGGACCAGGCAGTTCAGGCCTCTGTGACGATGGACAACTCAGAGCAGAGATTCGAGTTCACCGAGGCCATTAATGCTAACGCTGCGAAGGCCATGCGCCAGAACCAAAGAGTCCAGCGGGTCTCGATTCCCGCCAACAGCGGGAGGAGCCTCTCGTTCATGATCCGGCCAAAAAGGGTGGGTCTGACCACCCTGAAGATCACCGCCATTTCGCCGCTGGCCGGTGACACAATCCACCAAGTGTTGAAGGTTGAACCTGATGGCGTGACGAAGTACGTGAACCAACCAGTCTTCGTGAGCCTGAACGCTAATAGTCGGTTGCACCGGCGAAGTCTGTATGAGCCCGAAAAGACTCTGGAAGTGAAGATACCGCCAGAAGCCGTGGAGGATTCTGAGGAAGTAGTGTTCCAGGTGGGCGCGAACATTCAGGCCCCCACTCTCGAGCATCTGGACGAGCTGGTTCGCTTACCTAGTGGCTGTGGCGAGCAAAACATGTTCAACTTCGTGCCAAACATTTTGGTCCTTCGCTACCTGGATGCCGCCAATCGCAATAATCCGCGAATTGCGGCTGAGGCCAAGAACTTCTTAGCTGTTGGATACCAGCGAGAGCTGACCTACAAGCACAATGACGGCTCCTACAGCGCCTTTGGCCCATCGGACGCGAGGGGGAGCACCTGGCTGACCGCATACGTTATCCGCTCCTTCCACCAGGCCATCAAATACACTTTCATCGATCCCAATATTCTGACAGCAGGACTCGACTTCCTCGCGGGTCGACAAGTGCCAAGCGGAGAGTTCCCAGAATTGGGTAAAGTAGTCCACAATGATCATGGCAACCCCTTGGCGCTGACATCGTACGTTCTGCTGGCCTTTTTCGAGAACCAGGTAAGCTCCCACTTGCGGCATTGAAACTGCTTCCATAGAGCCAAGTTACCTCATTGATCATAGTCCTTGTCATTGTTTATATGTTATCAGTCCTTTCGGATAACCTTTTCTAACTCTTAATTAATTGTTCTCTGTAGGAAAACGTCCCGAAGTACAAGCACGTGATTGATAATGCCGTACGATTCGTAGCCTCAGAGGTGGATAGGTCGAACGATATATATGCTCTGGCCGTCGCCGCCCTGGCCCTGCAACTGGCCGATAACAATAAGGGCAATAATCTTCTGACCAGGCTTGATGGCATGGCCAGGACGGAAAACGAGCATAAGTGGTGGTCCAAATCGCCCAACAGCGCCAGCCAGAACGTCGAGATCACCTCCTACATCCTGCTCGCCATGCTGGAGAACGGCATGGCGGCCGATCCCATGCCCATTGTCCGGTGGTTGATTGGACAGCGGAACAGCAACGGGGCTTCGCCTCCTCCCAGGACACGGTTGTGGGCCTGCAGGCCTTGACCAAGTTCTCCCTCCAGGTCAGGTCGCCCGTTGGGATGATGGATATCTTATTTGCGCCCGCCCACGGACCCAGGTCTGCCATTCAGGTGAGACCAGAGAAGGCGCTGAAGATGCAGTCCCGCGAGCTGCCCAAATCAGCTCGTCAGGTGCAGTTCTCGGCCCGCGGCACCGGTTCAGCGCTCGTCCAGCTCGCGTACCGCTACAACGTGGCTACCAAGGAGGCGAAGCCCAGCTTCCGGATCACGCCCACCATAAAGGACTCGCCCAGGGACCGCCTGGTGCTGGACATCTGCGCCGAGTACACTCCCAGAGAAGCGTCAGAGAGGGCAAGAACTCCAACATGGCCCTCATGGAGGTCCAGCTGCCCTCCGGCTACGTGAGCGACGCCGACGCCCTCGCCAAGATCCAGTCAGTTGCCCGCGTGAAGCGCGTGGAGACGAAGAACGCGGACTCCCAGGTGATCGTCTACTTTGAGAACCTGACCCTGGCGACCCCAAGTGCTTGACGGTGGCGGCAGCCAGGACCCACGCCGTGGCCAAGCAGAGACCGGCCTATGTCGTCCTCTACGACTACTACGCCCCCGAGCGCCGATGCACCGAGTACTACCAGGTGGACTCATCCCTCTGCGACATCTGCCAGGGCGCCGACTGCGGACGCGGATGCTAAGAAATTGTAGGATGAAACGTGTCTTCGTTTGGATACATTTTACAAGCTCTTTTATTCCTGTATTCCCCGTTATTGTCATTTGTTTCCAAAGTTCTAAACATTAAAATTTAAATAAATGTATATATCTTACGCACAATAAATGGGTTTTTTTGCCGAAATCTCATAATCCTATGCAAGAGTTAGATGGTCCATAATTTAGGCACTGTACTGCCTAAAGTCAGTGAAGTTGGTGACACCATTGCTGGCGGAGCTCCAGACGCCCACCAAGTGGTGCTTATTGTCCTCAGTGGGACAGGGCCTCTCAGTTCGCGCATTGGCATAGAATACTGTGGACAGGGAGTCGGAAGCGCAGGGTGGCTCGTCAATGCCCATGCCTATCCTGACAACGACTTCCCGAGTCAGAACAACGGGGCTGGGGGGCCGTAAGTGCCAGCCGGAGTTTTGGCACTTCTCGTAGTCGAGATCCTTGCTCCCGCTGCCCCAGCCATACAGGTATAATGTGGCTGAGACGCGGCAGGGCCGCCTATGTAATTTTCTGGGGAACTGGCAGGTTATTAGAGCACCGCTGCAGTGTATCCTGTTTTTCGCGTCGAGAATCGCCACTGACCGGGGAAACTCGGCAAAGCTCGTATTTGTATCCATGGGATGGCAGAAGGTCTCGAGGTAGGGACAGCCTCTAATGGCCGGTTCCTTGAGGTTCACAACTACCTTTGGGCTGTTGTTCCTAGCCGTCGAGCACTCTGCGGTGATGTTGTCGTTGTTGTTGAGGTTGTGATTGGTCCCTGACTTATTTTAAACACGCACTCAAAACCGGGGAAATCGTCGCTATCTTCTGTTGATTCTGCGAAAGCAACACTCAGTATCATCAGTACAAGAACTGTTATCAACATAAAATTAATTTTTTTCTTTGAATTTATTTGTTTTTCCACAGAAAACCGGGAGTATTAATCGTATTTATTATTATAGATTGAATTCTTGGAAGAGCTATTTAAGAGAACAAGGCAAGGCGGAGGCTGACTGTTGTCTACTGAATCTGGTATATATTTCCATATTTCGTAGATTAACCACATGTCGTCGCGACAGTATATGTAATGCTAACATACACCCAAAAATAGTTCTTCATAAAACCTATTCTATTCATAATTCTATACTTTCGAATATTAACAATTTCTTAACATGATGCTTATTAATTTTTAATTTTATTTAATTAATTATTTTTTTCATTTTTTAATTTATGCTATTTATTCTATTCATTGAATTTATACTATTTATACTATGCATATATATTTATTATATTTTTACTATTTCGTAAAAGTTCTAATACAATGTATTATTATACATTGTATACTATTTCGAATTAATTCTATACTGTTTGAACAACCATCAGTATAGTTTCTATACTATTTTGGATAAACTCTATACTACGCTGGTAAGCAAAGGTATAGATTCAATACTATTTCGATTACAAATTGTATATGTTTATTTATTCCGCTTTATTCTCATTAAGACACTACCTTTAATATCAATGGCTTGTTATTTTATTAACTGGCAATCTGAAAAGCACTAAATTCCAGCTATCGTAATACGTAATCGAATTTTCGATTTAGGCTAGTATAAAAATAATACTCTTAAATAGATAGTTGAAGCTATAGAGTATAAAAACTATACTACTCATTATACACTTAAAATTATATAGGAATTAAATCTGCTTTAAGTATAATTTTAAGACAACGCGATTTAATTTTAGACTATTTATTTTTTTGGCCTAAGAAACTATACAGTTTAAGTATTTAAGTACATAAATAAATGGCGACTACATATATTTATATAATCTTTGTATATTGTATTTATGTATATTCATAGCTGATAACCCGGCATTTTGCTAGCCTACGACGAACTACGGTGAATACGAGAGGTAAACGAGAGAAAGCTTAAATGCTAATCGATCAGTAGCTAATAGTGAATGTATAATTAATATTCTAATTTTAGAATACTTACCCAGACATTGATTATTAGATTAAAAGCCCATAAGTTTTGAACTATCTGTCCCTTGTGCTCAAAACACTCCCTCGGGCTTATGTGGCTTACAAAATTCGCAGTAAAAGTTAAACTAAGAAAACTGTAAATATTTATTTCTTATTATTTATTTTTTATAAGAGGCTAAGATCGAAAATAAGATCTTTGAGTATTTAACCTTTGAAACTTCACAACTAAAGAAAGAAACCTTCGAATTTTTCTGAATTCTGAAACTACCACTAATCAAAAGTCAAGTATCTCAGACCCATGTTACTTTAGCCTGAAGAAAACTTTGACTTTTTAGTTTTCAGAATTGGGTTTAAATTTAAATGAAACCGCACTGATAATGACTAAGCTCGGAGCCGAGCTCGCGGAGCTTTTCGAGTACGCTCGAGATCAGTTCTCTCTGAGTTCCCGGCCGAGCAATGACGCTGTTTTGGGTGCTGCTGTTGGGGCTGCTGATCAGCTGTGCCGCTGGTCGCAAGAATTCGAGATTCGGGCAGGTGAGTCTGGACAAGATAGTGCTAAAGGCGAAACATTCTCAAAACATCCCATGCAGGCGACAGGCTGTGGCAGATACAATCCCAATGGCCTGGACCGCGGAGCCATGGGCACCGTCCCAGGAGTCGCGCGACGCGGTGAGTTTCCATGGCTGGTGGCTGTTTTGGATCGCAGGGATGGGCTGACCCGCTACATTGGCGGCGGCTCCCTGATCGCGACCAACGTGGTCCTCACTGCCTTTCACATACTCAGCGGCACTGTCGAGGACGACCTGCTGGTGCGGGGTGGCGAGTGGAATGTCTCCAGCACAGCGGAGATGCCCGGCCATGTGGACCTCGGGGTGGAGAAGGTGATCCTGCATGACCAGTACAACTCATTCAACGGAGAGAACGACATAGCTCTGCTCATCCTGAAAGCCCCCGTCCCAGTGCAGCCTAACATCGGGACACTGTGTCTGCCGCCGGCGAACAGGTCCTTTGTCGGCCGACGCTGCTTCTTCAACGGCTGGGGCCCGAGGGAGGCACACTCGGAGGACTACCCCATCGTTCCCAAGAAGGTGGATGTGAACATGATAGAGAAGAGCATGTGCCTAGAGCGATGGGGAAGACGTATTCCACCTAATGCGGTATGCGCCGAAAGCCGCAATCGCAAGGCGAGCTGCAAGGGTGACGGCGGCTCACCGCTCGTGTGTCCCTTGCCCCAGGATCCCGCTCGCTTCGAGCAGGCAGGAATTGTCACCTTTGGCGCCGGCTGCGGCAATGATACCACCCCGAGCGTCTACACTGACGTGTCCAAGGTGCGTCGCTGGATCAACTACCATCTACAGATGAAGAACATTCACTTGGGCCTCTAAGTCTAAGTCTAAATAATTCTTTGTTAGATTAAGAGATTAAAATAAAGAAATATATACATTTTATTCGGATTAGTTGAATTATTATTATGTATTATTATTAAACCACAACTATCAAAGAGCATAAAAATACTTTTGAAAATTTTAGAATAAGTCTTACTGCAAAACCTATAACGTTTTAGGTTCTTAAACAATTTAACCTTGGTCTCTTCAGTTGCACAAAGCTGTAATCACTTCAAAAAACTGTCGTGACTGTACCAAAAATTAATATATATATTTTTTCAACCCTTTGAGAGTCAGAAATAGTCTTCCAAAAGAGTCTTCATCAAAGAATAATTCCGCAACTCAGCTGTCATGACAGCCAAACGGAGGAAGGCCGATTAAATATCCCCCAGCTGTTTTCGCGAATTCAAGTTGACTTTTGAAAAAAAGAAATAAGAATATAAATGCGCAAAATAGCGTATTAAAAACTGTTTTCTGGTCTGAGCTTCCGTTGCTTGATGAATGAGCTCCCTGCGCAAGGTTGGCAATGTTTGACAGCTTCAAACTGGGGGGCAGGGAGCTGCCTCCCTTGCCTTCTCCTCTCTCCTGCCATTTGAGTAGACGTTTTCTAATAAACATTAAGTTGACATGAAATACACGCCAAACAAATGAAGCAAATGCATTTCGTCCCGGGCCGCGGACGCGGCGTGGGTGTGGGCGTGGCCAGATGCTGGCTATGGCTAATGCCGCCCCTGTCAGACCGGCTCTCAGCGCCGGCACCGCAGGATATGTTTACAAATTGAAAAATATAGCTGGCGACCGGAAGAACGTGCTGCGAGAAATGCACAGTGGCTTGGGACAGTGATAAAAGTGCATTCAAAATACAAACGGAACTAGTCTTAGAACCAAGTAATACGACACTAAAATCATTACAACTTGCTAAATAAATATTAATAAATGGAACATATAATTTGTTGAGACTGTAAGTATTTTTAAAAATAAATTTGAAGAATAAAGTACCTAGAACTCACCGCAAGCTTGTATGCCTGATAAAATTCTCTAAAAATAAAATAGAGTCTCACAATAAAATCATAAATGCCAATACAAATACTAATAATATTGGCCCAAATATTTCTATGTTCTTAAATATATTGTGGACGGCTTACTGCGAGATACTCAGTAAAATTTATAATTTTCTCCGAAATGTTCCGCAGATCTCGATGCAGTATGGCCATCTAGACGAGTCCTCCTGCAAAAATGAGTTGTTACATGGGTCAGTTGGCAGTGGGTAGCAGACATCCTGCAAGTGGACCGTCGACGTGCTGCGCTGTTTCCACGAGCACGGCTCTTACATACTAATGCTGCATACATACTGGCTTTTATGAAGAATATGGCAAACTGTGCAGAGGTATGTGCATGTACGTATATATGCGGTTAAAAAATATTTCCTACAGGAAACTAGCCGGAGCAGGGAAAATCTGACACGAAACATTTGCGTGACAAGCGAAATGTTGCCACATCCTGGCGGAATCAGTCGTAGGTGGGGCAAAATGCACTGAGGGGCGGTCCTGGCGGCCTTTCACGTCCCGTGCATTTCTAAAGGACCCAGAAAAATAATTATGGCCCAAATCACAATGTTGCTGGAGAGAAAAAGCACGGCAAACAAAAAGAGGACCACAAATTAGGAGTGCCCACAGAGCGGCTGGCAATGTCAGGAGCAGGAGTAGGACCGCACGATATGACGGCAATTTTCTGTAGCCGTGACATTGAAATAAGAAAAAGTTATCATGGAGTGCCGAGGGGGATAGACAGTGGGATATATAATGAACATATAGCACTGCCTTCTAGTCCGAATAGGTTTTCTTTAAACCAACTGCGACCATTTATACATATTTCTACAAATTCGATTTGTAATATTTGTAAAATGCAATATATTAAAGCAAGTAAAATCAGTAAAGAGTGGAAAGATTCCTGTAATATTCAAAATTATTCAGAAAAATGTCGCAAAATGAACTTGCGGCTTGCCAGAGGACAAAACAATGCTAACCGAAAACGAAATCGAAAACGAACGGAGACAGCCGTCAGCCAGCTCTAATTTGGCAATGTCAGATTGACAACAATTAAATTTACCACCGCTTCCCGCCCGAATGGCCCAGTAAGACGGCCAATCAGCGCCTCGTTCCACCTTCTCAGATGTCGTCGAGCTGTGAAATTGTTGACAGAATTCAAATCAGTGCCGCAGGACGCAGGACGAAATGCTGCAGCGCATCGTTGGAGGAATGCCGCTGATGGAAACGATGCTGTCGCGCCGGCAACGTCTGTGTCATAAATGTCACTTTCAATTTCGGTGGCTCTGCAATGCAGGACCCACCGGTCGGGGTTCGATTAAAGCGTGTCCTGAATGACAAATCAGCTAATCGTCATTCGGTCGTCTTTTGCCATCTCGCCCCCGCAGGAGACGCATATTTAATTATGTCACTGGGAGAGCTGATGTGCATAAAACGACTTGATAACCTACGAAGGTGTGCGGTTGAAAAACATAAATTCTATTTGTGTTTTTCGAAATAAATATTTCTTACCAGGCGAGTCAAATTAGAGTTTTTGCAAACTCAAGGTCTAGTCAAGGTCTAGTCTGTATTTAAACCAGAAAGGAAGCTAAAAGACCCAATGAAATATGATAGCTGATAACTGTTTGGGTGTTCGGCTATAAATAGTGAGCATTGCATTGATTCCAGGAAGAGAGCCAAGTGTCCAAGGACTCGACATCCTTTGTGTCGTTGCCTCACTGCCCAGACCGGTCATGTCTGGCCCGGCAATGAGTGCTTCCGGCTTCCTGCCTCCTGATTCCGGCAGCCCGGCCCGACTGTCTCTAGACAACTGGAGAAGCAACTATAACTGTCGGCAAGTTGGCTTTATTATTTCCACCCTGTTGAATATGCATATAAAAAGCGAATCGACTCCTTTGACGACCAGCGCCCACTTTGGTCGACATTCGGGGTTTCGGTAGCTCGGTAGCTCGGTAGCTCGGTCCTTTGTACTCCTGCCAAAGGCCAAGCCAGCCCCTGGAGGATGCAGGGGCCATGCAGTTTTGGGAGCCCGGGGCGGGTGCATTATCACTTGCCAGCCAAGCAAAATATTGTGGGTGCATTAAATATTTTCCCTCCTGCCGCAGGACAAAAGAAACGCTTCACAAACTTCGGCAGCGAGCTGCACGAACTATGCGGGCATGAGATGAGCTAAGGGCTCTGGTCCAGGCCTTTGTCTGCGTTTTATATTAAACTATTTATGCTATCGCTGCAGTCGGTGCCCGCTACCCCTTCCCCGTGCCCCCATCCGCAGTCCTCGGGTCTCGGCTCTTGGCCGCCGGATCTCGAGGAGTGCCGGCTCGTTGGCGCTGGAAAGCCAAGACTTGAAAATTTACCTACGACAGCTGGGTTTGTGTGCCGCATTTTTATCGTGCAACATTTTGCGGGGGAATTTATGAAAAATTTAAAACAATTATGTGGCTTTCGCTGCACCACCTCAGCAGCGGGCAGCGGGAAGCGGGCAGCGGAAGGGGTCACCATTGATCGCTTGCCTGGCCAGTTGGTGGACACAAGAAAATTGCTTTGGCATTTTTCGATGCCCGAGCTGAGGAATTATTAATAAAACCACATGAAGAGATGCTCAATAATCTTCTATATGCATAATTGTGGAAGACTTTTTTAAATATAGATTCCCTTGGCTATACCGTTAATTTAATAGACTTATTTTTTTTTTAAATGCTTCCTTATCGGTCAAAGATTAAAGAAGCATAAATTCATGCCTGGTTCTTAAATTTTTGAGAGCGTGTCCCTGTCAGAATAAAGCTTTACCCTATGACGACTCCGTTACAAATGCTCCATACTAGCACCTTCGCTTTCCACAGCTCCCATCTGGCAACGCTGCGACTTGTCAGTTGACCTTTTTATACCCTTGCATAGGGTATTATAATTTTTGCTGATGATATATGCAACGCAGTGAAGGAGGCATCTCAGACCCCATAAAGTATATATATATTCTTGATCAGCATCACCAGCCGAGTCGATCTAGCCATGTCCGTGTGTCTGTCCGCCTGTCTGTCCGCCTGTCTGTCTGTCCGTTTGTCTGTCCGTCTGTCGGCTTCTACGCGAACTAGTCTCTCAGTTTTCGAGCTATCGGGCTTTCAGCATAGTCTTATTTCTTTAGCGCGCAGTATATATGTCGGAACGGCCGAAATCGGACCATCGGAATAATAGCGAAATGAATTTAGAAAAAATTTAAATTTTCAGATATAGTCGTTTTTTATAGTTTTAGAATTACGGTTTTAGTTTCATTAAGATCGGACAACTATGTCATATAGCTGCCATAGAAGGGATCGGTCGATTTATATGAAAATGTAAAATTTTACATGTAAAATGTAAAATTTTACAAAATTTACATAATTTGACATTTTTTTTAACATTACCAAAATGGATCGATTGTCAATGATCCAATTGCAGACTGCAAGGGTATACAAACTTCGGTTAACCGAAGTTAGCTTTCTTTCTCGTTATAAGTTACATTGTATGGTCACAGTGGTAGAACAACTATAAAAGGAGCAGCCCGTCATCTGAAAGGCGCAGTCTACTTTCAACTGCCTTTGTTTTTTCAGCCAGCCCATTATTTATTTATTATTTTTTATTACTGCTTTATTAATATTTTACTTAAAATTGACTATCTTCCGCTCTTTCTCTTCATGGTCACTTATTGATAAAGTTGTTTTATTTTAATTAAATTATTTTAAGGGCACGGCCTCAAACAAATTATTTTAACATCTCTATCTGATTATTTTTTACTAAAAAAACGTAGGTTTTTTATTTTATTACAGAAGTATGTTTATTTGTAAAACTTTTTTTATGTTTATTTTTTGAGAATTAACTCCTCCACTAGCAGCTTGTTCAATTCTTCATCCTGAGTTGCTCTCGAGAAAAATGGGGACAGATTTGCAGACTAGTCCGAAACTATCCTCAGCCTAAGTCTGGTGGCCTTTTACGTAAGTCTTGTTTTGGGATCGACTCTTAAGATCCCGAAATCACACGATTTTTCATTTCAAATAAGATTACAAAAAATGCATACCGAACCTTCCAATCGGCCGCCACTTCCGGTCCGCAATGGTGATGCATTTTCGTGGCCGGAAATAGTGGAAAATGTTGCGGCATAGGCACATTTCGACGGGGATTGTGGGTAGTGGGGCTGAAAAACTTAATTAGCCTGCCCCAGCCCCAAAATCCAATTGGCTGATGATTGTTGCACGAAAGCAGCCATGGCTGAAATTTCGGGCAATTGTCTGCAGTGAAAATCAATTGCACAGCCAGAAGCCGGCAGCCGGCAGCCCGCCCTTAAATAGCACATTTGGGGGCCCGAGCCCCCGCTTGTTTGTGTGCGAGCTGTGGGCCTGTCAAACAATATTGCAGCAGAGAGATTAGTTGCTTATTTTGACAGTAGCTGTCAGTGTTGCATTTAGCCCCGGTTCCGGGTGCATCCCGGCCTGTGTAAACAAAAGAAAATATCCTCTCGACTTCGTTTCCTTGCACGATGGAAGTTGGCCAATAGATGCTGCTGGGTGGTCCATCCTTAGCCGGCCGAGGATGATGATTCCCATATCTCTGGTGCAGCGAGTGCATGCTCCTTTACTCGAGTGCCCTGCTCCTGCCCTGCCGCATCCGCATCCGACTCCGCATCGAGCACAGTTTTTCTTTGGCTTCTTTCATTTTTCATGCGCGCCAGCTAAGCTTTTAATTAAATGCAAGAAAACTCAATTTTAATTAAAATTTCTTAAAAGTCTCTGGCCAGGCATTGCATACGGATAGCGCAGCGATTGAAAGGGATGGGGATGCTGATGTGGATGCGCCAGGATGAGCGCTACGTTGGGCTCTGGGCGCTTGTCCTGTTTTCGATCTGGGCTGTTCGACTCGAGTGTTTGCCAAACGTGTAAAATTGAAAATTAGGAAATCGAATTGTAATGCCACCAGAGGCGGACGGGGACGGAGCGGGGACAGGGACAAGTCATCAGGCACACAAAGGCAAAATCGTAAAGTAATTGGAAATGAAAATTCATTTAGGGTCCGGAGCGGAGCGAGATGAACAAAAATGCGTTGGGAAAGGGCTGAGAGGCATAAAGCATAATCCGATGGAGCCTGGATATTTCGGGAGGCCCCACCACCTTTGATCACTCTTCTCCAATGGAACTCCCACATTCTTGCACTAATTTTGGTCTCAGGGTGGTAAGGATTAAATTTTAAACGAACTTAGAAAAAAAAATAAATGGGATTTCCTATTTATTTTACTTCCCTATGCTATTTTATGTACCCAAGTTTATACTATATTTATATTTGCATAAACTTGCTTTATTATGTTCAACATTTACATAAAATTCATTAACTTTATGCCTTAAGCCCAAACATTTCTTATTCTGATTGATCCAAAATATATACTGAAGTTAAGATAGATTTCTAACAATATTTTTCAACATATTTTTATGTATTGCTTGTAATTATATTTCATTTACTGTCATAGGCTCTTTATATTTTATTTGTTCTTTATTTCGCATCAAATACAAAAGTGTTTGCGGCTGCTCTCAGAAAACGTAGAGATTTCAGATGCTCGATTATTCTTATCTCGATTTACTATCGATATCTCTCATTGTTAATTTTATAATATGCTCTTCACACAATGTATACATTATATAAGACTAATTGCTTATATTTTATGTTTGTTTATCTCTATAATACGATGTTTCCCTAATGTTCCTACAATTTTTAACAATATATTTTTATGTATTAATTAATTATATTAATTATATCTCATTTAGTATAGGTATTATTTGTTTATTACGTATTCTTTTTATTATGTTCTCTTTTAATCCACTATTCTTGCAAATAAAAATAAATTTAAGAGTGAAACCCCCTTTAAATGAAACCTACGAGTGCTCAAAATTTGTGTATCTCCAAGAAGGAAATCTAGGAATTCCATTCAACACGTCGTGGAGGAATATGCAACCCCTTATGCAGCTCCAGCTCCAATAACTAATCCACACGTGACTGTCAATATTCTGGCATTCGGCAGAGGGGCTACGGCCAAAGTTTTGAGTAAAAGTTTGTTAGCCCCCAAAAGCCAGGCGGCTTTTGTGAGCATTTTGCACATAATTTAAGCGCACACATCCCGTATCCCGTCAGTCATAAATTACACATATTACATGCACGTATAAATCGCAGGCCAGATACGAATTCGTATCCCCGTATGCGTTCGAGGGCTCCAGCTATGCTGTGCCAAAAGTGCGCCTGCAAAGTGGGACCAAAGTGCTTAACATACTTTTTGGCGCTCGGTCCACACACGCACAGACACACTGACACTCGCACATAGGCAAATCGACACACGCACGTAACGCAGAAAGTTGCAAAAGTTCTGCCAGGCCGCAAGTGAAAGCTGGAAAGTAAGTCAAGACGCTGCCAAGATGGCCTGCGAGACTGCGAGCCTGCGAGTGTAACTTTTACTTTTGAATCCCTTTCTCCTCACTTCCTCCTCCCTGCAGAGAGTCCCTTAAAATAACCCGCAGAGCCCCAAGGAAAATGTAACCATTTAGATATATTTCCACTGATTTGACCTGTAAAGGCCACAGATAAGGGTGATCATCCACAGCAAACGTGACTGACTTGTGATCATAAATTATATCAAAGATACAAATAATTAAAAGCAGTAAACAATTCTCTATTTGTCAGAATTCTCATAAATTGTCTGTTTAAATTTGTAAAATTTTGTGTTCTTTTTCAGAAAGTATCAGATCAGCATGCCGATATGTCCAATTCATTATAATGGAGTCCTTCACCTGCTACTACTCTCGCTGGTCCTCTGCCAACTGGCAAGTTCAGCCCAGTCGAAGCTCTACAACGAGTCACGATTGCCCGTCGATGTGGTGCCCTTCCACTACGAGTTGCGGCTGATAACGCACCTGGAGAACTCCTCGAACTTTCGCTACGTGGGCGCAGTGAACATCTCCATCTACGTGCAGAAGGCCACCGCCCAGGTAGTGCTCCATGTCGGCAGAGTCAGCGTGGAGGCGAGGAACATCACCCTGCATAGGTCGGAGGGCGTAAACTTGACGATGGTGCAGTTCAACGGGGATCGGGAATACATGATCCTGACCTTCCACCGACGCCTGACGATGGGCAAGTCCTATATCCTGAGCATGCAGTTCGGCCGGCCATTGAAGGAGCACAGCGAAGATGGCTACTTCCTCGGCCACTATGCCAATGCAGGGTCCTGGCAGAGGAAGTAAGAAATGCTGGGTTCTTGGTTCTCTTAACTCGCAGCCTCTTCCTTGCAGATGGTACACGATGGCCCTCTTCGAGCGGAACTTCATCAGGAACACCATGCCCAGCTTTGACGAACCCTCCCTAAGGGCAACATTTAATGTGACCATGGGTCATCACAAGCGCTTCCAGAGCTTCAGCAACATGAATGTTCGAGCCATACTGCCAAAGTGAGTCCTGAAAATACAGAATTTGATAGAGGAAGATCCTTACATGTATTGATTCAGCCCCGATCTGCCGGACTACGTGTGGTCTGTCCACGAGGTGACACCCGCGATTCCCACCTACTTGCTCGCCTTTTCCGTGAACAACTTCACGTGTCGCTTCAGCCAGGTGGCGAGTACGAATCCGGTGCGCTTTCGCACCTGCTCGCGGGCTGACGACGTGCCCGAGACCTCCTTTGCCGCTGACGTGGCGCCCCAGTTGCTGCTGTTCTTCGAGGAACGGCTGCAGGTGAGCCTGCCGCTGGACAAGATCGACCAGCTGGTGGTGGACAAGTTGCCCTCACCGGCGCTGCAGAGCTTGGGCCTCGTCGCCTACCGGGTCAAGGAGGTGCTGCAGCGCGAGGACGGCCCAATGACGCGGGCCAAGATGCTGGCGCTGCAGGTGGTGGCCCACGAGATGGCGCACATGTGGTTCGGGAACCTGTTGGGCATCGACTGGTGGTCGGACGTCTGGCTGAAGGAGGGACTCAGCGGGTACTTTGAGGCTCTGGGCGTGGATCACCTGGCGCCGGGTCTGGGGCGGCGTCTGCTTCTTCGCTACCGCCAGACGGCTTTCATGCACGAGGAGCAGCTTGGCGGTATGACCCTGGCGCCGCAGGATCCAACCAAGCTGGCCGAGCCGGAGGCGCCCCTGTTCCAAAAAGCCACCGCCCTGGTGGACATGCTGAACGGCTTCCTGGGCAACGAGACCTTTACGACGGCATCCAGCGGCACCTGTTGCAGAACTCCTTCGCCAGCAGCACGCCCGATCTCTTCTGGCGGTCGCTGCAGTTGGCACGGGAGCGTCAGCCGGGCTCCTTGGCTTTCAGGCAGACGCTGAAGAGCGTCATGGACACGTGGACCCAGCAGAACAGCTATCCGCTGGTGACGGTCACCCGGAACGGCAGTGCCGTGTTCCTGACCCAGAGTCCCGCCTTCAACGAGAGCGGGCCTGAGCGCTGGTGGGTTCCCATTACCTTCACGGTCCAGGCGGAGGCCAATTTCGTCGACATCCGGCCCAAGGCCTGGATGAGTCCGCTCGAGCAGCGCCTGAGGCTGAGCGTCTCGGTGCCCGAGGATAAGTGGATCGTCTTCAATTTGCACGCCAGGGGCTACTACAGGGTCCAGTACGACGAGCTCACCTTGCAGCTGTTGGCCGACACGCTCTTCGATAATTTCCGCCGCATCCACGTTCTGAGTCGAGCGCAAATCGTCAGCGATGTCCTTTTCCTGCGCCTTCACCGACGGATCAGCTGGGCCACTGCCCTCAACGTGCTCAAGTACATTGTCGACGAGGATGAGCACGAGCCGCTGACGGCCTTCGTCGTGGGCGTGACCCACGGCTATTGGGGCTTCACGCCGGAGGGTTCCATGTCTGTAGCGGTGAGTGAAATACAGAAACTGTTCGTTATAACAGTTTATAACAGTTTTTTAAACTGTTCTTCTTTATATAACAGCCAAAAGGCAGCCAAAGTAACATACTTAGTACTTATAAGAATTATTTTCGTACCTTTAAATAGTTTTTAATCTCAAATAGTTACTGTTTTTCATACATATACTTCTTCATTTACATCACTCATGACTCTGGCATTGTGTAACTATCGCTTATCCTTTACTTTTGAGCTAATTTTTTCCATAGACTTGGGCTCCTTTCACTAATGCGACTTCCTTTTCGTAGAAATGGCTTGGTATTGCCGGCAAGTGGTACGCAGAGTTCATCTGCCACACTTTCGACAAATTCGTGCTCCAGGAGAATCTGAATAGCCTCGACTACCAGGACTAACAGCGACCAGGGGAGGAGGGTTCAGGACTCGGGACCGCAGGATAATGGCCCGGACCAGCTCGCTTCTCCTTCGCCGCGAAAGGCAAAATGAAACCGCCATCAATGAACCGCAATTGTATTTGTTTGCAAATAACTGAGCGTTATCTGAGACTATTTATCTTTATCGGCAACAACAGCAAAGGCGGCTCCGCACAATGCCAAGGGACACTGCCACAGCATCCGGCAAGTGGGCCGGACCTGCTGGGAACTGCGAACTGGGAACTGGAACTGGGTAACTGGTAACTGGGAGCTCACTCCATCTCCACTTACCAGAGTCAAGGCGCCAACTGAAATAATGATGCAGGCGAAATAACAATAAAGGCGGCACTGGAAGATGCCCGGACCGAAGTGGAGGACAACATCGATGCTCCTTTCCGCACAACGGACAGCGGTAAGGACAATGCCAGACCCCTAATGCTGCAGCATTTCCATGGCAATGCAATGGTCCTTTCTGCTTAACAACCATATCGAAATCGCTTCAAGGGTTTTCTTAAAGATCGCTTTAAGGTCAATGCAAAATTCGTTTCTTGTACTCAGCCTGTAAAAGTGTTGTATAAACATGTATAAGTAAATGAAGAGAAATATAAAAATTTAAATGAAAATCTAGAACTTTTTTTATTAATTTTAAAACACTAAACTCATACATAAGGAATACTAATTGATACACTCTCTATATTTAAAGATAATTTAAAGGTAAACAATACCAAAAAAAACTTATAATTAAGCTGTTGGAAAATCTGAAAATTTAAATAGTATCAATTCTAGTTAAGTGCCTCTCCCTTACGAACAAAGCGTATTTAAATTAATATTTGCCACTTAATTACTTGTAGTAATTGTTATTATTTCTGCATTGCTTGCACCTGCTTTTTAATATATTTATGTAATAAAAATCCAAAAGACTAATTTGTTTTCTAACGCAAAGTTCAAATTCCAATACCCTTGACGGTATGCAAATGGAAAGATAAAATAAAAAATCATATTTTACGCATAATGAAATTTAGGCCACAGCCAAAAAAGACGAGGCTCTGACGGAAGCGGATTCCGCCTAAAACCATGCAAATTAAATTTAATGGAAAACGTATTACCATTTTTTGTTTTGGTTATTTTCCTTTCTGCCCGCTTTGTCGTTCTTTCATGGCCAGAAGCAAGACAAATATGTATAAACCTAATTTGGCGCTATGCATTAATAACGTTGTTTACTGCAACAAGTTGAGGCAGCTGCCGGAAGCAGAAGGCTTAGCTTACGATACATCTGAAACCAATCCTCAAATTACTTATATTTTTTAATTGTTAAATAACTTTTGCTATATTTTTTTTATATATATTTTTAATTTTTGCATTTTCGTTAATGGCAATCTCCTTTGGTGGGTATTTAAAATAAATTTTATGCCATATTTAAGTGGCTTTATGCTTTGCGAAATATAATTTTTCCAATTCCCTTTGCTTGCGGCTTTGTTTGAATGTGGAAATTCATTAAGGTTGCTATTTATTTTTGTCATTGTTAAATAAAAGCCTCCAAACCGTCCACTTTGTGCGCTATAAAAACAATAGTCTTATGCAGTAAAAAAAATAAATCAATTAATGTAAAAGCAAGGAAAATGTCATTGTGTGTCAGAGCAGGTCATAATACAGTACCGAATGCAGTTGACAGCTTTATAATGACGTTCATTACGGAAGCGGGCAATTAATTTCTTTTAATTGCCCAGGTGCAGCCCTGGAAAGGTAATAGTTGCGAAAGGCCTGAAGGGAGGCGAAAATAGGAGAGTTTGAATCCAGAAAATAAGCCCCAACAGAGAAGAATACAACAAAATGGAGTTTCAAATCAAAAACTCTATATTTATTTTGATATTTGAATACAAAAAACTAAAAAAAAAAATGATTAAGCTACATGATTTATTAGTTGAAGAATAACCTCCTCTAAGAATTTTTCTTTTATTATAGTTTCACGGCTAAGATATGTATATAATCAGAAGCTGTCATTTGCCATTCCTAAACACCTTGAATCCCGCTATCTTTTGGAATCTGCACTTAAAGCACATGTAGACTAGCTCCTTAAAAGGACAACAACGGCGGCATAAGCATAAGCAGGACCAGCTCTGAGAAAATGTACAAGCAACTCAGTGGGACTCGAGTACGAGTTGTGTTGAATTTTTTGCATGAATTATGCAAAGGAGGAGTTGGTTCGACTGTTGTGGGTGAGACTGAATTCCGTGTGTCCCTGGCTCCCACAAAGGGAATTCTTAAATGGGATTTGGGAAATCACAAACCAGCCAAGGACTGTGTGCCTTAGAGATGGGTAAAGGAAATTAAAAGGAGATGGCGAGAGGGAAACGGCGGCCAAGTAATTTTTGCTTTGATGGCATATCCAATTGCATTTTGGTTAAGTAGTATTATATATGTGAGGACTCTACGCAGCCCACATACTTATATGGTTGAGCATTGGAAATAACATTTTAAATTTAATTTTTTCAATTCGAAAATGCAACTAAAATATATCAGAGATTTAACTGCAATATTTCGGGAGAAATATGGTTATCCAAGAACTACTCACTCTGATATTAAATAAGTATTTTTTCGGTTCGGATTTAATATTATTTGATTTCAAGAAATATCATAAATTAAATAATCTGTTAATCTGTTAATTTGACAAGCTATAGCCCACTATGAGGCGTATACGAAATATTATTAGTTCCAGAGATATATCATAAAATAAATATATTACGTATACGCCTCAAAGCCCAAGCTGCTCACTAATGTCTAGCTTAGTTCCACTGAAACTTATTTATTTATTCATTTTATTAATAAAAATATTAAATTAAATCTGAAAAGTACAAGTTTTCCTTATTTATATCACGATTTTTTTTACTGTGTATTTAGAAGCACATTTGCATTGCATGCGGGTGGACCTATTAAAGCCTGGCCAATAAATTCTGGTAGCGTTAACTACCTGAAATCCCATGGCCATTTACTTTGGCCACGTCCGTCTTCGGCAATGCATCCCCGACAGCCACCTGCAAAATTGCAACTTAACCAGGACCAGGGAGTCTGGCAGGCAGAACTCCAAGACTCGAGGACTCCCACTCCCCGTAGCTGGCGGCCCGCCCCTTGGCACGGCTTACGTACCCCATGTGGCAGCAACGCATGCAGCGTATAAATCAATATTGGCAATTTAAAATTGGCTGGCGGTGTATGAAGCCAATATCCGGCAACGCTCAGCAGCTCGAGTGTGTTTGTGTTCGGTCCTGGCGCGGGCAGGAAAAAAACCCGAGCCGGGAAAGGGACCCACTCCGGCATAGAGCGGTCCCTGGCGCTGGGACACCACTGTGGATCTTAGACAAACACTATGTGGCACCCGAAATGTTCGTTCGATTTGCACCCAGTCGCTGTGTGTCTGAGTGTATCAATGGGGGTCGCGGGAGAGCCACGCGAAGTCCATTAAAAATGCGCGTACCTACGTTTGGGGGAACTTTTTTCTTGGCCGGTGTGGCCAGCTCGTAAATAAGAAAGAAACACACAAAACAGGAAGGTTGAGGTTCCTTCTAAACGCTGGGATGCTCAGAGCTTGTTGGGGTTAATAGTTTGGAGCCCCAGAAAATAAGAAATCGATTATGAATGATTCAATTCTTGTTTTTATATATTCCTTTAATAATTTTTAATTTTAATAAACATAATTTACTTCTAACGAGTAAAATTTTGAGGTTAATTCTATTAAATTTTCCCTCTCGTCATGTTTCAAGCTGAAGGCCAAACAACAAGCCCCAGCCTACGCTACGACCACCTAATTATGCGCCAATAAGTATGCAAAATTAAAATATTATGCAAATTATATCGAATGCGGATAGATCGTTGAAATTTAAACGCTTTGTGTTTTGATTTTTGGCCGGGCAATGGAGGGGCAAAATAAAATTATGACATCATCATCAGCGCCGCTATCAGCAATGCGTCAAAAACAAATTACCCGTGGGAGGCAGGCGGTCGGGCGGGCGGTGGTTAAATTATGCGGCATCAAAAATCTTGTTTACTCACTAAAAAGCTTAGGAATTCGGTCGGATGTGGGTTCAAAACAATTTTGTGGAGGCCATAAGCAAAAAATAAAAATACTAAAATTGCGACCGTATCTCAAGTTTTATTGTTGTTTGTCTGTTGTTATAATAAAAAATATTTCTGCGAAGAAAATAGTCGCACTTAATGTGGAAATCAGTCAAGCATAAAGTATGGTAAACAGAGATAAATACCAAATGGCTATTGGGTAGCTTTCCATACCAAGAAGTACGAGCTATCGAAACCGAAATGCTCTTCAAATATAAACAAGACAAAAATATATTCTAGGAAACTGAATTTTTATTAAATTTTATGTTGTTTTCAGAGGAACTGTATTTTAAATTGTGCAAGGCCTTGCGTCATTACTTCCGGGTTCAATCCTGCAAGGCTTACCATAATGTTATTGGAGTATAAAACACTTTTCCTAATTAAAACCCATCCTCTGCCCTTTCCCTCTGGCTGGCCGGCTGCACTTGTGTTTTTTTTTTTCGATTTTTTTCTTTCGCCCCGCCAAATGCTCAACTATCCTTTGGGCCGTGCCAAGGGCTTAACATTAATTGCCGTCTTTCAGTCCCGGCCATCCTCCTCGGCTCTCACCAAGCGGAGGAAAGCGATGGCCAAGTGAATGCAAAGTTAAGTACGAAACTGTAAAAGGTCTGATAAAAAAGTTCACGGAATTGAAATGCCGAGGAGAAAAGTCGCTGGGATTGCAGAGCTAATAAAAAAGTTTTCGCTTCCTTTCGAATTAAGCGGACAATTTTCTGTTGCTGCCAAATGCCGTCTTAATTATTGCCTTGCAGCTTGTAAATGAGACAATTTGGCAACTGGGCAAAAATATTGGAGTTTATTGATTCATTAGGACTTTTGCAATTGGTAAATATAAATAGGAGCTATTTTAGGGAATTAATTAGGAAGGGTTTTATATCAGTTTAAGAATAATTCACAATTACTACACAAAATTAAAAAGGTTTAGTAATATGTTAAACCAACGATTTTAATTTTAAATAATATATCTGTATATATATCTGTCTTAGTTGATTAAAATCCCTTGATTTCAATGAAGTAGACTTAAAAACAAAAATTAAGATATGGAAAGCTTTTAAGTGAGTTTGCTCCAATATTCTGGTAGATTAATATGTTTTTTAATTTTAAATAATTAAATTAATTGATATTTTTTAATTAGTTAAAATCCCTTGATTTTAGACGTAGCAAAATTAAATACAGCAGTTAAAATATAGAAAGCTTTCAATTGAGTTTGCTTCAATATTCTGGCTGATGCACTTAACTAAATCTAAGAAGCAGCCGAGTAAACTATTTGATTTAGTTTTGCTCTATGGAATGTGGATATTTTAGCAATTAGCTCTCTAATAAAGAGCCTCGATCTGCATCTGTTAATTAAGGCAAACATTTTAGGAGAATATTTGTGCCACAACGCATGCCGGAGATAATTTTCCGTTCGAGTTCGAGTTTTGCTTATCGATTCGTCTCCAATTTCGCCTGCATTCTGGGCCGAACACAAGCGCACACATGCAGGTCGCCTAAAGTTGTGCTATTAATTAATTAAATTTTGACTATGACCATACAATCTCCAGCCCCATCTCCATGCACATCCACCCATTCCGCAGGCATTCGACTCGTCCTTTTGTCTTGGCTTTGTCCCTGCCCATGCCTGTGTACGTGTCCATGGCTGTGTGTTGTCGCCGGCATTGTCGCTGCACAAGTTCTGGTGCACAATTAATCCTTATTAATTATATGCTGCCTGTGGATTTATGGCATGTTTTGTGCGTTGGCATTTGGCCAAGACGTAAACCCACAGACACACGCACACGCACTCACAAGTGAGTTTCTGGGCCAAGTCAGTTGCAAGTCGGTTCCCCCGGAGCGGAGACCCCCGCCGTTAAACAGGCCATTGCTATGCCGGGACCTCGAGATCCAAGGCGAGGCATTATCTCCACCCCGCATCCCATTTCGGTTCCCACTTCCGATCCCTCCACCTGCTGCAATTGACAGCTGAGACCCTGACAACAAGCCAATGGAGTTGCCCGGCTCCCATCATTACCTAATCTTAGGACAAAGGACCCCGTAATTGCTCTCACCCACATTTCAATTTGCCGAGATGAAGAATAAGGCGGCCGATGAGATCTGTTCGGACAATACGTAATAAATAAGACCCTGACCAGTATAGAGGGTTCTTACATTTTCTACACAATATTGCAGAGTTTAGGAGTCTTCGAAATGCTCAAAGGAGTGAGTAATAGAAATCTTTCCTATGCATACAGATATTCTGCATAAATTTGGCCCCATCTTTATTATATCTTCTAAGCATCTTTAATTCCTTTGCGGTTAGGTTCTATAAATAATTCCATAATGTGCCTTTGCTTAAAAGTTTTTGCACCACAGGGACTCCCATTAACAAAGTCCATAAAAAGTCTGCGATTTTAACATGTAAATATATCTTTGCTTCCTAACCGCTTTCCTTCCAAGGAGAGAAGTCCGGGATTACATTTTTTTTCAAGAAGAGAGAAAAAATATTTTTATTGGCGCTTCCTACTTAGAAAATCGAACTATTTTGTATTTAAACAAATATGTAGAATATTCATTATTTCTCCACAAACTTCGCTACAACGAAGGTTAAAATACATTTTCTTGAATAGACACCAGCTTGTTCGGTGGCAGAAGATTCAATAGCCCGAGAAAAGCAAACTAACGGAAGTGTTGGGGGAAAAATGCTAATCACTTTGCTTGCGGAAAGGTGAAGCATGATAATTAAGTGTAAACTGCATTAAATTTAGATGCAAAACGGATAACCAATTGAAGGAAGTGCGAAGAGCAAGGAACGAAGTTACAGAAGAAGAGAAAAATTGTGGCCTAACTAAAGCAATTAAATAATTAAATTATAAACACAAAACAAAAATAGTAAATGTAATAATTGAAAGATGATATCGTATCGTATTTCATTTGTATTTAACAAAAACTTTCACCTCGCAAACCAATATCTATAATAAACAACTTTTTCCAAGGTTTGTAAATATATTAAAAAAAACCCTATTCTATATTCCTCTGAGTGGAAAGCCCTAGTGAAGGCCTGTTGAAAAAGGATAAAAATCACTGTTAACAAATAATGCGGTTAGTTTATACACTTTTTCGCACTTTTCCCATCTTTTTCCCCTCGTTCTGTATCGCTGTGACTCGCTGATGTTTGAGAGCAATCAGTGGGATAAAATAGATTGTCATTATCGGCAGCGGGGTATTGGCCGATTTCCCTTTTTCATGATGCGGCCGAGTTGATTTTTTCCGTATTTGCATTTCATTTAAAATCAATTTAGCAATCAGTCAGGCGCATTTTGTTAAACAGTAATTAACATAAATCAATTTAAATACAGATTGGGTGTGTAAAAATGTTTATCCAGCGACCTGATGAGCTTACAGTCGACATTAATTAGGCCGGCTAAGAGGGGAGGTTTCGGACAGATTGAGAGGTAAAATAATATATATTTACTCGACTTTAAGCCATTGTTACTGTCAATGCCCAGCTCATCCTGTGGGATGCAACTAATCCCATTTATGCGTTTATATGGCTTCAAATTTTGCTATTGTCAGTAAGTTGTTGGATTTTTTATTGTTCGCTAATGAATTTTTAATTAGTTCCCATAAAGGCAGTCGCAAAAATGCGAAAATTAATTAAACTCCAGCAATGTACAAAGACAACACAAATTTCAATGTTTCATAGAAATTCCTAATAATTTATTAATTGCTTTGCAAAATCTAGTACACTGATTTTTGTGGCATTATTTTTCTAACGAATCTGTAAAGTGTCAAATTCTTGGCACAATATATTGGCCTTTAACAAAAACTGCAGCCGTGTGAAAAAGTTCATAATTAATTCGCATGAGTGTCAGGAAAATAGAGCAAAGAAATGTGGTTTTAAATGAAAATATCGCGCTGATAAAATCGATTAGCTGTGAAAATGTTGAGGTTGAATACTTGTTAATTATAGATGGTGATATGTGGAGCATAAATCATTTAACTAATCATTTATTTATCCCAAAATGCAGCTACCAAAGTTTTTTTTTTTGCCCCAAAGAGAAACTTTCAGCAATTGCATTTGAAACAATATTGCGGGAAAATGTGGAAATCCTTTTTGTGCTCACCAAAGTCAATATTTCTGGGAAAACACCCAGCAAAGGTCGTACATATCGGTTCGAGATGGCGCAACAAGAACAGACACAGTCAAGGTTTCAGTTTTCCCATTTTTCTTGCGCCAAGGAGGAGCTGGAGGAAACTTCGAACGCAATTTACTTTCGAATCACACGACTTGGGCGAGTGTTCGGCCATTAAGTGCAATTGTATTGCATTTTCGAGACAAAACTCTCATCGCATATGTCGTTTGCTATGCCCCATATGTGTGTGTGCAGCGGAGGCATTACAACTAAAAACAAAAGTGTGAAACTATTGAAAGCCCCGGCTGGAGCAGGGAGAATTTAGTATCGGAGTGGCGAGTTTTTCCCCATGAAATGCCCATTGTAAATAACATGCACCTACGCACCCTAACACTCGGCTAATGGCAGCGACTGTTCTCGTTGTTGTTTTCCTCATCTGTAGCCACTTTCTCTTTACGTGCATATATACATATGTACATCCTTGGAGCAGTAGCAGGAGAAACAGCAAAAAATACTCGTACTTCAAGTGTTTGCAATAAATTCCTTTAAAGCTTTTAAGCCACAGCGCAAAGGGTTGGTGAAAGAGCACGGCGAGCATAGGCAAGGCTCTGAAATTACTTAAAATGCGCTTTTAGGGTTAAGCCAAAGCAGTGCCTTGCTGCATCCATCATGGGGCGCTTAGCCACTTAAGCACTCTGGTTAGACCCTCGAGGTCGAGCTTCAGGGCCATCTTGGAGTGCTCCTTGTCCATCGATAAGAGGTCCTTTTTATGAGAGGCAGTCACAGGCCTACAAAGATGTTATTTAGTTATGAAAGCCATTACTCTGGGTATTAAAATGTGTAAATTTAATTTTTTTTTATTTACTTAGGCTAGAATATTATAATAAACGATAACAATACTTAAGGTAAATATTAAAAATTATTGGCAAATAAAAGAAAAAACCCTAGAAGTTAAACAACCATTTTCTTTGTATAACTCATAGCAGAATTAATAAATATAACTATAAGCTACTTTTATTTATTAAACAGTAAATACCAACCACTCAGTACAAGTCCCAAGCAACCCTTTGACATTGCAACAATCAGGGAAAGAGCCCAATAAAGGCAAATGTGGAAGGCCCTCAAATGTTGAGTATATTGACTCGTTAATGACAGTCTGACAAGTGTTTCATAATTGCCTCACTTAACCTGACTTTAATGGCAAGAAACGACACAAGGTCATATGTCCTGGCTGTCAATTGATTGACACATACATTAACACATACATATATATGATGAAGTACATTCGATATGTGTCTGAACTGATACATTTAAGAAATTCCCTGAACACAGCTGGGCGACATTTCTTTCTAGGAAAATTAAGTTGCACTGCACCCTGACTCGACTGGGAACAGGCTGGGAAATGATTTACTAGGTGCCTGAAATGGAAAATGATATTGCTTCAATAATTTATAGAGCCACAGGCGAAAGCTTCTCTTCGTTTTATGGCGATGTTTCTCCTCCAGCGGTAATATAACAAATCTCTTCTCAGCTAGCTGTAATTAAAATCAAACATAATTTTTGACTTTGGCTTAATTTTCCACAATCCTATTTAATCCTTTCACACTTGGACATGAAATCACACAAGCAAGCTTGTAAATATTATGCCATTTCGATAGCCCTGAACAGCGATAGGTGACATTTCTCCGGCTCTGTCGAACAATGTAAGTCTCAATGCGTCTCTGCTGCCTTTGTGCTTAATTGTAAATATTTTGCCGCACACCTGATGCCAAGGATACATGCGTATATATACACCGAGAACAAATTATTAAAATTAAGTAGATACAAAATAAATATTAACTCTTTATCAATTTTAATTTAATTGAAAAGACAAAGATCTCTCAAAGGGCAGCAAAAAAACATTTGTTTGCTTCTAAAAAGAAGTTATAAGCTGTTGTTGCTGCTTTGCGTCTACACTGCAGGCAAAGTGTGGAAAAATTAGAGAGAAAGAGATAGAAGCAAGGTCCAACATTATTTAAATCTCTCCTATATCTATTTGAAGGCATTTAAGTTGCCAAAATTTCGACTTCAAGTCTTCCGGCGACTTTCTCTCCGTGTCCTTGCACAGTTGCTTGAATGTCGGCTCCAAGGACTATGTTCGCCATTGATTTTGGCCTCTAGGTGTTAAGATTACACAAATTGCAATTTATTTGTTTGGCCAACCGAAGCCAATGCTGGAATCGCTTATACAATATATATCCAGCCACCTCCCGCTCGCAGCCGTCCCTGTCTCGCACTGATTAATATGTCCTGCGTTTTGTGTATTTGCCTTTGTGTTTATGTTTGCATTTAACTGGCAAACTGGATTGGAATCGCACTGAGAGGACAATGGGGCTAGGAGGGGGATACCCGACTGTGGCACCTGCCCCGCACCTTTCCGCAGCCAGACCGGATTGAGATATGCATGACCTAGACAAATATTGTGCGTTTGCAAGCAGTTTGTCATTGGAGCTGCCCTGCTCCTCTGCTCTGTCCTACAGCGCCCTGCACCGATGGACACATTTGTTATTTTGAAATATTTTGTTGATTTTGCCGGAGAAGATTCTCCTCGTTCGCTCGCATTTGAGGTTTTCATTTGGCTAAAAGCGGAGACGGCACACACAAGCCAAGCCCATTTCTCATCTCTCTCCTTTGCCAGGTTGCTTTCCCAGCTTTTCCTGAGTGACACACTAATTGTCCTGCATTCACCGTTTGGAATTGGTTTAACCTGGCGTATGAGTGATTTAATATTGAATTATGGCCTCTGATTTATTTCGCATTCACAATCTGTAATGGATTTACGGTGCCCCGTTCTTCTGTCCCTTGTTCTATTTGCCTGATTGCCAAAACTGGCAGGAAGGAACGTTAACAGAAAAGCTGAAGCAATTGCGGCACATTTGCCGGACAACACGGCACTGTGCCAAGAAAAATAAAACGTTGCCTTGGAGCTCTTGGCGCAGTCACCCAGGGCGAGCTCCGAAATTAGTGCTTCGGGGTGTGAACAAAATGCAAATATTACACAGCTCATTAAGCCGGAATTGGATTTGTGCACTCCGGAATTTAGCGCCCGAAAAAATAAAGACTTGGCATCCGAGACTTTCTCTGCAAACCGAAAATGGGAATTGAAATGAAGCAAATTGCAATGGCCAGGAGTTTGTCTTTATTGCTGTTAGTTAATATTAATAACTTATGATTTACTTAGATATTTACAAATTTACAAATTAGTTATTCCGCATCTTAACTTTGATATCGAAAAGGAGCTCAAGATCTGAGAGAATTTGAAACTATAAAATGTTAAACAGCTTGAGAAAAGAGTTTTTACTGAATGCAATTATTTGTTTGCCCTTACTGACCGTCAGTTATTACTTCCCATAAAACTTGTAACATGGCAAACTTTTAATAATATTGAAATCACTTGTAAAGTAGCAAGTATAAGTGAGAAAATTATAGACAAAATTCCTGAAATTATAAAACATCAAAGAAAGAACTTAAAAGCATATAAAAATACATAAGACAATATTATTTTTGTTAAAGTACTATTTTTAACACATTAAGCTGATAGAACATTCCACTAATACCCAATTCGTTGTGGTCTGGCAAGGGCAGTGTCTCCAGCTCCTCAAATCCCTATTCAATTGGCCTGCTCTTTCCGGCAGGTTTCCGAGGTCGCTCCCTTGTTCCCTCTAGTTAATTTATAATGCCCGACTTCAATGTTAATTTACGTTTAATGAATTTTAATTGGGCCTTCCTATTGCCAACAACACGTGGACCACAAACGGCTCCCCCGTTGCCAGCCGACAAAATTGACAAATTACATTCGGTTCGCAGAGTCCTCCATCTAAAGTGACGGGGAGAAATGGAATCCGGCCGGGACCTGGGAACATTTTGGCCATGTCCTGGGCCTCTGCCATTTCAGTTCATTTTGTCGCCGCTCCTGTTTGTTGTTTTATTTTCCATTCCATTTTATTTTTACTTTTTGTTGGTGCCTTGAAAGGTCTAAAATCGCGCTCTGTGTGTGCTCTCGCCTAATCAAAAATTTCAAACACGTTTTATATTGGCAACGCAAAAGTCATTTATTCAATTTGCAAACCAGTTTTACGTTGCGTAATCTAATCAAAAAGGTTGCGACTCAACTCGACTCCACTAGCTGCGATAGCCTGCGAGCCGAGGGTACAAATGTATATGGCTCTATATGGCAGCCAGATCCTTGGCCCCTTGCCAAAAATAGCAGAAAGGGCAAAGGACAGGGGCAGGACATGCCGAGAGACAGGCTCTCCAAAATAGCATGTGGCTGAACAGAAACAAACATAAACAAAGTCCGCAAAAAAAAACGTTAAAATGCTGAAAACTAAAATAGTAAATGGCTGAGGTCATGGCAGATTTATCCCGAAAAGCCTAGCATACATATTTAAATGCTATAGTTTCTATGTATAAAGTACTATCTAACAACAAAATAAATATAAATTTGTAAATTGCTTAATATTTAGGTAGCTTGATATATATCATTGTATTCTTCATTACATTGTACAATTGTACTCAAACTAAGTAAGTACAAATGGACTCGGTCATTAATTGAGTACGTATTTTCTCATTTTGAATCCATTTTTTCTTAAAAATTCTCTATGTAGTAATAGATATTATAAAATGGAAGCCTAAATGGATTTAAAAATAAAGAAAATTGAATATATACAGATTAATGACATACCTTTATCGCACTTCAAGGAAATAAGTCTGACAAGTAAGAAACATATTTGTGGGACACAAAATAAAAATTTAATCAGTAAGCTTAGTAAGCTTGGTAGAAATTAATTTAAGTATCAGGTAATATATTATTAATATTAGTAAGCTTAGTATACAGGCGATCCATGGCTGATGTTTTTTGCTTTTTAGATATTTTATTTAAATATTTCTTTGGTAAAAAGCACTATAAGAAACCAGACCCTATTTTCTTGCCCCATTTTACATTAAATTTTGAGAAATAAATGGACCTTTATGATGACTTCATGAAAGATTATTCGATAATTTACCTCTCTTACTCGCTTATAAGCCCTACACTTTAAGCAACCCTCCTCCTAAAACGCTCGAAGGCCCTGCCAGTCCAAATGTAAATGCAATAAATCGCTGGGCCTTCCTCGAACCGTGTGAATGCACTCGGTTACTCTGTCCGGACTCCGGACCCCGGACATTGAACATCCCCGGACACCGGGGGGCCCGCCCCGGCACCTCTAACACTCGGAACAGACGGACCTGGGACCCGATTAGCGCTGCGAACATGAAAAACAGATATGCTAACGTGGCAAACAGCCGCAACAATCGGAGGTAGACCTGCCACGCCCCTCGGCGGCGGGCGAGCCAATAAAGTGTTTAACATTTTCGCCCGTACATTTTAATGGGGAAATGAAACAATTTCGGTGCCAAAGTGAGCACAGCGGGTAGGCATTGTGCGATGGCAGGGAGAGTGGGTAGCGAGTGGGCGTGGCGCCACGCCTATATGCAGATTAAGCGCGCATTTAACAATTTTACGCTGCATACATTTAGGCGGCGCGGCGGCAGGCACAGCGAAATCCTCAGCCGGAGCTGCCTGCCGTCGCCGTCGCCATCGCCGTTGCATCAATAAATTAAATGCAGATTTCCATTTTCGAACATGCAAGCAGATCCGAGTCCTGGGAGAACGGTTCAATATCACAGCCCTTTCCGCGCCATCACAGCAGTTAGGCGGAGCGACGAAATTGTTGCATGCAGTTAATTATTTTGCACAGGTTTTTGTGTCCGGCAACTTCCACTTTGGGGCACCACTTCCTCGCTATCCAGAGAGGAGAGCGGCGACTAATTGAAATAAAACATGCCCGCTTCCTTGTTTAATTAAATAAGGCCGCAGTTGTTTCGGGCAATGATTCCTTCCGATTCCCAGTTCCGACTGCGCCGACTGCTACTCCGACTTCGGCGGCATTAATAATTCGCCTTAATTGCCAGGGAAATTGCATTGAGCCAGCGAGTGTGGGCCAAATGTCATTTTCCAGCTGCAGTTCCTTGCCGCTCACTTTTAATCAACTTGATGCCTCGCTTTTCCACAAATCAAATGGCAAAATTTCCACGTTCAAAAGGAAAGTGGAAAGTGGATCGGAAGGCGGCGGGCAAGGCTCTTCGATGCCATTTTGCTGAGGCGTGAAATGTTTGGCAGCCTGAACAACCGGAAACTGGCACTGAGAATTTAGTTTAATATCTGTTTTAATTACAAAATTCATATAAAACTTTTGTTGAAGCTTTCATAAAAGATTTTCATACAAATTTAACTTGGGTTTCGGTCCAAATCCGGTATAAATTCAGACAAATGCTACAGTTATTTATTTCCCAGTGTACTGAGCCACTGAGATATGCGTCGGCTGAACCCGAACCTGGATAAGATCCATGGAAACACACAGGCAGACATTTTGGCCAGCTCTTGGGCTAACCAAATCCAATTGGCCAACATTCGTATGCGATTTCAAAAACGAAATCTGGTAATGGAAGGGTGAGAATCGGGACCGGGAATTCGTGTGATAAATAAGGCTTTCGGGGTAGCACAGTTGACCGTTTACCTGGCAGCCCCAAAAACTTTCAGGCAAACCAAACTCGAGCAGGACAACAATTTTCCTTTCGCCATTCGCTTTGCATTTTCCCCTTTTTTTCATGCTTTTTTGTGCAGGTTTTGGGTTTTGTGGTCTCCGCTTTCCCTCGTCCGGTTCGGTTTCGTAGCCAGCTTTTAGTGAAATTTGCATTTTGCTTGATTTACGGAAAGATTTGAGGCTATTGCAACGCAACTTTGATGTGTGTATCAATTTACCCAAGTGTTAAGGTTAAGGATTCAGATTGCATTCGCCCGGCTCCGCTTGTTGTTTGTCCTGGCAAACATTTGGTTATTGCAGGAGGGATTGCTTTTCGGGAGGCGGAACTTCTCGGGACAGAGAAGAGCAAACGCTGATGGAATGACCGCACAGATAAGTCAATTGGCATTGCATTTGATTGCAGGTGCTCTCCAGCCAGGTGACATGTTTGCGTAGCCTTAGTTATTGTTAGGAATATATAGGCTCTTAATGGTTTATCTATGGCTTGGGGTTTAATTAATTCAAATTAATTCATAAATTGCAAGCTACTATAATGCAATAATGTTTATATTACTTGCATATTTTAATCTGTTGGTTCAAGGAATAATAACAATAATCTCATAAATATTTCTACTTTTTACAGATGCTTCGAAGGCTTCATAGTTAAACTGCTCATAGCTCTTAGCCTTAATTGGTTGGCTTTACCCCCGCGGTATGCAGATAGTTAAGTTCGTTCCGAGCTCAAATCTTTTGGATACATCGCTTTATAGCCATCCCCCTCCGCGGGCATAAATCCGGCGAAAAAACGTTTCATACTTTGTGGCCGTAATTTGCTTGAGCGCTCTCTTAACGACTTTTCTCACAAAAGTCGTAACCTGGCAGGCAGACAAACGCCGACGAGTGAGCAGACAGGCAGACGAGCGACAAACAAACAAGCAAACAAACGACTTAAGTGCAAACAATTAAAAGACAAACAGCTCGCACACAGCAAACACCCGCGCAGTCACATGTCAGGGCACTCATACAGATGCGCAAACAAAGAATCCGCAGGAGCAGCGGCGTAGGACGCAGGATGTTTGGTGGCAAAAGTTTTCCTGCCGGCCCAAAAGTCGAGCCATGACATCTCCGAGGCGGAGTTTTAACTTTTCGGGCTTCCCATTTTTCCACAAACACACACGCACACACTTTTCCGACTCAGATTAAAAAATGGAAAGTTTGACAGGACTCCTGCTTGAGGGCAGAGCCTGGCTGGAGCAAGAGCGTTGGTTTCATCAGCTAATCAAGTGAAAGATTTCCTTAGTTCTTAAACGAACTTGTGATTTGTTTGGGCTTCCAATAAAGGTAGGAAGTTCTTACATTTTGCGACACAAAGCAGCATTTAATGAAGCCTTCTCAAAAGATACTGGGATGCCACAGAAATTGCTGTGGTTTTTAAAGTCAATTTAATGGAAAATATTTCCTATTCTGGATACCTCTTTCAAGACTTAAAATACTTACTTGTTTTATTTTTTTAAGAATTCAAAAGATAAATTGGTTAACATTCCCAAAGAGCTACAAAATAAACAGTGAGTTCTAGAGTTCTTTGCAAGCCATATATTTCAAACCTAAAACGTTCTAATTACTGAGAAATGTAAATTAATAATAATAAAATAATTCTTGCATATGTTTGCAACTGTAATCAACGCAAATTCTCCCTCAATGTGTCTGACATATACAATGTATGAAGTGGCGAAAGAGTGCTACTGTCGAAAATATGCTTTGAATTTAAATGGCATTCTCCGTTTTGAGATTCCCTCACCTACGGGTGAAAGACTTTCGGTTGTTCTTTTCGGAGAATTTCAGGCTTTTGTAGTATTAAAAAAGCCACCTCATTCCATGGCATATTTCAGGTGAGTAAAACGTGTCAGCGTCTTCTCGGTCTCTCGGTTCTCGGCCTGTCTTCTCCCCGTTCGGGCATGTCATTCAATCATTTCTAGAGGTGGAGCTTTTCGCATTCCTGCTATTAAAATGCCCGACAATCTGCTCGTGTTGGAATTTTGATTTTCCAGGTAACGTCAACAGGGAAAGAGGCGGAAAGAGGCGGCGAGCCCTGGACGAGTCCTCCTGGGCTGGGGCTAATCTCCCGACGACCGCCAAACCGCACATTAGCACAACGGGGAATCCCAGCGAGCCGGGACGAGCTGCACAGGATGCTCTCTGCAAACATTTGGGCCTGACAGCGGCCAAAAAATCGTGCATTGATGATGATAGCGTGCTGGCCCCAGCTGACATCGCCACGTCCGTCGACCATCGCTCCTTGCATATTCACGCCGCATTAGCGCTCCTGCTCCTGCAAGCCGGACGCAGAGCGGCGCATTTCGGTTTAGTTTGGTCCTGGTTGGGTCCTGGTCGGAGGCCTGGTCAGCGGCTTGTGGCGGCCAGCTCGCTCGATGCTTTTGACACGATCTGCTGATTTCCGTCCCACCTGCAAGGGTGGAGCAGGCAGGGGGGGGCTCTGCCAACTTGTGAGCTAAACGTATGCTAATCGGCTTGTTTGACGGAGGAGGAGTCGGCGGCGGCGGTTGGCGGTGCGCCGGGGAAGTGCAGATGAAATGCATCAACTGTTTGCGGCGATGAGGCAGCGCCAGGCTGTTGTATCTGCACATGGCAGCAGTAACCTGGCGGTATTTGGGCTAAATCTGTGCCAATTTGTGCCGTTTTCATAGTTTAAAAGATATTTAAATGAAAAAAAATATATTTTGATTGGGTCTTTTTGGATAGAAAAACGTATTAAATATATATATATTAAAAAAAATGGGTAACACGAAATTCATCTCTGCTGGTTTTAAGGAACATTTTTATTAATTGCTAACGTTTTCCTTAAATTTTTCATCACCCAATAAATGGGAAATGCTTTCTTTATCTCTTTATTCATTTTTTTATACCCGGTACCCATAGGGTACAAGGGTATTATAAGTTAGTGCCAACCGAGAATGTATGTAACAGGCAGAAGGAGAAATCTCCGACCCTATAAAGTGTATATATTCTTGATCAGCGTCACTAGCCGAGACGGTCTAGCCATGTCCGTCTGTCCGTCTGTCCGTCTGTCCGTCTGTCTGTCTGTCCGTCTGTCTGTCCGTGTGAAACAACAGATCTCAGAGACTATAAGAGCTAGAGTTACCAAATTTGGTGACAACATTGGAATCTGTTGCATGCAAATCAAGTTTGTTTTACAATTTGAAAATCATAAAAACGGTATATAAGCTATAGGCGTGATTTTTGGCTTAAAGTAAATTTATAGACTTAATAAATAGACAATCGCGGACGTGTTCTGAAAATTTGAGTAAAATCGGATGATAAACATAGAAGTTATTAAACAATAAAGTTTCTGTGTAAACTTTTGTAAAGAGCGAGAGAGCGCGCACGTGCGTGTTGCTAAACATGTTCCTAGCAACATTTGTCTTTGTTGGGTGTTGTTCAACATGTTTCTAGCAACATTTGTCTCTTTTGAGTGTTGCTCAACATGTTTCTAGCAATATTTGTCTCTATTTGTCAACATTTCCTTTTTTCCGTGTTCATGTTCTGTTTAATTTCACCTACAATGCTTTGGGTACCGGGTATCTTACAGTCGGTCACACTCGACTGTAGCTTTCCCACTTGTTTTAAAGTAGAATTGTCATTATAAATATTTGTATTTGTTGAATTAAGCTTCCTTTCATCTCAAGTTGTACATATTTAATTAAAACTTGACATCATCCCCACTTTAAATACTGAATAATATTTAAAAACTTAAATCCCCTTGCCATCGTCGCTCTCACCTTGTATTAATTTTCTGCATTTGAAGGTGAAAATAAAGTTTAGGGTGAAAATAAAGTTGCACTCTCGCCAACGGTAAAAATAATGTTTTTTATTAGCATAATGAAGTCATAAACATTACGAGAGTTAACCCGGCCAAGTCAACAAGTCAACAGCAAAGATAAAATCAGCAGTCACCCCCGTTAACTCGGGCTCGCTCGCTCTCTGCGATGCCTGATAAGCGATCGCAAAAAAGGGGAGCCCCCCATTTACATGCGCTGCAGCGCAGGCCAAAGCGGAAGCGGAAGTGCCGAGGCAGCTCTGAAATAATATCAAAAATGGCTGCCGGAGGCGGGAACAAAAAGTTGCAGCTGGTCACAAATCATCTTAGTAGCTACGTGCTGCAACCGATGCCAGTGTTGTAAAATGCTAACGAGCCCCGGCAACCTTTGTTGCGCTTCCTCCTCCGAACTCTCTTTGCTCCCTCGTCCTGTTTCTCTTCTCCTCATCATCATCATCATCCCCATCGTTGTAGTTGTCGTTGTCGCTGGTGTCGTCGCTTTGAGTGACTTTGGCATGAATGCGGAAGGTGGCCGGCAACTAATTTAGCTGCCATTGCAAAGTCAGCGGCATCTTCATTTCCTTGGATTATCAGGGGTGTTCTAGGAACAGTAAGCTCCATTTTATTTTTTTACTTTTAGTAAATGAAAGGATTAGTAAGTTTTTAAGAGTATTATGATCTATAATAAATTATTATATATAAATTTATATTTAACAAAATAATAGGAATACTTAAAAGGGATAAGCAAGGTTTAAACAAATAATAATAAATATATCGCAATGTTAAGATGTGTATTTTCCTTTTCAATTGTTTGCAAAAAAAGGCTAAACAAATCCCAAAACTTGATATTTAAATGCGAGAGCGTTTCCCGGAATCCCAAACCAGGTGCAGCATCTCCCTTTCAGTTGCAGTGTTAACGGCGGACTCGGAGCTAGAAGAACCAGCTGCTGGCACCTTTGCAGCCCACGTGGAGTCGCCTCTGCCTGCAACTATAAAATTCCAATTTACTCCGCATGCAGTTACTATACTTTCTTGGCAACCAGACCCGCCCCCATCCCGATTCCGCCTCCGAATCCGGTCCCAGTGATTCCGGCTGCTGGCATTTCTCGCCTTGCTCTTTGGCTGGCTCGGATCTGCGCATGGGCTTCCCTTGGCTGGCTGCCTGACTGCCTGCCTCCCTGGGTTTTCTTTTAGCCGGCGCAATTTTATGTATTTTTATGGTAGGTTGCAGCCACTGACGCTGCTGCCGCTTGGCCCGGAAAGCGGAAACCGAAAATTGCTACTTATTATGTTACTAACTTTGTGTTGCAGCCGCCGCTCAAGGCCCCCTCTTCCCCAGCCCCGTCCAGTCCGTAGTCCCTGTGTGTCTGTGTGTGTTGTTGGCTGGTGTGATAATGTCAGGTTTTGTTAAAATTAAATTGCATGTCTTGCTGCGTTGAAGCTGAATTATTGCCTCCCAGGGTCGAAGGTGTGGCATTCAACTTTACATCTCCAACTGGGAATAGTTTCGCAGAAAGTTTTACCTCAAGTACGAGGCATTCAACTTTAAACGGCCCATAGAATAAAGCTCTGGGCCATATAAAGCACACACTCAGTGAGTGAGGGAAACATACACCCGGACATCAAACAATTTTTTTAAAGCCTCATGTTGCCTATTTTCTGGCTTCCTTTTTCCTCATTTTTCCCATTTCCCAGCGGGCTGCTGAAATATAACATTTTTTGCGTTTCGCCGCAAACAGTATGCAACAGATTTTTTCTTAGCCGCCGCATGGTGCCGGCAGAAGAAGCATTCGGAGTGGGGAATCGACGGGGGCGTGGCAAGCGTGGCAAGCGGCGCGGCGACAGTCGCCAATTTTTGCAGGCGGCATCAGCGCCAAAATGTATGCAATGTTTCCCGTTTTCTTGCCTTTTTTAGTTGGCTGCGAAAACCACACGCTGTGATTTTTACCGGCATTACGAAATATTAACAGCATACAGCAAACATAAGAAAAACGATATTTCCTTTTTAGGGCAGGCTGGGACGGGAAAGGAAACAGGAGTGTGGAAAAATTTGAGTAATGGCTGTTTGATGCCCCAGAGACTTGCTGTGTGTGGTAATAGAGTTGTATCCTTTTGGGTTCTGAACTTAAAGTTCAAATTACTTGCGGTGAAACACAGCAGTTACACAGTGTTTGGGCTGATTCTGAAGACAACAAATAAAGGGAACTATAATTAATTACATGGAGTAGTGAAAAAGGGGATATTTTAGTGAAGCCTTTCAGCTACAGTTGTTGAAACTTCTACGGGAAATCAGTGAGCAAATTATTGCAAAGGGAAGTGACTTAGCTAAGCTTTTAGGAAACTTTTCTTCTTTTAAATATTTTTAATAAATTTCTGCACCTTCTTAATGAAATGTAAAAACAGCATAAAAGCCTGCTAAGCTCTCTATCTTTAATAAATAATTTGTTTAGCAATTAAAATGGTTCCTGACATACATTTTCCCAGAACAAAGCTTTGTCTAACGATCCATCATCAACTGACTGTTTAAGCCTTGATACTCCATCCTTGACCTTGCTTGAGATACAAAAAAAAAAACCAATCACTCTGGGGAATCCATTTGAAAGCTCATTCCTTTGTGTTCCTTCAACCCTTTTGGCGGCGGCCCCGTTGGCCAACATGAAAAACAACACGTTCCCCGGCAATAAATCTTGGCCGACGAGTGCTTAGCACGTATGCGGCAGGAAGGAAATGCCGGAGACAGGACCAGAACACACGCAATCCAAGACAGACAGGAGACATGTCACATTCCTCGCAACGCCTCTGGATTGTTAGTCCTTTTGTAGTATATTTTGGGGGCAATGCAGTGACCTCCGATCGATGTACCATGGATGAATTTTGTGATTTATTTGAAGCCTACTCAAGTTAATCTTGGTAAAATTAAAAAAATCATATTCCTTCCTATTCTAAGTCTATTTCTTTGTTCTTAAATATTTTGTATACAATTGTATAGTGCTATTTGGAGAACAGGGGACATCTATGGCCATTACAATGTAAAATGGAAAATAGCATCAACCTTTTTGTTTTCAATTGGAAATTCCTGCACGCTGCCTGCCTTGGCTCGTCCTGCAATTTATTGGCTTCCCACAGCACAGTCCCGCCTGTAACCTGGCACCAACTGTCCCAATATTTGTTGCTCCGAGAAAGGCAAACATTAACGAATGCTCAACTACCTCCGTATCAATATCAGACCCAGCCCCAGTCCCAGCTCGCGCCTCCCGTGCGAGTATCTCTAAATTGAGTACGTGTTGTTCTAGCTGTTGAACGTGTTTCGGTAAGTACTAAGGCCAACACGTGTGTGTAGGTCCTGGGACGGGGAAGAGTTGGCTCGCTGGCAAGTTGGCAACATATTTCTTTCAGTTATATGGTTTTCCAAACGTGTCTGATTGCCCTCTAATGGCATTTTATTGCGTTTATTAAAAAGAACTTAAGAGCTTCTGGCTCTGATGCCGAAATCCGCCAATTATACGCTTGAATGGAAGCCCCTAGGTCCTTTGAAGGTTGAGATAAATAAATATAAATACTTAAACTGTGATAATTCACTTTTTTTTAAATACAAAAAACATTACATTCACACACTTAGGCACTTGATAATTTAGGATTCTCTGTTGGCCAAAAAGACCTTGAAAAAAACACTTGAATTTGGATTTCTTGTAACCAAAATAACTGGAACTTGAAACCTACATATTGGCGGAGCCACTCAGGGTGTTGGCCGAGGGATAGTGGGATCGGAGCACCATGCAGCGGTCCCGGTCGATGAACAGGCTGCGCCGCTTCAGCATGATCTCACGCTCCAGGCGGGCGCGGGAGCTGACCAGGTCGGCCTTGACCTGCTCCGACTCCTCCAGCTCGTGGAGCAGGGCCGAGACGCTGCTCTGGATGGTGTGCACCCCGTCGATGAGCTCCTGCTGGGCCAGGTCGCGGCAGTTCTCCACATTGGGCCGGTAGCCGCGGTTGTCCATGCGCGTCTGGGCCACCTTCATGGAGGCGTCGAAGGTGGCAATACGGCGCTTCATCTGCACAATGCGGTTCTCCACGTCGGCCATGGCCTGCAGGACGTCCTTGAGATCGTTCTCGAAGCGCTGCACCGCCTCCTGGGTGCAGTTGATCCTGGCGGTCAGAGCCTTCTCCACCACGTCGGCCTGGGTGCGGATGTCGCGGGCCGCGTTCATCATGGTCGCGTTGAGGGTGTTGCGCAGGGCCACCGACTTGAGGCGAGTCTTCTCGCAGTCGTCCAGGGTCTCCATGCTGAAGTGCTCCCAGTACTTCTCGGAGGCCTGCTCCGGCGGCTGCCTCACGGCGCCCGGCCGGAACATGATCGTCCTGGACTGGTTGTTCAGGCCCGTGTTGAGGGTGTCGATCTCGTAGGCCTCCTTCTTGTCGCTCCAGTCGTACTCGAGTCTCTGGCGCGCCGTGCGGTTCTCCACCTGCTGCATGTCAAAGTCCTCCAGCGTCTTCATCATCAGGCGCCGGATCTCGGCGATGAGGGCCAGCTCGTTGACCAACTCCTCCTCCACCTGGTCGCGCACCAGCTCGGTGTCCGGCCGCGTGGCCCTCTTCTCGATGCACTCCTTGGCAATGGACTCCGGCACCCCGTACACCACCAGCGACTTGCGCAGCTTGACGCGCTCCACCTCCATTGTGGAGATCTCGTCGGCCATCGCCTTGATGGCGTTCTCCAGCGTGTTCTTCCACTTGCCGATCAGCTGCGAGCGGATCCTCAGCCGGTCGGTGGTCTCCTCTGGGATTTGTCCACCAGGGCCGAGAGGCGCAGGTACTCGGTGGTGGAACTAAAGCGATTTCTGGAAGGAAAAAATCAGGGCTTAGGTTGGGAAGATATTTATCTCAGGATCTCGTGGTAGGATCCTCTCAAAAAACTTACTTATCAGCTCTGCCCAGGCTTCCATTGGTGGACTGCACCGTCTCATGGTTCCTGGTGCGCCACTCGTTGGGACTGTATCGGGTAATGGAGTAGCGATCCACAACGGGGCGTGTTCCCGTCATTCCGGCCATGGGGCTCCAGTCCACCTTGCCAGAGGCCCACGGCCCGATGGGTCCCATGGGCATGAGCTGGTCCTTGTGAGGCAAATCATCGCCCTGCTGCGGTAGATAGCAGGGCGGATTCCGCAGGTTGTCCGCTTCGGGGTCCATGGCTCTCTAAGAATTAAATAAAATGTAGATTCATCTTTCTAAATGGGTTATTGGTAGTTTTTGATGACCTAGTCCCAAAACCACTCATATAACTTAATAAAACCAAGTGAATCCCCGAAAACTCACAGCAAACTGCACTTCCTTCACCCGAGGCGGCACCTGCGACTGCTTGAACTGATCGGCACGGATGTCGGCCAGCTGCATCTGCTGCTCGTCCACGCCCGCCTGCAGGTCGCCCTGCAGCTTCTGGTGCTCCATTGCCGCTCCGGCGATATTTTGGAGCAGGTGCTGCTGTGCGGCCTCATCGGGATGCGGAGGCAAGCCCACCAGAGCCGGCTGGGGCGCCTTCTTCAGGCGATGCGAGCGCGGCTCCGTTGGCTCGGGACAGATCAGGGGCGCCGGGCAGGCCGAACCGGGGTTCAGCTCAATGGTCCTGCCCAGGCATTCGGGGTTCGGCTCATGCGGCTTCTTCTCCAGGCAATTCATTTTCACTTAACGCATAAACAAGTTGAAAAAATAATTAACAAAAATGTGTTTGTTTGTTGGAAGAAAATCGAGTGTTGCGGCTGAGACTGAAACTGAAACTGAAAATTTCGAGTGATTGTTTGAAGGTCGTCAACAAGGAAATGGGTTGCTGGGGTGCCATTGTTGGGCAACGGTTACTAGATTGGATTTGAGTTTTTATATTTTTAATCTTTGAAATTTTGTTACTAATATGCAGCTCAAGAATATATAGCATTGTTTATGATCTAACTTTCTTAAAAGAATATATTTATAACATTTATTTGCTTATGATTTGTCTATATTGTCACAACTTTATGATCAGTTATATGCATTCCTGTATCCCTTAACAATAATTAATAAAATGGCTCTGAATTCTCGATATATCGTTTAATTAAAATCGTTATATGTATTAAATATTATATTATTATTATTAATACTATTATAACCTTATTATTTAACATCGATATTAGCAATCAAATACGTAAGTTGAAAATTTTTAAATCTAATTTACACTAATTTATAGTTTCTTTTGCTAAAAACCCTTTTATACACAGAAATCAGAAAAATCATATATTTCATTATTTAACTATTTAAGAAGTTTCCATTTAACAGAAATTTTATTTGAAAAACAAATTCCATAGTTTACAATCGCGAAAAGGTGACGAACCGCAAGGCCAATGCCAAGTCCCTAAAGTCCAATGCGTAGCTATTGGGCGCGCCGATCCTTGCCCCCAACAACAATCCCGGTTCGAATATTTACTTTAAATTTTCAAGAGATCAGACACTGCAACCTAAGTGCCTTTCGCCATATTCTGAAAGAACATGATGGAGAACTCCAGGACATTGGTGGGCTTGTAGCGCAGCAGATTGAGGACATAGTCCTGCATGAAGTCAGCCAGCTGGGAGTGGCTGTTCAGGTAGCTGGTGGCATTCTCGTAGTTGAGCGCCTTGAGCTCGCAGTACTTGCGGGAGAGCTGCTCGTTCTGGCGCCACATCAGCTCCAGCTTGGGCAGGATGGGCTCCTTGGGCTTGGACGGCATGCAGGCGGCGTGCAGCAGGTAGTTGTAGCCGCGCCAGTAGTGCAGGACGATGCGTCCTTCGGGCGTCATGAAGGTCTCGGCCACGTCCTGCAGCTCGTCGTTGAAGCACTGCTGCGTGATGATGTGCAGGACGTTCTTGTAGGTGCGCGAGAAGATGCGGACCACCTTGCGGTCCTTGGACACCACCAGGTTGCAGCGCAGGACGCGCCGTACAGGTTCATGGTGTAGTACTCGAAGCAGCCCACGAAATTGTTGCAGACCAGGTGGCGCATCAGCAGCATGATGCCGCCGTCCAGGACGAAGATGTGGTCGCGGTCCTTGATGTTGATCCGGGCCTTGAAGCGCTGCACCTCCTCGTTGATGTGCGTCTCCCGGATGGCGGTCAGCATGTGGTCGGCGTGGTTGCGCAGCTCCAGGATCTTCTCCACCCGGGTGTTATCGATGCGATCGAACTCGGAGCGCTTCTCGCAGATCAGCAGGAACTTGTCGTCGTACTTGCCCTTCAGCTGGTGTCCGCACTCCGCCACGCCCTTGCCCTTCTTCATCTTGCTGCTGCTGTAGACCACGTAGCCGTCGAAGGACTCCTCCACGTTCAGGCAGAATTTCCCGATCTGCTCCAGCTCGCGGTCGAAGAAGATCTTAAGGTTCTCGTTCAGCTTGCAGTTGGTGTTGCGCAGCTTCGAGATGAACAGTTGCTCCTTGAACACCACCGCCAGCTTGGTGGGCAGGAACTCCTTGGGCTTGATGCCCCAGTCGCACACCTTCATCTGGGCGTCGGAGGGCTCGATGGGGTCCAGCAGGTACGAGATGATGCTCGACACGCTGATCTCGTCCTGGGCGTCCAGCTTGTCCAGCTCGTCGCAGCCTTTCTGCTTATCTGGATCCCGGAACTGGTCCATGTCGCAGGACACGAAGAGCGGTGGATCCAGCCGCATTTCCTGCCCCTTCTTGCAAGCTAAGGCGAGGGGTTAACTCTTGATCGGAGATCGGAGATCAAAGAACAGCAGAGTAACTTACCCATTCTTCTGATTTTTACAGATCAAATTTTTTAACTTTTATACAAAAACTCGATAATATTTTGAAAGTATTTGTGGAAAGTCCTCTTGAACGTGTGGAGAGGCAGAGTTTAATTTCAAAGGTGATGTGACTTGGTTTTAAAATAAATAATATTTATTCCTAAAGCCTTTTCAAATTAAGGAAGAATGCCTCTAAAAGAGGTGATGGTTTTGGGACAAGATCTTCAATACCTAAACTTTGTATGAAAGAAATCAAATAAAAGACAATATCAAAGAGTTTTTAAACTTGTCCTTCCTGTTATATAGATAACATCATATTATATAAATTATATATATTCCTAAATAGGCTCATTCAGATCCTCCTTGCTCTGTTTCCACAATAAACACTCTCCCTTGAGCTACGTTTGGCACTCAAAACTTACTCCCCATGGTGTTGAGCCGGCCGAGAACTTGACTTGGCAATTAGTCGGAGCATCTAAGTAACGCTCTCCGGGCACTGCCTCGAGTGGGCCTGTGAGTGCGTGTGTTTAGTGATTCTGAAGTGGGGCCCAGGGCACTGCCATCAAAATTGGCGTTGCAACGAGCGGAACAAATAGAAGAAAGCCTGACAGGCTCCTCAACTAATTGCAAGGCCAACAGCTCTTCAGACGACTTAAAGAGCGACAAACAACTTGCTACACTGGACAGGAAGCCGGGGGTTGACAAGTGTAAATAAGGCCAAAAGGACGACTGTGTGTGTTGCGTGTGAGAGAGCTTTAATGGCAGGCACTGTAAGCGAATGGCCGGCAAGAAAAAGGGGTCGCAGGAGGCAGGAAGCATCCGAAGAAAGGACCCCCGCTCTTTGTTGTTGTCTCATTAAAAGGCAGGCAGCGTATGGGAATATCAACAGTTGAAGGTGGAAGCTGCAAGGTGGAAGGTGGAAGGCCCAAAGTCGGACTCACACGTACACGATAAAGGAGGCACAAAGGGTAAACAATAAATAAGGCCGAGCAATATTAAATTTGTTATTAAGCTTGTAATTATTTGCTGAGCCGGAAACGTAGGCATCTGTCCGCAGCCTCCGCTGCCTCCTTTTAACAGCGCGAATTACGCCCGATGAAAATGAAAATATAAATAAATTATGCAAAAGACAAAGACAATGCGTTTGTTTCTTTCACTGCTTTCCATTCAGGCTCGAGATCTCTCTCGCTGTCCACTGTCCGCTTATTTCACAGTCAAGTAAACTTTGAAAAGGAGGATACGCGCAAGGACAAAGGCGGTCCGAGGCCTCCAGGCGAGGTCTTGAGTTCCTTTTCTTTGCACTCTAAAAAAAAATCGTTAAAAAAAGAGAATGTGTACAAGTAATTTAAATTACTTTAACAATTTAAATAATATCAACATTTAAACATTCTTAAAAGAGGTTGATATTTACGGTAGAGAGGCTTACTATAATTTTGAAAAGCGGAAAATTACGTATTATATTTAAATATATGTTAAGATTTCTCCCATACATTGAAACTTCCGGATAAGTAATAATTTCTTGCTACCTTTTATATTATCATCTAATTTAACCTATTATTTAACATATTAATTCCAAACTGAAAAGAAAAGTGACTGTTAATAAATATATAAATAATAATAGAACTAAAAAAAGCTAATAAATTGAGAAGTGTTATTATCTTTTTAAATATATTTTGTAATATATATTTTATGGTACGTATTTATAGAAATAACACATTTAAAAGGTTACGATAATCACGTAAAAAGTCTTAAATTATTTTAAGGAAATAAAACCACAACCTATTTATTACTTTTAATGTGAAAAAAGCATAAGCCCGCTTGCATTTCATACAACACAAAAATGTATATCGCAAACAATTCCCTGCCAAATTAAACTCGGTGGAAAAGTATTTTCGCAGTGCCTTTATTTACGCTGGAATTCTCATTAATTTGTTATGCATTTCTCTCTACGCGTAAATTAACTACAATTGTTTCTGTGTGCCGTCCACTTACATTTAATCTTCGTCTTCATCTGTGCTTTTCTCGCTTTTCCCGCTTTTCATTCGCTCCGGCCGGCCATTCATTGCGCATTCATTTCAGGCCTCGTTCATTTCCCCTGCATTTGTTTTGCATTCCCGTCATTGTTCGCCCTTTGACCTGCCCCCTTGTCCCCCTCCGCCGCCATTGAGTGCTAAAATAAATCAAAATGTTCGAGTGTGTGTGCGCAAAGAGGACTGACACAGAAAAAAAAAAACAGAGAAAAAAGAGACAACTAAAAAGCGAAAACAAATCTTAAATGAAAATTGTAACCGCTGCGGCTGTGCAAAAAAGAAATTGGGAAACCCTTGGGAATGGCAATGGAAATGGAACGGAGAAAGGGAAAAGGGGAATGGAAACATGGGAAGGGGGGAAACTGTTGGTAATCTCCAGGCCCACATGTATCGGTCTTGTGGCCTTCCGACGGCGGATTGGGTGGCGGCGGGGCTTAAGGGTCAGTAATAAATGTCATGATATGAAATTTATTTACGCGCTGCGAAAAACCAAAGCAAAGCAAAGGAATGCAATAACAACAGGGCCAGGACCAAGGACCAAGAACAGCAATCACAAGAACAATGCCGCACACAACACACGACACACATTCACGGCGTTAGCCAAATCGCAAAGGACAATTAAAATGGAATGCCAAGGAGAGAATGCCGATGGCCCAAAAAGGATGATAGAAATCCTTTATGCCAACTGATCATTTTGAAAGTGGAAATATTATCAAAACGGGGACACAACTGGGAAAAAATATTTGTGGGTCAGTTCGGGTTTTTTTGAGGTCAGTGTATAATCTTTGGTGTTGCACGTTCGACGAACTACATTTACATGTTATTTGTAAGCTAACAATCAGAGAAGAAAGTATATACAAAAATTGACTTAAATATGACACACCTATCACACCACGGAGGCTGAGGATGCCCTAAATGTCCACTTATTAATTTATATTTACATTTCCTGAAGCAATATATAATAAGTTTGGAATCTTATTACTAATAGGCAGATAGAAAGAGTTATATGAATTAAATTAACAATTACCAAGCAAAATATGTCGGTTTATGTTGATGAATATTTAATTACTACAATCTGCGCTTACCAACCCGCTTCAAATCCATCTTATTTAAGCATAATACTCATTATTAAAGACCTCTTTTATTATTAACAGGAAACCCAACACTGATACCAACAAGTTGAACATACTGAGATTTCGCATACTTTGTCCTTTACACCTAGAGACACACATGCCAGTGTACAGGAGGCAGTTAACAAAAGCCGAACAGATCTGCGTCCTGATAACAAAGTAAATAATACAAATTCTCGCAATTTTTCTGTAATTAACACCTCCCCCGAGCAGAAGGCGAGATGAGGACCCTCCCCGACTCGGCACACATATCATACAAACTCTTATTTCAAATGGCTGTTGAGTGAGATCCTGACAACACGGCGTGTCGGCCTGCTCGGGGCACGAAACCAGAACCAGGTGCCGAGGGGATGGGCTTAGGACTTTCCCACACATAAAGCACAAAAGTGTTGTCAGCTCGCATCGCATTTTTATGAGCTGTTCATGCGAAAGGACATGCAAGCCAGGCTCCTGTTGTGTTTCTGCTCTGCTCCTGTCAAGTTTAAGTGGCAGGATCTGCTTCTTGGGGACTTTCAGGGTCACATTAATTGTACTAGATTATTTCCCAAAGAAATCGCTTAACCCATTCACTTGTACCTGTGTACACTTGAGGTCAAATCTCGCCAAATGCAAAAGCTCAATCGGAATAATATAATTGCAATAATGGCATATTGATTGATGAGTGCGCTCGCCAGCACTGACATTTATATTTATGTAGCCAGTGAAACGGAAATAGCGGGATAAATTAATTGCAATAAAAGTGCCAGACGCTAATTGTCTATCGTTGTCACATGGAAGCAACTATGTATATAATTTTCCAGAAAATATCCTGCATGCAAAAGAATGTTTCTCTTTGCTAAATTCCTAAAAAGCCACAGAAAAAAGAATGTGTTTTAAAAACTATAATAATGCAAGCACCCACACTCCAGCCTAATAAATTTTAAACAATAAATTTCGTAATATAAGCAGAAAAGCCAAAAGTTATAAAATATAAATAAAAGCTGCGAACTTTCAGAGCCGCTGCTCATTTGGAGCAAAACAAAGAAACTTTATTATATAAAATGCAAATTATTTTGCAATTTGATTTCATTATACAATCCCAGCGAGCATTATCAAGTACAAGCTTTTATTTTTTTGCTTTTCCCTTCTGCCATTTTGCATTGACAAGCAAACAAAACTCAAAACTCGGAGCTCGGAAAAACTGCAGTCGAGCCAAAAACTTGAGGCAAGGTGTTGTGTTGTTGTGGCAGCAGGTGTGCTTTGGGAAAGCCGAAAAACAAGCGGAAAGCGGCGAGAGCACAGTCTGTGCGAAAAAGTTGATTGTTGTCTGGTGGGTTTATTTTACAATAATTTCGGTTTCGTACTTTTCATTTTCAAGTTTGTGCAGCTCTGCTCATAGTCCCTATCTACATTTCCACTTAACATGCACAGCAGTCGGGAAAATATGCTAAAATCGCCTTATTGTTTATTGATTTTAAACTAGATGGGTGAAAAGTTATATTTGCTAACAACAAGCAAATTGAGCCTTGTGAAAAATTTACATTTATATTTATTAACGAACAGCTGACGCTGTTGTTCATGGGAAAAATGGTAAAAATCTCAAAACAATGGCTCGAAAATTGAAGGTGAAACATAATTAAGTCAGCAGCTATAATTTCGAGGATTATTTTCATGTGCAAAAACAAAGAGTGCTGCGTCAATCAACTTTACCTTGTCGTAATTAATTAGCGCCGAAATCGACAGTAAACCAAGTTTATTCAAGTTTCAAACTGCCAAGAGATGAATACTCCATTGAAAGCAGCAGTTTCAGGAAAAGAAGCAGGGTATAGTGGATACAAAAACACTAATTAGCTAATGAATAAAACAAAACCAGAGTTTATGAAAGAGTTTCCATAACCAAATTTGTCAGAATACGCCAGAGATTTCCGTAATCCAAACCCCATTAGTTCGAAGATTTAATATCTAGTGAGTCCTTCGCATAAAACCCCACAAACGATGGGCAAACGTCGGTTCCAATTAAATGCATAAATGTACGGCCAGCTCACTCGCCACCAAAGTTGTTTAAAAAACTGTTTGCAAAAGTGTAGAGTGAAAGCAAATATACATATATGTATGCAAGTGCATAAAAAAGCCATGAAAACCGGCGAGTGACACGTGAAAAGAGTGTGGGGGCCAGGTGGGAGGTGGGAGGCTGTGGGCGTAAACCACTCAAAGGCGTAAATAAATACGCCGCCCGCATAGGTAGGCTATGCTTTTTGTTTGCCCCGGCTGTGTATATGTTTGTGTAGGCTCACGTATGCCCCGAATGTGTGTGTTAATTTGCCAACAAAGACACGTACACACAGGCAAACAGCATTTAAGGATTTGCCAAAAGAGCGAGAGCTCGCACCTGAAAGACATTCCCCCACTCGGCCCCGGGTGCGAGTGTGTTTACCTTGTCATTGCTATTAATTTGAGCGCGCTACATAATAGCTGTGTCAATATTTTGCAAACATTTTCTAAAAAGGAGCGGCACCATCAAAATAGGAACGGAATACCCAAAGAGGATGTTATGCTCCTGGGCATAAGTTTACAGCGAGTTGCACAAGGGCTTGAAGGTCGTCGTGGGTGGAGCGATGTTTTCTTGAGCTTTTGGTAAAGCCCCCGAGCAAAAAGATCTTGGTATATTAACATTTCTCTTTCCTGACTTTTACCCCTCCAAAGAAAGCCAACTCGACTGTGAGCAGAACCAGCAAATACAGCCAAATTGCGACTCTGCAGATAGTGCACCCTGCAAGAGGCTCGAAGCCCCCTATTGACAGGCAGGGCATATCAATCAACGTTGTGAAAAGAACTCCATTGTGCGTTAACAAGTGGCACGTTGTCGGATTGATACACAGACTCAAAAGGGCGATGGGAGGAAACTGAAGGACAGGGCAGGCCAAGCCCAAGCCCGAAACCTGGCCAACCGTGATGTATCTATAACTGGGGCCCAACGTTTCCTAGCTGCAACTCTGCGTCGGAGGAGCTCCCTTTAGCCCACAATCGTCGCAAAATACTAGCAGTCTAGACACTCAGAGAAAAGTCAGGAAGAACATTCTTAAAATTATTTTTTCGGATAAAAATTAATTGTTAAAATGATATAACAAGCTCAGGTGCTAGAAGAGAAGAAAATAAAAATAAAAACTATTGTAAGTTTGCTTTAATTATTTCTGTTTCCACTTAAATTTGTTCTGGAAGGTTTAAGGGTACCAAAACGTAGAAGTTTTTTTAGTCAGGAACGTTAAGCTGTTCCAGATTGGGTATATTGATGATATATGTATGATATATGACATATACATATGTATATTCCTTGTGTATGCATCTATTGCAACTCAAACATCAACAGTTGCGTAGCAGTCCTTGTTGGCTCCTTCAGCTTCTGCTGGACCTGTTCCTTTTTGGCGGAATATGTCACCGACAACGTGGCCAGCACACATGAGTTTGGCAGGACAAAAGATTGAAGAGCGACCGGGAGCCGGGAAGTGGGATCCAGGGAGTACAGCTCGAACAAGTCATCAGCCATGTACAGGAAGTTAGTTAGGCGGGGCCCAGATTCCCATCCCATCCCATCCCAACCCGACTCATTCCCAGTTGAGGCTCTGCCAAAATGTCACCAGCGACAAGTTGTTCAAACAGCAAATTACATGCAGCCTTGGAGGAGCCGAAAGGCCGAGGGATTGGGAACGGGAATGGGAATCAAGAGCTGGCTTTTAAAGTCGCCGCTGCAAAGATTTTTTTTTGTAGCCATTCCCCCGGCGGGACGGCATTTTGAATATGCTTTCTTTCGCCTCTCATTTTCCACTTTTTTGCCCCCGGCATATAGTTGGCATTGTTGCTGTTGATAATACCTCAAGGCCCGCGCTCCCGAGTGTTACTTTTGGGCTTGTTGGGGCACAAAAGTGCACTCGGCTATTGAAAATCCAACAACTGATAGCAGGCACTGCATACAAAGCAGCCGAGGGAAAAACAACTCGAGAGGAGTAAAAAAGCACAGCCTGCTAGAAACGAACAGCAAATGTTCTATCGTGAAGTGGCACTTTAAGAAAAAATAAATATAATAAAAACTATATCCGAGAAAGAAAACGAATATTAATTTTGTTCTCTGGTATTATTTGCTTAAATAAATATATACAAATTAATTTAAAATATTATCGATATTTCCTTTTGTTATTTTTAGTGCAGGGAATGCCGAATGGATAACCTGCCAAAAGTATATAGTCAATATTCCCCACTACTTAGCCAGTCCGACCTTATCCAGCTGCTTGGCACAAAACGAGAGCTGGGAAAATTGAAGGGGGAACAGACGGGAACTAAGGAAAAATAGAAAATGCCACCAACGAAAAAGGCGTGATAGGCAGAAAAACAACAGCAATCGGGATTTTCCAGCCGTCCCTTTGGAGACCTCCTTGCCACTTATATTGTAGCAAAAGTTGCTGCTTCCTGCTCTTTAAAACCATAAAAGTTTTAGGAAAAATATTCAAATCCATGCATTCATCATCGTTTGCTGACTAATTGGTTTAAGTTTCCTTTCGAACTCATTACGTTCTCTAATGTCCCCAAAGTCGACAAAATACTATATGTATATGAAAATGATTTTTACTATTTGTGGAGGCGAGGGAGCACATGAGAAAAGTTGACGCTAAACTTTTTGGATAATTGATTTGCATGGGGAATAACCCAATTTGAGTACATACAATATAAAGCTTGATTGCAAAATTCTTGTAGTAACAGAAAAATGGAATTGAAGGTGGGAAGAGGGGTGTTACTTGCGATTTCATGCAAGGATAGCTGAGCTCTTAGAGATGGTATATTTCTTGGCCATGGGATTTGTTAAATTATAATTTAATAATTATAATTACAATAATAATTATTAGACTGCTCTATTAATAACTGACAATTTAAAAACCATTTGTTTATTCCATATATATATCTATTTGTAGTACCCCTTAAGTCCTATCTACAAATAAACACATCATAGAATTTTATTATGAAAATTGCGCCAAACATTTCCGATAAGCATCGGGCAATGTACATCAGTAAAAAAATACCACAATAACACAAAAAAACAGCAAATTGTCTACAAAATTTTTGACAGGCAATTTGCCTACACACACTTGCCTCTCTACCAATACATACACATATACATGCCACTTCCACATCCTCTGCCTCGGCCCCTCGCTCTTGCTTTTGGGAACATTTGAAATGAGCAATTTTCACATATTTGTACGACAGCATTTACGGCACACACTCAGACATAACTGAAGCAACATTAAGTCATAAAAATAAATAGTTGGACACAGAGAGCGGCGATACTGGGGCAGTTATAGTCGGAACGGAGTCAAGGCAACGCCCCCCAAGTGGAATGGTGGGGAGTGTCCTCACCCTCCTCCTGGCCCATGAACATTTGCTGCCTAATGCTGATGATGCTTTGCATGTGTGTGGCAGAATTTTCAAGGCAAAGGCTGCCTTTAAAGTAAATGTCGAAGTATGTCCGGACTTAAATGGCTCAAAGTGGGGAAAATCGTCATTTAAAAAATAATAATTTTAGCATCAAACTATCCAAATACTTCACGAGCTGCTTGCTCAAGAATACCGAAGTTATTAAAAAGGAAAACTAATAAACAGAGGCCATCCGTTAAAAGAAAAGTGTTCGTAAACAACTTGGTGCAACTTCATCAATTCATTTACAATATGAAAGGAGCCAGTCAGAACAGAATAAAAATCTCAGAGCAAACTTCTCGATAGCGCAGACAAATTAAATGCTGCACACAGCAAAGTTTCGAATATCGGGCGAAGGAGTTGCAGCGCCAACTTTTGGAAGGCTACGGAATTATCTTTAAAATAATCCCGTTCAGCCAGACAAGACAATTAATAATCGCCGGGGAATCCCCTGGTGTTTGCGCTCAGATACAAATGAACAGGCCATGTCAAAGTTGCACGGAGCGATGCCACTTGATAATTTTGTTTCTCCTCCCGCTTAATCCTTTCCCCCATGAGAACGTTGCATCCGAGAAGGTCCTGGCCACGTCCGGCTTCTCCGGAGCATCCGGCTGTGTCGGCACCATCACCGGATAACTGTCGAACGAATTGATATTGTTTGCTTTTAATTAAAAACAATTTGCTTCGCTGGCTTTCTAGCCACAGCGGATCGAACAGCTTCAGCTTCAGCATCAGCATCAGCTGGGTTGACAAGGAAGAAGCTTCATGTTGCAGTCTCGAATAACTGCACTGGGAAAAATATTGGAAAGAAAACTGTTTCTTATTGTCCACATAATAGTGCTACGTTTGACTACCTTAAAATATTTAATTAAGAGGCCAAAACTGTTATTATTGAGCTCGAAAATAATGAAAATATTAACTAATACTGCTCTTAAAATATCTGCAAGTTCAGAAAGTTGCTTTCCATTGAAATTATGTTTTTTTGCTATCAAAAGTTAAATTCTGTGACCTTCTAGGACTCTTCCAACGCCGAAATACTATGCGAGTACTCAAACCCCAAAAGCCATGAACACTGTCAGGCCGGAATTCTACATATTTTATGACCATCTTCCACTGCCTTCTAATTAAAAGGCCGAAGCCAAAGCTTAAACCCTTTTTAAACGGCTCAAAGGCAAGTTTGTCCACCCGCCAAAGTGTTTAGTTGTGAAAAAAAATTTACTTTGGAATTTATGTCGGGGAAAAGTTCTGTCGCGCTCTCTCAAAGTAATCCAAAGTCTTCTTAAGACTCAACCGAAAAGTTACTCGTAGTTTCTGGGGGGCCCTATCTCTTTAAAGTATCACCTGACCAGATAAAGTCTGAAACTTTCGCATTCATTTCAAAATTAATTAAACGTTTAAGGCTGGAGCCGGCGCGACAGGTGAATAACGAAAGTTTTTGCGAAGATTTCGATGGCCGAAGGACAATGGCAACATTTAATTGGGGTTTGCGATAATAATTGGCCACAAGCGGCTTAATGTGTGTCCTCGAACAGGACGACGCAGGCAGCAGCCTTAAGCTCGCAAGTGGAAAATTCAACACAAAAATCCACGGTCGATGTGTCCTTTGTCTGATGGAGCTTTGCCAATGAAACTTTTTGCCTTCACATGCTAGACAGTACACAATAATACTTATGATATACTTATATTTCTGTCACAAGAAAGTTTCGCTTTATTTCGTCGTACTATAAGCTGCTTAGACAATAAACCAGTCTGTACCTCAGTCAGCGATCGACTTAATTTCTGTCAAACTTATAAACCAATAAATAGTAATAAGTACGCATGTGAACGAAGAGGGAATCGTAATTGAATATAGTAGTATTTAAAAAAAAAATATAAACGAAAATTTCAACCAACTAAAACAGGTATTTATAATTCGTACACAGATTTTAAGTGCGAACTGAGCTTCCTAAATTATAGCCTTTAATTAAAAGTTGTTTTTGTTTATAGGGAGTTCTTTAGAGATTGTTGAATATTTTGATTTAATGACTCAGAATTATATTAAACCTGCAACAAACTTTTAACTTTAATGACTAAAACATTCTGAGCTTAATCCTCTTTCAAACTATAATGATAATGGTTTCCGACCCGCCCCGTCGCTCGACTAATTAGCTCTCCATGGCAATATTGAACTGACCGTTAGCATAATAGGCATTATCCGAGAACTGAACAAATCAAACCATAAAATTAAACTGCAAGCTCGGCAAAATATTCAAACAATGCCGTATGATTGATAGAATCGCTGCATGGCTGCACGGGAACCCAACTATAATGAAGTTACCAGAAACACTCGTGCAATTTCCAGAAAATCAGACTAAGCATCGCACGAGTGTGCTTCCCCTAAATATAGTTGTGCCTGCCCGTGTGTGTGCTGTGCAAATAGTTTGCGCAGATTTTGGCAGCAAAATAATTTGCAATAATTATGTTGGAAAGGCAGAGGGAGGGGATAGAGTGGACTAACCTGCGGCAACTATCGGAAAACTGTTTCAAATAAATAAAACGTAATTATTGAGCCATACTCGGCACTGCTCTACACACATGCATATGCAATCAGGACTGTCGTAATTGTATTTGGGTAGCTGTTAATCACAAAATGCGCGGCCTATGCAAATATCACTGGCAGGTGAGCTGCCAGTTAGCCCCGAACACAATCCCAGCTATGAATAATTGATGCCCTGCGACCAGCGGTTAATATAGGCTTGTCATTAACTTTGTAACATAAAACAACACAGGTGAAACAGGAGGAACAATTCATACAAAGGTATCGCTCCAATCGATTAAAAACAATTGTTAAACCACCTGCGAGCGAATAAGTTGCATTTAATATTTGATTCGAATGGTTTACTTTGTGTATTCCGCACACAATTCATCAGATTGAACTGAAGGACACTTGGTAAAATAGTTTAAAGCCTACATATTATGATAGGTATGTGGAATTTTAGAGGTTAGATAAATTGTTTGCTGATTAATAGTGCCTGCATAATGGAAATCCCATGAAAAATCATATCTATCTTAATCACCTTATTAGTTTTCAGGAATTTAATTTAGTTAGTTTTACAGCCAAGTTTTGAAATGTTAATTCAAATAAGACATTAATTTTAGTCACATTTTAAGTAGAGTAAACAAATGTCGCTCAGGGCTATAGCCTACCAGCAATTCTCGTGTTTGCATAAATATTTTATCACTTTATTATACAAAGTCCAGTACAGACTTTTGGCAGTTTTAGCAGAGGCAGTTTGCATATGGTGTTGTGTCCCCTTGGCTGACATATTTGGGAATTAACCAAATTTGCCGCTGATTTGTTGCAAATTCTGTTAATTTATTTATTTATTAAATTTAAAGCGAGTTCTAGGGTCTGAATATGCAAATTACGATACCACCTTTGGAAATATGCATACGTTTAGATATTTCAGGATTGCTGGCATCCAATTTTAGTCACTGGCGGCTGCCAATATCGTGACAGCAAGCTTACATTCTCTCAATTTTAATTATAAATATCTGCAAAAATACTGGAAATATTTTCACACATTTTCAAATAGCTCAGGTCACGTACAGATTCCAATAGTTTGCTGATTTTTGACAGCGCGTCATGGGAATGTCAGAAATGCTGACAGATTATGGCCAATAAAAATATTTATTATGCGAACACAATTAGGCTTACGAAATAAATATATTAATTCAACATCCATAATACTCTTTATATGCACAACTATCACATCAAAAACATCTGTAAGTCTTAACCAGAGTCTTTAAATTGCTTGTTAAGCTAAGACCCTCTTGATTAATTTGATATCCTGCTGTCGAACTGGAAGTCAATTGGCTCAAATCCCCCCGGTGGCGCATTATGACAAAGAGCCACTCTGCGCTGAGAATTAAGCCCAAGATGCCGAAAGGTGTGAATGGGTTATTGCCGATGATAGAGGGCTTACCACGCCCCCGTTTAACGCCCACGTGAAACGCCTCCCTGGGGCGGCATATGCGTAATGCTGCTGCTGCTGATGGTGGGTGTGTGTGTGTGGCGATGTTGCCACAAAATTCAATCAATATAATTGCAACACTTTAGCAAAGGACTTTGTCCTGCACGCCCACACAGGCTCACAGACTGTAACTATGGCAAACTACGTAAACAATGTAAAGCGTTTCAAATTTATACGTCGGCCCCGAAAACTTGCCCCAAAGGAGCCGCCGGCGACAGGAGCAGCAACTGATGACGGGACAAAAAGGAGTGAAAGGACCCAAGCATAAAACTGTGAATGTACTGTGCATGTATGTGTCCGTGGGAGTGCGTGGGCGGAAAGGTGTAGCTCCACAGATAGAAAGGGACGACACGCGTGTATTTTCGCTTAGAAGTTTATGCACTTAATTAAGCCCCAGCTACTAGAGAGCACACTCGAGTGAAAGAGAAAGGTTCACTGGGAGAAATCGGGTATTAAGTAGCTTTATTTGGATATCTTAAACTATAAACCAAAGCATAAATATATAGAGTTATATTGTGACTGCTTTTATGTATGACATACATTGGCTTTGCAGTATGCAAGCTATTTATCGGCTGGCCACTCATCTTTAAGGTTCTAAGATTAAAATTCTAATGTTCAACCTTTAAGAATGTTCCTTCTCTTTTATTTTATTTCCTACTTTATCGATTTTTTTCAGTGCCAAATAAAATAGAACCAAAGTAGTAGTAGAAGACAACTATGTTGTGCTGAGGCGGAAGTACACCCACCTTAAGGTCCACAGTACAAAGTTTGTCATTTCGTTCGCCGGGCGGAAAATGTGTTCACTGTGTGTCGCTGAATTACTCAAAACTCAAAACTCGAACTCAACTTTTTCGCCCACACACACACTTCTTATCGGGAAAGGATGTGGAAAGTGCGGTGAACTTGTAGCCGCAGCTGTGACTTTGAAAACATATTCAATCATTTTCGGAAAGTTTTCCGAACTCTTGTTTTATTTATAGCTTGACAGCCTTCCTCCCACATTAGTAAATCCAATTAAATTTGAAATTATCAATCGGCAATGCACATTATAGTTCATTGTTTACTTGAAATTAAGGTTAACTAACTAATTTGCTTAATGGTCCCAGGTCGCACGGTCGACCGTTCGTTTTACGCCTAATTAATACAGCCAATTGGTATAATTTTTGTGGCTGTCAGCATTAAATAAATTTCTGCCTCGGCGTGTAATAATTCTGGCCAAAATTAAAATACTCATTTAAAGTGGCGTTGGCAAACAATAAAAATTAGTTTTATTATTGAATAATATAAGGTAATTAGCAGGTCAAATAAATTCGATATGAAACCAACAAAAAACGACATGAGATGTCAACTGCTAAATGGATTACGTGAGCAGAATAAATAGTACTGAAAGCTTTAATGTGATTAATTCGGGCTCTTAAGCTTTGACTCTTTGTAAGCATTTTTTAATTATAAAAATTCCATTAGCTCGGCTTATAATTAGATTTATGCTACTTTAATTTTTATCTTTTCTATTTTTTATTCTGCAATTTGTTCATAAGTCCCCCTCTGTTGATTAGGGACGGCGACTCGCACGTACAAGGCATTCGCCTTGAACCTTTTAAAAAGTGCTGCTCCTGCTAGTGTTATTATGTCCTTATTTTTATATAAATCCATTTGAAATGCAACTTTTGCGCTAACGCATAAATCTTGGGCACAAATTGCAAGCGAGAAAGAAGGCGGCAAGGCAAGGCGTAGCTGCGAAGGATCTGAAGCATGTGTTGTGCCACTCCATACACACTCGCATCTATATGGATATACTACGTATACTGTGTATAAAAGTGTGTATCCAGATGCCGGCTTGTATATATTGTCGCAACATCAGTCAGGATTAGTTGTGGAACTTTACCAGTGCGACTACGACGACTAGTGCCCCCTCTTGTTTGCCATGCTGTAACCGTCACGCAGAACGCTCCAACATGCTGCCAGTTGTAGCCCCTCCCCGGGCACCCCAGCCGAACACCAGCCGGGAGCACCACCCGTGCCCGTGTCCTTGCGCTGCGTCTTGTCCTGCAAAGTTTTCCTGGGTTCTGCTGTTTGTCTTGTCTATTCCACCGAATGTGGAATGTTGCGAGGCAAGTTGGCCGCATTCTGTTTGCCTAACTCATTCTCGTTGAAAAGGCCCTGGGAATTAGTTAAGCAATTGCGCCGAAAGTTGCGTCAAATGCAAAATTGAAATGTTTCGTTGAGTTCGTAAGCCGATTTGGACGCACGTTTAATTAGTCCTCCTTAAATGGTATTGTCGGAAATTGTATACCTCAACGACTCTTTAATAAATATTACTACAATCTATATAAAATTATATAAATAGTTCTATGATCTTTAAAAATACTTATTAAAAATGCTAATGTGACTTTTTAATTTATTTTCTCTTTAAAAAAGTTTTAAAGATTGTGCGTAGTGTTTAACGCTTCAACTTTTCAGCTCAAAGTTGAAAGTTATTATGCATACACGCTAAAAATACCACAAATATTACTACAATCTTAAGTAACTCACCAAAAAATTCTATAAATAATTCTGCGATCTTTAAAAATATTTACTTAAAGTGTCCATGAGACCTACTAACTTATTTAGGTCTTTAGAAAGGTTTTAAGGATTGTGTGTAGTGCTTAATGCTTCAACTTTTTCAGCTCAAAGTTGGAAGAAATTTTGCATACACGCTAAAAATACCACAAATATTACTACAATCTTTAAGTAACTCCACAAAAAAATCTATAAATAATTCTGCGATCTTTAAAAATATTTATTAAAAATGTCAATGAGACCTATTAACTTATTTAGTTCTTTAGAAAAGTTTTAAGGATTGTGTGTAGTGCTTAACACTTTAACTTTTCCAGCTGAAAGTTGGAAGAATTATGCATACACGCTATAGCTATACCCTGGCAGTTTCGCAACTTTAAGAAAGCACTTCCCATGCCACACTCATCTTCCAAAATATTCTTTGCAACACTAAACTGCGTCTTAGCAGGAGAACATAAGAATTAATTAGCTCAGTTAGCTGGTTCATGTAACGAAGAGCGTTTGTCGCGCTCGCCTTGGCTAATTGTGGACTTGTGCGGGTCGTTTCATTGATTTATGGCTGCTAATTTCAACTCATGACGTTCAAAGTATTAAATAATAAACTCCAGTCCGCCCAGCGACGATCCTGCTGGTTTCCCGGATCCACATCGAGCCCCATGCTGGGGCCTGCAATGTGGGAGGTGGCGCCACGGAATATGAGACTGAATCTACCTCCCCGCGGCTACCCGGCAGACTTTACAAGTGTTTCCCTCTCGGTTTTATGGGGCATCCTTGGAACGGGTAGGGGCTTCCCCCGGCGCCTGTAATGAAATTAAAGGCGTAATGCAATACAGCTGGCAAAGTTTTCGCAGCGGTTATTTCCATGGGTTCTCGTTACTCAGCGCTACTCCCGGCGCTTTGGCGTGGCAGTGGCCGTCGTCGCTTCTCTAGACAGACATTAAATTTAATTAATATCTTCCTTTTTTCGAAGCCAGTGTGGTCGTTCTAAAAAAACTGCAGTCTCGTGGTTTTTAGACTTGTTAAATTTGTTCCAGATTCCACTTTGTATTTGCGCGTCAACACAACAATGGATTACATTTTTGTTGAAGTATTATGTACCCACTGCTTAAGATTATTAAATAATTTAAATTTTACAGCATAAATTATGAATCTAGTAGGCCCTGCCCTCTGTGTCAAGACTTTGAAACGGAGATTCCTATCCATATTCACTTTCAACTGGAATCTAGTAGGCCCTGACCTCTGTGTCAAGTCTTTGAAACGGAGTTTGCTCCATCCATATTCACTTTCAACTGGGAAACGACAGCAGCAAGACCTTTAGCAAAAAATCAAGTAAAAGTTTTAATTTTTTGTTTGATTATGAAGCCGTATTCCAATCGCCACGGAGATCCAGCCAGCCGTGATAAAGCTGGCGTGGATTCACCTGCCGTCGAGGTGTCGTCCATCAGCAAGGCCGAGCCAGTAGCTACTTCGACTCCAGGTCGATCCTCCCGCAGCAGGACTGCAGAGATCGTAGCGAGGATCATTGCGAGCCCCATAGCGAGCCTGCCATCGCCATCGCCGGCATCGACACCGCCGAGGGCAAGCGTATCGGCGCCGGCCCGCTTGGAGGAACCGGGAAGCTCACGGGCTCAGTCACCAGCTCCGCCCGTGGCACCGGCACCAAGAACTCCTGTTGCCGCAAACATTTCATTGGCGGGACGAGTGCCTAGAACATTTTCACAAATCAAGGGACGTCGCCCAGTCCATTCCTCAAGCTCTCCTAAGACTGTGAAGACTAGCAATGGAGCGACACATCTGGAGGCACTGGAGGGGCCTTCACTGTCCCCAAGAACACGAAAAACGCCCAAATCAAAAAGAAACCCCAAGAAAAACAAAACCCCCAAGACCACGAAGAATCCGATATCCCCGAGGACCCCCAAGAACTCCATTAACAACATCAACACCATCAACATCAAGAGCCCAATGACTTCCAATTCGCCTCAAAACCCCATGACAGCCGATGCCAAAAAGGAAAAACCAGTACCAAAGGCAGAACCTGGTAATACTTCCCGTGCCCTTAAGCGTCAGTCTCCTCCAGGAGAGCTCGAGGAGCAACCCTGTACTTCGTCCCAGGCGGCAAAGCTTATGAAGCCAAGGGAGAACACCAAGGGTTTCCCGGCGCCAGCCAAAAGGTCCGATTGGCAAGCATTCTCATTGACCATGCGCAACCGTGCGATAGGACTGGTCATCCTGAACTTGGATCAAGTCGTCGAGCAGCGTGGGCCCAACGGAGAGATGGCAGCTAATCGGGGCCAGGGAGACAATCTGGACAGCATGACACTTACAGAGCAGATGCCGGCAAGCATGGGGCACAGTAACGCCCCGAAGGCACCACCGGCGGATAACTGTGACAGCGCCACCAATACCACAGACTCTAGCTCGCCGGAGGCTGAAGAGCCGCCAAAGACTAAGAGGAGCTGCTCGATTATGTAAATTGGGTTCTCCTTTTCCGGACATAAGGGGGTCGAGTTCCATACTTAAACCAATATGCTCGTTGCCTACATTACTCATCACACAAAAACAAAAATACTTTCAATGTTTTGAATTTATAAGAATTCTTTTACAATTTTACTCTTATCAATACACAAAGAAACCATAAAAGAGGATCATCAATAAACATATTCTCCCATTTTCTTGGTATTTGAATCAGAAGTGACTCTTGACTTGACTTGACTGATAAGGCTGGCGACTCTATTCAACCGAAGCTATATAAAAACCTCATTTGAGCTACGGGTTTTCTAGCGCGCAATGGCAATCAATTGGGCTTTATTTCTTATTGTGATCTTTGCTTTTCTAGGAATCGTTCATTCCAGGAAGCCCGGCTGTCCGAATAATAAAACATATCAATGTGTTCCAAGACTATTGCCCGCCGGGCTTACGGTCAAGGACTTACTTTAGTTGCTCCACTACAAATGACGTTTGCTGCGAAGAAAGAAAGTGAGTATTGAAGATATACTTCAACTGGCACATAATTCATATTTTCTGTATAATTATAGATATATTATGGAGTGCGGCACATCACCAATAATACATACATGCCTGGTCCATTTACTCAGGGCTAGAGAGGAAATCGTCTCCTGATGATTGTTGGAAATTAAAATTGCTCAATAAATAAGCGGATGTTTGTAATCTAGTTTCTAAGGCTCTATTCGCAGGTCTAAATATTCCCAAAAAAGTCTTCGAAATATTTTTGTATAGATAAACATTAATTTGAACTGAGCCTGCACCATTTTTCCCATCTGCCGAGCACCAGCACAGGCATGATTACATAATCTAGACTTTTGCAGACAATAAAGTTCTTCCAGCGCACTTTGTAAGCTGGCGAAATTTACAGAAATGGCATTATCACGTTGCACACAGCTAATTTGCAAGCCAGAGAAAGAGAGAGAAAGAGACACAGAGCGAGGGAGAGAGAGATGGAGCACACCCACACAGACAGGAAAGAGAAAAGAAAACTGAATTATATTTACACAATAAACTTGGCACCCGCCGCCGCCTCTCTATATTATTGTGTTGCCTGTTGTTTTTATTTGTTTGCAAGTTTTGCCGGCATCTACAGTTATCTGTGGGCAATAGTAATAAGATGCATCCAAGACCACTCTCCCCTCAGCCGTAGATAGCGCCACACAAAAAGGTGGACTGGGAGAAATCGCTGATTAAAGGAGTATACATATAAGTAGTAACATATATTTCTAGATCCTCTAGATAAGCAGCATATAAGAAAAATAATCAGTTTAATGCTTTAAAGCTTTATAAAAAAAAAGAAAGGTATTTTGTAGTGCTATCTCCTATATATTCATAGGTTGAACCTCTTGCTCCAAAGGATCCATACATTCTGCCCAATTTCCTTCAGTGTTCCCTGTTTAAGAACCCTTACAAGGGATAGGCAGCCCTTCTTTTGGGTGGAGTCTGGGAAATGCTGCAAATAAAGAAATTTGCATGGATTTTGAACCTAATAAGCAAAATGTGACTGCAAAATCCAATTTGTAATGAGAAAAGTAGTGCGAATTGTCTGTGCGAGCGGCTGCTACAAAAATATTGCAGCATATTTCTAGGCGTATTTATGAGTTGCGCTTAGTTTGCCATCCTCCTCGCTCAGCAGGACTATGTGCGCGTGCTGAAATTATGCAATAAAATTATGCGAGCAGGCCTTTGCAGCAACTTTGAGTTTGCATGTGTGCGCTTTGTGCCTCGAAACGTGACTTGTTTTTCGGGAGGCTTACGCCTGAAATCCCCCATTTATGTTATTTGTGGCGGTTTTCTTGTCTTTCCTTTTGGCCCGAAAAGTGCATGCAGATTGGTTTTGTAGGCAACAACAGTTTTCAGTTTTTAAATGTGACCTTTTGTACCGGGGGAATATCATTTGAAACGAGAGTATGTATTTTATAAAAGCGAATAATAGAATTTACTGAGTTCTATGGATTTGAAATCATTTTAAAATGTGTCTAAAAGTAGGCTTAAAGCTCAAAGTTTATGGATTTTAAATCAGTGATTTCTGTGTCACTCTCAAAGCTTTATTTCTTGAAAACAACTCGCTTTTACCTGCATACCATGCTTTTTTTCCCTGCCCGCCGCATCTTGCAAATTTGAAGGACTATAATTTTTAGCACGCGCCCACAAGTAGGCTATAATTCACACGTAGCCCAAACAGGCAAGATAGCCACCACCTGCGGGAACGGAGGACCTTCCTGTTTACAATTCATAAGCAATTTCGGACTGGCGACACGCCGAGGCTCGGTTCAGTGCACTGAAGGCCCGCCATGTTGGGAAATCAGCCTCAGCACACGATTTTTAATTATTTTGTTTCATTTTCATTTCATTTCAGTTCCACGCTTTGTTTTGTTTTGGTTACCCAAATAAACAAGGTCCGGCGGTCGCCAGTAGTGCCTGTTTTTCCGAACAGATTCTCAAGGATGGCATCTCTCTTTCCCTGGCTGTTTATTCTCTTCTGTGTAATTACAAAACGTGATTTTCCTTTTGTTTGGCTCTCCTTTTTTTTCTCTGTTGCCAGACAACAACATTTCACGGCTTATGTTAATTTTTTTTTGTGTGTCTTTCCTTAGTTTAAATTATAGAAGGGAGTCCCAGTTGTCCAGTTTTCTGCTTCCGTTTTGCTGGGGTCGTTGTATTGTTGCAGCTTGTGTCGCTCCAAAGGTGTCGTAAAATGAAAATTCATAAATATTTAGTGCGTTTTATTATATGCCACCGCATTTATGCCGTCAGGCAAACCTTACTGACTTTAAATTATTTTAGGGATAACAAACAATTATTTAAAATTTTCTGTCATTTAATTGTGTCTTATTATAGCCGGTACCCTACAATCCATGTAACAGGCAGAAGGAGCCATCTCCGACCCCATAAATTGTATGATCAGCCGAAATGAGGAACTACAAAAATTGACTGGGACTATAGAGGCAAACCAATAGTTGTAAGCCCTGTTGGTGCGAAGAACTACGATAACGAAAGTGTAAAGGGAAACACACCGCTGTTCATATGGAACCCATGATCATAGGGTTAAGACGACAACCGCACTAAAGGCTTAGACTTCGTTATTTTATTTGTAATCAGCATCAGCTTCAGTTTAAGAATTCGGTGTATGCGACCAAAAATCTCATCTTACTCGCTGATAATCTCAGCAGTAAGCTCAGTTTTCAACTGCTAATGTGCGCTTGCCCTTAGAATAAGCCAATGCACTCCTCACACACATGTAACCCTAATCTAGTCATAAGCACCTATGTTAAATCCCCCTATAAATACGGCCCTGTAGCTCAATAAAAGTCACTTAGAGGCAAGCCACTAGCCTTCCATTATAATAGACTTCAGGGTGATTATTATTACTACGGCGTAATGTATCATGGGGGTTCAGCAGAACAAACTTGATCACGGATTTATTATCCATCACTGTTTAGTGATCATGTAGCTCTGGTGAATGCGAATTATAATGGAATTTGTTTTGCACAGGAGCAACAGTTTCATTATGTCTGACCTTGAGATGAAATTGACATATAATGCAAAATGTTTTTTCTGCAGAACATACGTTCAAGTGATTAGGCGTTCTTATCAATAAAGGTCAAAGTAACATTAATGCATAAAATATAGCTCTGGGAATGCGACCATTGCCATGGAATTTGTTTTCCATAGAAACAACAGTTCCATTATGTCTGACCTAGATATGAAATTTCCATATAATGCAAAATGTTTTTTTCTGCAGAACATGCATTCAAGTGATTAAGCGTTCTTATCAATAAAGGTCAAAGTACAATAAATGCAGCACTGGTTTGCAAATGGTATAAAAGCTGAGTGCAAGACTTGTATATCAGTACAACAACTTTAATCAATAAGTCGAGACGTTGCCTTTCTGTCCGTCCGTCCGTCCGTGTGAGACAACAGATCTCAGAGACTATAAGAGCTAGAGTTACCAAATTTGGTGACGACATTGGAATCTATTGCACGCAGATCAAGTTTGTTTTTGGCCACGCCCACTTTCGCCCCCGAAAATCATAAAAAACTGTTTATAAGCCATATGCGTGATTTCGGCGTAAAATAAATTGACAAACTTAATAAGTAGGCAATCGTGGACGTGTTCTGAAAATTTGAGTAAAATCGGATGATAAACATAGAAGTTATTAAGCAATAAAGTTCCTGAGAGAGAGAGAGAGAGAGCGCACGTGCGTGTTGCTCAACATGTTCCTAGCAACATTTGTCTTAGTTGGGTCTTGCTCAACATGTTCCTAGCAACATTTGTCGCTTTTGAGAGATGCCCAACATGTTCCTAGCAACATTTGTCTCTTTTGAGTGTTGCTTAACATGTTTCTAGCTACAATGCTTTGGGTACCGGGTATCTTACAGTCGGTCACACTCGACTGTAGCTTTTCCACTTGTTTTTACTCAAGATTGTTCCATGTTTTGGGTAAAGTTGCACGGCCTCAAACATATCATTTATTTTAACATCCCTATTTCTTTTATATATGACTTAACTATTTTTTTAATTTTTATTTGATTATAGAAGAACGTTTATTTAATGTTTTTTTTATTGCGAATTTTTATTTTATTGGGAATTGTTTATTTATTGAGAATTGACTTCTCATCCACCAGCAGCCTGTGTGATTAGAAATTGGGTCTCATTGAATGGATTGGTAGATGGGAGAGGAAGATTGGTATTTTAGTCTAAAAATATCATCTGTCGAAGTCTACTGTGCTTATCTCTCACATATTTTTATATCCGGTACCCTAAAATAGGATTATTGGGAGTTATTAGATAATTAAGTTCAGAATTTTAGAATAGGGTTAAGAGGCTTAGGGGTTAAGCATGCTGCAAAGCTTATGTTATTATTTTAGTAATAATGATTTATTAGTAATATTAATTTAACAACAATTTAAATTATTTTAATGTTAATAATAATAAAATAGTAAATTAAACTATTTTAAAGGAATTTACAAATACATATTGATATGAGATGCTAAATAGGCTATAAAGGACCGCAATTTTTTATAATTTCGCAACTAAGGTCACTTTGTTTGCAGGGGAACCTAATATTTTCTTTAAAATTTAAATGTAACTACAAATTCTTAAGGAAACGTTTTTGAAAACGTCGAAACGTCTAACTCGGCACGCTTTGGTCATTGCTGTCAAATTAAATCAATCATACGCACCGTGCGCCCGGCTCAGACAACGTTTAACATATCCGGAGAAGCGTTCACGGCGATCACGAGATGGAAGCTAGAAATGCGATGTCAAGCAATGTCAAAAGCAAATCTTCAGTTAGGGCGAACGTACGACTTCCACAGACTTCAAAGCGTCAATAAGCAGACAAATATATGGGCGAAAGGAAGGACGTGTCAAAGGCCAAACAAGCTGACTGATAACGGAAGCTGGCAATGCACGTGTTTACCTCTGGATATTTGCTGTCTCCCATGGAACAGGATGCCCTCTGCCCTGCGTGCCGTCTCGCTCTGTCTGTTTGTGCTGCCGCAGGATGATAATGATGATGGTGGTGGGGGAAGGGAGAAGGGGAAGAGGCAAAGGGAAGAGGCAAAGGGAAAGAGGTGGGCTAGCCCCCATCCGCTGCTGATGTCACACATTCATGGTCATTTTGCTGAGTCAATCGTTTGAAAAATTTATGTTGCCTTCAAAAGCAAAATTTGCCATCGCCGTCGTTTGATTCTCTCCAAAGGACCACACACAGTGGGTCGAGATGGGCTGGAAATTGTGCTCCAATTTGGTTCTGATATGAGAATGTCAAAAACTAAAGCGGTATGTTTTTGAAGATCAGTTCTTTGACTTTTTAAAAAGATTTGTAGCTGCACAAGCACAGTATTGTCGACGCAATTTGTATTTTTGTGTCTAAATCTAGCCTAGTTTTAGAGTTAAATATTTGTTTTTCGGATTTATAGCTATTCTGCAATGTTACAAAAAAAATTACCTTTTTATTTCTCTTATCTATCGTTATATTTCTCTATTACAGAAATGCAACTAGGCACCACTATATATATTTAGAGAAACAAATAAATAATTATTTCCTTACACTCTTTGTGCCCCAAAATAAATGAACGTCCTGCCACTGTGCGGCAACGAGAGTGAGCGAGGTAGATAGTCAATAGATGCGGTTCATTTAACTTGACTGAATGTTCATCGACTGCTAACCTGGCTCCATAGTCTGCGATGGCAGTCTGGTTGGATCGGGTTTCGGCCCGCTCGTCTGTGGCCCGCCCCGAACTCAATTCAGGTTTATGAAGTGCTGATGTGTGTCTGATTTAATTGAAATTTGATGCACTTTTCAATGTCTGCCGTCGAAGTCAGCAGAAGTGTTTCATTAAACTTCAGTCATGTTTAACCACTTAATTATGGCACTTTGGGTAAAACATGGCTATATGTGTACATTTGTTGACTTACTAAAATGGTCAGTGGCAATGACATTGACAAGCCTTTGGAATTTTTCCTCTTGATTATAAGGAAATAATGCAGCTCAGAAGTGATTGATTTGTAAATTGGCATATATTACAAAGTGTTGAACTTTGTAAGGATGAGGTTTATTGGATGGCAATGAAAATAAATATACGAAAATTCCTTTTATTCTCTTCGGGAATGCCTAAGAATGTCCGTCAGATTTAAAAATTAATTTCCTCGACTTAAGCTTACATTAATTAGATGCTGGAAGATTTAAATTATATTCAGGTAATTTCTGTACAGCCAAATTAAAAATTGAACCACCAAAGAGTTCCCATTTTAATGCGCTTAAAGCTGCCTGCTCCCCAGAAAACCAAGGGATGTGGGCACCAAAGTGTCAGCGACAGCCGCGGGCAAGCCAAACCCTAAAGTTGCCTCCACAGACTCCCAGCCAGAACCTCATACAAAACCCCCAAGTTAGAAACAAAAAAAAGGGGGAGACGAGAACGAAAGGGGCAAGGGAGCGGCAAGTAAAACTTAACAAGTTCACTTAGAAGAAATTAAGTTTTCAGCATTTATGTTAGGAAAACTGTAAAGAAAAACTTTCTTAATGAAGCGACGACAATGTGGTGAGCAATGAAGAAATGTTTGGAAAAAATAGCAGTACTGAAGAACAGAAAAGAGCGCATAAGTTTGAAATGAAAGTATATTAAATGAGGAGCCAAGGAATAGAAAAGGAAGTTTTAAAGATAAATTGCCAAGCCTTCTTTGTAAGTTTTAAAGGAAATATAATTAAATATAGAACCATTTATAGTTAATGATTTAACTATGTTACAATAATAATAGATATGAGTTAAAAAAATGGTTTGCCATATCGCATATATATTTTCACCTTTCATCTTGAAGCATTCTGTAATTTAAGGTGAAGCCTTTCTTACCCAGTATTCCGTTCCGGCAAGCTGCCGTTGTTTATTAATTATTTGCCAAGTGCTTTTGGATGGGGCCCATCAATCCATAGCACACCTAAAATTAACCTAATTTTTTACCCACTCAATGTTGGGGTGTGCGAGTCCAAAAGGTTAGTCCACAAACTCACACACAGGCACGGGCACAGGCACAGCCTTGTTTTTAAACTCGCAGCAATTTTTTACCTTCGTAACTCACACAAGCACACACAGCGGACCCCTGAGTATATTTGTGAGGAAAGCAGCCACAGTTGGAAAACTTTTGCAGTCGCCTCCTTGAACGCTGTGAATAGCGGCGCGCTCTCTTTGGGGGAAAGGGAAAATTTACTTTCTTGAAGATAAATTATATGAGCATTTCCCAAAGGTTAACGTGATAAATTTTCGGCAGCGTAAGCAAAATATCCCACAGAAAAACCCAAAGTCTGGCTTCGATCTTGCGGCCAACTTGCAGAAAGGACTCGCCGCATATGTGTGTGCGAGCGAGTGTGTCAGATAAATTGTTTATGTGTCTGTGGGGAAGCGATTAGTGTTAATGGGTTCTCCTCCCCGCCCACCTCCTCGTTCTTAAAAAATGTATGATTCTTGGCCCTATTTTTTGCGGGATATTCGATTCGATTCAAGCTTTCTTTTCAAACACTTCTGCAGCGCATATGAGCAATCGATAAGTGCACGCAGACAGCAGGACAGCCTGGACAGCCTGGCAGCAGGACAGCTGGATGGACAGCCAGCCATATGGGAAGCAGTCGAACCTCGAACGTACATTGGGATATATATTTTCAATTTCTTTTTCACAGCAGAACGCATCTAAAGTTTGCCCCGACCATTCAGGCGGCGCTGAGATTGCAGTCAGGCAGGGATTGCCAGGACATCAGGCAGGAGCAGCGGAGTCCCTCCGTCCACTCCACACATGACTCCAGTCCAGTCCAGTCCCAAAAGTGCCCTACCCATTGTCATTGCATCGACTTTTGCCGGAGTTTCATGTTTAAATGTCAATTTCTCAACGAGCCAAAGTGACCAACGAGGAACCACTATCCTGGGCATCCAGTTCGTCCCTCGTCCTTGCGCATTTCGCAGCAGACCCCAGCTGTAATGCATGTTGAGGCCAGGGCACATATTTTTTAGCGCCAGAGCATTGGCATGGTCCAAGTTATTTTTTCAATTACTTCATTGTTGATAGGGACTCGAAGAGAGCCACCAGACGGAAGCAACTGGACAGAGGATATGTGCTGTGCTGGCTTTGTGGTCAGCTTGGTTTTGCTTTGTTTACCGGACTCGATTAGAAGACCTAGGTGTTGTGATTTCGGAGTGCGAGTGATATACGATTAGATGGGTAAATATTTGGGATTTATTTTGGGAAAATTTAAGAATAGGAAGTCTTAAATGGGAGACCATGCCGTCATATGGTGTTTATTATTAGCTTCCCCATCAAAATATGGCAAGTGCATTGCATGAAAACTTTTTTAAAAAATATTGTGAAGGGTTCTAGCAAACTCGAGATCTCTTACGTAAGTCCGTCGATTGAATCGCTTTGTTGAGCGGAAAATTCAGTCAAATTCAAAATTAAAAATCAGTTACACAAGCACTGTAGCCTACAGGTAACACGTTTTTCCGCAGCTCTCATCTGGCAACGCTACTACCTGCAAGTTGCTCTTTTTATTCGAAAAAATTTTCGGTCACACTGATGAAAGAGCTATATAAGGAGCAGATTTCCCTATGAACTCCGCAGTCCGTTTCCAACTCCTCTGGTTAATCGGTCTGGCTCGCCTGTTCTAAATCATCTTTGATATTATTTTTTGGTTACTTTCTTTTTTATTTTACATTTATTTATTTGTTTTTCTTTTTAACTTCAGATCTTTGTTTATATTTTCATTATTCAATTCATGTGGTTTCTACTGGCTTCAGAGCAAACCAAACTGTGAAGTGGCCGACTTCTTGGATTCCCATTTGGGCCACGAACATCCTTAAAGCAACTTTGCTTTTAAATTTTTCTTATTAATTTAAATAAATAATAATTTCACCAACAAATTATATATTTATCCAAATCATCTGTGATATTATTTTTTTATTATTTTTTTTATTTTACATTTATTTGTTTTTCTTTTTAACTGCATATCTTTGTTTATATTTTTATTGTTCAATCCATGATTCTGTCAATGGGATGTAAGTGAAGTGGCCGACTTCTTGGATTCCCAGTTGGGCCACGAACATCCTTAAAGCAACTTTGCGTTTAAATTTTTCTATATTAATTGAAATGATGTAATTTTCTTAATTATTTTCTTTTTTATTTTATATTTATTAATTTATTTTTCTTTTTAACTGTAAATCTTTTTTAATATTTTTATTATTCAATTCATGTAGTCTCTACTGGCTTTAGATACAAAAATGTGTGATGTGGCCGACTTCTTGGATTCCCATTTGGGCCACGAACATCCTTAAAAACTTTGCGTTTAAATTTTTCTATATTAATTTAAATAAATAATAACTTCACCCACAAATTATATATTTATCCAAATCATCTTAGATATTATTTTTTTATTATTTTTTTTTTTATTTTACATTTATTTGTTTTTCTTTTTAACTGCATATCTTTGTTTATATTTTTATTGTTCAATCCATGTGGTCTTCGTCTTCTGAGCATACCAAAATTATAATAATGATTCTGTCAATGGGATGTGAGTGAAGTGGTCGACTTTTTGGATTCCCATTTGGACCACGACATCCTTGAAGCAACTTTGCGATTTAATTTTTCTATATATTAATTAATTATTAAATAAATAATTCACCCACAAATTATATATTTATCTTCTTTTGGGGAATCTTGTAGTTTTTCTCAACATTTTATTTTCCATTGGATAACTTTTGTTTTTTAATTCGATGAAAATGGGATGTTGTCAACTCTATACGATTCCCATTGGAATTTCCACAAAGCAACCTTTTAACATTTTTCATAAAAATTTAAATATAAATTTATGTTTAAATAATCACTAATGTTTGGAGTTTGAACGTGTGGCACAAGTCTACTAATAAGTATCAATCGAAACGAGTCCAGAAAATCCTGCTACACAAAATGTATCTGTGTGATCTTGGCATACCGATTATGGCCTTGAGTTAGCCTTAACAATAAGAAATAAGAGGTCGCTAAATATAAATATTTGTAAAATTTATAATATAATTATAGAGCTGATTTAAAACTTTTAAATAATAAAAAGTTGTAGATATTTTTTGAATAAGAAAAGCGTCCGAAACCATTTTTTTGTTAAATTCACAAAATAACCTCAATTTAATTTCTAAAATCGAATTATAATACCCCTGACAAGGAATAAAAAATCGTTTGATATATTTAATTCTGTTTCCCAAACTAGTAAAAATATAAATCGAAATCTCTTCCATTCCCAAAGGACATCAAACGAAAATCGGACAACCTAAACAACCCAATAAATCAGCTGTCGATTGTGTTGTTTTTCCTGTCGCTGTCAGAAGGAAATATAAGCAAAACACACACAATTGTCAATCCTTTCGTCCGCGAAACAAGCCGCGGGGAGCGATGGTCGGGACAGGACAATTAGTCCTGTCGGCTGCCCGGCCAGAGTGGGTGGGGTCAAAGGCTTACAGCAGCTAATTTTCAATTTGCATGACACGCCGCCGCCGCCCGCCATCGATAGGCAGTTGATGGTGATCCCCATGACGACGATTACAGCGGGGCGGCCGAAATATAAATAAGTTTGGCATTTTAATTGAAATGGGTGTTGGGCCGTGCCCAAGCCAGGGGCCAAAGCTCACGGAAACGACTATTTTGAATGAATTAAATGGCCGTCGAAAATCTTTATTTATAACAGCTGCGGGCCAGCTCCAATGTCGCCGCGTGGCACCCCCAACCAAGATCCCAGCTCTCGGTCTGTCTGCTGGCATCGGAAATATTAAATGAAACGAAGCAAATCCCATTGTCACCCGGTTTCGGGATTCGAAATTGGCAAATAATTGACAAGCTATTTGGGGCGTGTTGATTGGCAAAAACTAATGCCAGCAGGACACTGCGCAGGGAGACAAAAAGGCGGCGAGAGAAATCGATATACATTTGACTGATGGACAATGGTTGGGGCCGGAGTACCCTGATTTCTATGGTCAAAATGTTAACTAAAAACTAAAGAACATAAATATATAGAGGTCTCCTTGCTGATATGAAAAGTTTATAGCAGAAACAAGCTCCTTTAAATCAAGAAGAAATGATCAAAATTTTCTTCTGTACAAATGCTTGTAAAATCTAAAACGTTGTAAATGTATTTAACTAATTTTATTAGCACATCCGAATCTCTTTCGAAACCAGTATACCCCAAAGGAAAACTTCAGACACCAAAAGAGAAAAAAAGACGTGACATGACCGCATGAAACAATGTGACATTAAGCCATTTCAACGCAAAGGGGATTTGCCCTGCCCTTCTGTTTCCACTTTCCTTACTGGCTGATGGCTTTTTTTTGCGACCATCTCATAGGGGGCACAATATGTATTCAATATGTATTCATATCGGACCAAATCTGTCTGTGGAGAGCGATCCGTGCACCTCAGGTGGATAAAGCGGAAAGGCCGTCACATTGCATACATTTGCTCTGGAACTCGGCAAGCCCGTCTAAGCTCCGTGTTGGCCCAATAAAGTCCGCAGTTGATGCGTTTCGTCTTGTTAAAATAATTGACAGGTGGTCGTGGGCCAGTGGGTCGGGGTCAGTCTCTTCCGATGAGGGCCTGGCTCGGAGCATTAGGGCCATTTATGACAATGCTAAACAAATTGGGGGCATTGAAGTTGATTGGCCAGCTTGTCCGCGGACAGGTGGCTTAATAGTGCCAGGGGCTTGGTGTTATTTAAAGAAAATATTAAAAAACTTAATAAAGCTATAATAATTCGCTTTAAATAAATCATTCAATATTGTATCTCTTAATTTAGAACATCTATTTACTCTTGTTTGAAATATTAGTTCAAAATTAATTTGGGTATGTTTAATATGGCTTAATATTATCATTTCATTAAATTATCAAACTAATAATGCTCTCTCCTGCCACAATATACATACATAGATAGGCCAAATATTTATTTAAATTAAATTAAATGTCATGCGGGGCAAGCAAATGAACAAACTGTGGCTCCCAGGACATTGGCATAAGGGGACGGAGATGAAGGATTTGACCGAACAAACTCACCATAACAACGAAATCAAATGTTTTCATTGAATTTCATTCGAGACGTGTTCATGAAATTTTAATTAGTTGCCAAGCTATAAATTATTCAATGCCACGTCGCTCTATGGCCAATGGAATGGATTTTTCTCTCCCTTGCCTATGTGTCCCCTCTCCTAGTTCGTCCTTCGCCTGATGGAATTTGGAGGAAATGGTTATAAAGGAAACTATAGATAGGAAGGAAGAAGAATAAATGAACAACAAAAAATATTCTTAAAAAGTTCCCAAAAGTTCTAGTTTAATTTTGAGCCTACAGCCGAAGATCGCAGAAAATATTTTCTAAATTAATAACATTGAATTTTGTTTTTATTGTAATATAGCAATATTTTATAGAAAGTTATTATCTCTTTTTTTAACGTTTATTAAATGTTAGCTTGGTTTCCAATAGATTAGTACATAATACATTTTATAAATCTGTTTGGTATTATCTAAAAAATTTCAATTATAGCTTTAGCCTTGCTTCCTGTCGCAGCTTAAGTCAATTAGGAATTCCGCTCAGCATTTCAATTTTCTCTCGCCACTCATTCGGCTAATAACATATTTTCAACCGAGGAAAGCCCAGTTGCTGGCAGGAAAGGGGAAGTTTTAATTGACTTGCCACATGCGGGATTGTTTTGTTTGTACCTGTTGTCTGTGCTCGAATGCTAGAATGCCACAGAGAGCAGCAGAGCTTCAGACATGGGCCTGGGAATCCCCAGCGGGCCAAGATAACTCCATATTTCCCACCAACGACGACAGGAAAGGAACCAAACTGTTGGGCGGGGCTGCACAAAGAAAAAATCTTTTAAGAAGGCTAAAATAAACTTAATTTATATATATCAATTAAGTCCTAAACTACGGTTCTCATTGAGTGAAAAGTTTGCATTATTCTTATTCCATTTGAACATTCGTATCAGCAACTGTATTAGCTTAAGATACATAAATTGGCATAAATTGGTAAAATGTAAAAAAGAATTCAACAAATAAATATTAAAACAAAATATGTATTATTTAAGGGCAACTGATATATTTATTTTAAATTTAAACGGACATTTTCCTTAAACGATGTTCTAATAAATTTTATATGTGACATATATGTAAGACCCGAAACTCTCAGTGTACCTGCGGTTCCCCTGCATGTGTGCAGTTGTGCGTATTTTATGCTTTTGCGCCCTGCACCAACTTAAATGCTAACTTATGTTTAGATTTCGCCCAAGCCCGAAAACCAGAAAAAAGACGGCTCATAGAGGGAAATGGGAAAGAAGGGAATAGGGCCAAGCAGCTAAGCCGGCTGCCACATTGTTGGCCTGGTTGTATGTCGGGGTTTTTGGCAACTGCAACTGCAACAGCAACAGCGACAGCAGCAGCAGCAGCAGCAGGAGCAACATCAGCAGCAGTTGCTGGAGCAGCAGTCAAATTGCAAAAGTTTCTTGCTTTAAGCATAAAATATTTATGTCTGCATTTAGTTTAGTTTTGGCTGGGTTTTTAGTTACTTTCCCAGTTGAAGAAGATTTCTTTGTTGCAAGTTTGTCTGGCTGCCGTTTTATTAAAACGATATTTGCCTGGTCAGAGAGCCAAACCCGAAGCCGGCGGAAGTCATGGCCTAAAATGTACAAAATGGCTTTATTCTTAATTAAATGGTCTGAACGGAAGACAAAACGGGGTCTCCTGATTGAAATGCGATTGCCAAATTGAAATTTCAATCAATGTTAATTACAGAGAATCGAATATCTAGCCACTCAGAGAGAAATAGTTGTGTAATTGGCCAGGCTACCTGATAGCCCTTCAAGTTATGCTATTTTATACGAAATTGATTTGGGGTAAACAATAGACAATGTTAGTCAATTGTAAACTCTGACTTTAACCACTTGGGGGAAACAAGAGACAATTATTATTTTTGTTAGTCCGAAGCTCCAATAAATTTACAAAAAATTTCAACAACACTGTTTCTCTGAATACAGCATTAAATAAAATCATTTTCAACGCAGGTGAAAGAGAAACTAAATTGCACTCATTAATTAATACTATTATATTTTCTGGGCAGGACAATAATTAATGATCTGTGTTATGCTTAAATATAATCTTATGGTTAATGTTAATCATAAGTGAACAGCCTGCGATAATTACTTCGATAATTACTTATCCACTGACCTTGAGAAGCGGTACAAATATATTCCAGCAATTGTACTAATCTTGTAGCCAATAGCAAATCTTTTGGGTTTTCTCACAGCTCTGGCCTCCTATTTGTTCTTCACGTACAGGGAACTAATTGGAATTAATGTGGTTTATTAATTAATCAAACAAAAGCTCTTTTCACTAGGCAAGATACTGGCTTAGAACGTACCTTTCAGACCTTACATTGATTAACTCTTGCAGAGGCCTTTAATATTTTTGGTCGGAAGGTTGCTATGTAAAGAAGAGAACATTTAGGTATGTGAATATATACTTAGGTATATTTATGATCAGCGAGAGATTACAAATGGATACATTTTCATGTATGTTAGTGGGTTTGCAGTTTAGAGAAAAAAAGCAAAAGAAATACTTAGAACTTATAAAATAAATAATTTCTAAATTTTTTTATTTAAGTCGGAGCAATTAAAATTTAAAAAATTACATTTTAAAACCAAATTAAAAATAAAAAGAACAAGGTTTTTATACCCTTGCAGAGGGTATAATAATTTTGTCATGATGTTTGCAACGCAGTGAAGGAGGCATCTCCGACCCCATAAAGTATATATATTCTTGATCAGCGTCACCAGCCGAGTCGATCTAGCCATGTCCGTCTGTCTGTCCGTCTGTCCGTCTGTCCGTCTGTCCGTCTGTCCGTCTGTCCGTCTGTCGGTTTCTACGCGAACTAGTCTCTCAGTTTTGAGCTATCGGGCTGAAATTTTCAGCATAGTCTTATTTTATTAGCACGCAGTATATATGTCGGAACGGCCGAAATCGGACCACTATATCTTATAGCTGCCATAGAAATGATGGAAATTAATGTAAAAAATGTTAACTTCTCTGTTTTCAACGAATTTCTATAAATTTCGAGATATTGTCGTTTTTATAGTTTTAGAATTACGGTTTTAATTTCATTAAGATCGGACAACTATATAATATAGCTGCCATAGAAGGATCGGTCGATTTATATGAAAATGTAAAACTCTACATGTAAAATGTAAAATTTACAAAATTTACATAATTTGACATTTTTCTTTTAACATTACCAAAATGGATCGAATTTCAATGATCCAATTGCAGACTGCAAGGGTATACAAACTTCGGTTTACCGAAGATAGCTTTCTTTCTCGTTTTTTAATATTTTTAAAACTGTGTTTCATTCCAGTGATATAACAAGGTACTTTGACACACAACTTGAATTATAGCCTTGTTACCTCAGTTTCCTTCAACTTTCAATGAGCTTTCTTCTCTGCAGAAGGTGTCTGCCCAAGCGATTAATTTACTAGCCACCATAATTCCCATTACCCAAATTGTAGCGGTTATTCCCCTTCAGGCCGTTTGTCAAATCTATATTTCCTATTTCCTATTCCGCTCCATGGCGGTGGTTCTCTTGACGCCCGAGAAACTTTTGCGTAAACAAATGATTTCTGTTTACACACTCATTTCTCAACATGTTACCTATTTAAACTTTTGTGGACAGGAAAATTTAATTAAAACCAAAGCACAGCTGCTCCTCAAGTGAACCCCAATAAAATCAACAACGGTCGGGGACATGAAGACGTAAAGCAGAGCAGTTGGGAGCAGGAAGAAAAGCCCAGACACTCACAACAATATTTTCAATTATAACTCAAGTTTATAACGGAGAACTTGTGAGTGAGACCGGAAAACCAGGAGGGGAACGGGCTAAATAGAAAAGCTTTAAGTGCATTCAGGTTCGCAGGGGCCAAGAAGTAGAAAGAACAAGACCCAAAACAATAAACTGTAAAGCAAAAACTGTGCGAACGAGATATTGACACAAATAAATACAAAAAAAAAAACTTCAGTTCGAATTTCAGTTAATTTGAAGAGTTTGTTTTCCGGCTTCCCGGACAGAGAATTTCCATTGTGAAATAAATTTACTAAAACAAATCAAAACTTTTCACATAACTTTCGCATCAATCGGGAGCGAGGTCTTGGGAGGTTGGGCAGCATGCATGCCAAGTAAATCAAAACAAAAAGCTCCAAAGAGCCACAGCAAATTGCTGGATTGTGGATTTATAATAGTACAATCTCAGATGGGATAGGGCCGGAGGGGAACCCCATGAAGACCAGCCTCGCACAAATTTCAAGCTCAAGTTTAACCAACATCATTTTGTCCTTGAGCGTTGTTATTCTTCCTTTAATGTTTCAGATCGCATACACTTTTCAAGAGAATAGAAATATATCTAAAACGAGAAAGAAAGCTAACTTCGGTAAACCGAAGTTTATATACCCTTGCAGTCAGCAATTGGATCATTGAAAATCGATCCAATTTGGTTATGTAAAAAAAAATGTCAAATTATGTAAATTTTGTAAATTTTACATTTTACATGTAGAATTTTACATTTTCATATAAATCGACCGATCCCTTCTATGGCAGCTATATGATATAGTTGTCCGATCTTAATGAAATTAAGTAATTCTAGAACTATAAAAACGACTATATCTCGAAATTTATAGAAATTCGTTGAAAAACAGAAATTAACAATTTTTACATTAATTTCGCCATCATTCCTATGGCAGCTAAAGGATATAGTGGTCCGATTTCGGCCGTTCCGACATATATACTGCGTGCTAAAGAAATAATACTATGCTGAAAATTTCAGCCTGATAGCTCAAAAACTGAGAGACTAGTTCGCGTAGAAACCGACAGACAGACAGACAGACAGACGGACAGACAGACAGACGGACATGGCTAGATCGACTCGGCTGGTGATGCTGATCAAGAATATATATACTTTATGGGGTCTGAGATGCCTCCTTCACTGCGTTGCAAATATCATGGCAAAATTATAATACCCTCTGCAAGGGTATAATTATATATATATATTTTAGATAATTAATCTGAGGCTTCTGAGGCAACAGAATTTATCCCTTTTAAGATAAATAACTTTAACTTATTCTATATTATACATTTAAGTTCCTTCGATGAGAATAAAGTATATTCAAGAGCATTCGAAGTTCCTGTAGCATGCATGCATACGGGAATTTTTTTAAGATCTATTGAGTGACTTGTGCTTTACGCATTTCATTTTCAATAGAAGAACATTTGGCTTGTTCGGGAAAGCCAAGTCAGGGAGTGTCTGTGGGCGGGACGAGAACTTCTTTGTGTTGATGACGTGTCAACTTTTGTGGAACTGCAAAGTTTGCGCAAAATGAAGCGACAAAGCAAAACCTGCACAGCATAAAAAGCTAAAAATAAAGAAAAAAAAAACTTACAAAACGGAAAGGGAAACTGCACGATAAAGTTTTTTCTTTTTCCTTTAAATTGAATTAACGTGAGAGCAAACCGGAAGAGAGGGATGCCCTTTACACCGGCGGAAAACTTACGATGATTTATTTGCTTCACATGGCAAAGTTGAGTGTCACTTCTTTCTCTTCTTACACTTTTTCAGCCTCTTCTCTCCACCGAAAAACGACAAAGAAAACGATGGAAACATATACAAAAGAATGTTGGCCTCAGAAAATAAGGGAGGAGTGAAACACCTGGCTGGCTGACCAGAGAGTGAATAACTTTTTAAGTAAATAATACTCAATAGTTAACAGGGACTAAAGCCCTTTCTTTAATAATAATTATACCCTTGCAGAGGGTATTATAATTTTGCCATGATATTTGCAACGCAGTGAAGGAGGCATCTCAGACCCCATAAAGTATATATATTCTTGATCAGCATCACCAGCCGAGTCGATCTAGCCATGTCCGTCTGTCTGTCTGTCCGTCTGTCTGTCCGTCTGTCTGTCCGTCTGTCTGTCCGTCTGTCTGTCCGTCTGTCTGTCCGTCTGTCTGTCCGTCTGTCTGTCCGTCTGTCTGTCCGTCTGTCTGTCTGTCGGTTTCTACGCGAACTAGTCTCTCAGTTTTTGAGCTATCGGGCTGAAATTTTCAGCATAGTCTTATTTCTTTAGCACGCAGTATATATGTCGGAACGGCCGAAATCGGACCACTATATCCTATAGCTGCCATAGGAATGATGGCGAAATTAATGTACAAAAATTTTTAATTTCTCTGTTTTTCAACGAATTTCTATAAATTTCGAGATATAGTCGTTTTTTATAGTTCTAGAATTACGGTTTTAATTTCATTAAGATCGGACAACTAAATCACATAGCTGCCATAGAAGGGATCGGTCGATTTATATGAAAATGTAAAATTCTACATGTAAAATGTAAAATTTACAAAATTTACATAATTTGACATCTTTTTTACATTACCAAATTGGATCGATTTTCAATGATCCAATTGCTGACTGCAAGGGTATATAAACGTCGGTTTACCGAAGTTAGCTTTCTTTCTCGTTTTAAAAATAATTCCGTAGAATTTTAAGCCTCAAATTCTGGGAATGTTTACTTTATACATTTTAAGTTTCAATGATTTCTTGTTATCAATACTCAGAAATTGCCTCGGGTCACAATGCAATTAAAGATTTTTGGTCAAACCAATTATAAATTTCAGCTTAAAACTGATAAGGCCTAGAATGTCTGGATTCCAAATCGTATGAAATATTAAAAAGTAAGCGTACGGTATTGAAAAACACACAACGTTTACTCACTAAATATGTAACTTGGGAAATCCCTCTCGAATACCATATAAAAAATATTATAAAAGTTTCGTTAGCATAATTTTTATGAAAAGATATATTATTACAATTTCAAAATAATCGTAGAAATCCCGAACAACTTATTCGTACTTATCAGCTTTATTGCTTCTCTTATAATAAATACAAATTCTTGGTATACTCTGTGGGCTGGTCTTATTTTTGCACAGCTGATAAGGGTTTTTTCTGTCTTTATAATTAAATTCATTCGCTGTCTCAGTCTCAGTCTCAGTCTCAGTCTCGAATAATCGCTTGACCAGCTAGCAATGTCTTTAAAGTTCGTTCTTGCACTTAGCTTTTTCTGCTGCCTATTTTTGGGACCAATTAATGCCCAGGAACAGGAATTTTATGATCGACAATATGAAGAGTTAAAGGTAATTTAAAATTAGTTTTTAAAGCCATAGAATCTTAATTAAATGGCAATTCTTACAGCGGCGCGATAGGTATAAGCCTGTGGTCCCGCTGCCTACTCATCGTCCCCAGAACCCGCCACAATACAACCAACAGAATCAGCAGAATGTGAGTTTTGATTTGTTATTAATGCCTGATATAAAGACAAAAAGTGAATTGATAACTCCAACAGCAGCCCGAGAGTAATAAGCCTCAAGTACCGCAGCCAACTCCTAGGCCCCAGACTCAGCCACCATATAATCCACAATATCCGACAGTAAACAACAACCCACATCAGCAACAGCAAAATGTGAGTTAAGATAAGTTATAAATGCCTAAAACCATAATTTAATTGGTAACTCCAACAGCAGCCCGACAGGAATAAGCCTCAAGTACCGCAGCCAACTCCTAGGCCCCAAAACAATCCTCAATTGTATCTCAACAATCCATCCTATCCAACCAATATTCCGATTTATTACATACCACGACTGGAGCCAAATCAGCAACAGCAAAATGTAAGTTAAACTATATTTTAAATACCAAAATCCCTAATCCCTGATACCCCAATACCAGCAACAATATTATCACCATACGAGCACATATACTGCATACCAATTTTGGCAGTATCAAGTGAGTTAAAAGAAGTTTGTGCAATACCCTAAATAAATTATTAATTCTTGCAGCTCCGCGGTCTGAATACTCCTAATCCAAATCTGGGATCTGGAAGAGAACTGAATACCTTGGCTGGAAATATTCCTGACAACCGCAGACCACAATAAATATAAACAAATCTTGAAATAAATTAACTTACCGGTGAATTTTATTTATAAAATGTTTCTCTTTTAAGACTAAAGCAACAAAGTGTTGGCAAATGATATCTATGTGGCTGGAGAAAACTGCATCACAGCCCCTATTCATGAGTCTAAAAATCTTTATGGAGGGGATAGGCTTTAAGCAGCTGTGACAGTATCTCTTAGTTCAAAAATATTATTTTGTACTTCTCCCAAAAGATTTTCGATCGGACTTAGATTGGAAGACCGGCCGGGCCATTTAACTAACTTTGCTCGTAGGGCTTGGGTCATTTCTTCTTTTCTAAAAGACCCAAGTAATTCCCTGCATAATTAGGATTTAAATATTGCCATGCTCATTGTGTTTTCTTAACTACCAAAACAAATAAAAATGCAATTGATGTCGCAGTATTGACAAACATATTGGCTTGCTTGCATCTAAGATAAAACAAAAATGTAGAAACCGCAAAGAAAAATTGGCTGTCATTATTTATCAACATAGCGGCTCCGGGACAAGAGAGATCAGATAAAATATCTTTAACAATTGGAAAAAGTGTCCCGCCAAAGCCGCAGATCATGCTAGCCTGGGAGCAAGGTTGCGTAGACGCAAGCCAAAGTCTGCCTTGACAGTTTCCGGCTTATCTGGGGAAAACTAATTTGTTAAAATGTTGCCTGGCTTATTTGTCCTCGTCGACGTCGTCGTCGTCGTCATTCGGGACATTTTTGAAGCTGATGCCGAATCCACTGGCAAAATCCAGCATCTCCGGCATCCATCATAGAGTTGGCTGTGAGGGATGGAGGGGCTCAGACTGCCGACGACTTTTGGCGTCTGCATTTTTGGATGGAAAAATAAATTCCTGAGGCACGGACGCGGTGTCGCCATAAAGTTGACTTGCTCAAGTCAAGTAAAATGCAATCCAAACGTTTTTAAAGCATTTTGCTATCTTTTCTGTAGCCTCTTTTTAGCCTCGAAATGTAGAAAATGTTAGAGGAATCATTAAGCTATTAAAAGACTGTTTTCAAAATATGCAAAACAAATATATGGCTTATAAAAGTTGGGAAAGTTTTAATTAAATAAAAATTTCGGTAGTAAAGCTTAATGGGAGATAAACAAAATTATATAAGAACTAAAAAAAACTGAGATTGTTATCCACCTCGGGAAATTAGTGACTCCTTCAAAATGGCTTCTTTATATGCTTAAAAATAATATATTTTGCTCAAAACCTTATTAATAACAATGCATAGACATCAAGAGTATATATTTTGACGCTTAAATTTCAAGCAAATGTCATTTATTAATTTTAGAATATTTTTTTCCTTTGGCCCCATCTGAGGCGAAACAATCGGCCCGTTACGTAATACATTTTTAAGTGGCCTTGACTTCACCTCATCGTCTTAGACTTCCAAAGGCACCGCAACCAAATGCGGTGCGTTAATGGCTCATGCTACATTGGCCCGGGCGAGGTCATGGTGGTTAAAGCTCAATGAGGTGTTGCCATGATTTAGCTGGTTTAGCTAACTTTAACATCCAGACCTCCCTGTTGTTGTTGCGGTTGCACTTTGCGGTTTATGTAAAGGGGAGAGATACATATGCAGGCAAAGGAGTAAAGGGAGACTTCTGTACGCGCTTAAGCACATAAATTATTGCCATAAAAGCAGTTTAAGCTTTAAGAAGTGGAGCCCTATGCATATTAAAGCTTAAACAATAAACAATAGCTTTAAGAAGGTAAGCAACAACCAACTAAACTTGAAACGTGAACTTTAAATAAAATATCGAATCACTTGACTCTAAAAAAGGGATATAAATTAGTTAAAACTATTTTATTCTTGTGGCGACAAAGAAGTTCCACAGCTTATCAAAATTAAATTTCAACTGTTACATTTTAGCAGAATAAAAGCATTTTTTATCACAATATTTTATAGATCCAATGTTCTAATAAATGCAAAAAAAAAGGCAAAAGAACACATCAAGTTAAAGCATTAAATGAATACTTTTTGCTTCCTTAACTATATTACAATAATTTGTAAGTCGCATGATAAATGAAATGTACAACACACTTAAAAAGCTAAACGCTTAAAACACAAAAGCCTTTAAACTTATTTTCATATTTGCTGACGCACACCATCGACGGAATTATTCATTAGATCAGTCAAAGGGCAATCAAAGCAGAACATATTAAATATTTATAAATACAAAGCGCATACATTTTGTAAATGTTATCAACTATATTTTTTCCCCCGACACGAGGCATCTGAAATCAGAAAAAGCAACTTAAATTTTAACTGCTCTGACCTTCGGCTTTGGTTATAATAAATTGTGAGCTCCGAGAAAAAGTTTTGCGCTTGTCAGCGAGTTATCTACGTGGCGGCGTGTAGCTGTGTATCTGGGTTTTCAGTATTTTTACTGTTTTGAAAAACTTGCAACTGGCCAAATCCGAGCAGAAAAAACTTTTCCATCCTGCAGACATATCACTCTCTTGTGTGTACGCCTGTGTGCCAGCTTTGTTGTAATATATTATGGTCAGCGGAGAGTTTCATCCTTCCATGCCGGTCAGAAAAGTTTGGCCAACAATGCCACATTAACACATTTGTTGAACGTATAATCAATTTGTAATTTGTAGCCGCAACAAATTCGTGGTATATATAAGTCCACAACTAAAGGGACTGCGCTAGAGGCGAAGAGGTTCCCGGGGAACCGTTCAGTCCAGAAAATGGGAAACTTTTATGTCAACAAGAAACTCTCCCAGAAACTGTTATAAGATACAGGGAAAACTTTATTCAAGTGGGGACCAAAATAAAATTAAATTCACTCTCGAAATCAATAAAGAAAAACTTTACTTTATTCACAGCTAGGTTTATCCCTATAAGTTATTGTCAGCTGCCCGTAATTAAGTTATGTCTAGACTACCATTATCAAAAGGTATTTAATAACTTGCTAGAGTAGTTATTCAGATAAGCTCAGTATGGAAACGAAACAATGATATAAATAATATTTCGAGATTTGAATAATTTGTAATATTCTTAAGATGTAGATTACAGATTACGGAGATACTAGACATTATCTTAAATGTATTATATTCATATAAAAAAAAAACAATATACACAGAATAAGGTACCTAACATATATTATTGGATTCTTAATATATGTTTTTTCGAATACAAATATTTATATTATGCATTTAATAATATAAAATATATATTTCAGTTTTTCCAGGCCCTCCAAATTTTATTTATTTCCAAAATTAAAAATATATGCAATTCACCAAAAAACTTGTAGGTTTCTTTATTAATTTTCCATCAATAACTTTTTTACCCTTCCCAGGAAACGCAGTTTCACAAACTTTATGTAAATTGCTTCCATCGCGTTCGGTTCTTTTCAAATTCCCGACACACTGACAATGACAGGCTGGAAAAGAATATAAATCCAATGTATAGATAACCTGTGACAACTTCACAAGTTGATTTTAAAAAGTTTCATAATTTATATTGCTTTGTATAAGCATACACACACATGTGCAAAATTCGTCGCATATTCGAGTGTATAAATTTGAACATTTTCACTTTCACACTTTTTTCCACCCGAAGCGTGTGTTATGCAAATTGAGTGCAGCTGTTATCTCCTCAGAAGCCGCAAAGGAAAAAATAAATATAAATAAAGAAAATAAAAAGGAGACGGGCGAAAGCAGATAATGCTTGATAAATGTGTGTAGGCCCCATATACAAACACCCACCCAAGTCAATGGCCACCAGATGACAATCGGGATAAAGAATTTTCCTCTTCACATTTTTCGACAACATAAAGCGTCTTTTAACAGCCTGGCTGGCCCCCTTGGCTCTCAGCCTCTTTATATGCAAATTTGCGAAGGGTTAACATTTGACTGAAGGTCAGTTGGCACTTTGTTCGACTTTTCCACAATATATAATAGATTGTTTATCATTTTTTTCGCATTCTGGCTTTCTGGGTTGTTCATTTTTAACGACAAAATTGATTGACATTTTGCACCCTCGAGGCGGCTGTATTCAATATTCCGAATGAACCGAAACGGAGATGAGTTTGCGCTGATAAACCCTTTAAGCCATTTTTAGTTGATTGTTGTTGGCCAACCGAAATATAAACAGCGGGAACGCTGTGAACACTGTGATTGGCGACCGTGATACCCCTGGAAGTATTTTGAAAAACTTTAATTTAAAATAAATAAAAATGAAGTAAATTTTTGGGGATATTTTTGTTATGAATAATTTTGTACCTCTTTTTAACCATACATATAAATATAAAAAAGCAGTTAAATCAACACAGTGTGACTATAATATAGCAGTATTATTTTATAATTCGGCACTATACATTATTTTATTAAAAAAATCTAACTAATATATAACATCGAGAACCGCTTAAGAAAAATATAGAGAATGGCAAATTTTCATATAAAAATATAGACAAAATCGGAATTGTATAATAAATTTAATAAAAAAGTATTTGAATGGGATTTCAATCAAAATCGAAAGTCAACAAAATATCTCAAGTGGCTTGTTGATTAAGTTTTTAAAGCCATTGCTAAAAACGAAGCTGTTTGAATAAATAACTGGGTAAGAAATTTAACTCAAACACCCTATAGGACTCGGTTTATATATTTACTATTTATACATTTATTTTTGTATTAAACTATTAAGCAGTCACTGGATCAAATGTTTCTTACTTGTTTTGAAGCTTAGATGTTTCTCTCATGCTGTTTACTTGTGTATATCGCAATATAATAGTCATATCCATCAATTGGCCAGATATATACTTCCGCCGGGGCCAGCATTCATTTAGTTACAGCCATTTGCCGGCTAAGCCCATAAACCAGGACCGGAACCGGACCTAGAATAGCATCCAACCAAGGGCGGGGCCGGACCACCTGTAAGCCGCATGCCAATCGCTGACAGCCAACGCTTAACGTGAAAATCCCCTAAATCGCTACAGCTGCAAACGAGTTTTGCCCCAGCTCCAGCTCTTGGCCTGCCTGAGGATCTGGTTCTGACTCTGGCTCTGGCCCTGTGTCCGCGTCTATATCTGTTTCTGTATCTGTATCTGTGTCCGGCCAGAACCCAATTGAATCGAGTCCGGGAGTCCAGTCGAGTCGCAGCTATGCGGACTTGAGGCTGGCCCACTTGGCTTCCTGTTGCCATCGGCAGAGAGGTAAACAAAAATGTTTTCATGGACACAACCGGGGCTCTCTCTGGGGTGCCATTAGCACTGGTTGTTATAAATACTGTCTTCGCCGTTATTTGTGGGTCTGTGGCTAACCAATTGGTAAGTAATGCGCTTGGTTAGATTTATAGATTTGGGAGCCGCAGATGCTCCTTGATTCGTTTCAATGAAAGCCTTTAACCAATGCCGATTCTTGCCCAGTTTTGGTCTAAGCAGGTAAGGAACATATTAAAACTTTTAATATAATTAGTATTTAAGAAAACGGGGATTTTATTGCTAAGCTGCTAAAGGCAAATTATCCTCAAAACCTGTGGACGGATTGTAGATGGCAAGGGCACTTTCAACAAATAAAAACCAAAAAGATAACAAAATTTATTCAATAAAAACTATAATGTAGCGAAGAACCAAGAACCCAAAATAATGGTATATAAGTAATTTGTATTTATTTAAATTTAAATCGAAAAAATTAAATCGATGTTGTTTGTGGTTTAAACTGGAATCGTACACAGTATCCCACATCCAACAAGATTACATCAATTGATATAAACAAGGATCTGCAGATTAAAAAAAAAAGTAACTAAATAAATGTAAAAATGTAAATGTAAAATGTGAAGAAGAAGAACTAAAGAACCACAGATTGATGGCAATATATCAGTGGGTGAATTTATTATATATTTAAAGTTATATCGAAAAATTTATATGTAAATTGGGTTCGAGGAAAAAAATAAGTAAATAAATAAATGTAAAAAATAAGAAAATAAAAAAATTAAATCAAAGATGATTTGGATCAGGCGACTAATTTTACAGAGGCAGTTGGAAAAATAAATTCTGCTCCTTATATAGTACTTCCATCAGTGCGACCGATTAAATTTACTATTAAAAGGCCAAACGGTATGTAGAATCGTTACCAGATGAGAGCTGTGTAAAAAGGAGTTACCTGTAAGGTTGTTGGGAAAAGATGCATGTTGGCATCGATATGACTTGATAAATTTACGAAACCGGCAAAAACGAAATGCGTTGAGAAAACAGAAGCATTTATTAAGATGGTATTGTTTTATTAAACACATTTCATATTAAAACATATTTTTTAACAAAAGTGTGGTCTGGTGTTGTTCTTAGAGAACAACAATAAAAATCTTTAACTGATAACTTCCAAATATACCTATGAGTATATGCTAATTTTTTCATTAGCAACTTTTAAATAATTTCCATGAAAGTTTCTTTCTGGTCTTATCATTAAAGAACCTAACAATATAAACATATATTATTTATTTTTATGCTGATTTATTTCATATTTTTTCAACCTACTTAATAAGTACTCTTTCCTATCAGTCGCCAAACTTTTTGGCTTCTGTTTGTTATTTTTAAAATATGCGCCAACAGAATTTTTAGACATATGGCGTCTGTCTGAAAGGTCTCTGGCATATGCTCCGTACGACCGCTTTTTTGCTTCATTCCACTCCGCTTGCTTTTTCTTTGGTTTGCCGCGGAAGTTTTCTTTTTGTGACGAGACCCGTTTTTTCATCAAGTGCGGCAAATTTTCGAAAATATTTTCGCAGTCTGGCATTCTAATTGCTCATTAACTGAATGGATAACAGGCTCTGAGCAAAACAGCGAAATCAAAACAGGCGCAAAAAGGGATCCCCAAACAGCATTTGAAATAGCACACACATACGAAATTCGAAATGCAATGAAACGTAATGGAAATGCAATAAAAAAGAGCAAAACGATTTGCGATTTCCGGGACCCATCTAACTATCCATATATCTCTCTATATATATCTGTGCATATAAAGTTGTAAACGTCTATGGCTGTGTCCTATCGAACTCTGTGTGATAATTCATTAGGGAGTTCAGCGGGCCGTAAAATTGAATTATGCTTTTGTTGATGATTTTATTTCGTTTTAGCCAGCTTACAATTTTCATTTGCGAATTTCCATTTCGGCTCTAGACGAAATGTTGTGTATAATTACAAATGCGGTGGGATATAGGGAAATTCGCAATTTTTGTGGCGTCCCGAAAATCGCGCAAGGTGGAGGAGCTCAGGAAGTTTAATTCAAATTAATACATAAAAATATTATTAATTTTAAATCCCAGATCCTGTTAAGTACCAGGTATCGCAAAGTCGTTAGCATTCTTTTTTGTTGCTTTTGTTTTATAAACTTTATAAACAATACAAATTTGCATCCACGGACCTTAATTTAATGTTTGTTTTCAAAACCTTCAAACCGTTTTCATAATAAATTTAACTGAATTGAATAAATATTTATTTTAATTTTCTTCTGTTAAGGTTTTATATTTTAATGATTCAATAACTTTTACAAGCAAGGTTGTTAAAGTATCGATTAAGCCGCTTTTATTTTCTAGCCTATCAAAACAATTTTGGGCTTCCAGGACTCTTATTGAGTTCGTTGGAATTGTATATGCTCTTTCATGTTTGCTGCGAGTTTCCGGGAAACAAAATTTCGTGGAAGCCAGAGATCGTATGAAGTTTCATTTTTATTTTTAGAAACAGAAGTCAGACACGTATAGAATGTCGATATAAGTTAATAGACTGACTCTATAGACATAAACAAAAGTCTGAATATATTTCCTTGGGAGTTAAATTAAATAAACACAAGAAAATAAATATTTTTTGAACGTAAAGAGGGATAAATATTACTTCGTCTTAGCTGATATAATAATTCTTGGAATTAATATGAGATTGCTTTCATTAGCTAGATTTATTTCGTATTTATCTTCATTCTTAAAAAAGAAATTTCATGTTTCACTTTAATTGTGTTAAAACATTTACATACTTTCTCTTGCAAACGATTTTTTTCTTTACTTATCTTTAAGCTTACACTTCAAACAAATATACTTAATATTAATAATAAATGCAGAGTATACAATTTTTATTTAAATCTTAAGGCAGATTAAAGTTATATTAACAAATAGATAAATTTTTTTTTTTTAAAACCCCTTGAAATTTGATTAATTCAAAAATAAAACACTTTTCCTCGTTGTTTTACCAAAGCAAGTACCGGTAGATATTCCAGTTTAAGACCTTCTAAACGTAAGCTACTTTAAAGCTGTCTCGCCAGGAGTAGGCCCAAACATGTTTAACGCAACATTTAACGAACGGATGTGCCCGAATCACCATCGACCCAATGCGACCAGAAAAGAAAAAAACCATAAAAGGCCAATTGGATGATGGGAGAACGGACGAAAAAAGGGTAGCAGAAAAGGCCAAAAAGCAGCTTTGATGTTATTGCCGCAAATTAGCTAGAAATCTTTTGCCTACAGGTCAGCTTTTCCCACACAATTTTCCCCCCTTTCTTGGCTCTCTCGACTTGCCCTTTTCTCCCCCGGCTATTTCTCCCTCATTTTGGACGATTATTTTTACGTACACCTGTGCGTAGCAAATAGAAATTTGCCAGGAAAATAATTTAACTTAAATTGAGTGAGAGCATGTGCAGAATTTCAAGTATAAAAGTATGTACCGGCTTCACATAGACGAACAAAAAAAGGCACCACAAAAAAATCACAAATAGAGTAAAATAAAAACTTTTTGATTCTTCGACTTTGGCAGAGTCCATGCTCAAGTTAAAGCGGATTCCCATTTTGCTTTCTCATATTTCTTCTGTGCGGAATCGAGGACGAGCAGCACAACATTTTTGCTGCTTCAATAGTTCAAATACTATTTTATGCTTAGTTGATTATTGACTGCAAGTGGAAATTTACTTTTGCTTCGTCTACAAGGGTCGCAGAGAGCCTGAGAGAGAGAGCGAGACGGTGAAGGATAGAAAGCTCGCTTTTTGGGTTAAGTCTGCCAGGACGTTAAAAATTGGCAGTCGAGAGAGTTTTGTTTGTTTTTCAACTTAGCACGGAAATTGTATTTTCGCTCGGCACAAACGAGAGTACGAGAAAAAATCGAACAAAACTTGTATACAAATTGTTAGCACAAAGTCGCTAACTAACAAACTACAGACTTGAGAATAAGTACGTTTAATAACATTTCTTCGAACTCGCTTACAGTCTTAGATCAGTAATTTGAAGTTTTCTACAAAAATATTGGCTAACAACTTTAAACTTTTTCATAGATAATAAGATAAACTTTTTTAGTTCTTATGGTCCCAATGGCATTTATGAGCCATTTATGATAGCGAGCCACACTGGAATAGACTCCAGGAGCATCGCAGAGGGGAGACCCTCCAGAGAAAACTCCTACCAATGTATTGTAAAAAACTAAAGGTGTACCATTATCTAAGACGCCGCATCCTGAAGTTCCAGAGCAAATGGTATTCTTCGTCATCCACGGATAAACTTTCTTACACATGTCGAAGTGTTCAATAGAAATGATAGAGCCTTGCAGAACTTCTGGCCAGACAAATGAAAATATGTCAACTGGTCTAACCGAGAACCCCCAGCCAGTTGCTAAGACCTCTGATCCTGGAGCAGGGTTCTTTATAGCCAAATGAATAGGCCTTACTTGGTTGCTGATCGAGAATGGCTTACTTAATTTCATGACGCCAATGTCGTGTTCCGAATCCGATGGGCTCGTTACTTTAAATGCCGCGTGGTGCTTTTTCGCTGAAACTTCAGCAAGAGTTCTGCGGGATCTCTTAAACTCGGATCCGGCGAGAATAAGGTATTCCGAGTTATACAGAATACGATAAGCCTCCGTTCCGAATAAATAGAAGCAGCGAGCAGCAGTTATCATAATTCTGTCACTGTAGATGGAGCCACCACAATAATGGTTTCCATTGGTCTGCACGGACACCTGCCAGGGAGCCTCCTCAATGTCAATGTCCTTTCCGCCGATTATGCGGTGTTGCCGTTGTGAACCGAGTCCTGCGGATAGGAATCCGGCTGCCCAAAGCAGATAAAAATAGCTCATGACTGGGTAGAACTGGAGATCGCAATGGCTGAAGTCGGAGTGGTCGCGAAAAGCGATAATATTTCGCGTTATAGTCAATGTCATAAGATGCTAGACTGAAAGCATCGAGCGAAACTAGTTGGATTATAAATTTTGAGCAAAGCGAGTTGCATGGTTCATAATACCAAAGCAGGGTATTATAACTTTGACCGGCGGCTTGCATCTCCGACCTCATAAAGTATATATATTCTTGGTCAGCTTCACTAACCGAGTCGAATTAGTCATGTCCGTCTGTCTGATCGTCTGTCCGTCTCTCCTATAAGAGAGTTGATGCTAATTAAGAATAATTAGAAAATATTTTATAGGGTCGCAACAGAAACTTGCAAGCCTCTGACAAAAACTATAATACCCTGCAAAGGTATAATAATTTAACAAGTTTCCAATTTGTCACGCTGGTAGAAGAATTTTGTTTCAAGGTTATATATTTTGCAGCTTAGTGCTTTAACCTTCAGTCCTAAGAATGTGGAACATAGTAATTATAATTTTGCTGCTTTACGCGATACACATAGGTTATGAAATAGGCATCTGGCATCTGCCTGTCTGTTCGTGTGTCCGTCGGTTTTGGGTACCGGCTATCTCACGCTCGGTCACACTAGTCTGTAGCTTTCTTACTTGCTGGCTTTAGTTTGAAAATCGTTCCATTTCAGGCTCTCTAAGAATGTAAATTGCATTCGTTCTGTAGTGAAGTGTTCCCCTAAAGAATTCTTCACTTTTGTGGCCAACATGCATGGCCCTCTGCCTTCCTTTGGGGGCCCTCTTGTATTCCACATCCGCCTAGTCCACTCTCCAGCTTTCGCTTTCGGTGCGCTTTCCATAGAAAAGCAGTCCCAGTATAATCTGGGTTAACGAAGGTTCTTAGAAAGCCTGTTCGGTGGGGTCGCAGAGAAAAATGGAGTGCATTTGATGCTCTGTAGTATAACCTGATTCATTCGGAAGGCCACAATTATTTGACCTTAAGAAGACCAAATAAATTGATGCCTTCCACCTTTTTATTATACGCTAAAGAACTTTAAGCTGAAGCTCTAAAACATCAAAATCTAAGACATCAGAAAAGAGGTATATATACAGAGAGAAAGTCCGCTGAAATTTTTACAAAAGAGTTTCAGATAAAGACGAATTAGTCATTCTTGTTCGGTGAATACTGGTTGCAAAAATTAATCAACTTTGAAGTGGTGAACCCCAAGAGACAGAATCTTTAAGTTCGAATTGAAAAAATGCGGGAAAGGTCTAGGCATGCTTAAGGGAGAAAGGGACACTGAGGACACTAGACCGCCGCAGCTGTCACCATTGACAGGAAGTCAAAAGTTGGCGTCCCCCAAAAGCGGAACTGAAACTGACGGCAACAAATACACTCGCACAGACGCCGCCAGGGAAGGGAAAGCAGGAAGCACAACCAAAATAAAGGATCAAATCTGTGAAAAAAAAAGAGAAAATTTGATTTCCACAGACAACTAAAATATTTTTTACCTCGCCCGCTGCTGCGTCCATCGAAGCAATGCCAGCTGCTAGGACCGAAAGAAATCAAATTTTAATATAAGAAAAAGAAAAGTAGGGGAGAAAAAGAAAAGAAAAGGAAAAGGGAAAACAAGTGAAGGCACAGGACCTTCTTCCGAGTGCGTTTTCCAGCTGTTTCCCTTCAACGAGTATTTGTCATTTCTCCTCGCCGGCCTGTCTCCTGTCTCCTTCTAAGCTTGTTTGCATGTGTTTCTCTGTCTGTTTGTGGTTCGTCCTTCCTGTGTTTTTATTATTGTTTTTAACAGGAAATTCGTTTCCGCCGTTGTTTTGTTTTCTCCTTTATTTTGGTAACACGTTTTTCTTTTATTTTCCAATTTCTTCGACTGTCTGGTGCTGATTTGGAAAATCAGGCTAAGGCGGGTCTTTGTCCCTACTTAAAGGCAACAACAGGGAGAGCTTTAATCTAAATGAATTTGCTAACCTTAATTAAAGTGATTTACGCCAGGCAGTTAAAAGCTTTCGGAAATCGTAATCCTATTGATTTCACCTCGAGCTCTCTACCCGAACTTACCCCAAAATCATTTAATATATAAGTCGCCCTCACACTCAATTAAATCAACTTATATTTGGTCAAATTATTTTACATAATGCCGGGGGAAACAAAAAAAAACGAAAAGCCAAAGCTGCTGCGGGGCACATCACAAGCTCATTAATTTAACTTACCGAAAAAGGGAAGGAAAGATGCCGGGGAATGAAAAATTCAGGCCAAACAATACAGAGATAGAAGACCGAGACCAGGAACAGGATGTGCGGCCAGGTAAAGATGGAGGCGAAGTGGAGGAAGCAGCGACGGCACGAAGAAAAAGTAGCACAGAAGCGGATTTTCATTCAAGGTAAAAGCAATCAATCAATATTCATGAAATCAGATTTAATTTTAAGCGCATTTAAGTTGCCGGCTCCCAGCTCCTCCCTCAATTTTCTCCTTGGTAATGATTCAGCATGAAATTTCGGGTGACTGGCGAAGGGCAGCAGAATCAGCAGCAGCAGCAACAACAATAAACAAAATCAGTAAAATGAAACGATGTCGACGTCAAAGCAAATGAAACTGAAGATGAGGCCAGAGGAAATTTTCGGACGAACATCATTAGAAACTTGGCTCAGATCCGGCTCCGAGTTGGATAGCTGTGTATATCCATCCATCCGACCCTGCTAATTGTACGACAACAGAGTGGGAGCCACCTGGCCACCTGCCTTCCGCCTCCCTTCAAGTAGCTCTGCGCGCATAAAACTAAGCTGCCAATTCAATTTTGTAATCAGAGTGGCATGAAAAATTAAATAAAACATGCAAATAAAATTATTACGCGTAATTTGTGTGCACAAGGAGACGAAGGGCACTTGGCTCGGATGTGGGTGTAGCGCGTTTCCGGTGGTAAGGAAACGATTTCATTTTGGTTGGAATGATTCTTGAGTGATTGGTGGCGGGATTTTCCCCCAGGTGGGGTATTCTATCTTTTTTTATTTGGGTGACACTTTATTTTTAGACTTGACTGGAAAAGGTGAGTTCTGGCTATTATTGAGCTTTAAATTGAGTTTTGTGGTAGAATTTGACTATCTCTTATAAAAATATGTAATCATTTGATAAGCCGGAAGAAATATGGCAAAGAAAAGTGTAAAAAGGTCAAATCTTAAAAGAAATCCTAAAAATGTAGGAATTGGGTAACCTAAATTTTAGGTAATGGGGTATCCTAAAATATGTTCTCTCGCAAGTCTCTACTGCAACAGTAACGAGAAAGAAAGCTAACTTCGGTAAACCGAAGTTTATATACCCTTGCAGTCAGCAATTGGATCATTGAAAATCGATCCAATTTGGTAATGTAAAAAAAAATGTCAAATTATGTAAATTTTGTAAATTTTACATTTTACATGTAGAATTTTACATTTTATATAAATCGACCGATCCCTTCTATGGCAGCTATATGATATAGTTGTCCGATCTTAATGAAATTAAAACCGTAATTCTATAACTATAAAAACGACTATATCTCGAAGTTTATAGAAATTCGTTGAAAAACAGAAGTTAAAATTTTTTACATTAATTTCGCCATCATTTCTATGGCAGCTATAGGATATAGTGGTTCGATTTCGGCCGTTCCGACATATATACTGCGTGCTAAAGAATTAAGACTATGCTGAAAATTTCAGCCCTATAGCTCAAAACTGAGAGACTAGTTCGCGTAGAAACCGACAGACGGACAGACAGACGGACAGACAGACGGACAGACAGACGGACAGACGGACAGACGGACATGGCTAGATCGACTCGGCTGGTGATGCTGATCAAGAATATATATACTTTATGGGGTCGGAGATGCCTCCTTCACTGCGTTGCAAATATCATGGCAAAATTATAATACCCTCTGCAAGGGTATAAAAATAAATATGCATTTTGGAATATTACTTTGTTTTTTTATTTGGTTGTATTACTACAAAAACAATATTATAGTTTAATTAAACTGTTCAACAGAAAACTATATTTATATGAAATCTTACCTTAAATTTGTAGGTCACTTACTATAAAAAAAAAATTAAATTTTGACAATCATTGCCTAAGATCAAGATTTAGGCTTCTATTTGAATTAAAAATTAATTTTAAGGCATCGTATTGCCTACATTTTGATTGTTAGGCACCGTATTGCCTATATAAATTTGTTTTAAATTAGTTTTTTTAAATATTGCCTAATATTTAGGCCAGTTTACATTACCTAAAAATATGGCATTTTGGACAAATACGGCCTTATGGCAATATGGAATGATATATCTATTAAAATGTATATGGACGCCTTGGCTAGCACTGGAGCAGTAGCATAAATAGTCTGTCCTCTTGCTTACCTTTGTCATTTTTTAATATTCAATACCTTATTTGTTCTCTAATCAGTGTGATCGACTAATTGTTCTAATAAACCGACCAAGTGGTAGGTGGTAGCATTGCCAGGTGAGAGCTGGGCAAAAGGAAGTTACCTGAAGGCTTTTAGAATTTTATGAAAAATAATTAAACTTAATTTATCTGTTTGATTAGTTGATGTTTGTTATGTGACCGTTTTTGCAGACTCAAGGTCTATTTTAGATGAAAATTCCTTTTTTTTTTAGTTTTCTGATTTTTTTTGAGTAAAAGGTTTTCGAAAGAGTGCACTTGAATACGAAATCTGCGACATGCTAGACATCATCCTTCTTAAAGTTCAATAAAAGCATAATATTTACTGTAAATCAATAAAGTGCCAATGAATATAGCTCAGCAAAACTACGATCAACAATAAAAATATGTTAATGAAGTCTTTAATCAAGTTGTATTACTTTTATACATATGTTACATGGGAGAGCACGAAAATACATATACTCCCGTGTGAGAAAATGTTTGTGGGGAAATTGTTTGGGTTGGAAAGGCCACAGCAATGTTGGGTATTTGGGGAGGAAGGTATGGTGGTTTGGGTGGAGCCCACCTTAAATTCGAAACTAAAAAATCGTAATTGCGCCAGATTTCACTCCAAGTTGGATGGGGCTAATCTAATATGTGCATCTGGGATTGAGGCTGGGATTGAGGTCGGGGCGCAGGCCATAAACCTTTGTACTGGCTCATTTTTCAGCAACCCTTGCCCGTCGTTGACCTTTTTCTGGTCAATCTACTCTTTCCACCGCCCAACTCCCTCTTAATCGACCATTTTATCTCCGCTGGAGATTTGTAAATTTGCGAAGCATTTTTTAATGTGCTTAATTTTATTCCAGCCTCCGTCGCTTCCCATGTATCCATGTTTCGTCCTCTCTCTCTCTGTCGGCCTGAACATGTGTTGCTGGATAAACTTTTCATTGTTGTTGTACATCACGCAAGCGGCTTTATTGGTCAGCAGGGGTTAAAGTAGCCGAGTTAGTTTGTCAGCCTTGGCATTAAGCCACCCCCGACGTCCCGTCCCGCCTCATTTCCATTTGCCAGCGCTGCCGCGCCGCGGGTTATTTGTTGGGTTCAAAGTTCTGGTCTAGTTTGGTCGCCGTGGGACTCGAATTGGGATCGGGATTGCGGGTCCGAGTCCGGGACCATGGCTCTGGGTCTCCGGGTCTCTGATTCCAGGGTCTCTGGGTGTGTGTTCCCTTCCGCTGCGGGGGTTTTTGCACCATTTTTCGCTTATTTAGAGCTCTAATGGGGCATAAGTGTGATTTAGCAAGTGTTTAATGAGCTTTTCACTTTTTCCCTAGTTGTTTGAATAATATTATTACCATGCAGGGAAACGAAGGTTGTTTCTCGTCGTTGTAGCAAGTACATAATTATTGCCATCTGTTGTGCAAATATCTTTCTATTACAAAGTAACATAAACTAGATTTTTTAAATATAAATATTAAAATAAATATGAATTTTTAGTGAATATTCATATACTTATTATCTTTTCTTTTAAAGGCTCGGAAATCTTATATTTTAAGCCTTTTTTGTCAAGATATTATTATATTGATTTCAAGTTCAATGGGTTAAAGAACTATGATAAAAAAATGTTAACTTATAAAAGTTTTTGCCAAACTTATTATTTTAAATGTGCTTAAAAATATTTAGTTTTCGAATAAACTTATAAGGTTGTGAACTCAAACCTCTAGAAAATAAATATTTCACAAGAATACTAGGATATATCGGTCTATGTTATTAACAGAAATTTTTAAATAACCAAAAATATAGAAACAATATTTATTTACTAATTCACTCTTTAAATATTCATCTTTTAATGTGTAGATGATTCCCGCTGCCCATCACTTTATCGCAAAATTAAGCATGCCAAATACAAAAAGTTTTCGTATAACATTTAATAGCCAACATATATATCCGCCCGTAAAAACATCGTAGAGCTACGCTTTATCTAATTTTCAATTAAGTTTCTCTACCGCAATCGCTTCAGACTGAGCCACAGCCCTTTTGAAGAACTCTCCTAGTGGTAGTATTCGCAGTAACTTGGTCCATAGCAGCACAAAAGCAGCCCGCAACCTATCACAACATTTGCTGAAGTACGTAACTCGATTCGACTTCAAACTGGGAATCGAAGCGAAGGCAGGAATCGGTCATGTTAACAGAGGAGCAACGGTTATAGGTCAGTGGGAAAAATCGGGCCAGGAGAGACAGAGAGACATTCGTCAACATAGAGACCGGATTCGGGAGAGTCACTTCTGGGCAGACAGAGTTTTCCGAAAGCCAAAAGCTTTTGAGCCTAATTCGAAGTCGAACCGAAAATATCCCTCATTAATGGGAAATTTGTCCCAAAAATGTTAAGAGAAGGGAAATGTTATTCTTCATGTTAATGAAGCAGTGACGAGTTTGTGTAAGACGGTAAATGTAAAGAAATTAAGTGAACAAATATAAATAGTAATAATAAATTTAAAAAAAATTACTTAGATTTAAGAATGATTTGCTTAATTTATGCTGACTTTTCTACGTTTAGGTATACTCAAGAAATCTGAGTAATTAATTTAATCTATTTTGGGTTCCTTTGAAAGCATAACATTAAAAATATTAGCTTTTCGACAATATCCCATTTTTCTATTTAGTTAAATATGTAACATATATACTGTAAACTTTGTTTGTTATATTTGTTTATTCAGAAATAGAGAAGAAGTTTTGAAAGTTTAAGTTTTTCATTATAGAAACCATTGTGGAATTTTGTATAATTATAAATTATTAAAAAAAAATTAACGATACTCTAAACTATTTTTTATTTAAATTTATTTGAAAAAAATATTCGTGGCACAAATGCTAAGCGTATAAAGCGGCCAACACCTGAGATCACTTACATCATAATGATAAAAATAGTTGCAGTCTTTATTTTCATTACCATGGTATTTGTATATTATTAAATGAATTTAAATTATTCCATTTAAGCAGCTAAGCTGCTTAAACTGAATTATCCACTAAATCTGTGCACTGATTGTGAATGAAAGGTGCATTTTCAACGAATAGAAAACTAAAGTAAAATACAAAAGTTATCCAATGAAAAAAAAAATGTAGAGAAAAACTCCTCGATTCCTGGATTAATATATAACTTGTGGGTGAAATTATAACTTTTCATGTAAAATTCAATACTATTTATTGAAAAATTATAATGCGCTAGGAAAATAGAAGCTTGTCTTGTCGTATTAAGCACATTTCTTAAATCTATAATTTTTTTTAATTTAATAACTTTCTTGATTGTTTACATACTTCAATCTAGGTACCGAGGTATGGCCATTTGTAATGATATTAGGATTATATACATTTAACAACTATACCATACCAAAGAATCGGAAAATGAACTTGATAATGATACAAAAATTTACATATATTTAAATTTTTACCATAAACGATCTAAAAACCAAGTTGTCCATTGAAGTCCATTGAAGTCCCAATGGAAATATCCTCAATTTTACAATATATTTATTTTTCATTCCATAGAATTCGTATCGAATTGACCTTCGAACTCCCTCATTCAATTACATTTTTTGTTAGCTTTAAGACGACTAATTGAATTGCCCCAATCCCAATCGATGAACGGAGACTGGATTCAGTCCATCATCGGGAGAAAGCTGCCACCCAAGACAACCATCGGCATGCAGCTGTGAGAGGTCTGAGCCGTAACTCTATACTAAATACGCTAATATTTGCACTAATTTGATTAAAAGCATTTTAATGGCTTCAAGATTCGGCTGCCTCGCAGGTAAATGCTCGCACATTCATTTTGTTTGGGTTCCGCTGGCAGTTCTCTGCCCCAGCGGAAGTTTAGCCTGCTGCAGCGGAAGTACACACGCCCAAACACACACACACCGTACCACTCGCACACCCAGCACCTTCCAAAATGGCCGCCCATTTAACGCATGTGTTTGCACGCCACAACTCTCAATCCCCCCAAGTCGAAGAAGCCCGGAGAAGGCCGGCGAATACGCCAAGGAATTTCGGGAGCGATGGTTTACGGCAGCCGGAGTGGGAGCCCAGCTCCAGCTCCAAGGAATGTTCGCCCGTCTTTTCTGGCTTCGCCTCCTTTTGCTCGGGTTTTTTCTGCCATTTCAGCAGAAAGCCCGAATACCCAGCCCCCACTTCCACTCCCACTGCCGCAGCCAAAAGACTAAAAGTTCAAATGCAGCAGCAGCTCTGCCATTTCACCTGACTGCAAGAAAGTTTTTCATTTGATTTTTCACTTCCAGCCAGCACCGGAGCCACCGGAGTCGAGGTAGAAAGCATTTTTCTGGTATTTTGGCTGCCTGCGGACACAGTTCCCGTGGCTGCCCTGCCACCCGCTCTCCGTTGCTTATCGTTTTAGCCAAATGTTCGAACAGTTCGCATTGGATTACTTGCGGATTTGTCCATGTCGTTATTTCGCCGGTCAGTTAAGTCCATTGCTCCTGGAGCCGCTCCTGGTGCAGGCTGGAGCCCAAGTCCCGTTTGGAGCCCTCTCATTACGGAGCGGGACAAACCCCCACTGCGGGAGTCCGTCATACTTTATTTGTTTTTCGAGCTAAGCGAAGAAGTTCAGCCATCAACCAAAACTTCAACTGCAGCGTAAAGTCAAATTTCTGACCAGACCGAACCAGACCCAGTAAGTGGCGTCAAACTTTCAAAACCGAGCGTCTTGGCACTTTTGCATATTTCCCCGCAGAGGACTGCAGGAGGAGCATGCAAGGGCGGTTGGTTAGGTAAAGATCGTTAGAGGCGAATAAGGAAAATATTTACATAGAAAGAGCGAAACTAGAATACTCTAGGGAAGAATGTGCAACCAAATTTGAATTTAAGTAAACTGACAGAAAATATAAATAAAGGAGAAATTAATTTACAAGAAATATAAAAAATAACTATTCAATTAGATTCTTTAAATATTGTAAAGAGGAATTTTCTTACAGGATATATTTATATATATATTGTAGGGTTTTCTTACATTCTTTAGTTAACCAATTTAATAAGGCCATATGTTAGTACTTTAAAATTCGAATTAATATTTTATTAAAATTCCTAGACTCACTCTTAAAAATCACCATACCTTTGCTTTTTATTCTGGAAACCTTCGCTGCAGCCCTTTCCCTTTTATTCTTATTTCCTCAGACATCGTTTATCAGATTTCTGGTGCTGTCTTCGCTCGGCTGCATCTTTCTTTTAAACACTTACTTAAGTGGAAATTTATGTTGTTTTTCCCAACCGTTCCAAACGTTTCCAGCCACTGGCAGGCGGCTATTGGTGCGCAAATGTTGCATTTGATATGTGCCAGACAGGGGACCAAAGCCCAACTGAGCCCGAGCTCGAGTCCAAGTCCTGGCCATTTGTTGGTGCAACCAGATAAAGAATTTAGTATCTGCGTGAGGGTAAAGTCAAGTTGGCAAAGTTAAAGTTTTGCTTTAACAAGATAACAAGCGCCAGCATGAAAAACTGTGGCCAGAACTTTTTCCACGGCTCTGGAAGAAAAAAAAACGAAACTATCTTAAAAAACAGGAATGCTGGCGGAAAATGGTTTGTATTAACGATAGAATGGGCATAACCCAAATACATTTTCTCTAACAAACTAAGCTTATCCCTTATTTAAGGTAATTAATATTAATCTTAACGAATTCTAGTAGATTAACCTCTACAGTTAATGAACAGCCAACATACAATAACACAAAAATCCAACAGGCAGATCGAGTGGGTTCTTAAAAAAAATAAGGAAACACGATCAGAACTCTTTGGAGAAAAAAGAGTGGCAGCAAAACTTCCCTCTCGTAGCTGACAGTCAAAGTTACACTTTGGTGGCAGACACAAAAGTAACAAAAACATCATCATCAGCAACGGCTACGGCAGGGAAACAGCTAAAAACAAATCGCGAAAAAACCAACAGCCGAAAAAAATCACAAAACTTCACACAAAAAGCACTCAAAATATTGTTGATTATGCCAGCGCATGCACACCAAGGCACACACACAAAGTCGGGGTAGTTCCCATTTTTTAAATCAATAATTTGGTTATTTAATCAAAAAGTAAAGCTAAAGGTTTAATACTAAATACATTTTCGTCATACTTTCCTAAGAGATCTAACAAAAATCTGAAAAGATTTTAAAAATAATAAATATAATTTCTTATACCCCATTTTACCTCTATCTAAATTTCCACATAGAAATAGGAATTCCTTTATTTAGGAATTGTGCTATTTATTTTACAGAATATTTAAGAAAACATATTTTTAATTTTGTTAATGTAGAGGACCATCTATGCCAGTGCTCGGTAAAAAAATTATTAGTTGGACAAATAAATAAAATTGCTAAGCTGCTGCTTTTGTTGAACTATCTAACAAAAAAACTTAGCTAATAACTTGTTTAAGTCACTTATCAATCATATTAGCAGGGAGCCTGTCAAGAAGAGAGTTTTAGTAATTCGGAACGCACCTGACAGACACCGCTTCCGCTTTCGGCTTGTTCCGCGTGCAACAGAGTACAAAAAAATAGCAAAAAGATCTGAAAATGTTCGCAATGAACGTCGTCATATGGCTCTATTCCCGTCTCCCCTTTTTGTTTTTTGGCCGGCACGGCGCCCCTGCATCCATGAAAACAAAACTGAAAAGCGCGGCACAAATGTTTTTTCGACGTCCGTCGCTCCATTCATTTTTTTGTTTTCCCCTTTTTTTGAGTGTCTTCGGTGTTTAGTTTTGGGTCATTGCGCATTGTTATTGTTTTGCCAGGGCAGAGCGGGCATCGGCTGCATATTTGCCCCCGAAAAAATGCCCCGAAATCTATGTAGATAAAGGGGGCAAGGCGCATTCTCGCAGCTCGATACTGTGCAGTACGGGGTCTCGTTATCCATTGAAAACTTCGTCCGTGTAGAATTTCTGTTTGCATTTCTTTTCCGAGCCTCTTCTCTTTCGAGAGAATACCCTTGTCCAATTCGATCCAAGCTGAATTGCTGGAAAATAAGTTAAGTATAGCGACTTATATAGTGGTTTTTGAAATATTCAAAGGGGTAAAAGGCCAACAAATATGAAATCAACAGTTCCCTTATCCTGCTTTTAATTTAAATTTAAAAATTATAAAACAAGAGTATATATAAATCGACTTAACATTTTTGGAATGTTTTTTAGGCACTTTTCCAAACAACAGTAATTGCTGCCATCATGTTTTGCCCAGTGTACGTGCGTATGTTTGAGTATTAGTGTGTATAGTAGTGTGTATGTACTGTTCCTTGAATTACATTTCACAGAATGGCGATAATTGCTGTTGACTTTGTTTTGCTGGCTACACACCCCTGGAAAGTCAAAAAAAAAAAAAAAATCTTCCCCAAACCTTATCGGCTCTGTCAGGCGTGCCTTAATAGGGAGTTTTCTAATCGCAGACAAACTTGATAAGCTTAAAACTATATTTTAAGCCTTTTGTTTGGGCAGACTCTCTAATTAAAGGGGAAGTTGAGAAAGCTTTTTAGAGCGTCGGACCCGGGACCCGGGACCCGTCAACTTAGTTAGAAAGCCAACTTGGCTTTTAATGACTTTGACTTTTAATTTTATTAGCGCACCTGAAAAGTCAGCCCTCCGTTGTATACTTTTCCTTCATTGCAATAAGTTTACGAATGCATTTTCATTAAAGTTCACCCCTAACTCGCAAGTTTTTGCCCAGAAACTCTATGCTAACATTTTCCAAGCCCGCTCTCCTTGAAAAATCAACAACATGTCAAGGCGCTGAAAATAATATGTCCAGCTACTATTGAAACTTTACTGAAATAAATCTTATTTTAAAGTATTGCACAAAACAGTCTTTGTTTATTTTACTTTTTAAGTAAACATAGTAAAATATTAATAATAAAAATCAAATATAAACTGTCGTATAGATTTGAAACACAGTGTAGGTAAATATATATTTATAACTATGTATGCTGTATTACTTAATTTAAAAACAAGAAAGAAAGCTAACTTCGGTAAGCCGAAGTTTGTATACCCTTGCAGTCGGCAATTGAATCATTGAAAATCTATCCATTTTGGTTATTTAAAAAAAAAATCGAAGTTTGTAAATTTGTATAACATTTACTTACACATTTCACAAGTAGAATTTTACATTTTCATATAAGTCAAGCGATCATTTGTATGGCATCTATATGATTAGTTGTCCGATCTTAATGAAATTAAATCCGTAAATGTTAAACCGTAAAAAACAGCTATATTTCTAAATTTATGAAAAAGCGTTGAAATATAGGCAAGATATATTTTTCTTCATTAATTTTTAATAAACTTTATGGGGTCGGAGATGCCTCCTACATACATTCTCGGTTGGCACTAACTTATAATACCCTTATACCCGGGTATACAAATTAACGAAAACATTTATTACATTTGTCTTGCCATATTAAATACAATTTAAGAAAAGGGTTAAGCATTTGGTGGACTATTAATGAAAAATCTATAAATTTGATGTACACTCTAAAGAGTTTTTAATTTATTTGATTAATTTTACGCACCCCTAATCGTTGGAAAATGCTAATTTAAGTCACATCGTGGTCTTTTTTTATATTTTACGCATAAATTAAAAATCCCTGAACAGCTTCAATTAAGCGCCTCATTTCTGGAAAGTACCAAGGAATGTCCCCCTTTCACCTGGCACTCAATCACTTTCGCCTAATCAGTGGGTTGTGTCAGGCCAGGTAAACAAGCCCCTCGGAAAGTACAGACCCCAAACGGGGTTGCCGAGCCCAAAAACAGAAGTTGATTGCTTAATAATATTTTGTGATGATGTGAATTTACTTTTATTTCTCATTTGGGAGAGGGCCCAAGCCACCCCAAACTCCCCTCCAAGCCAAGCCAGTCTGAGCTCCCAAAAGGCTCCTTTTCATTCCACCCCGTATTCATTGGCTTTCGGGTTCAAATCAGCTTAGAGACCCAAAACAGGTGACAAACACTTTTTTCTGCCGGCGTGTGAAGAATGCTGCAATGCCAAAACATGTGTAAATATTCATAAGGGTGTGTGGTGTGTGTGACTGCTGGTATCTGGGTGCTTTCCCTTTGTTTTCTAACATGTTGAATTGGTTTTCTGTTTCCGTTTTGTGGGGTTGAGCTCTCAGACCCCAGTGTCAGTGCCATTTCTCTTTTATTTTTTCTCTTGTGGCATTTGTTTGCCTCAGCGATAAAAATGTAAATTTATGAAGTTTTAATCAATTTGGGGAATTCTCGCTTTCTTTCTGTGTCCCTCTTTTTGCGCTTTGTTTTGCCATTTGTTTGTTGGCCCCAAAAGGCACACACAGACAGCGGCAAACAGAAATTTCGTTTTTTCGAAACATTTAAAACATATTCCCAGTTTTTTCTCACTTTGCTCCCCGCTTTATTATTTTTTCTCTTTTCTCCTTTGGCAGCCGTGTAAAGCGTCGCACAATAAAGACCCTAATAAAATTTTAATTTAGTGTTATTTGTCACCAGAGGGCGAGTAGGCATATATACACCGAAATATAATGCAGATGAATGTATCTCACTTTGTAGGTTGGTTTCTGCTTAGGGTAGGGTGTTAAGTGGTGAATGTTCGCCCCAGATGAGTTGTGAATTGGATTTGTTCTGCAAAGAAATAACCTCCGGGCACTTCGGGAAACTCTGCTCCTGTCCAAATAACCCATAATATTTTATTGAAGTAATTGACACGCCACGGCACGGCACAATACATAAATTTTGAGCCACGTAACATAGTATTTATTATTTAATTACCATAAACCAAATGCAGCGACCTCCAGCCGGCTCTCCAACAAATTGATTGTTTATTGCGAACACACATTAGCTAGCCCTCCTCACACTTCACGCAGTTATTGTTATTCGGCATTGTCACACGCTGCGTATACGCATTGTTTGCGGGGCCACCTAAAGGCAAGCCAAAAACCACCACAAATAATCCCAAAACAGGCGGGGCAAGGGGGGAGTAGTTATGAAACATGACCGCAGGCCAAGGCGAATTATGAATGCGACCTGGAAAGAGAGGGGGAGAGAACAGAGGGAAAGCTGGAAGAGCAGGAAAGGCGGAAGCTGTGAGACCCTGACAACCGCGGCAACGGTAATTGCCAATGTCCACTGTCCACGCGAGCAGCAGCAGCAGCAGCACAGTCCTTTGGACCATTTGGAAAGCGTTGCCTCTCCCTTATTTATGTCTTATGCACTCTGAAAAAAATCTGAAAAATCTGAAAATTCCAGCAAGACAATTAGGTAAATATCAGAGTAAGAGCTCGATTTAATTTAATATGATATTGCGTTATATCTTTTTTAAAATATTCTTGAAGTGGAATACAAAAATACAAAAGGGTTGTAAACTTCGACACGTATTATAATTACATTGGCCGAACATTAAAGAAAAAAATTCCTAACACACATAAAATAAAGAATCAAATTCAAGCAAAGATACTTGTTAAATAATTTAAACGTGGATACTTTTTAGTGCTAAGACCTATTTTACTCAGTGTATGACTGCCGGAAAACGAGGGAAGTGAAGCCCAGCTGAGTGTTTAGAGGATGGCACTAGGTGCGGACTGTATTACTCTCCGAGCATAATTTTAATGTGCGTAGTAAGCGACGGCAGTGGGAACTAAATAAAGAACAAGCATAAAACAAAACAACAGCTATGGAATTCTATAGGAACTGTGAAATGCTCTACATAAAATTGGAGAGATTAGAAAAATAGATAACATTTTTGAATAACAAGTTTTCAAGTTTTAGAATATATTTCTGAATTAACAAGAAACAATAGAGTTATATTTTAATAATAATAATAAACTGAGCTTTGCTGCATTTTCCATAAATAATAAAATATACTTATTGGATATGACATATTTTATGAGTAATTTAATTAAATTTAGAGTTCAGGTATTTTAGAGTTGTTTGTTTTTGTGACTGATAATTTGGAATATAAAGCAATGTAATAGTAAAATGGTTAAAACGGTTACAGAATTTAAATATCTATTTTCTATGCAATACACTTTTACTTGAAGCAATATAAGCCAAGAAAGATTTTTAAAATCATTTTTATTAACTTAATAAGCAATAGAAATAGCAAATAATAAATAAAATAAAAAAAGGAGAGCGCAAACCCAGAACCGTGTTACTGGCCCTGTTGCCTCTTTTTAGTTAGTAGTTGTTATTTATGTGCCATTAGCGAGTGCCGAAATGCATTTGGAGGCCTAGGCGTTTGCGGGGAGGTCTTGCTACGCCTCGATTTATGCCCTTTGGACCGGCAGGACGAAAATGGATCATAAATTCTTGGCGGAGCGCCAAAAAGTATGCAACTGGTTTCAATATTTCGCTCGCTTTTATTATCAGTGGCAATCATTTATACCTTTCAGTCGTCTTCCAGTTCGAGTGTTTCTTTTTCCATACACACACTCTGTCCCATGGGCTCGCACACGCGAACGTGGGCCTGTTTTATCGGCGTTTGTTTTACTTCCGACATCGGAACCAGAAACGGAAATTTCTCATTTCAGTACATTTCCGCCTCGCGCACTCTCGCACACAGATAAACACTCGGGCGGTGGGTGTGTGTGCGTGAGAGATACATTTTGGAGTTTATGCGAATTTATTTTATGAAATGTGGATTGAATTAAGGAACTAAAAATTAGATGTGCTTTGACATAAATAAGAGTCAAGGAACATTTACTTATTTTATTTCAATTAATTAATGATAACAATTTAATTTGCTGGAATTTGTATAACTTTTATCTATATACAATATTTTTCTCAACAAACTATGAATAGGATAAAAATACTACCAAAGTGTAAAAAAAGCTTTAAAATTTAACGAATTGAAAAATGGCTAAAGCTCGAACCATAAACGTAGTACAAGAGAGCACTACATATGCAGATCATATGCATAACAACTTGGGTAGGTCGGGGGCCCGGCTTCAAATGAAAAATAAACAAGGACATCGTATCCAGCGGGGAAGGCGAAACATTCTATAACAAATATGCGAGTAATAGCAACGATAAAAGGATACAACCGAGCAAGAGCGAAGCACAATGGCAACAACACCAAAAGGAAATCGCCAGCAAAATGTTTTAAAAACTGCCAAAGGCATAATTTTTCCTTTCATGTCTTTTTCTTTGTCTTTTGCTTAGGAATTTAGCCCAGAACTTTGACTTGATATTGCAAATGATGGTGGCGAAGAGGGCTTTGGGTTGAAATGGGCTCTGGCACAATGGGTTCTTTACTAGGTTGACGCTAGTTGACATCGGTTTTGCATTTTCTTCTTGTTTATTGTAATTTCTTCTTTGTTGTTTCGTTTGAGTTTCAGAGTTTGCTGTGATTTGTCTTGTTTGTGTCTTATATATTGGTTTAGCCACAATGGTCGCCACTGACCACAGGTTGTGGTTGCCACAAATGTCCGAGGATTCTTTTTCTTTAGGGAATATTTAAATAAAGTTGTATTTTACATTTTTATTGTGCTCTCGGATTAGTTAAAAGGGTTATTTTTTCCTGAAATAACGAAGAAGTAATAATAATAAACGGTAAATCAACACGGAAGGCATTATCAAATTTTTCGTAACCTTTAAAAATATATTTAACTGCAATATAAGCCATTTTATATTAATATTTAACATTTTATTTGAAGGTGTAATGACTTGTTTTTTTAGCTCGAAGATTTTTTTTGCTATATTCCTGGTACTCAACATTCGTACAGGTAAGTTTTAAGAAACAACCTTTTGAACTTCCATTAACTCGAACTCTTTGGACATTAATTAAATGAAACTCAAATACTTTCACGGAAATCCCTAATTCTCGCACCCAGAAAAAAAGGTCTCCCGAATTCGCGTTAATTTGACTCGAATATTGCCATAAAGGTCGTCCCTCGCTCACCTGCTCAACTCCTTTTATTTTGTTGCCAAGAACTTCCACTTGAGTGAGTTTCTGTGAGAAACAAATTCAATTTGCATATTTTGACAGCAGAGCCGAAGCTGAAGAGCAGGAAAAAACTGCTGCCCCAGAAGAGAAATGAACGCCTGGCGCTAATTACAGGAATTTATTGAAATCAAAAGTGTCGACTTACGCGGCAAGGCGCGGGTCAAGGAGATGAATGAGGTCTGTGGAAATCGGCTTTGCTGCGGATCGAGTTCTGGGGAACGGGACGGATCCTTGGGTTCCAATTATTGACACTTGACCAAACGGCCAAGCGACCAAAATGGTAATTTCTATTAAAAACTTTACGAACAATTTTTGTTGAAAAGAATTTCTTTTTTTCTTCCACTTTTCGGGTCATTTTTGTTTGAAGCCATCGAAGTAATGAAAGTGCTGGGACGAACAGAAAAGTTTTCGATTTCACTGCTTTTACAAATTGGCATTAATTAATTTTCAATGTTTTTTTCGTATTTTTCTCGATTCTTTTATCGAAACTCTTGAGAGTTTTTTGGTCAAATTGCATTTTATTTTTAATGAAAAATATTTAGCAATTAGTAAGCCAAACTGAAATTGTTTCAAAGCTTGCTTAAATGCTTGGAGCTCCTGTTTAGAATGAGAAACGTAAGCTTACAAGCCATTCTGGCTCAAACTGATTATTTTTTTAATTAAAACCAAGGCTTCACCCTATTTAAAGCCACATGAAAATATAAATATATATACTTTTTCATATCCTTATTTGGTTGGTTAAGCTACAGGATATAACATTTCATTTTGCTGGAAGCCTTCCCCATAACTCCGCCGTTCATATAAATAATTCCTTTCATTATATTTCTGAATGAAATTTCGCGCGTGTTCTTTTTTTGTACTTATTTCATATCTTCCCCTTCTGGCCTTGTGCCTAATATGAATTTTATGCAAAAACCGCTATGGGTGGCCAGTGGGCGGCTCGGCTTTGGCCATAATGCTTACCAGGTTGGGTTACCCTTTTTCCCAGGCGTGTGGCATTAAAAAATTTAATGTTGTTATTATGGCACGCGAAACTGTAAAAAGAAAAATTCGTGGGAAATATGGCAGAATCAGAAAAGGCCAACATAATTTATTTCACTCCCATTTTAAAAAGTTAAAGGGTATGGCTTAAAAAAAAGAACAGACCACTCTGCAGTCTCTAATAACACTGGTCGACAAGAAAAATGCCGGCGAATAAGACCCATTGATTCTGGTAGATCTGAACCGGTACATTACTAGTCCGAAACTGAAAAGTTTCCATCACCCACCAATTTTGAGTAAATCGCGGTCAAAGTCTCATGCACTGCTTGAATCGGCACTTTTCAAGGCTTTATAACTCAGTTGCCCAGGCGGTATTCAGCTTAAAAGAGCGTATTAAACAAGAAAATCAATGGGAGACCTCTCGTTCTTTAGTTTATATGCATATTACAAACTTAAATTTGTCACAAATTTTTGCTATGTTGTAGCCCTGATATTTCGAACCTTTTTGTTAGAGACTGCTTTGGGTTCGGAACATTGATGTTTCTTCAAACTTACCAATAATTAATTGTTATTTAGTTGAATACATTAAGAACAAATTCAACTTTGTATATAAATATGATAATCAAAAATGTCCAAAGAATGTGTCGTCGGCCCATAAAACGTTGGTTTTGTGTACTTAAATTATAATCCCAAACCAATGTTTCTAACCAAAGCCAAGACTCTCACCAGATTTGTTAAGTTTCAGGGCTACAACATAGCAAAATTAGTGACAAATTTAAGTTTGTAAAATGCATTATAACTAAAGAACGAGGGTCTCCCATTGGATTTTCTTGTTTAATATTGAAGTAGAAATACCCTTAAGCTGAATTGGGCAACGCTTTGGGAGTTATAGCCTTGAAAGTGCCGATTCAAGCAGTGCATGAGACTTTGACCGCGATTTACTCAAATTATATTCGGCAAAAAGGTCGATTTTGTCGACCTGTGTAATTGTTCGAAAATATTATTTGATTACTTGGGGTACAAGTTAACATTTTTTTTTAAATTCCAACCCATTCTTTACCATCATGTCAAACATTACGGAAAATTTACAAAGCTAAAAGAAAACTTTTTCTTTTAAATTGTATCCAACATCAGTTGGGCAAATATAAAAACTTTTCAATACATGTATTTATATATATGAAAAAAGTGTCCGGCAAAGTCGTGTGTGGAAAAGTTATTTTCGCACAGATGAAGGGTATACGGAGGTATGCAGGACGAAGACGGAGGACGAGGCAATAAACTTGAGTTTGCCGAGTGGTTTTTGTTTTTCCTACACGCTCTCTCTTTCTGTGCAGTTCGATGTGGTCAAGTTTTGCGCACTAAGCGAAACTAATGTCGAAGTGGCGAAGCGCGAAAAGAGCTCCGCTTGCTCTTGCCCGCCAACGCGGCCCCGGGAAAATGTTGGAAAACTAAGAAAAATGAGACGATAATGGTAGCGATATTACTCCGAAGGCAAAGTGCTCTCCGCTTCCCATAAAGAAGTTGGTTTTATTGCACAAACTTCGACGAGAAAGCCAAAGAAATGAATCCGCTAATAATCGAAATCCACTTGGCTAATAGATAAAGGATTAGGAGATATTGCAAAAAGAAATATAATTTATTAAAACGCACTGAGATCTAAATAGTCTAAAAAATAATTAATAGTGCTACAAAAATCATTAGAGGTTTGAAATCACTTAAATATATGTCTGAAACTATGCTACGAAAAGTGTCAACGTGAAAAACAATCCGTTTGCACCGAATTAGTTTCCATTAAGATTTTTTTGCATACCTTTAGACACCTTTTAAAGTGATTTTAAAACCCCAGTGATATCTGGGCCGCCCGCTAATAAATAAATCAGAGAAAAAAATTTAAAAAACTGTGAAATGCCCGGTACCAAAATCATTGAGAGTGAAATTAAAGGACACACTTACTTACTGTGTCTAATTATGCTTAAAACGAATGTTGACTAAAGAAGACAAATGTTGCTGGGAACATTTTGGTCAACGTCCTTTACTGCGATCCAAACCTCAGGTCAAAGTTATAATTACCTGCAGGGTATAATAATTATGCAACTCGCTTTACCTAAAATTTTGTAATCTAACTCGTTTCGCTCAAAGTTTTTAATGTGATTATAACGCGAAATATTATCGGTTCTCGCTTCGCTTCGGTTCTCGCGATCACTCCGACTTCAGCCATTGCGATCTCCAGTTCTACCCAGAAAGTCATGAGCTAATTTCTTCTGCTTTGGGCAGCCGGATTCCTGTCCGCAGGACTCGGATCACAATGGCAACACCGCATAATCGACGGAGGGAACATTGACAGGAGGCTCCCTGGCAGGTCTCCTTGCAGGTCAATGGAGAACACCGTTGTGCTGGTTTCATCTACAGCGACAGGATTATCACACCTGCTGCCCACTGCTTCTATAAAGAAATCGCTTTTTCTTCCTATCGTCATCTGTATAACTCGGAATTCCTTATTCCGAATTCAAGAGATGCCCTAAAACTTTTGCTGCAGTGTCAGCAAAAAAGCTCCACGTGGCATTTAAAAACATGAGCGCAACGAATTCGGAGCACGAAGTAAGCTATTTTTGATCAGCAACCAAGTAAGGCCAATTTATTTTTGGCTATAAAGAATCCTGCTCCTGGATTAGAGGTTTTAGCAACCGGCTGCGGACTTATAGTTAATTAGTTATAGTTAATGCCTTGCAGAATTTCTGGGTAGACGAGTGGAATCGCAAGTCTGAATGGGCTAGCCCTGCGATTCCACTCGTCCACCCAGACATTCAGCAAGGCATTAACATTTCTATTGGACATTTTGGCCTGTGAAAGAAAGTTCTTCCGTGGATCACAACTAATACCAATCTGCGCTGGAACTACAGGACCATCGGGATGCTGGGGAAACTCTGGTGGACCTTATATATACTGATAAAAAAAATAAATTATTAACTTAAGTTCTCTGGTTTAGTTTATATATATTTTACTTGATTTGTGTTGGTCATTTACTTTGTTTAAAAATATAATTCAATTTAAACGATTCGACAGCGTGAGTTGTTGATAAGCTGAGTCTTAGCAAACAAAGCAAAACCATAAATAATATTGGTGGTGTCTTTGTATTTGATTTCAAAAGGGCCACGTTTCCATTCCCTAAAAGACGCTTCGGTCTGAGCCATTGTTTGATGGCAATAACAACTTTGGGAAACCTCCTCTCCGTGGAATGGCTAAATTTTATTGACGAGCTACACAATTGTTTGATTTGACAAATTACAAGGATCGAAAATGAAGAAATTTCACTTTTGGCTAGCAAGAAATTTTATCAATTTAGTTTATCCGAAAACACTTTAAATTTCTTTGCTTTAAAGGATTTTTTGTTATTATTTTTTTTTAATTAGCGCCCTGCCAACCAAGTGCCAGCTTAATGTAATCCGTGTAAGCTTCTAAAATTAAATTTTATGATATGAAAACGAGTATAAAATTTATTTTTCCCCAGACCATATGTCACAAAGTTATACAAAAGAAAAGAGAACTTAAAAAGGTGTTGCAAAAAACACAGCCACATATTTGGGGAACATAAATTGCCAATGCCAAAAGTCAAAAACACACCGCTACCCCCGTATTTTTTTTTTTAGTTCCTTCGCAAGACGACGCAATGCAATGCCCCCAAAGGAGTCGAGGCCAAAAGAAATTTCAGGCTTTTGGGCCAGCTGCCCAGCTTTATGCATACCAACATGCTAATGCCAAGCCACTAAAACACACATTTCGCTAACCTCAAAACGAAAAAATCTCTGGCCCAATTGAAAAGTACGCTGCTCGCGTTTCTCGCAAGTTTCTCGTATAAATCTGGAACAGCTGGCACTATGGAGAGGGTATGGGTATGGTTATAGGTAGACCCAGTGAAATGTTCAAGGAAATTGAAAGTTTGCGAGTAAGAAAATATAAATCATAAGCCTCCATCAGATGGGCTTGGGAAAAATAATTTGGGTAAATAATTTGGGCAAAACTATTTGTAATTGGTAAAATATATTCATTCATTTGCATTTATTTATATTTTTCCTAATTTAAATACATAAAATATTTCCTCTTTTTAATTCACAGGAAATAATAAGAACAGCTCCCCCCTTCAAATATGCATTTCCCTACAGAAAGGAGCACCATTACCTCATCCTTATGCTCGGGTGAATTCCTTTCAATCATGGTCGCATTTTGCCAGCTAATATTATAAACTAAGGATAAGTCCTGCCAATATGAGCAGAGAAGAGAATATCTTAAAACCAGGCCCAAGTGCCATCAAATTGCTGCCAGAGTAACACGATTGAAAGCCCCCGAGGGCTCATATGGCTTTAAGCCGACAAAGAGAAAAGCCCGCACACGCATATCACATTCGAGAGGATGTACCCAATTCTTAAGACTTCTCTTTTTTTCTTCCGAGAAAATAAATAAATAAGAAAAAACGCTCAACTGAATTTAAGCGCTTTTCAAATACGCCTTCAAGCACCACCCACATCGCGGCCCAAGTCCCCACTTAACGCATTTATGTTGAGAACGTGATATAATAAAGAGAAACAGGCGAAAAGGAGAGGAATTCTGGTGCTAAGAAGGCCCAAGCCGAAACCCTAAATCCTTCAAAGCGGACTTACTTATTCTTCTGCTCGCGACTATCAATATCAGCGATTCTGGGCAACCCTTTGCACAAATATTACTCATACACTGGACCACGCCTCCGCGCTCAAAGGTTCTCCGTCCTCCTCCTCGCCATTCAAGTCAAGCGCGGCGCTCGAAAATATGCTATAGAAATTTTTTCGCACCCTTAGCGAATGCCTCGCCTCGCAAATTGAATTGAAATTCGATGGCACTTTAGCTCGAATTGGGGTGGGGCCACGGCAAGGTCTTGTCGGGGGTCTTTTGGGGCATGTCTTGTGCTTGTCTATATTAAGGTCCCTCAAGCTCAGCTGCCTTTCGCGTCATCATCATCATCATCACCAATGCCGCGCCATCAACATCATCGCCATCCGAAGGGGCGCATTAGGCGCGCATTTTCGAGTGCCTTTTCAAGGATAAACGTAAATTTTATTAGTTTTTTTTATGCCACCATCCCAGTCCACCCGCCTGCTTCTTCTTTGCATTAGCGAAAATTAGTCAGTTACATCTCAAAGGTTATACGGGGCAACCCATGTATTCTGAGCCATTTTAAATTCTTTTTCTAGCGCACTGGCAAACTTTGAAATTCCATCAAAAGCCCGTCCAATCTCATGTTGATCAAGGTCCGAATTGAATAAAAGCGATTGGATATCGGGAAATCGCTCCGATTTTGCCGTACATGAAAGTCAGCCAAACACTTTGTCAATATTGAACGAGGCAGGGAGCCGCCACCGCCACCAATGCATGAAATCCAATAAAGTAGTCAGCTAATAAAATTTAATAAACTCCAAAACGTCAGGAAATTAAAAATGGAATCTGTGCAAATAAATTTCGAAGCACAACAAGGAATATGAGATGTGGCGGGAGGAGGGTGCAAATAAACAAATTTTATGCTCGGAAAGCCAAATACACATAGCGGAACACATGTTACAGGCGAGATTCGGTCAGGCATGTGTTGAATTCTTATAGATTTAAATTTTCTTTTGTTTATTCATACTTAAATCAGTTGAAATTTTGTAGCACAATTGTTATATTTTTAACCTAAAGCAAGCTAGGCAAAACTCTTGGCGGCTTAACAGGAGGAAAATCGTGAAGTAAGCACTAAAAAGAATCCGAATTAACGTAATGTAATTTGACACTTGAGCTTGTCAAAATCAGTTGAAACTTTTCCCTGCCATTTAATGACTAGAAAGAAGGCAAATTTTTTCTTTTATCGCAGGAAGACTTTATATTTTAATGAATTCCCTTCGAGACAAGTGTCGGGGATGTCGCCGAGTGCGTGATTAAAGCAAATTGATATTGGATATCAAAATGTAAGTCTGACGTTTATTAGACAGCTAAAGCAAGGGAACAGACGAGAATGAATAGGTTGGGAAAATGCAATAGTCAGAAATTAGAAATTTGAAAGGGCTTGTGTTTGATTGCATTTTTTCATTGTTTAAGTCGAATGAAGAGCGGACTCAATTTCAAAGTAAACACCTTGAAACAACCTTCCCCATCAAGGCACCCCTATGTCCACACTTGCCGCCCAATTGAAATAATACTGGCGATTCCCCCCCACACACTACTCTCATGCGTAGTCCTTTGGTGGCGAAAAATGTGTAGCATAGATTAAGGAGCTGTCCTCGCCTGCATTTCCAAGCGCTTGGCAAATACAAGAAATTCCAACTAAGACCAACGCAGAGGGCTGAGATAAGCGGACGGAGAGCAAACATTACAATTACACTTTTGCGGACAGTTTTCCTATGGCAATTGTGAAATTTATTACGTATACGCAGTGTGCACCGCAACTTTGAAGACGCTTTCCTAGCCCCGCCCTTTTCCCCTCTAGTTCGTAGCGGAAGTTCGCTGGGTAAAGGGCCAAGTCAACCACGAAGAACGAATTTTCCCCGCTGACAGGTGGAGAAAATGTGCAGCGGAAAAAGAACAACAAACTTTACTTGGGATTTGTTAAGTTTATTTTAACATTTTGATTGCGTTTTGGGGTTTATGCTGATTGTTCGCCCTCTCGTAGGTAAACACACCATAAGTCGAGGTAGATTTTACATACCATAAACTAAGTTGGCTTTGAAGATTTCGGAGCTCATTAGGAGCACGTTCGTGTTCCTGAGAGAAGTGTGACTTAAGAGTCAACTCATGTTTCCTTTCTCAATTGTGAGTAATCGCGGTAACACCGCAAAAATGTTACCCAACTTGAGCACCACCTGCCTGGGCGGACAGCCCCTTCAAATAAACTTCGAAAATTGGGGCAGTTCATTTACCTTATAAGGAGTTCTAAGGGGCGTGAAATTGTGTGTGGTCAGCCGGAAATAACATTTGATTATTAGTAGAAGTGCAGAGTGTTGATTAGTCATATGAATATAATTACTGACAGTAATAATGGTACAGTGGTGTGTTTCCAAAAAGATGTTAACATTAAGTATAATAATAATATTCTTATTAAAGCACATGCTCTTTTCACGAAACGTTCAATAAACTGTGAAAAATGGTAACATATCGGTTATTATATATATAAAATTAAATAAATATCCATACACATTTACCATTAATCCCTAAATTTAATATTATAAAGGATTACGGTTACTTCTTATAAATGCTTTTGGACTAAAACTGATAGTTCAAGGACTCTTCGAAACTTAATCGTAGTCTCAGCTCGTTAAGGCCGATTCAACGTTACATTAACTGGGCATGGTTACTATTGCCGTTAGAATAAATTAGCCTATTTGCACCGCAAAAGATTTCAGTTAGCCCAGCTTAACCAAAAAGCCTCCCCATGGTGTGCTTCCCATACGCCAGGCTCATTATAGTTAACCGCACATTAATGAAATCTCCAAAGAGAGATGTGTGTGTGCGGATGATTATATGTGAGCTTGGCAGCAAGCAGCTGAAATTTATATGCCACAAGATGCACCCAGCAGGGGGGGTGGACCATGGAGATAATCCGAGGCCCCGGGAAGTGAACTGAAGTGAAGACGATGTCAATGACTTGTCCTCTCCTTTCAAAGAGCCTCCGCCTTTGCCTCCGCCTTTGTCTCTGCCAACGCCAACGCCAACGCCACCACCGCTTGCCGTCTGACGCTGATTGATTTGAATAAACGCGTGCATATTTATCAAATTAGCCACAAGCACCGCACAGCGAGACATATCGTCTTGGCCGAGCTGTGGATAGGGAAACTACACACCCATTGAGGCGTATATATTGTTCCCTCTCCCGTTCCCTCGTCCAAAGTGTCATCAACTAATCAAGCACACTTTAAGAAAGCTCTTGTTCAAAGTCCTTTGTGCTGGCAACATATATTAATGAACACCGGATTTTTAAATATAAATTAAATGGTAATAAATTGAAAAGCACAAAAGTAGGGTATTTTTAAATTTAAGTTAAAGTTTTAAGCACGATAATCATATAGCAAAAATTTCAGAAAATTTTAGGTACTATTACTTTACCTTACTTTACCTTTTAAAAAGCTATATTTATTTTTATTCATTAAATATATTATATTACATTGGCTTAACTTTTTGTAATGGTAAGAAAGCGTTTCCACTGTCTTTTTATAATAATATCATATTATCATTAAACTTTTACTAACTCATATAATAAACTGTGTACCTTTTGAAAGAAATGTGTCTTTATAATATCGATCTAACAACATTTTGTATGTATAGAAATTAAAAACCCTAGAATATAAATTAATCAATAATATAGGCATTCTTTAAGATCTTAAAAAGTCGTTCCCTTGACACTGATGCCCCAAATTCAGCTGAGAATTATACAAATATTTTTCCATGTGCGCTTACAAGGGCCTGCCCATTGTAGTCGGAGCATGGACAGATGAAATGAAGATGAATCTTTTGTGGTCAGTGAAGGCATAAATTCAACGGCGGCGGGGTGAGCTACTCGAGCGGTGAAAAGTACAAACATCATAATAAATAGGCATATCAAATTGATAAAATGTTCAGCATTCTCGCCTTGATTTTGATTTAAATGCCAGGCCATAAATCAATAATAAATAAATGAATAAATATTACATCTTTTGTTCTCGGGTGATGGCAGCAGTAATAAATAATATCCACCGGAGCAAACTCTTTTAGCAATTCCGCGCTGTCCATTAGCGCCAGGCATAAATAAACAGTCAGAAGCAACCACATTGTCCGGCGCCTGACGCCATTAACTCGCATTGTTTAGTCGGGGATATAATAATAATAATAAAATGGGTTACCCCCACCCCTGACAGAAATTTTAATATTTACTTAGCGCCTTTTAATGCGTTTCCTAAGATTTCACTGTGCGAAGGCTGAGTTTAATAAAAACTTGGGATAAGTATTCTATATAAAAGGCGGAAAATAAGACGAGGCGCCCATACAAGGGTTAAGCTGGACACCAGCCCATAATTTTGAATAATTCTTTTTTGGCCAAAACTCAGCGGCCACAAAGGAAGACCAACAATAAAAAGAGGCCCATGGGACAGCGGGATGGGAGTCCCTTTGATGGGCATTGCATTATATTTTCATTAAGCCCATAATATTTAATGGGTTTTTACGACCACCAAACGGTTAAAGTCTCTTCTGTCCAATTAAACAAGAAAATAATGACCAGCTTTAAAGTCAGGTGTTGAATTACCCTCACCAATCCGATATTTTTGAGCTTGGAGCAAAGGCTTGCCAAAATTTTGAGAAAGGTTGTTAATCGCGCGATTCCTTGTGCTCTGAACAATTTCTGCGAAAGATATTCTAAGAGGAAAATGTACTTTCAATATTATTAATTAAAGTTTTAAATTTAAAGGAAAGGAAGGTAACTTCACGCATCAAAGTTATTTTACCCTGACTTTATTCAGACTTTACCTTGTATGCAAATGAAAGATTGAAGCCATAAGCTGGTAAATTAATAAGAATAGTATTTCTTATTAAAGATACAGAAAGATACAGAAACCGCCAAAATGGAGATAAAAGAAACGACAATCTATAGAAGCCACTCTTCGCCTCTTTCCGCCTTTCCCCTGTCAAAAGTCTTGGAAAAAAGTTAACAATCGAATAATAAGTTAGGCAATTACATAGAGAACAGTCAAAACTAAAGAAGCACAGCAAAAAACATAATGTAAAGTTATGCTGACGAAACAATTAATGGGGTCACGGCGCGGTGGCGTATACGTAATGCCAATAAAACTTACAAGCCGCACAAACAAACACACCCTCACATGGAAAACTACAGGCGAAATAACGGGAAATACCAAAAATGCCATTTTATTGAAATTTATGGCAAAAGTTTTGCCCACTTTCCCTTCTAGTCGCAGCCTGCCACCATATATTTCAATTAGTTTCAATTTGGCTAAAAAGCCGAACACTCACACACGCACACACTCATATTTATACTTGCAAAAAGCAAAAACAAGCGTTTCAATTGTAGAATCAATTTTTGATCGCCACAAATACTGGATAAATGAGGATTATTGTGTAGGCTCTCAAAAATGATAATAAAAATAATAATCGAATATTACGCATACGCTCCATGTGGCAACCCCTTTGTTTACACAGCCAGCACCCAAAAATATATATATATATGTGTATATATTGCACGTATGCGAGTATCTATGTCACATGGCTACATCCGATGAGGATTCAGAGAGACGGCCAGCTGCATTGGCCATTGGAACGGAAATGAGAACTCAACGCAGCGGAAATTTAATAACGACCAACAATTTAGCCAGAACGAGGGGAAGCAGAGGGTGAGGGCTGGGGGCCACAAGATCGTTGGCAGGACGAAAAGGACATATTTATGCGGCCATTTTGACTGACCGCATAACTGTGCGGCAGTCAACCCATCTCCGAGCCCAGCGTCAAGTATCCGCCATCGAGACCAGCTGCGGCCACGCCCTCCAATTGTTGTTCATTGACAAATGACCATTTCATATGTGAAATGGCAATTCAATTGATTTCTCTGCGCAAACCGTTTGCAATTGAAATGAAAATAGTTCAAATATGTTCGAGCCATCGGTCGCCGGCCATTCCCCATTCCCTTTTCCCCAGTAATGAGAAGTATTTCATAAAGCCCCAGCAGTCCCGGCCACATAAATTGCTCCATGTTTGGGCGAGAAAAACTGACAACAAATTGCCAATAACAATGGTCGGGTGCGTGGGGGCTGTGAGGAAATGTTGAAAGCCAAAATGGCGACTTTGTATTGGAATTTATTGCCTAGAACAGTTCAAGCATGTCAACGGGCGTAATAATAAATTTTACAGTTTAATTCGACAAGGAGTAGGGAGCACAATGAGCTTGATGAGTCCCGGATAATGTCATTGATATTGCTATGCCATTAATTAATACACAAGCGAGTAAAAATAGTCAATGTGGAAGGAACTAATTATATTTATTACTTGTTTATTAAATCAGCCACCTGAGACGGCAGGAATACATGACTTTGCGTCACATCTTATACCAGTTAAAAGAGAAAGTTGCTTGATAGAATGACACAGAAAGTAAGTTCCTCATAAAACAATAAAAACGATTTAATATGTAAATAGTCTAAAGAAACTATTAATAGCAGATTATTTCAACTTTAAAAACTGTCACATGTATTTATTGCGGAAATAAGGTAGCATTAAAAAACTGTCACAAGTATACATCGATAAGAAATGCAGGCCGATCGATATTGTTATCGATTGCGGGTGAAAAAAAGGAGTGCCGTCACTAAGACATTAAGAAAACGATTAACTGAAAAATAGGTAATGAAATTTAAAGAAATAAACTTAAATAGCATGAACATATTGTTAGATTTTATACAAAATACCTGAATTTAAAAGTACAGAAATTTGTTTTCTGCAGATTTATTTTTATTTTCCGTTTATTAAGTCACATAATTAATTGTTTGCTTATCAACCAAAATGCATCGAGGGAAGGAAAAATTTCCTATGAAATTAATTTCCCTAATCAGCAGTCAAGCAAGTCACCCAGTTAACTTTTGTTATTTGCAAGTCGCACGCACGTCAGGACCTTGTCAACCTTTCCCCGGAGTGACACTCCGACGCATCGCCCCCGAATCAAGTTTATTAAATGCCTCCTGCTGCCTGGGCTCAATTATCTTTTTGGCATTCTTTTTTGAAGCCGGTTGTGCTTTGTAATTCATCCAGCTCCGAGGCTGATATGTGAGAGACTTCTGAGATGACTGCCAGCTGTGTTTGTCAGATAACAAAGGAGCTCAGCTCTGGGCCATCCTTTCGCCATTGTTCATTTCCATGGCAGAGATGCGAGGGGACAGATATTTCCATGCGGATTCTCTGAAAATTAAGTTATGCAGATGAGAGCTGTTATAAAGTGTTGGCATAAGTTGTTAATAAAAATATGGGAAGTGAGGACTCGAATTTGATTTAATTTGCGCCAAGCAATTACAATTCACACGACGAAAAGTTCTTAACTCGAAGGAGGAGGAAGCTCTCTCTTTTGGACAAAGCTTAAGCCAAAAAGTAAATTTTCCATTATTATTTTTAATTTAAACGAACTCACAGTCATTCGGTTTGCCGATCCCCGCTCCCGCTTTTGTCCAAATTCGCACGGGACCACAAAATAAAAGGACATTTGCATAACAAAAGGCTTCCCCAGTTGCTGCACAATGCAAACATTGCTTAGTCGATTCTTAAATTTCAATTAAAATCCAATTTATATAAAGACAAAGCGGCAAAAATGGGTTTTATGTCGGGAATCCTCTTTGCTAAATGAATAATAACTTGAGAATGGAGTAGAAAGTGATTTAGACTGTCGAATTTATTCCTTGAATGACAGCTGATGCTGAATGATTGTTTTATACTCATTCTTAGGCGGAAGCTTTTATAAAATACATTTCTAGGTGAAAGAAAATAACTGACAAAGAACATAAAAATTTATTGCTTGTTTTTCAAAAAAATATATAAAAATATATATATTGCGAAAGACTTGTAACTCAAATACAAAGAATATATTACTTTATTAGAAATTCATACAAAACTTAATTAATTTCTGGCTATATTGAGTTTTTATGTACAAAGGGCTCCTTTTGTCCCTTCCTCTTAAACTTGAACCTTTGTACCAACTGCAATCTTTCATTCATTTTCTCGTAATACCCATTCTGATCCAACTTCAGAGCCAGGATTCTAAAGGATTCCACTTCTGTCGAGTGCAGACTAAGCAAAAGATCAAGCATTATCATATTAAATTGATCCTTGATGGTAATGAGGGCATCCACGGAATTTTGGCAGGACCAGCTAAACTCCCGCTTCCGATCAGTTAGCTCATAGCTTGGTATAAGGAACTCGTTCCTGCCTCTCTGCCCACCATATTTGGTCAGATAATCCATAAAATTCTGCAAGAGTCTGGTGAACTTCTGTTCGTGGAAATCGAGATCCATAATGCAGTCATAGAGTTGCCCCAAATGCATGTTACACTTCCGTAGATTTTTCGTTTGAAAGGTTCCCCGCTTTATGGTATACAGATAGGTTCCATGGGCACTCAGCATATCCTCGAGGGTGCAGGCCCCTTCACAGCCCAGCCTCAGTGTGATGTAAGCGGGTTCTAATAAATCCTTTAAAAAGTATTTCCATAAAACGTGCATTGCATCCTTTAAAGCTTGGATAAGTCTGTCGAAATGCTTGTCCACTTGGCCAATGCAATCGAAATACTTGGAATTCGAGCCGCTCTCGAAATGCCGATCCTGACGAGCTATCATCTCAGAAAACACATAGTTGGCATAATGAAATTTCCACAAGCCGGTGAAGATCGCCTCGTACTCCTTTACGCCCTCCCCCAGCAGAGGCTCTCCAATGGTCCGGCAACTTCAAACGGAGCAGAAAACAGGACCAGCACTTGCTCCCCTGGCTTGCCCTTTTGTCCACATACATATCGGAGGTCTGCCTGGGTAGCATCTGATCCAAAATCATATTGAACAACCTTATGTTAAATTTAGTCGCAGGCTCGTCGAGGAGAGCTCCCAGTGTGTCCATGAGCTGCCGGTAAAAAGCCATATCCGTAATCATCAAGTACTTGTGCACCTCGTGGAATAGATCCTTCGGGGAGGGGTTTATGCTCCGTAGAATACTCAACACTTTGCCGGATATATCCGAGTGCAGTTTGTGAAGGAAGTCGAAGAGAGGTTCCTGCTCCCCGTGCCCGTAAAAGTGCTTAAGCAAGTAAATCAGCTTGCTGTCGAGGCGTCTGCTACTTATAGGAGGCTCCACATCGCGGCCCAAGTATTTTTTGCAGTAGGCCACCGTTTTGCCCACACTTAGCAGCATTTCGGAGAGCTGACTATCGAAAAATTTGGAAAACGGTGGTGTCAGTCGATATCTTTGCTGCCAAAAGGTTTCTATGCCCGAGGCCGAGCTGCGCTCTATGATGAACTCATTCTGGTCCGAGGCAGTGAGCCGACCCCACGATAGCCAGCAGACGAGTCTTGAGACCAGTGGCTTGCTCGCCTCCGCCAGCCACATTTGAACAAACCTCCCTTGCTCTCCAGTTCTACGCCTCGATTCCTCGTACAGCGAAACCACAATGGCCTGACCCCCTTTGACCCGGGCAAGCACCTTCAGAAGCCACTGAAGAAGGAACTGGTACGGCCGGGTCTCCCAGTACAAACAGAGCAGACTGCAGGGCTGGCACTCCTTTCGCTCGACGAACTGCTGGAAGATCAGCAGGTCCTTCCGCAGGCTCCGCACGAGGTAAGCAGCCGTCTCTCCCTGCTGGTCAAGTCCCTCCAACTGCACTTTCACCGAGCAATACAGGTAACCCAAGTGGCCCAGAGTCAGCAGGAGGTAGGACTCACCCACGCTCTCCTGGTGATGCGGCGAACGTATTTGCAGCCTGCCAGTCGACGCGCGAAGCCATCAGGTGCTCCGACTCCTGACCCAGCATTCCCTTCAGGGCATCCCTTGAATCTCGACAGTCCGCTCTTCGGGTACTGGCCACCCCGATCCCTCAAGTGCCAGCACAAGGACTCGTAGACACGCATCTCCGCGGGCAGGAGTATCCGGTCCAGCCTATACTTTCCCAGAGTTGCCACCCAGTCGGAGTAGCTTATGTCCCTGGGTAGCTCCTTCTTGATTTCCTGCAGGAATTGGACCAATCGCGACTGGATCAATCGAACCTCAAGGCTCGAGTTTATCTGGCCGATTACCTCGAATAGTTGGTTGACTTGCTCGAAGAAACTCGGGGCATTGGGCTCGTCGGGCGGACACTTGTAGGCGGGGTTTGAGTTAAAGAGATAAATAATAAACCGGGGCGCTATAATGATGTGGCGCTGGTGCTGCCACTGAAACCCCTTTTCGAGACTTGCTTCTGTGACTGATCCTTGACATAACTTACTGCTGGCCTGAGTTGACTTGACATAGGCGAAGACATTCCCTGACGCTCCTCATTTTTATTCGATTTTCTTGGCTAACTTGGCGTCTCAAGTCATTTATCACAGAAGAGCACTCCTCAGATATATCAATATCCAAGCTTCTTTCTCTTTTTCGCTTTAATTTTCTACTCTCATAATTATTTGTGGGGGCAACTGCGACAACTCCGTCATTTTCTTTAGATATTTGAGAGACGGGCTGACTGAAGACCAACAAAGATTTATTAATTTTCTTTAAAACTTTTAGCTTCATATCACTGACAGCTTGTTGAAGTCCATCGATAATTGGTGAGATCATTTCTTTATCTGATTGTTCACATGATTCAGTCGACAAATTAAGACTCCTGTCATTTTCTGATTGATTTTCAGGTGATTTTATGATTTCTGAATCATTTCTTGTAAAGTCAGAGTTCACGAATAAAATTTTAATTTTTTCCCTTTGGTCATACTTATTAGTTGCTCGATTTAAAGACTTACAATTTCCCGTCATACGAGTTTCAGTTTCGCTTTCGTATTCTTCATCGAGAAAAGAATTATTAGAATTTAGAGAGGGTGTACGAAAATAAATGTGTTTTCTATAGCTACGACTTCGGGGCCTGCCGTTTTTCAGGATATGTTTACCTTCAGACTTGCTTTTACGCATTTTGTTACTTACGCAATTTAAATTTTGTATTGGTAATTTGTAATTGTCAAAGTCATCGTCAAAATCATCGGAAGATATCTCATTGTTAACAGGAAAAGCTTCCTTTAAACTTCGGGCGAAATGTTCTGATTTACGTATATAAAAAGTTTTGGAATTTTTTAGGTCAAATTTTCTTGTTTTTCGTAGGATATGCATCTGAGCAACTCCTTTTTCATATATAAATCCGATCGGGCAGCAAGAGATTCCTACTTTATAACCCTCAATCCTTACGCAACCTTCAATTTTAATTCGTTCGCTTATTAAACCGATTTTTTGTAGGATATACATCTCAGCAATTCCTTTTTCATATATAACTCCGTTTGGGCAGCAAGAGATTCTTACCTTGTAGCCCTCAATCCAAATATAACCTTCAATTTTAACACCACTTATTATTTCGATTCCTTTTTCGAATCTTAAGCCGCTAAATGGACAACTTGTGCTTTCCTTATAGCAATCAGCCTTTAGACTAAATATTGTAGTTGTTAGTTCTCTTTTTGAATTCCCGGAGCACACGTTATCCATAACAAAGCCAGCCTCAAGACGACCCGAGATGTATCCAGCCTGAGGTCGCAGGTCTCCTTGGGATCTTTTGACATCCTTCAGTTTTGAGCACTCAGAATCGAAGAGTTTATAAAGGAGCATCAAATACTGCACTCGCTTGCATTCATCTGGCTCCAGATCCCGAAGCTCCATGTACAGCTGCAGAAACCTTTTACCCCTGGCCTTAATCAGGACCCTCTCCTTAGCATCCGCACCTCGCTTTAGCTGCTCGAATCTTTCCTGTAATTTATTAATAAGATCCAATTCAGAGTAACCGCCCGGAGGTGCCGGGTGTTGCTCCAAAATCTTCGTGGACTTGTTCACATTGTGGGTGAAATTACCGAGACAAACACTCAGCTCACAGACATCTAGCAGCAGTTCGGGATCGGTATCCATATCCGGAGCGGTCCAAAAGCGCTCTCCTTGGTCCATATTGGGTTGCACTAAGACTCTGCAGGATCGTTCTTTAGCAAGTTTGCATGGAGACCTTAATTGGATGCAAAACTCTTACCATTAAAGTTTAAAACAAAACCACAATCTAACTTAAAATTCTAATAACAAACTGACTGACTACTTTTTCAGAGCTTTATTCAAACGAATTAGATCTCGTTCTTGATTGCCCTTGCAGGCTCCTCGGAACCATTCACAATAATTAACCCATAAATCTGTCGCAAGATTGTCGACAAGTACAAAACTGAACCAAGCCATTCAGCAAAAATTGCGCACCTTTTGCAGGAGCAAGAGTCCTCCGAACAGGAGTAGAAGCCGCCGCAGCCTCCGCCAACTTTCCATTCATTACATGGCTCTCAACGCGCCGCGAATCTCGAGTAGAGTGGCTGTGGAGGTGCGGGAAATGTATGACGCTACTTTTAACCTCAGACCGTAAAAAGTTTTGCTGCAGCAAAGGGAAACTATGCAAAGATAAGTGAAAAAGATTATATATGCATTGTACTAAAATTTACCGCCGACATGAGTGAGGCAGTTGAGCGAGTGCTCGGCGGGGGGAGTCCCCCGAATATTCTCTCACACAAAATGGCACAAAATTTACGTGCAGCCAAGTCAAACGTAACGGAACAGGAAGCGGAAGCAGCCATTTAAAAAGGCAGTCGGCAGGCAGCAGAGAAGGACAGACGGGGAAAAAATGATCAAAATGAACTGCACACCCTTTTTGGCAACAGGCCTGTTTCCATCCTGGTTGGAATTCCGAATGGCAATGGCAACGGCGGCGGCAACAGGCTTTCGGGTCAAGCGAAGCACATTTATTTCCAACATTCGTGTGAGGAAAATTGGTTGCGGCAACCTGACAGCCACCGAATTTGCAAAGTGATTTTTTTTTTTAAATAATGCGAGAACTATTGTTCAGTAATCCCATGGGAATAAAGGGAAATTTGTAGCCTCTTAAGACTCAGGGAACTCCACTAAATCCGCCAGTGATTCATGCTCATAAAATAGTGGATGGATTTTAAAGGAATATGCTATAATTTACTCTTACTTTAGTATTATATTGGTTCTTATACTTGGCAGGGAATGTTTTATATATCGGCAATGCCCAGAAAATACTTATGATTTGAAATCACTTTAAAAGGTGTCTAAAAGTATGTAATAAAATTTCGTTTAAATAAATTTAGACAGAAAATACAGGGAAATCAATGCAAATATCACTTGAATTAAGATTCACAAAGCCTAAGGCCTTGCAGAAACTGTCTTTGTGTCAAACATTTTCTACTTCATTTCATATTTAGCCTACTTTTCGGTCTATCTCAGTATTAACTCCCACTCTAACCGCCCGACAAATTCAATGGACATTGCACAATGGAGTCGGGTTCCCCGGGAAAACTCAACTAAGCTACCCGCCCCCACGGGGAGCTATAACTACGGACTCACTTATGTTGTAGTTACCGATTCATGTGCATGTTGAACAAACGACTTCACTGAACAATGCAAATAATTGTCAAACTTAGCCGGGCACAAAGAAAGTCAGCTATAGACGAAGCTAAAAAAAAGACTAGAGCCAGCCCCTTGCAATGAAGGGAAGCATATGATTTTTATAGCCCTGCCGCCAGGCATTGTGCAGAGTTGTTGGAAATCGCGAGGGAGTATACTGGAAGAAAAATATGGGAAAAGCTTAGGTTATTATAAATAAAACTTGCAAACAAAAATTAGCTATAGAAAATATATTATATGATTTATAATATAATAATACATAAAAACATTAAAAATATTAAAGACCTAAGTTGATCATCAAATTTTTAGGGCAGTTTTTGAAAATGTTGACTATCGGTGGTGCTACAGAATTCTCTAGCGTTTTTATATCCTTAAAAAGGATCTCTAAAACTGAACATTATTACAATCTTTAATCTAAAAAAAAAAAATAAGAAATGTACACAGAATTTGGGTTGTTAAACATTTTATTGCATACTTTTAGACACTTTTTTAAGTGACTTCAAAACCCTAGTGATATCTGTATCGCTCACGTGTAGATAAAGCATATTTTTAGAAACTAAATAAATTAAAATATTGATGGCATAAATATAATATTTCTTTATTGACATGCTTGATGTGCTAGTAAGTCGAATGCTAACAAAATCAGCCTGGAATTATTTTCTCAATGCATAAAATCGCCGTATTAAAAGGTGGAGAGAGCAGAAATCTGCGCTGATTGTCTCAGGGAGTCCTGGAAACGGGTGGCAGGCATTCAAACGTGCTAAGCGCCGCTTTAATCGCGCGCAAATACGAATGGAAAAGTGCAGGACAAATCGACAAGTGCCACAAGTAGAAGCCAGACATGATCGAGCGACAGAAAAAAACAAGAAGAAAAAAAGGTGCACATTGTTGGCCCGTCGTCCGCTGTCATTGGCTTTTCACATTTCAATGAGCCCGAGCTGGAGCTGGAGAAGGAACTGGAGATGGATGGAGCAACTGCGTCCTCCGCCGCCGTCGAACAATGAAAGTCAATAAATTTGATTTGACATTTCCTTGAGAGACGCCCCTCCGTTTTTTGCGCTGATTTTGCACATTTCCCCTGGATTGTTTGTCGCTAAGCCAGCGATTGTAATTTTATTATTATGCCTGGCAAAATGTCACACATTCCGTTTTTTAATGATTTGGGCGTTCTTTGAGCCATGTTTTTTATCAATTGAAAGAACGAGCGGGTCCGTGTGAACAGCGAAAATCTTGTCTTGTTCTTGGAAGCAAAGAGCCACATTCTTAATACAACACTTAAGGCAGAATTGGACTTTATTCTGACTTGCTAGGACTTTATTCTGAGCTACCGAGTTAGTCTCCAGCAAAACTAAGTTATTGGCCATTACAAACAAATATTTATAGAATTGGCCAACACAGAGACTGGCTAATCAGACCGATAGTCTAGTGGCTCACCTGAGTTAGCTTGATTATAGGACTCCTTAATGTCCGTCCGTTTGCCAATCCACCTAATATCGAACTGCACACCACACAAAATTAATCATTGATTCCTGGCTCCAGCTTCGGCTCCGGCTCCGTGTGTGCCTGTGTGCTCTCGAAATTTATGCATTGCAGCAAGTTTGCGATAATTGAGACTGGAAACTGCAATTGCTGCATATCGTCTCGTAACCAGGAAATTAATTTACATTTACTACCAACTTTTGATTGCCCAGCACCATAAGAGATGGAGGCTCTGGTCCAGTATTTACTGAGCACATGTAGAGAGCGCTTAAAGAATCAAAACACCGGCTTAGAACCCTAATACTAATTATAATCATAGAAACGGAGAGGCACTGGCGGCAATTAGAGCACTGCAAGACAAAGGACTGAGGACGAAGAGGACACAGCAATTACGTGCCACATTTTGAGCGTAATTTTATGACAGACATTGGGAGCCACCAGCTCATATCGCATAGCATGTTTAGGGCATAAGCCGGTGCTGCCTAAAAGGAGCACCTCCTCATGCCACTAATCCTTGCAGGGCGTTCTCGCATTTAGACATTTGCTCAGCACATACAAAATTTAAAACGTCTTGCGACTGTGGCTTTTAATTGCATTGTAATGGCAATGGCAACTAGCTGTCGGCTCTCGGCTCTTGCGCTCTTCCCATGCAGTTTCGCAACGAAATTTAATGCTTACTACATTTTGGTATTTAATATGAAAGGAAAACACATGTCGGCTTTGGACCCGGTAGATTCATTGGCTTGAAGAGCTTGGGAGATATTTCCTACATTTAAACTAGTTTGTGGCGGCTCATAATTTACTCTATTATTAATTATAAGAATTTTTCGGTATTATGGTAAGTCTTATTTATATCGCTTTGATATTTATCTAATTTAAAAAATCTAAGTATTTTAATACATTTTCTTCTTTGCCAGCTTCACCTCGTATTTATCTCAAATTTCTTTAAAAAGCATGTTTTTCTTCCTGAGGGCTATTTATTTAGTTTTATACAATTATAATATAATTACAAGCGTTTTGAAATCACCTAAATAAGGTAGTTAAAAGTATGCTACAAAAGTTGCAGCGAATTTGTTAACTTTTTATTGCATACTTTTAGACACCACAGTCCTAGTGGTTTCTGTCATAATTATAATTTTAAATATTTGAATTTAAAATTGTTGTAACTTTGAGCTAAGCTTTAGTTTTGAAAATTTAACCAAGATGATTTATCTAAAAATTTAATAAAATATACAATTTTACTTACGAAATCCCTGAAAAAGAGACAGTTGATTATAAGCCTCAACGAAAGCCCTTAGGGTATTTAAGCTTCCCCTATTTCCTCGCCAAATATCCTTTGATGTACACACCATCAGTCGAATTATAATAGCAGCAGCATTTGGGATTAGCCATATTACCAGGCCTAAGGACAACAACAAGCCTTACTCTGATATTATTTAAGTATTAAGCCTAACGGCAATTGCATAAAATTAAATTGCAATTTACTCAAGAGCCGAACAAATTCGAATATATGGCAAATGCATGCACACAAATTTGTGAAGTTTGCTTTGTTTTGTGGCCAACTGAGTTATTTTGACGTTGTTTGCTATCCCAACTGCGTGAGCTAAATATGTGCGGGCTAAATATGTGAAAATTGTGTGCTCATTTGTGGCCAGCTGCATGCATTTATTGAAGTCGAAAATATCCTGGATTTGCGACCTAATGCCCATTTAATTGGCGCAAGAATGGCTTAGAATTCGACCAAATACCAATTGGTGAGGCTAAAACAATTATTAAATTCCACACACGACAAGTGTTGGGAAGTGCTTCGCATTCTGGGACACCCACCCCCACTTTAGATTAAAATTCCCTGGGCGATGGATGGCAACTCTTTCACTTCTTTAGCCACGCAACAAATTAAAAAATTGTGCAACAATTGAAAGCACTCAAAAAGCAGGGAGCAGCAGCGGAAAAAAGCCGAGAAATTGTCAAGAAAATGCAACGATGTTCATGCCACTTACAGAAAGACTAGAGCAGCCAAGATAACGGCCAAAGTGCGACAAGAAATTAGAAAAGGAAACCAGAGAAACGCTGAAGTCAAGTTTAATACGACCAAGAGATACCCAGGAAATAAGCCGGACTGTTGAGAATATAACTATATTTATTATTGTAATTTTATTTATATAATTAAAGGCAACCGTTGGTACCCAATCTCTTTAAAAATGGTTTAGAAACTTTAAAGATATGCTCACCGGACCATCTTAAATACAGTATACTCCGTCCACTCCTCGGGCACAGGGCATAAAGAGGGAGAAATTGGAAAGGAAAGCCAGGCGAGCAAATGCCAAGGAACAAGAAACACAATGAGATGAGCAAGCTGTCCTGCCTGGATGGTAGGGGAGCCAAGGACTTACAAGGTGCCCGAGAAGGGGCGACGGATAGGGTGGCATCCCGACCGGATCGGTGTCGGTGGCACGTGCAACACTTGCCACAGTAATTGATAGCACGCTAGAGTGATTCGTAGTGCAATTCAAGGCAGCTTTTGCTTTTTTGCACCGCTGCGCGACAAATTTATTTGTTATATTTTCATTTCACTTATTTTCATTGTTGCTTGTATGAGATTAGAACGCCAAGGATGCATTCAACGTGCACAAGATTTAGGAATGACAGTGCACTCTCAACTTACAAATCGATTTAGAACTCTTAAATTCTTGTATAATACTTTTGAGGTGTTCAAGGAACCTAATTGCTAACAATACAGGAAATAAGTTCCTCAAGTCAAAGCTCACACTTTAGTAGATCATTTGGCAAGGTATCGAAGCACCTCTATATTATATGCACATCAGATTTAGTTTGCTGCTTCGCATATGTCAGGGGATTATAGTCGAAATATTCCTTGACCATATCTGAAGCAGTTGATGATGATGACGGGACACTGATTACGATTAGAGTCATTGTTGTATGCACAATCAAGTGCGCATGAATAATTCCCCTCCGCAAGCAAATCCGCTATGAATTACACACACTTACGCAGACATTCCGCAGCCAGCATCCTACTTTGGCTTTTGGCATACTTTTTCTTCCTTTTTTTATGACTCTGTATGCCGGGCTAGAGGATAGAGGAAAGCTGGATGTGATTTACCGTCAACATCTTGGCAATGGAAATCATCTGTGAGCTGAAATAGACATGAAGAAAAGTGTGGTATGAAATTATTATGAAGATTAAATTGTTTTATGAAATAATTAAGTACCTTTTAAACCTTAAATTATTGAGTAGCTTAATAAAAAACTTTTAAAGAAAAAGAAAATCTTCATTACAGAGCTAAATATCTCTATATTTTCCATCAAGGATGTCCTAGCTAACCAGAAAACTAATTTTCTGTAAAAACGTATGGTCCAAAAACCTGGACTTTAGTAATTAATATTATAAGGAGTAATTATTTGATTTTGTTTTTCTTTGTCAAATTAAAATGTTGTACCTAAATTTAAAATTATTTTTCACACTAAAATACATTAAGTAAACATATTTCCTGAATTCTTTTTTGGCTGCGTATTTAATAATTTATTTAAGCTAGGTCTCAGTGTACTTGACAAACCATTGTCTTTGCGTCCAGAGTGCACAAATCTATTTTAATATTTTCTTATTTGCCACTGACATTTACGAAAAAATCACATAAATTGCTGCACACAGCCTTTTTGCCTCCGATGAGGCGAGCTGAGGCTGATGGCGAGGTGGCGGTGGGTGGGTATTTGGGACTACCTTAGGAGTTCCTTCGTGGATTTGGCCCAGGGAGTGCGATGCCACTAAAAAGGTTTTTTCCTCTACTATTATTCCCACGTACTTACATTTTTTTTCTTTCTGGCTGCAGGAGCTCACACACACGCACACGGAGGACAACGACAACGACAGCGACAACGACGGTGACGTCGACTGAGAGATATGCAGAGATATAAAGCAATTTTCTACGTAAATACTTTGTAATGGATTTAGTAAGTAGTAAAGTATGACGCGCTTGCCATCTAGAGCATGGCGGCATACATCTACGGGGAGTACGTGTCCCTGTGTGAGTGCTCAAAGCCCTGCCAGCGAGCCATGTTTGATATTGTAAATCTCTGCATATATATTTTTGCGCATCATATAATTGATGAAAAAGTATTACAGCGATTTTCAGCGGCATTTGTTGTTGCATACTTATGTGCGCAGACAGTGATGCCCCACTGAGTGTGTGTGTGCGCGCGCCTTCGTATAGCCTTAGTAAATGGAGCGTAGTGAGTGAATTATATTTAATGCTTTGTGTAATTTAAATATAATAAAACGCCGTACATCTCTCTCTCCCTTTGGCCTGACAGGCGGCGGAGAGAAGTACAAAGTATGCAAGCCCACAGCCAGCCAGTCAGACAAATAATAATTTTACATACTTTGCCAGACATCCATATAACGCAGTCGTAAAATGTCTAATGCTTATGCCTTTCTACCCATTTGAGTGTGTTGCGCCAAAAAATATGTAATAACTTTTAAGTGCCGCTATATACATACATATATGCTAAGCGAAATGAGTAGGTTCGTGTCTATTTTTTATATTTTTTGGGAAATATTCAACCTATTGAATTAAACCTCTTTAAGGGTTTCTGACCTCCCTGTCTGAAGTTCGCAATCAGATGAAGTTCTGGCTAAGAAATATGGTTCTCTATAACCATGGTTATAAATAACCACACCCATGCCTTTTAGTTTCTTACATCATTTAGCTGTTTAAGCTTTTTTTTAAAAAAGGGGAAACAACGCTGTTTTTCAACCGCTGATTTGAAGTGATGGAACACTTTCAAGCCCGAATTCGTGTTGAACGCGAAAAAATTCCTAAATTCACAGGTCAGAAAACCGGTTCGCTTTACGACAAGTTTATCTGGTGATTATTTCTCCAAACATATAATGCAGAAACCGCCCTAAATAATAATACTTAATTTCAAGAAATTCAGTAAATTCTCTAATGTGAGCTTCTCAGTGTCATGGGTCTTATCAGCACGGCTTAAGCAACAGTTTGCTTCACAAACATCTGGTTTCAGTCGACTCTTATCAAGTCTTTTCTTATTCATAGCTCACAACCTCTGAGAATTTATGCATTAATGCAGGTATATTCTTTCTATGACAATTCAGACTAGTATTTAAATATCACTATCCATCTAAAAAGAATGTACATAATTAACTGCAGGATACGAGGTGGTCGAGCAGTTAAAGGCTTCCGCAAATGTGGACATCTTGAACACCGGATTGTAGATATTTTCCTCATCATGGAGATGCGGAAGATCGTGCGACTAACGTCAAATTAAATTGCGAATCCCATATAATCGCCGAGAAACCGAAATTTGATATAACAAATTTATCCAGAAAGAGATCTTTAGACTTCGCTAGCACCTCCATCGCCTTCAATTGCATGGTCGCGAAATCGTCGTCGGTATCAAAGTCAAGCTTGTCATATAAACAATTAACTAACTTACGGCGATCCTTTTTCTTCGGCAAGTCCCCAACACTTATGGTCGTATTGCTCACTTTATTTTGCAGGTAGGATATGTAAGAGGTCAATAGATTCAAGCGATTCGCCTCCAGCCTCTGGCCAAACTGCTTCCTAATCGCTTCAAACACTCGCTGCATCTGGGACTCGTTCTCCTTAGTGTGCTTCAGGACATGTTCCTCATAGAGCAGTTCGCTGGCAGCTTTCATTATTATTATCATTATTTCTGTTAATTAGATCACCTTCTCCTAAGACGTGAGTTCTTTCGATCACATACACGTACTTGTGGCTATACTCGCTATCCACTTTGAGACTTATCTGGAACAGGACATTCCGCAGGCCATAGCGGCCCAATCGGGCCGCGGTGTCCAGCCACCGGAATTGCTCCTTAGGCCACTCGATGCCTTTTGGCATGTATGAAGGCCAGGAGATATTAACGCCCGGCCGCATGACGTCTAGAAAAATGTTCGAGGTCCGGTTCTCCTTCCTCGCAGCCTCGCAGGAGTTGTACAGCCTGACGACCTTCTCCTCCATGCTATCCCGTTTGCCGGACCGGTTCTTCAGCTTCTCAAACAGGTCGCGAAACTTGGGGTTGATCTTTTCCCCCACCGCAGTGGGCAAAAAGTAATCGGGATTCACGTCAAAGCCCTGGCCATATCTGCCACTGGAATACTTGTGGAAATTCTGGCAGGGACTTACTGATTCATCCATGGTGCGCAGCATGCGGTCCATTATCCGATCATTTGGACTGTAGAAGACTCCCTTTCTCTCGATCCACTCAGCCTCGATGGCCACTGTTAGCACTGACAGGCACACGATGTAGAGCCAGCCGATTGTTGTCAATCTTCGATCTATCTCTGCCCAAAACTGAAGAATTAATTCGAAACTACAGTTAAAATCAACTCGGACCCAAGGCTTAGAGGGCTGATAACGTGATGGGGTCAGCACGGCCTAAGCAGCCGTTTTCCCGTTTGATAAGCTTCGGTAAGAGGGTCTAGAACGGGTCGCCCGTGCTCGACATCTGGTCTCAGTTGAATATTATCAAGTCGGGCCTCCTTCTCCCATGAAATAATCGTTCGAAACAATAGAAATTAAGCCCATCCAATTTTCGCTCGGCTCTGGCTTTTCGTAAATCATATTTATATTTTCAAATTATTTACCTTATTTTAGAACCAATCGTTCTCAATTAATATGAAACTAATACTGGGTTTATACAGAGACTCGAAATTCCAGTTTCGAATACATGTATTCATATTGACAGATGAGATGCCACCCTGTAAAATGAATAGTTTTATCTGTTTATTATTGAAAAGAACGCCCAATAAATAAGACGTCTTCAATTGCTGAGTTAATATTTCAAACTGATCTTTATTTCAAAGTCCGCGCTGACGAAGCGGTCGTGAAATTCTTAAAACCAACGGATTGGTGTGTTTATCACTTGCATGGGGAACATTCTTGAGCGCGATAGGTGAAAAACAACCCTCTCGCACATATCTTTAAAGATACTGTGACCCACGCAGGGGTTCGTATTACATCTCAAGTGTATTTATTTGTCTAGTGTATAGATCTGTGGTAGGCACAAGTGGCCGCTGTTTATCACAGATCACAGCTGCATAGATTTGTAAGAGATAACTATATATTTATATATAAACGTGTCCATGTTTGAACAATTATACTGCAGAATAAGTACAATAAAATGTCCTAAATTAAAGGCATATATTGGAAAATGCTCTTCGTGTTTACAATTGTTTTATATTATCGACATTGCTTTTGTAAGTTAATATGTTAATGTGAAATGGATGTAAAAATATTAAAAAGATTCTATAAAGCAAAGTTGCTTTCCTGCTTTTATAACAGAATTGTCACGACTGGGACTCGAACGCGCTCCACGGAGGCAATTAAAGTGAGTTCGGATTTTTAGTTTTTTTTTTTTCTGGGTGTAGCTTTTAACAGTTTTTTTTTAAGCAGAACATATTTTTTGTATACCGAAAAATTAAAATTAAATTAAAATTAAGCTACCTTGTGAGTTTCTTAGTTCAAAAGAATTCGTAACTTGTTGGAATTGCAATATATTGCGTTCAATGCGTATGCAATTGTTTAGGGCTGCATTCCAAATGAACGCTTTTCATTTTATGCAGCCCTTTGTTGGCACACACACAAAATACACCCTTGAACGAACACACAGCCCTCAGAGCAATCGGTTAGCCAAAATTTGTTCGCATGCCACTTGATTAAAAAACCACAATAACCCCCCATTGCCCCATTGCCAAAAAGGAATAAAACAATGGGGTTGGAAAAAATGGTCAATGAGCATTCGATTGTGGATTGTGGGATACGAAACAGTTCCAATATGACGCCACCGCCATGTTGTGACAAGGGGGTCAGCCGCAGGGTAATTTAAATGAAATGAACAACAAATGCACTCGCACTCGCAATCGTACTCGTAAAAGAAAAACAAAGCCAGAGCCAGAGCCAGAGCCACTCTATGCGACATGTGCCGCAAATGTTGGCCAAAAATAAATAGCTGCTGTAAATTCGAGCCATCTCCCGATGGCAGCTGCCGGGATAACAGAGAACGGGTTGACTGGTCTGAATCCCACTGATTGGGACCCATTCGCCCCACATATTGCTCTTCAAATTGGTCATCGACTACAATAAAACGGAAATCAAACGAAAATAAAACAAAAAAGAGAAAGAATACCCGGGTCAAGATTTTATGGCGTTAACAAATTGGTTTTTATAACACAATTTTTGTTGAGAACCACACAATAATACTAACCCATTTGTGTTTTTTTTTTCTTCTATCAGTAAAGAGATTTTCCGCTTTTTCTATTGAAACGTAATATGTAGAGGAGGGAAATCGCAACGCTTTAAATTATTTAAAATTGTGTGTGTTTGCTATAACAGATACTTATTCAATAATACTTAAAACTAGCCATTATAGCAACTGATGTGGTTAACTCGGCTTTGGTTTTTCTTTTAATAGCTTATTTTATTTTAGGAGCTATCCTTTTTACATTTGAAAAATGAGGACAATTATAATTAACGGAGAGGATAAAGGGGCAATGACAGTTAAGGGATTTTCTTACACATCACAGTGGGCCTTAAAGAAAACTTCAGAGTCCTCATTTTTAATTTTCCTTTTCGATTATGAAACTGGCAAATAAGAACCTGTACCATCTCTTCAAAGATGCTGGCCTCGACTTGGCTGCCCTCACATTACGTCGCCAAGCTGAAATTATTTTGGTGTACGTGTTCTGGATTCACCTTTTTATGAATGCCTGGCAGATGTCCGTCTATTGTTTGGAGGGGATTACCAACTTCTTTCAAGCTATTATGTTGTTGGTTGGTTTTGTTGGAAAGAAAGGTACTTGTTAATTCCTTACTAGGTATTCACTAACTACATATGTAATCGTACATTTTAGCGCAAATATTGTGAGCCCCTTGATGAAATAATCGAGACTGATTTGGGATCCTTAAAAAATAAATATATGTTTCCGCCACCTTTTAAGTCAATAATAACTTTCTATACCAAAATCAACATATTTTTAAATTAATAAACGGTAGCTGCTAGCTCTCCCTCTTTTTCCCTTCGCCTGCAATGTACAAGCAAAACAGCAACATCTGCTTATAATTTCCACTCAGTAACGAAACCCTTTTTTACTCATTTTTAAGTTTCTATCCTTTTGTTTTTCTAAAAATGAATAAAAACTATTTATTATATCGTTTATTTGTCTAATACTTATTAGTTAAACTTATTTGACTTTTTCATCATCGTCTGATGATCATAAATCTCTTTTCGAAATATCCCACAGTTTAAATTTGGGAAAATCAATATTTTTAATGGCTTTCATTTCATCTTATGCCACTGCACTTAATCGGACTGTACCGTTGCCATTTTCGACAGCTCTCCGGGCTATGTGCTTTTTCTATTATAAATAACAAATCCCTAAATACGCCACTCAAAATTCAATTAAAACTCTCGAAGCACCAGCACCAGCGCCGGCAGATTTCGTGAGCCCCACAGCCACAAATCCATCGGGGAGGAGTCTGTGTGTGCGTTGGGAATATGACGCTGCCTGGGGGATAATAACAAAAACCTCCTATTCCATCAGCTCGTGAAGACAACACCAATTGAGTGGCGCTGTGTATTTTTTTATTCCTTTCCATTTTTGAATTCTTTTATTTTATTTTTTTTTTTGCAAATATTTATCAACTGTGCCGCGAGGTAAGCTGTTGGCCATGCTTGGGCAATAAAAACTGCCGTGGGCATCGCCGTCGACGGTACTTAGCATAAATTCAGGCAATCGTTGCTACTTATTGTCACCAGTATAAAACAATTATAAGCAAAATAAGAAGAGCAATGAATCCTCAAACTGTGGTTACCTTGTACATAGAACCGACAGTGGAAAACGGAAAATTGGCAAGCTGCTGGAAAAGAAGGCTGCGGACAAGTTTTTGAAAGCTATGTATTTCAGATCCCGACAGTTGCACATGTCTGCAGCGGCAAACAAATGTCATTAGGGGAGGTCGGTCGCAAGCAAAAGAAACCTGATTGTTGGTTTCGGATAGCGATGGCATCGTGAGGCTGTACAAGGAGAAGTCATAGCATAAGACACAGCAATAGTCTTGAATTCGGTAAAAAGGTAAAACAAGAAAGAAATGTATCTTCGGTAAAGTTTGTATACCCATGCAGTCTGCAATTGGATCATTGAAAATCGAACCATTTTAGTTACAGTTGAAAAAATATCTAAGTTTGTAAACATTTTACATTTTACATGTAGAATTTTACATTTTCATATAAATCGACCGATTCCTTTTATGGCAGCTATATGATATAGTTGTCCGATCTTAAAGAAATTAAAACCGTAATTCTAGAAGTATAAAAAACTACTATATCTTGAAATTTATAGAAATTCGTTAAAAAACAAAAAAGTTAAAATTTTTTTAAAATTAATTTCTTCATCATTCCTATGGCAGCTATAGGATATAGTGGTCCGATTTTGGCCGTTCCGACATATGTACTGCGTGCTAAGGCTAAGGCGAAATAAGGCTATGCTGAAAATTTCAGCCGGATAGCTCAAAAACTGAGAGACTAGTTCGCGTAGAAACCGACAGACAGACAGACGGACAGACGGACAGACAGACAGACGGACAGACAGACAGACGGACAGACAGACAGACGGACAGACAGACAGACAGACGGGCATGGCTAGATCGACTCGGCTGGTGATGCTGATCAAGAATATGTATAGTTTATGGGGTCGGAGATGCCTCCTTCACTGCGTTGAAAATATCATGGCAAAATTATAATACCCTCTGCAAGGGTATAAAAAGAAGTGTCATAAATGTTGTTCTGCGGATTATAAATATGGAAATAAAGTTGCAACCTTATAGCTCCATCTTACTTTCGCTTAAGTTGATCTTCGAAGCGTGGTTTCATACCGGGCGATCGAAACGAAATCCTTTTAGAACTTTTATAAGAATAATCTTGTGTCCAGTGACACTTTTTAATACGATTATTCCAATCGACTTTAACAAGCGAATTTATCTTTTAATTTTATGAATAATGCTTTGAGTACCGGGTATCTCATAGTCGACTGCAGCTCTCTTATTTGTTATTTCTGGAGTCGGGACCTTGTTTACCGCCAGCGAGGCCATCGCTAGCGACTCGGTTTGCCCTGGCCAGTTGGCGGCGCTGTTTGAGCCATTGCGAGCAGCTGTTTCCCCTGCTGGTTTTTTGTGGGCCTGTTAAGTATGCAGTTTTTCCACCAACAGCATCCCGTTCCCGGTCCACTGTGTGCGTGTTAAATGTGTGCGATTTGTCGTGGTAGCTCTTTAATGGCCACTGCCGGAGGGGGTCCGGGTCCTCGCTCCCTGGCTCGCCGGCTTCCGATCCTGTACGGGGTGAAGTGGTGGGGTGGCCCGTTATGCTTATGGCTTTTGCATGGCGGCACGTGTGGGGCATGCAGATGGTCGGTCGGTCGCTGGTGGGTTGGATTTCGGGGGTCATTCGGTTTCCATCCCGGACCACCGCAAAACTAAAATTGAACAAATTCCTGACAAATTGGAATTTGGTTTAGTTTTTTTTCTCCCTCTGGTTTCCTCTGCTTTCTCGGCCATTTCTTGTGCCAGCGAAATTTGCTCACATTTTTCTTGTTTTCTTTTTTTTCCCCTCAGTTTTTTTTTCGAGCGGTTCGCTATTGTTTCTACAACATTTCCACGCAAGATTTCGTCTCAAATATGCGCTCGGACCATTATGATTATTTCTACGTTGCGTTCGCCGACCCTAGCTATCGTCCAGTCGTCCAGTCGTCCACTCGTCCTGTTGAAAAATGGCACTTTACAACACTTGTAATTTGTTCTCTTCTCCTGATGTTTTTTTGGTCTAGAATGGGCAAATCTATGGAAGTGAGCAGGAGCATTGAATGGGCAATACCCAGTGGAGTACAAGGGTGTATTCAATATATACAAATATACTACATATGTTGTGTTTGTGGAATTCAAAAAGAATATAGAGAAGCAAGGAATATTTTTCATTGCCAACTAAAGGCTTTGTTTTGATTGTTTGCTTTTGAAAAAGATCGTGTTTCACTCCTATCTCTTTCTCGCTTTCTGGTTAAAATTAAGCGGAATCATAAGAGAAACAAAATAAAACAGTAACAATAATGGGCAAGAGCCTGGTTTTGACAAAAAATGAATTTAAAAATATATATTAAGTCAGAAATAAAAAATGTATAACATTTGTAGCATATTTATATATCTACAAACCAAATTAATGCATTCTTTAATATGTAATTTAACTAAAATATAAAATAAAATAACTAAAACAAGGGAAAACGTAAGTAGAAATATCAAATTAGGTCGCTGACACTTTATTTTTCAGCGAACTTTTACTATAAATTTTCTTAATTAATAAAACCACAACCTTAAGGGGTATCTTATAGTCGATAGTCGTTAATTATTGTTTTTACTTTGGTTGGCTCCCACACAACTATGTGGGGTCGACAAGGGAAGAGGAAGTGTAAATTGTGGGTGCCATTGTGATTTGTTGCTGGCCATGATGATGTGGGCGTGTCTGCGAATTTAGTGCCGTTTCTGAAGATGGCCTCTCGAATTTAAATTATACTAGCAATGATTTTAATATTTTAGCAATTTGTTTATGCTTTAGAATAATGTTCGTAAATATAAATGAATCAGTATAGAGTAAAAAATTAAATAATCATTTTTGATGCCTATATACTTAAAATAAAATGATTATTTGTCTTATGTATTTCCTGTGATTGCTAAAACTTTAATTACTCGAATTCTATAGTATTTTTACTCTTGTAATACATAGTTAATTTGGTTAATAAACACAAATAATGCCGAAGTTAAATGCAACTCTACGGTTACTGTCATGACCACCTATCCAGGTAACCGCAATGTAATCAGCATGCAAACAATCGCCACTCAGAGCCGAATTTCCAACCGCACAAACCAAATGTTTATTATTTAGCATTCAAATTAAATGCATTATTTATAGATTTCGGATAATTACAAAAAGTCAGTGCCAAAATATGGGAAAACTACCAATTTAAATAAAATCAAATGCTTAAAATCAAGGGGAGAGACCGGGTCTTGTGGTTATTTATTGACTAACTCCCAAAAAAGGGGAGGGGCCTGGCCTGGGAAATAAGTGAAATGAATTAAATTGCATTTCAGCTGACCAAAAATGTTATGAATTTCAAAAACCGAAAATTGATTGTTAGCTCATTTGGCCAATATATACATATGTATTTTAATGAATATATAAATAATGAAAATAATCACTAGATATCAGTGTTACACAAGTCACTTTTTACATTAGCTTATTATATAAACTATTACAAACCACTTCACAGTTTTATACTATTCAAAATTGAGCAGTTACAATGCCATCGCTATAACAAAAAGCAATTCTTATTAATTTGCTATTCATAGTGCAATGTTAATTCAAACATTTCCATCACAGTCACGCTTAAAGCGCTTATGGAAACGCCTTTCGATGATACCTCCCCTCCTCTCCCTCTGAGTGCGATCACATTTTGCTAATTAAAATACTATCTAGATTTTCTTGGCCAGCTCAACTTTCCTAGGCCACCGATCGATAAGCCTTAATGAAATGGAAAATTAAAAAAAAAAAAGATCCAAGAAAAAATGAAATGAGACTGTAGAACTTCCGGCAAACTGTGGCAAAAAGATGGGGCAAGTGCGGACTGGCAGCGGGAATGGAGGAGCAACACGTAGTGACCGTTATTATGAACAGACAAGGGGCATTATTAAGTCACGTAGCAGCGTGTGTAGCTGACATTTTCTTCAATTATCGTACTTATAGTTTCCTTTCGCGTTTTGTTGACTACTTTCCGACTTGACTTTTTCTTCTCTTACTGGGCAGGCAGCCCTTCTTCTTGTTGCCGCCTTTCGAGTTAAATGAATTGTGGCTAGGATACGTGGTAAGGTCAACTTGATGGCTCTGCTGACGATGGTTCTTTAAGGCGTTCCACCAACATGACACTTGAAGAAAAAAATATAAATCTTTAAGACCACATAAAGGGTACAAAGATACACAGAGTGAATTATGGCATCCTAGAATTGAGAAGCCGCGTTCTCAAATATGCACTCCTGTCACTTTGACTACGGATTTGCCTAAAATTCTTGGTTTAAGTATTTTTATCTCACTTCGAATACAAAAAAAATTCTAAATGACTACAAAAGTACTTACACCAAAATTAAGAACAAATATTCTTGAATTGAAGTGGTTTTATCCTCAAATTGAGAACGTATGTAGTCAAGTTGTCAAAAAGAGGTGTGAGAGAGGATGAGCGACAAAGTCCATGTCCTCTGCCGCTTTGAATCGCTATTGCTCCGTCTTGCTCAAACCGAGATCCAGATGGGTAACACTGTTCCCCGCCTAAGTGACCGTTATGACACTATTAAAAACATATTAATTAATAACTTTAATAAAAACTTAAATGAGAGAAATTTTTAAAAAAGTTTCCGTATAACATTCTAACGCTAATTTCACATTTTTTAAGACATTTTACTTATTTTTTTTTGCTATGTGATTACATAATTAATTTTAGCTTGATAACCATTACAGAGCAAAATGTTCATAACACACTTTACAAAAAAAGAAACACAAACAAGCAGCCAAGTTCAAGTTGACAAGAAAATTTCGATATATGTATTTCTAAGTGATTGGCGACCATTCGAATTTTGGGCACGCGCGGGTTATAAAGCTAATAAACAGTCTGCGCCAAAACAGACTTCATGGCTACCTTAGTCAGTGAGTGACGGTCGCGTTGTGAGTGCGGATCGTCAGCGGGTTGGATTTGAAAAGTGAAACTTGGGCCGTTGCGAAGCTAATCAGTACACAGATTCTCGATTAAGTTGTCAAAATTCCAAATAAAAATGCTGTTCCTCACCACCCGGGTGGATCACACGGCCGAGCAGATCTTCAAAATCAAGCAACTAAGGCAGCTGGTGGAGAGTAAGCAAATCTGTGGCACAGATCCCAGATCCTAGAACTCAGGCTCAACTGTTTTTAGAGTGCGACGAGCTGCGAGTGGGCACGGAGGACACGCTGCTGACCAAGTTCCTGCACTATACGCGCTGGGACACGATCAAGGCCTACCAGGCGATCCATGCCTACTATGACTTCAAGAGGCGCCACCCCACCTGGGTGGCCAGGCATCCCATCGAGCATTACCGACAGCTCTTTTACGGCACCCACTGCCGCTACGTTATGCCACACGTGGACCGCGACGGACGGGTTCTGGTGGTCTTCAAGACGGTGGACGGATTCCAAAGCTACCCCGACTATTTGCAGAGCCTGGTCGAAATTGACGATTTGATTTTCGAGTCGCTGCTGCTCCTGCCGCGCGTCCAGGAGAACGGCATAACGGTCATCTGTGACCTTCAAGGGTGCGTCTATTGATACCATATAAGGAAACCTCCTCTCTTTTTTATTTAAATGTATCTCCAAAAGAAAAACTATTCAATTCCTTACTACTTTGAACCTCTTCCTTACCAATCAGGACCACAAGGAACTTTCTGCGACAGTTTTCGCCATCCTTTATGAAGGTGGTGAACGAAAAGAATGGAGTCCTGCCCTTCAGCCAACGCATCGTCCACATCATACAGCGCGGCTTCCTTATGCACGTCACCTCCACGCTCTTCATGCCATTCATGAACAAAGAGTTCAAGGAGAGAGTAAGCATTTTTGGGTCTATAACAAACCGAATATTATTTTAAACTTTTTTTTCGAAGATATTCACCCACGACGGGCGACATCTTAGCAAGCTGCGCGAAATGGTGGGCTATGAGTGCCTGCCCGCGGAATATGGCGGTCCTGCGACAAATGTCCTGGACACGAATTTGATCTTCAATCACTTGAGCCAAAATGCGGAATACCTGGAAAAGCTGCAAGACTACGAAAAGCTATAAAAAAATATACAAAGTATTATAATTTGATATCAATTTGATAAAAGACCAAAATGGAAATAAAGACAAATATTTATTTTATTAACTTATATATACTTCTTTCAAGGCAAATATATTTTTTCACAAAAGCAAGCATTACTTTATTTTCCATAGAGTTTAAATTCAACGACTTCAGAGCAGTGTTGCCAGCCTATGCCTTGGCAGTTGGCAACGCGAAGTCAATCCCGTCAGAAAGCTAATTGCTATACAAGCTTTACATGGATTTCAGTGGTAAAGTATTGGTATTTTCAGCCCTTTTTTAAACGGTCATACAGTTGTGAAATTTCTGCGCCGGTCACAATTCAAATCGCATTATTTCTACAAATAAACAAATTTAATGGCTTCTAACAAGGTATGCAGACCAACTATAATTGTCTTTAAAAACGAATACATTTTATTGTTCCCTAGGAGTGCCTAATCATTGTGCTGGATGTGCGCACCTGTGCCGCCGAGGATGTAAAACTGAAATCGGTGAAATGTGCGGCAGAGATTCTCAAGGAAAAGGTGGGTAAAATCGAGTGTTGCCTTCTGATCGGCGCTAATTTTTACTTCCGCAGATCGTGTGCGACAAGAAGGACCTGGTGTCCTTTGTTCTGGTGGGCTGCGACAGCAGTGAGAACGTTTTGAAGGCGCCAAATGTGGTGCAATATGAGAATACCCAACTCTGCAATTGGGATTTGCTGCTGAAGTTCTTTTCAGTTTGTAAACAAAACTGCCTGTGAGGAGGGACAGTGGCTGGATGGACTGCGAGTGGCTCTTGAACTCCAGGAAGCTGCTTTGGCGTTCAAGCCCGCCAGACGGAGGATCCTCCTGCTCTTCGATTTCAATGGCTTTCCTCAGGACTACGCAGAGTTCAACACGATCACGGACACAGTCCTCAATTCCGGAATTGAATTGATTGTGGGGTGAGTAGCAAAAGAATCACCGCTGACTGTTTAATTCTTCTATATACTGGCCTTCTGCCGCAGCACCCACAACATTGCGTACATAGACAACGCCGAAAGCGATCAGCCCCAGGCCATTTTCAACTTCTCGCGCAAGTGCAGCCCCGAGGAGCTCGAGAACCAGAAGTACGCCCTCAGCCTCGTGCCCCGCTGCAACGCCAGGATCTGCAACTTCAGGGAGGCCCTGCGCACCGCCTTCAAGGTGACCAACCGTCGACCCTGGGCGTGGAATGCCAAGCTGCACATCGGCAGCAAGATTAGCATCAACCTCCAAGGTGTCATCGCCATGAAGAACCAGACGTCCGTCAAGCTGAAGAAGGTCTGGGGGGAGGACAACGAGCTGGTCTCCCGCGAAACACGGCACTTCATCAAGGGCACTGAGGTGACGCCGCTTCCGGAGGACTTGGTAACCGGTTACATGCTGGGCGGCACTCCGGTGCCCTACGACGACGCCCTGCTGGAGCCAAAGGAGCCGCATCCGCCGGGTCTGCACTTCTTCGGCTTCATCAAGCGAGATGCAGTGCCAGACGAGTACTTTTGTGGGGATTCCCTGTACCTACTGGTGCACCAGAAGGGAAACACTGCCTCTGCCAACAAGCTGGATGCCCTGGTACGCGCCTTGATCTCCTCCGATCGGGCTATCCTTTGCTGGAAAATCTACAGCTCCAAGTTTAACACGCCGCGCATGGTGGTGCTGCTGCCCCGTCTAGCGGACGACTCCAATCCGGCCACCCTCTACATGCTGGAGGTGTCCTACACGGCCCAGCATCACTTCTGGGACTTTCCCGCTCTGCGAACCGCCAAATCGGAGTGCAGCGAGGAGCAGCTTCAGGCCATCGATCGGCTCATAGACAGCACGGATCTGGAGTGCTCACTGCGGGACACACAGCAGCCGCGGCCGTGGCCCCAGAACGATCTGCTGCCATTCGACGGGCTGCCCAGCATTTTTGAGCAGAACGTGATGGACGTCCTGGAGCGAAAAGTTATCAAGCAAAATAATAAGGACGATGAGATGTTAAGCGACAAGAACTTTGCCGATGTCTTCTGGCGAGTGCCGGAGCCGCTTGAGGAGAAGTCCAAGCAGGCGGCTGCCACGGTGAAAAGCTCTTCCCGCTGCGCTACAGTCGCGAGTGGCTGGAGAAGCTGAAGGCCAAGGAGCAAGAGGAAAACGGTGTGCCCGTCAAGCAGGAGCCACCAGAGAAGGAGCTTCCCATACCCAGCGACGGCGTGGGATTGTCCAATCCCGCGCAGGACTTCACCCGTATTCTGGCCAGCGTGCGCTCCATCGCGAATGCCACCCAGAAGGATGCTCGCTTCCAGGCACTGGCCGCCCAGGTGCGCGTTGTGATTTTCACGCTGCTGGAACGCAAGAAACTCAATGGCGAACAGCTGGGCGAGATCATCGGCCTGTACCGTCAGAGCTGCATGGACTTCAATGCCTTTCTCGAATACGACAAGTTCGCGGAGGAGCTTAAGAGAGTCGTTCTGGACAGAAACCTCAAGAAATTTTGGCAGGACGTCGTGGTGGACAAGCAGCTGGGGCTTCTGGTGCTAGGCGAACCCACGCTGGACGATGAATTGGCATTAAAGGCCTACTATGCCATCGAAGATTGGAGAGAAGAGATGCAGGTGGAACAAGATGATTTGGACACGGAATCCTAAAACCTTAAGCACAATTGTTATTATATTACATTTATTATATCATTCCTCAGTTCTTAATTACAATAAAATTGATTAAAAATAAAACCTTTTTCCTCTAACCAAGAGTAATATAGATGGCAAACAACACATTCGTAAGGCATAAAGTCAAACAAAATATGAAATATTTGTTTGCATGATCAATACATTTTACCAGTACAATTTGTTTTCTAAAAGACTAGCTTTGGGGACTTGTTAATTTAAAAATATTTGTAGATAACAATGCATCGCAAACGATACAAAAAAAAGAAGTCTTGTTTAAAATCAGCTTTAAAATTGCGAGAGGCGGCGAAATGTGGCGCGAAGTTGAAGAGGAATAACTGATAAAATACAATAAAATGATGTAGCTTTTCATCTATAGAAGTTATTATTAATTATTACAATTATTTTACAAGCTTAATTGTGATTTGTAACCGTACATCGCGAACGGTACAAAATTTTCACATTGTTTCCCCCTAAGGTTTTCCTATGAATAACTTCATACTTTCTTGAAAAACAACTTTTTCGGGTTTTAATAGATATTAATGAGAAGATTTGATAGAAAAAGTGCAAACTTTATATGTTGTGCATGCGAAATAATTAAGTGGCTTTAAAATGAGCTAAAAGTGGCAAAATTGCAGTTTTCAGTGTGATTTTCACATGAAAACTCTAAGATATGCTATGTAAACATATTAATTTGCAAAAATTTGATTTGGATTTAAAGTTTCTTTATAAAAATACACACAAGAATACGATAATAATGAACATTTTAGTTTTCGGGCCTATTTGACCTTCTGCTGGAAATGTCCATATGCAAGCATCGCCATACCAAAGATAGATTCCTTTCTCGTCTTAGATTAATCAGTTTTTGCAATTGAGCTTAAAGTTTACTCGTACTTGGGTAAAACCAAATATTCTATTGTCTCTAAATAATAAAGTTCTAATGGAGTGTCATAGCCCCGATATTAATAAAGTCTTAAATTCAGTGTCATAGTCGCATTAGTGACCTGCTAAGCTCTGGTCACATTGCCAAATAGGGGCACTCAACTCGTCAGCTGTGGCATTTTGGGTCGGCGTTCGAATTAAGAGTATTTTTTTTTGCCGAAATCTAAACAATAGCTTCAGGATCGGAGTTGGCCCTTTACCATGGGTATTCCCAAAAACGAGTGGCTCTATTGGTGCCGGCTGTGCGCCCGCGATGATGCCCAGATCAAGGTGCGCAACAACGCGCGGGACCAAGACGTGGTGTCGATAATCAGCAAATGTTTTGATGTGGAGGTAAGCAGTTAGTCCCTACTAAAAGGAAACCTTACTAACATGGTCTTTGCAACCCGCAGATGACCCTCGAGGAGCCGGAACTGGGCAGTATGCTGTGTGAGGAGTGCTTCTCGGCGATTGGACAGCTGGTCGCCTTCTCGGAGAGCGTCAACAAAGTGCAGGCCATCTTTGAGCTGCTGCGCCACTCGGAGCCGCACGAAAACTTGGATGTCGAAGCTCTGCGGAGAGAGTACGGGCTATCGTCCTCCAGCAAGCACGTGCAAGAGCAGGAGTTTTGCCCATCGACGACTCAGATGACGTCGACTCGTACGGAGAGCTGATGTCACCTGTACACTACGATACGGACATGAAAGAAGAGTTGAGTTGGACCGAAGCTTTGTCTGACAAGGAGGTGGATGAGCAGGGCGAGGAGTATGTCGATGTCGGTGCAGAGGTACCCAAGTTGTTGCAGCCTGTAAAACGGAAACGTGGACGGCCCAAGGGCTCGGGAAAGCAGCGGCGAAAGCTGGTCAATGCGAAAGTACCTCAATGCCTTGTGCAGACCGATATGGAGGACGGATCAATCCACTCTTCGCCAGAGGCCTCAGCTGGTTCCTTCATCCGGAACAGGTATAGCTGCAAGGTGTGCAACGAGTCCTTCATGTCCCAGATCGCACTGAGGTCGCACAAGCACGATATGCACGGCGGTCCCAAACGATTCGTTTGCGACTGCTGTGGCAAGAGGTTGAAGACTTCCACCTTGCTGGTGGAGCACAAGCTGGTGCACACGGATGCCAAGCCCTGCATCTGTCCAGTGTGCGGTGCTGGCTTTAAGAATAAGGCCAGGCTACGGGTAAGTCTCTCAATGGGGTTCTCCCAACACATATCTTTCAATATTAACTAAATTTCCTGTCCAGGTGCACCTTGAGACCCATGGCGAGCCTAGATTTGAATGCAGCATTTGCGGCAAAAAGCTGCAGACCCGTGCCAACCTTAACAAACACAAGTACGTCCACATGGATGTGAGAAGGTTTAGATGCGAAATTTGCGGAGCAGGCTGCAAGAACTCCACTGGCTTGAAGATCCACCTGCTTAGCCACACGGGTCTCCGGCCGTATGTCTGCAAATACTGTGGCAAGGGCTTCGCTAGCAACATCAACTGTCGCTCGCACAAGTGGAAGAAGCATCCAAGCGAGGCGGCCTTGGAGGATGACAAGGAATCATCTCGCATACCCGTGCCCACGCTGGAGGAACTAAGGGCCATGTAAGTAATTGATACAAATTAAGTGCAGAAAATAATTTTCGCATTTAAAAAAATAAGTTAAAATGTTCCTGTAGCTGTAGTACTCTATTTTCAACTAAATGCATATTTTATTTATAATTTATACTTTCAGAACTCGTGAGATGGCAAAATCCAACAAAGAGGAAGCCTAATACGTTATATTTACACTCCAAGCACACTTTTACTTTGTACTTTAAATATCGTTTAAGTGCATGCCCGTCATTTCTATAAATTAAACTATAATACACGCATTTTAAAAGAGATATGTTTAGCACGATTCTATTCCTGTAACATAACCCCAATCCTAGGCTGAGATAAATGTATATAAAAAGACTGGAAGTGTCTATCCATAACTCCTGTTGATCGACCCTCATTAGGTCAAGCTTTTGAAGTAAAAATAAATATTATAAAACAAATATTACTTAGTTTTCCAATTACGTTTAGTTTTAATTAATTTCAAAGCACATTTACAATTTTTCAATGCACACAAATATGGGGAATGATTATAAAATAGCAAATGTAAGAACTTGAAGAAAACCACGCAATTAAGGTATAAATAATTTAACAAGAGAAAAAAGGCCTAAGGAGAAAGAAGAAAAATAAACAAATTACAAGTAAGTCAATGCACATGTGTGTGAGTGAGTCTGAGTGTGGGATAATTATCTAAATATTTTTTAAATTTCATAATCCTTTTTATGTTTTTGTTAAGTTTAACGCGTTGAGAAGCAAAAAACTTTTGGCATAGCCTTCCAGGCCGAGCACTCAGGGAGCTCCAGCTCCTCGGCATCTATCGCTGGTCCGCTGATCCATAGCTCCTAATCAATGTTCAGCGAGGACATCAACTCCTCCACACTGGAAAGAAAAAAGAATAGTATTTGGTTAATAAGAGAGAAAAATTCTTAGTCCCCCCGCGAGTTAGACACGAATTTTTACACTGGCACGCACGTGATATCTATGTCCTGGAAAGCCACGCCCAGCCAGGCCACCACCAGACAGTAGTGCTGAAAGAGCTGAAGCAGCAACTCGCCCTCGTCGAGCATCTCAAGTCGCTCGATACGCTGCCTCTCGGACGCCGAAATACTTTCGTACACCTGCACCATGTCCCAGGCACGGGCGCCGGTCCAGCCGCTGTCCTTGAAGCGATTCCGCTGCGTATCCAGCGACAGGCAAGACTCCACGCCGGCCAGACTGCAGCCGCGTCCACGCAGGTTGTTGAGCATCACCTCGCCGAAGCGATCGTTCATGTTCACCTATTTAAATAAAAGACACAACGTGAGATATTGATGAGGAATGGGGTAAGGAGTAGGAGTAGGTACTTGTCATACCTGCTCGTAGTTAACGAAGACGGCGGCCTGGAACTTTTGGGCTATCCACTTGAGGAGATTGCGACAGTTTTGCGCCTCGATGTAGACGAGCACGCACTCGGCGAGGAAGATGGTGGGCAGGGAGAAGTCCACTTCGGCCTGCTGCAGCTTATTGTCCACCTCGTCGAGGTTGCGCAGATCCACGCCCATCAGGTGATAGCTAGGCCCGTGCAGATCCGTGGGACTCAGGCGGACCTCGCCGTCCTCGTCGTGGATCTTGGCCAGCAGGGCCTTGTTGCGTTTGATTGTGTAGCATTTGCGGGCAGTGACCGTGGGGAAGTCCAGCTCGATGAAGTTCTTCACCTGGTGGGCGGTGTCCCTTAGGCGAAAGTAGAGCGTGTCGAAGCCGCAGCCCAAATTGATGATCTGACAGTTTCCAGACGTTTTCTGCAACAGAGAGAGGTAGTTGGATAAGGGTATAGGAGCAAGGCCATCCAAGCCAGCACGGACATGCGCATGCCAGTGGCCAGTGGCCTTGGGGCGGTGCAACAGGACTCGGTGGCTTTCGCGGTCTCGCCTTGGCACTTGACCTAGGCACGTGCCAGACAGCTCGACGCCCGTCCCACCCCATGCCATTCCCAGTGAACGTTACAGCCACAGCCCCCACACTGACCTTCAGGAACTTCTCGACGCACATCTCCACGCCCTTGACGCGGGCGAAGTAGCCGCGATTGATCTCCGGCGCCTTCCGCTCCTGGTTGCGGACAAAGTAGCCGATGTAGTCGTCCTTCCAGTAGCCCAGCCGCACCGCACAGCGCTTGCAGTCGCTGGCATCGTCGTTGGTGGCTATTACCGCCTCGTCGCAGGGATGGAACTTGTGCGTCGAGCAGTTGCCGGCGCCTGACGAAATCCCGCCCGGCGATGGCGGCTCCATGGCTCGGCGGCTGTGTGATGAGATATTCGTTCGGTCGTGGCTTGGTCCGCAGGTAGTCCTGCGAATCCTCCCAAAAGTGTGTTTTCCTCTGTGGTTTTTTCTCGGAATAGTAAACAGCTGCAGCAGGAGTCGATAACGATGTGTAGTGTTGGCTATCGATGCCAGTGCTTTCGATTACCCACGGCTCGATATTGGATATTGTACGTTAGAGGGCGCCAAGATTTTAAAATAAGTATTTGGAAACCATTCAAAAGCTTAAATAAATAAATGGTTAAAATCTTTTCAACTTTTTATGAGGTAATGTACAAAAAAGGTAAAACATATAAAATTAAAACTGACTGTTTTTTATCTTTTTGAAGACCCTTCAAGTCAGAGTAAAGTCCCATATAAAAAGGAGACAAAACCTAATATATATTTGATATTAATAACAACTTTAAAGATTAATTTATCAGCATGGCTTATTTATATTTTAAATTTTTTCACCTCTTTCAGGAATTTACTATTAACTGATTTCTGGTTATATTTTAAAAACAGATTTCGATTTTAAATCAACTTTAATGCAACTTGGATTTTAAATCTAGGACAATTTTTTCCCACTTACACTTTTTTTATTTGGATTAAACAACATTAACATCTTGAAAACTAACATTTCCACATAATTTCGGAAGTGTACATATATGACCAATATTAAATTTTTAAATATAATAATAAGTACCAGAATTATCCCAATTAGTGTTCCACTTTAGACTGGTGAAGGACGAGAGTAACTCAATAACCAATCAAAAATGGATAATATTTTTCTTGTTGCCCTTCTCAGTAGTTAATTTCAGTTTTCCTTTAGCCTAATTGACTTAAGCACTTCATTAATAAAGAAAGGGTCAACATTGTAAGCAAAGCGTGTCCACGTCCAAGTGCTTTAATTGCTTCCCGCATCTTTGACATCGGAAGCTTCGTCTCCGCCGACTCTCGTCTTGGCTCATAATTAAAATTAGCAGCTACGCCCAACAACGGACGCTCAATAAGTCGGGGTCAAACTGTGAACTGATCTCCAATTGCCTTTGAGCTGCTCGGTGAATCACGACCCTTCTTCTTTTTGTCAGCCACGAGTACGTAGACACGTAATAGAAATTTATTGGAAATTATGCAAAGCGCATTTACGTTTTGTCATGCAAAAATCACTCATTACTCGACAGAGCGGAAGCTGCTTAGATGGCTGGTCTACAATTAAATTAATTTCGAAAGAATTTTGGGACTTGCTTCTTAATATGATTATTAGGTGGCCTCAAGAGAATGAACTAATGTTATTTTTAACTGATAATCCTGATAATACATAATTGAAATACACTCTCACCAAGTGAAAATTAAATTAATAAATACATTTTTTTACTTTTCATATCAATTTTTGTTTAAAATAATGATGAATCTATGCTTGTATTCTATGTTCACTGTATCGAGTGAAGGCTGTGATTAATTGATCGGACTACTTCGCTTATTCGGTATTGACGTCGTAATTTAATTAATAATCCCGATATGGGTTTTACCTTGAGCTTAAATTGAAATTGTATTAATTAGATTAACAACATATTTGAAAAGATGTTTGAAGAATATTTTAAATATTTTTACGATCATCTTTAATAAATAAATAAATTTTATATATTTGATTATTTTAAAATTACAAAGTATTTATCTTTCTCATTTACTCTTCTGTCTCTTCTTCACTACGGTGATGCACAGTTCGAAACCACGGTTCGAGACTCGACTACCCATTTAAAGTGAGTGCGAGCGGGATGGAAACAGGAGGTTGCAACTATATTGGTTAATTACTTCCATGTTTATTATCCGATCTTACACACATTTTTATAGTACGTTATATATAATACATATATTTATTTAATCCGGTTATTGCTTCATTGGGTTGAACTAATTTATAAATAATTTATTTATTTATTTAATCTAACTACTATAAACCAAATTAAAAACTATACGCTGGCACTAAGATATGATACTCTTTTACCCTATGGGCACTGGGTAGAAAAGTAATACTTTTTTGGGAGCACTTTGCCACAATTATTTTTTTGAGTGCACGTGACAGCCCGGCATCTGTTGGCCCGCTCTATTCGCTTCGCCTCGAATCGAGTTTGGTTTCTGGCCTCAGTTTAGCGGCAGCGTTCGAGAGCGTCGGTTGATTTTTACCCGCGGTCCGATTCGTACGTGGGAGAATAAGAGGAGCGTTGCGTTCCAAGCTGCGCGCGCTCAATACTGCGACGAGTACAGGTGTATCTGTGTGAGCGTTGGTAACAGCCAGCACCTGAGTGTGAGTGTTAACGTTAACAAAGTGGCGGGCGAGCGGTGTGTGTGTGTGTGCGTGAGCCGTCGTTTTGACGTTATTACGCTACCTGGTCTACCTGGGCCTGTGACTCAAAAACGGTCATTTCAGCTGCGTTACGTTTTTTCTCGTTTGTTGTAGTTTGGTTTCTGTGTTGGATGTTGTTTTTTTACCCCTCATTTTTTGCTACCTTTTCGGGGCGTTGGCTAAGAAAGTTATTTTGTGAGTGAAACATCGCGATGCGAGGCGAGGCGATGGCAGTGGTAATGGTAATGGTTGGAAAATCGCGATTAGATAGTGAAATGAAGGCTAGAAGCCGCAACAAGTTGCCACGGCAACGTCATCAATTGGAGCATAACTGTAAAAAGCAGTGAGATTAAGACACGGCAAGAAATAATGCCATCTGTTTTAAAGTAAAGCTTGAAACTAAAGAGTGAACTAAGTGCAATTTCTTAAGGGTGAATAGAGGAAAAGTGTATTAATGTCTCTTACAAATGTGTTTTGATTATACAGATATTATGCGGAAGAAAAATAATAAACCTCAACACAATCTTCTCATCAATCGGAATGACCTGAAAAATCCTACCCCAAACACTAAGATCCGATGAAAAGTGTTTCTTTCTGTGTAGGCAAGCAGCAACAACAGCAACACCTGTGCAGTGGGCCAACACACAGATACTAAACGCACACTAGAACCGCTCATACCTGCGCTTCACTTTCAGCGTTATCGTTGCGTTTTATTGTTTGCTTCGGTGATTGCGAAAATAAAAAAACTGAGAGCCGCTTCTACAAATGATTCACCCAGCGACAAACAGAAGGAAAACAAACGAAATTTCGACATGAAATTCGATATGAAAATTCCCAGCCAGTCTCGGGTTTGGAGACTAAGCTTGGCACATTTTTTGTGCAGGCGTTTGCACTTCCGTAAATTAATAGGAACCCCTTTTCGGAGGGTTCAGCAATCGAGGAGTAACTTGAGGCGTCCGCCAGCAGGTTAATGCACCGCACTCACTCACACAGCGGCGACAGGGGTCTCGTATCTGTGTGAGTCCTTGTGCCAGTTAGCGTACAGCAGCAGTCAAGATGATAGCATCTTCTAGCCATTCACGTGGTTAATGGAAAGGTTTGATCTTTAAAGGCACAATGAATGATCTGATCAGTCTCCTTTCAGTTAACTTGATTACTAATTTTATTCTGATTATTCGTGTTCTTGGCTTAGATAGATCAAGAAAAAGAGATTTGAAGTCTTTAAGCTATATTATTACCCTGATCTACTCTTATGTGCAAGTCTTACAAATCAGTAAATATTTCACATTTAGAATATTTTGAAAAATATCGGAAATGTGCAACAACTGTTGTGTTAAAACCTTCAAAATGAAATCACTTTTAAATACTTTTTGCATAATTTAATGCTTACCTTAAAACTCTTTGGAGATTAATCCTTCGATTTTAGAACTCTTTCTTAAGGCATTAAAAGGTTATTATAGTAACTAAAGTAAGAAAGAGAATCATCCAGTTTTATGGGTTTATTTCCTTATACCCGCGATTGTATATGTGCATGTTTTGTAACCGGGGTAACGACATCAAAGTTGCATCGATACTGCATTATTACTCAAAGTGCCAATAGAGAAATTCAAATTTTAACCGTCTTTGGAACTGCCAGGTGTTCGTCTCTGTTCTCTTACATTTTCTTTTGCTGCATTTTCACACGTGCCGAAATGTTGGAGCTACCGGAAACTCCTGAGAGTGTTTAAATTAATGCAGCCTTAATTAAGGCTTACAATTTATTTGTTTCTTATTTGATTTAAACATTAATTCACTTGAGGCCATTAAATATTTATTTAGCTTAGACTTTCACAAACAAAAGTACCGCATTTCTAATATACTTTTGTGTATTTGTTTATTGTTTTATACCCTGTATATAAATATATTAGGCTTTTTATCTTAGTGCCAACTGAGAATTTAAGTTACAGGTATACCTTCTATAGAAGGAGGCAAAAAGTATAGCAAGGCATTAGTCTGGAATTCGGAAAAAATAGTAATATTTACATTTTAGCGGAAAAACTCAGAAAATTTGAGAACAATCGGATGACAATCATGGGAGTTATTGAACAATAAAGTTGAAAGTTCTTACTGTATCTCGCTCGCACTCGCACTCAGATGGTTAGAAGAGATCCGAACCGTTGTTTTGAGCTGAGGTGGCTTATAATGAAACATTCTTACGATGGGAGTGAGTAATCTCTTAGGAGAGCTTGGAAATATGTGCTCTTTGTAATCCCGAATTACAGAAATGTCTAGGAATTTCCTTACTCACAGCAAATTTTCGGTTCTTTATCCCAAAACGCAAATTATTGTACACTGGGACACACAAGAACGCATATCATCGATAAAACTGGCCATATGAAAAAATAATCTAACAAACCAAGCAGAAGACTTGAATTCAGTGGCTTAACATTATCCAGAAACACTTAAACTTATTAAAACATCCACAATCCCTTACATTGCTACCCTTGTTTTTTTCTTCGCGTTTGATCCAATTTACACCGATGACCTTTCGCCTACATCGCGGCAATTAACCCATTGACGCCGATACCAGCGCCCCAGACAATGCACACACACGTAATCGCTCCATTCGAGCAACTCCCGATCGCATTGCCACCAAATTGGAGTCGCACTTGGTGCTGTAACTTATTTTTAGCGCATTTTTTCGAGTCAACATTCAAACGGGTTTGCCTGTCGGTCTCTCGGCTTTTTCTAATGCCGGAGAGCCAAGAAAATTCAGCCAAACAACGTAATGGAAAACCAGTTTGGTCACTCTTACTCGAAGTCAGAGCCGAGATCTGTTTTTATTCTGTTTGTTTATACATTTATGGAGTTGAAGATTTGTTTGCTTAATGTGTGGACCATAGCAGAGATTTGAAACTGTTTCTAGACTCAAGAGCTTTATAAGTATTTCCGAAAAATTGAGCTCCCCATTGTACGATGAAAGTCGGAACTGTTGTATTTTTGATGAATCATTATAATTCGAGCCAAGAATTAGGGATCAAATTGGGCAGCAATTTTTCATCAATTTATAATATTAAATAGTTTATATACCTCGTTTAAATTAAGCAATAGCGGGCATATATTTTTAATCAATTTTAAATATATATAAATATTTTTTTTAGATTACCATGATGCACATATTAAAATATCGCGACAAGTTAAGGTGGCTTCTGGCCCTTCCCCTTTTAATCTGCGCCTGTCTTAGCCAATTGGCCGAGGCCCAGACCCGGGATCCCAGATTTTATTCACGTCCCGGCGTTGACTATCACTGGCCCAATCCAGGCGATCCAGATTACAGGTGAGTCAAGGCAAACATCGTGTCTTATCGACTTTTTCACTTTAGTCACTTCCTTTCAGAACTTACACGTTCAACGATCGCCGATATGGTCATTATCAGCCCAATGGCTTTGGGGCCAACTATCCGGGAAGGAATCCACCGGGACAATATCCGCAGGGGATGCCTAATGAGGATCGGTTTCGCTTTGATCCGGTGAGTGGAGGAGAAATGTTATTAATAAATAATTTATTTTAATTTAAATCAGCAAGTAAAACGTATAGTTTTATCATTTTGGGTTTATTTTTCTTAAGTTCTTTGTTTTTTTAAAGAGTCTTTTAACGTTTCTGAGCTCCCCATTTGATCTCTTCACCTAAGCCCCAACTCGCGAATTATCAATTAAATTCAGTGACACAAAAATCGGGCATCTATGGTTCAGATCCATATACGAACAATGACCAGTCATTGAGCTGGGGAGTTGGCTCTCCCGATCATCATCAGATCGCTCTTAATATCAAAGCAATAATCTTAATTGAGTTTTCATGCCATCGAGTGGAGCCAAAGGCGACTTAATCAATTACACATGTTTCCCAGCCGCCGATCTGGCTCACTGTCCCCACTTTTTCATCCATGGAATGGTGCTAATGATGGTCTCGTCTCCGTTCTTCTCTCCGCAGAACGATCCCAATGCACGGACCCAGTTCCCGGGAGTCTTAGCTGGATGGCGTGAGGACTTGCAGGGCAAGCAGCGGCGCGACTCTTTGACCCTGGAGCGGGACGTGTTTGTGACCACGAACTATGGCCAGGTGCAGGGCTTCAAGGTGTACATGTACGACAATCCGGATCCCAAGTCCTTCTACCGGCCCTACCACTCCACGGTGGATCGGGTGATGGGCGAGTGTTCCGCCTTCCTGGGCATCCCCTATGCCCTGCCGCCCACCTTCGAGGGTCGCTTCAAGCCGCCCCGCGTCCATCGTGGTTGGCAGCTGCTCCAGGCAGTGGATTTCGGACCCGCCTGTCCCCAGCCCGTGCGCTATACGGGCGCCACCAAGGGAGTCATGGACATGGACGAGGACTGCCTCTACTTGAACGTTTATTCGCCCAAGGTGAGTCCGTTTTGGAGGGGGTTATTCTTGGCCAAAACTCTAACTTGCTTCCCTTGAAGACTGGCGCTGGCGTGGCCCAAAAGTACCCAGTGATGGTCTACATTCATGGCGGGGAGTTCATACGCGGAGCGTCCAACCTGTTCCAGGGCCACGTGCTGGCCTCCTTCTACGACGTTGTGGTGGTCACGCTCAACTACCGCCTGGGTGCCCTGGGATTCCTCTCCACGGGCGATGAGAACTCGCCTGGAAATTACGGCATCCTAGACCAGGCGATGGCCCTGCGGTGGGTCCACGACAACATCGAGTTCTTCAACGGCGACCGGGACTCCATCACTCTCTTTGGTCCGGGAGCGGGCGGCGCCTCCGCCGGACTGCTGATGGTGTCGCCGAGGACGCGCAATATCGTTAAGCGGGTGATCGCCCAGTCGGGATCGGCGCTGGCGGACTGGGCCCTGATCCAGGACAAGTACAGGGCGCAGAACACCAGCCGAGTGCTGGGCCAGCTGCTCGGCTGCTCCATCGAGTCGTCGTGGAAGCTGGTCAACTGCCTGCGCACCGGGCGCAGCTTCTACGAGCTGGGAAACGCTGAGTTTGCCCCCCAGGTGGGCAGCTTTCCGTGGGGACCGGTGCTGGATCACAACTTCACGCTGCCCGGCGACGACTGGTACGAGGGCTGGCGGGAGCGGGACTGGCGGTTCCTCACCCAAACCCCCGAGACCCTCATCCGGGCCGGGAAGTTCAACAAGAACATCCAGTACATGACGGGCGTGACCACCCAGGAGGCGGCCTTCTTTGTGGCCCAAAACGAGTCGCTGGGCCCGTACTACGAGCTGGACGGGCGCTTCTTCGACCAGAAGATCCGCGAGCACGTCTTCCGCTACAACTACACGCTGAACCCGAACGGAGTGTACGAGGCCATCAAGTACATGTACACGTTCTGGCCGGATCCCAACAACAACACCATCATCCGGGACCAGTACATCAACATGCTGAGCGACCTCTACTACCGGGCTCCGGTGGACCAGATGGTCAAGCTGATGCTGGAGCAGAAGGTGCCGGTGTACATGTACGTGCTGAACACCACGGTGGAGGCCCTGAACCTGCCCCAGTGGCGCAAGTATCCGCACGACATCGAGCGGTACTTCCTCACCGGCGCCCCCTTCCTGGACACCGAGTTCTTTCCCAAGAAGGAGCACCTGCAGCGCAACATGTGGACGGACAACGATCGCAACATGAGCCACTTCTTCATGCAGACCTACTCGAACTTTGCCAGATACGGGTGAGTGCTCCTCAGAAGGATCTCCTCCTTAGCCGAGAACCCTGACTGAATCCCTAAATCCCTTTTCAGCAATCCGACGCCCCAACAGGTGCTGGGCATGCACTTCCAGCGGGCCTATCAGGGCGAGATTCGCTACCTGAACATCAACACCACCTTCAACTCCTCTATACTGCTCAACTACCGCCAGACGGAGTGCGCCTTCTGGACGCAGTACCTACCCACGGTGATTGGGGTCCTGGTGCCCACGTATCCGCCCACCACCGAGTACTGGTGGGAGCCCAAGGAGCCGCTGCAGATCGCCTTCTGGAGCATGTCGGTGACCTGCTTCTTCCTCATCGTCCTGGTGGTCATCTGCTGCATCATGTGGCGCAATGCCAAGCGGTGAGTCCCCTAACCAAAGTCCAACTAATATAAATTAATAAATTAATAAATTCGCCAGCCAATCCGATCGCTTCTACGACGAGGACGTCTTCATAAACGGCGAGGGCATTGAGCCAGAGCCTGAAACTCGGGGCGTGGACAACGCCCACATGGTGACCAACCACCATGCCCTGCGCTCCAGGGACAACATCTACGAGTACCGCGACTCGCCGTCCTCCAAGACCCTGGCCAGCAAGGCGCACACGGACACCACCTCGCTCCGCTCGCCCAGCTCCCTGGCCATGACCCAGAAGTCCAGCAGCCAGGCCTCCCTCAAGTCGGGCATCTCTCTAAAAGAGACCAACGGCAGCCTCGTCAAGTCCAATGAGCGGGCAGCGACGCCGCGTTCCCAGCCGAATGGGTCAGCGGCCAAGACAACGACGGGGCTCGTGGAGGAGAAGCGTCTGCTGCAGCCGCTCTCCAGTACACCGGTGCCGCAGCTCCAGGCGGAGCCAGCGAAACGGGTGCCGGCCGCGGCCAGTGTCTCGGGCAGCAGTCGCAGCACCACGCCCGTGCCCTCCGCCCGGAGCACCACTCACACCACGACGGCCACGCTGAGCTCGCAGCCAGTGGCGCAGCCAGCGGCGCTGCCGGCGGCGCAGCCCAGACGCACCCAGCTGGTGGAGGGTGTGCCGCAGACATCCGTCTAAGTAACAGCTCTCTAAGCACGGGATGTGCTTAGAGAGTAAGCCGAATCGTCCAATCACGCAGCCAGGAACCAGGAAGGAGGAGAGCAGGTAGGTCCCAATTCCTCAATTTTAATCCAAGGAAATCAAGAATTACTCTTGGCGACCGTGATGCTAACATATTTATATAAGGAACTGTATTTAATACTCCCTTTTTCTTACAGATTTTCCTGGAAATCCCATTTAACTAATTTCTGCATAAATTATCATTATAGTTTATATTTTAGAATGTTCATGAACAGATCTTTAAGATCTTAGTTTTGAGTTGTAATTTTTAGAGACCTATTTTCTTAAGAATTCTTTTTAAGTTTGTTTTTAAGTTCGATAACCCAACGAATACAAATCCATATCAATGACATTCCATAGCCTTAGAATTGGCCTTTAAGTGTACATATAAAATAATTATAAAATATATATGTATATTAGAAATGTTTAGATAAACTTAAGGAGAATTGTTCATATAAAAAAGGTCACTTCAAAGAGATTAGCTAGGTAAAAGTTATATTGAAGTTTATATTTAAGCTTCTGTAACTAAAAATTATATACGTTTATTAACAAACAATATAATATAAAAAAATATTTTTATATTTACCAGAAGCATTCTCGCTCTGTCTAAAAAGAACATAAAATATAACTAAACTACTAATTACAAAAATAAACAAAATAATTTATATTATTTAGAATATAGTTTATTTAATTTATCATATCATATCACATAGTTTAACCAATTAGATTTTAGCCACTCCCACACATCATCATGAGCAATACCTGCAGTGCCTTCATTATTGTAATCGTCTTTGATGGATCAAACCTAGTTTTAAACGAATGGTGCCACCATTTGAGAGTGCCTTTCACCTATATCTATATAAATATATAATTTTAGATTTTGTATATGTTTTATGTGTCGCATATAAGCCAACCAAGACCATACAAATTCAGTGTGAACCGTCCAATAACTTTATGTTTTCATCCACATCGTGTAAAAGCTAGCTTTTGTACATATCTCATATATCTTTGCATGATTGAAAGCATATTGTATCAACATTTTATATGTTTTTATGTGTATTTTATAGCTTAAGTCTAATGTGTTTGTCCCGAAATAAAAGATTTTATTATAAATGTACTTGGGAGTTGTCTTGTGTTGTCCTTTTTGTTTATGCAAATAAAATATATGTATTAACTTAATTAAGATAAAAATGAGTCTTTCGCGACTGACTCATATGTCTTTCTTGCTTCCTTTCCACGCTTTGCCTGCAATGTACAAGCAACGCAGCAGTAATAGCTAAAACTACGTTTTTGTAGCTGCATTTAAAGAGAGGCTCGCATTTTTTCTTCGCTCTGACTCCTATGTCTTTCTCGCTTCCTCTTCTACGCTTTGCCTGCAATGTACAAGCAAAGCAGCAGCAATAGCTTCAAGTTTTAAGCTGCACTTAAAGAGAGGTTCGCATTTGTTCTCTTCGAATAAAAAAGCGGGGTTTCGCTGCGAGAGAGACTGCTCTTTAAATATGCTATCCGTTTATTCCTGGGAATGGTACCGAAAAAATATATGTACGAGCTCTGGTCCTTCCACATTTAGTGATTTTCCTTAGGTTTATTTTATTATAAATACAACCCTTCGTACTGTAAAACAAGTTGGAAAGCTACAGTGGAGTGTGACCACTGTGAGATACCCGGTACCCAAAGCTTTGTCGGTGAAATTGAATAGCACATGAACATGGAAAGAATAAAATGTTGACAAATTAGACAAATGTTGCTAGAAACATGTTGAGCAACACTCAAAAGAGACAAATGTTGCTAGAAACATGCTGACGTCAACGTCTCTCTCTCTCTCTCTCTCTCAAAAAGAAGATGGAGTATACACAGAAACTTTATTGTTTAATAACTTCTATGTTTATCATCCGATTTTACTCAATTTTCAGAACACGTCCGCGATTGCCTAATTATAAAGTCTATCCTTTTTTTTTTTTAAGCCGAAAAATAAGCCTATAGCTAATATAACGTTTTTTATGATTTTCGGGGGCGGAAGTGGGCGTGGCCAAATTTAAAAACAAACTTGATCTGCGTGGAATAGATTCCAATGTTGTCACCAAATTTGGTAACTCTAGCTTTTATAGTCTCTGAGATCTGTTGTCTCACACGGACGGACGGACAGACGGACATGGCATATTTTTCTCAAATTAGCAATAAAATAACGCAAGCACAAATTAATTTTTAAGGTGCTCTCTCTCAGTCACCCCAAGCGTTCTTATTTATTCTTGTTTTTCGGTTGTCATATAAACATAAAAAATGTACAACGTATTTCCACTTTTCCAACAATCCATAGTAGGACTGCCACTTAAACTTAAGTTTGTCCAACTGTCTACTTTGCTTACAAGTGTATTTAACCGGATCTTTCCAATTGATTCCGACGATTTGGATAGAAGATAAGTCCATAAACATATTTTCTCTAAAGTCCTACAGATACAACGAAGCTGCGAATACTATGTCTCGCTTGAGCAGACGGATGCCCTCGGAAAACTTGTTCTCCAAGTCCGTGTTGCCGATGGTCTTAGAGGCCTGGCACATCTGCCGCAGCAGCTCCTCCAGGCGGCGCATGCAGCGGATAATGGAGCCCTCGAAGATGTCGGTCATCTTGCAGACGGCTAGGAAGCTGGAGCCCTTGCACCACGCCAACACAACGTCCATCAGGAAGGGCTTGAACTTCTCAACATACGAGTCAGCGTCCAACTCCAGTTTGCACTCCGTGGACACCTTGGCGATGCGCCGGGCCAGATCCTGCATGGAGCGCAGTGGTCCCGACAGCTCCGTCGCGCTCTTGGGCGCCTCGGAGGACTTCTCGTCGCACACAAAGCAGGAGAGCAGGGCCACTGCCTGCGGGGCAGTGAGGTCGTTGAACACGCCGTTGAAGATCATCTCGGTCATGAGGAGTTCGTCCGCGGAGCTCAGTTCGCAGGCCACGCGGCCCTTGAACTCGATGACATCGCCCGGCTTGCAGTAGCCCATCCGACGGAGCACGCGCTTGCGGTGCTTGAGCTCCTCCATTTGCAGCAAGCTCCTGGCTGCCTTCAGTTCGGCCTTCAGGTTTGCCAGCTCTGTCTGCAGCTTAACCTTGTCCTGGAAGCGGCGATGAATGCGCTCCAGCTCCGGCGACTGGTGCAGCGGATGCTCCTCCAGCCGCTTCTCGAACTGGGCGATGGCGTCCACAATGTCCCGGAACTCGCGGTCCTTGATGTTCATGTCATCGATGGGGTTGAGCACCGGCGGCCCCAGGGGAAACCGTTTCTTGGCCTCCTGGATGGTCTTGAGCACGGCCCGTCGATTGTCGGCACTGCGCAGATCGTTGGGGAAGTACACTCGGATCGAGCTGATCTGAGTGATGAGCGTGTTGGCCACCGGGACCACCTCCATGCATCCCCGCTCGTTCGGCCGGCAGGGCTCTGTGTCGCCGGACTTGGCGGCCGCCTCGCTCACATGCAGCAGCACGTCGATGGTGACGGTGGGGTCGCTCTTCAGTGGGTTCTTGCGGCTCTGGTCCTGCTTCTTGAAGTTTAGAACGATGCCCCAATCGTATTCCTGTGAGCCGGCGGCCACCTTGACCAGCCTACCGGGCTGCAGGAAGGGCAGCAGGTACTGGGGCTTGGTGAGCCACTGCCGGAACTGCTTGCCGCGGGCCTCCAGCTCGGAGCGAATGTGGTGGTAGGAGGCGATATTGTGCTCGTCCTTGATGCTCAGCTTGTTCAGCTCGAGCATCTTCTGCTCCACCTGGTCGTGCAGGCCGGGCAGGGCGGCCTGGTTCTGAAACTGGTAGAAGCTCCGCTCCAGCATGTACTCGGGGTTGATCTCCTCCACGCGCAGCAGGTTCAGCACCATGTTGTAGGTGAGGTGGAAGGCCGAGTTGATAGGATCGGCCTTGCCCTGGACAATGTCACGGCCCACGGCCGGCGAAACCTTCTCGTCGATCATCAGGATCACAATGCCCTTGTCGTCCAGGCCTCGACGGCCAGCACGTCCCGCCATCTGGATGTACTCGCCGGAGCTGATCCAGCGGAAGTCCTTACCATCGAACTTTCTGGGCGCTGTGAACAGCACCGTCTGGCCGGCATGTTGAGGCCCATGGCAAAGGTTTCCGTGGCGAACAGGGCCTTGATCAGGCCCTCGCCGAACAGAATCTCAATGGTCTCCTTGAGGATGGGCAGCAGGCCGCCATGATGGATGCCAATGCCGCGACGCAGCAACGGCAGCACATTCTCCACCTGCGGCAGGCGGCGATCCTCCTCGGAGAGCACGTCCATGGCGTTGTTGAACACCTCGTCCACCAGCTTCTTCTCGTCCTGAGAGTTGAAGTCCAGCTTGGCCATCTGCATCGCATAGATCTCGCAGTCCTTCTTGCTGAATGAGAAAATGATGACCGGCGCAAAGTTGCGCTCCATGATCATCTTGACGATCTTGAAGATGTTCGTCTGACCCGCATTCGCGCCCCTCATGCCGCCCTTGCGACCCTTTTGATCGCCCTTGGCAGCCTCGCCTGTGGAGGAAGGATTTAAATAAAACCTTCAGAGATGTCGGAAGAAATTGCTCACCCGCTGTAGCCAGCACCGCCATGGCTGTGGTGAAGTTGTCCTCCTTGAACTGCCCCTTCTCGTCGACAATAAGGTGGATGCCATCGCCTCCGGCCGGGAACATGTAGTGCTGCAGCGGCGTAGGTCGGTAATCGGTGTAGACGACGTGACACGGCTGCTTGTGCAGGTGGCAGACCCACTCGGCGAACTGGCGGGCATTCGGAATGGTGGCCGAGAGGAAGACGTAGCGCACATTGTCTGGCAGCAGGATGAGCGTCTCCTCCCAGACGACACCGCGCTCCTTGTCGCGCATGTAATGAATCTCATCGAAGACCACCCAGCCCACCTCGCGCATGATCTCGCTGCCGCGATACAGCATGTTCCTCAGGATCTCAGTGGTCATGATCAAGGCACGAGGCCGAGGGATTGATGGTCACATCGCCCGTGACCAGACCGACGTCCTTGAACTCGTCGGTGAACTCGCGGAACTTCTGGTTGGACAGAGCCTTGATGGGCGTGGTGTAGATGACGCGCTGCTTGGCGGCCAGCGACTTGGCGATGGCGTACTCGGCCACCACGGTCTTGCCCGCCGACGTGTGGGCGGAGACCAGGACGCTCTGGCTGTTGTCGATGCAGAGGATGGCCTGGCGCTGGAAGGGATCGAGCACAAAGGGGTATTCCTTGGCCGGCACTCCGCTGAACGGCTGCAAGGGTATGTACTCCTGGTCGGGATGGACGGCCACCTCGTGGGTGCACGACTCGGGCGACTCCAACAGGTGGGTCACAATGCGCGTACGCAAGGCCTCCAGGGCAGCAGAGTCCTCCAGATCCGGCTTGGGCTCTGGGTCCTCATCGTCCTCGTCCTCCTTTGCTTCCTCCTCCATTTTCTCGCTGTCGTTGCCCTTGTTATCCTGCTTCAGTCGCTTCGTGGGCTCCTTCTCCTCGGCCTCCTCCGGGTCGTCTGCCGTTGGGGCTTTCGCCTCATGTTTTTCCGGCGCTTGGCGTTTGCTTGCCTTCTTCAGGTCTTTGGCGTCGTCACTCTCCGGCGCTGGCTTCGCCTCCTTGCTAAACGCCGGTGGAGGAGCCTGCAGGCTCTCCGGCGCCACCTCGTCGAAGCAGTCGAACAGCTCGTCTATGTCCATGCCTTAATCTGTGCGTATTCCTTTATTTTTATAAACTATTTCAACGCACGCCGCAAAACATGTGAACCTCCGATAGCGCGATAACTTCTTAGGGAGCTATCGATATCGATTGACAGTGCTGCCAATTTGACTGGCTTAACGATAGATCTGGCTCTTTTTATATTATATACAAGTTGAGACCTTTCCTATAAATGTTTTATAAATGTAAAACAAATAAAAGGGTCAGTAAAAAAATATGTAACTTTATTAAGAGGAAAAAACCTGTTTTAAAAGAAGCTTTTAATACAAAAAAATTGAACGGTGGCCTAGGTGTATTTGCATGCTTACTTACTTACATATAAGTCGTATTGGAGTTTTTAGGGACTTATTATATATTTATGTATCTATATTTTATGTATTAGATTTGCTTTATGGGAGTTAGGTTAGCATTTTGCTTAATTTTTGAATATATATTTCACTTTGTTTCCACTCGATTAATTCAATAATAGCTAAACGCAGATAATTCAACTAGTCCAACTCTAAAATAGCTAAAAACTAAGTTAATCCGTTCGAACCCTCAACGGTCACACTATCCGAACAGCTGTTCTGCTTTTTCCATTGCACGGTGCCCGTTAAAATTATACAATTTGTTGCATTTTCTAACAACAATTTCCGCAGAGTCCCGGGAACAATAAACAGAAAATGGTGGCTGGTGGTGCCTCGGATACGGGCGGCGTGAAGCCGATGGCCATTGCGGGCCGCATGGTGCGCGAGCGGGAGCGCCTGATCGGCATGACCGCCGACGAGCGTGCCTGGCGCAAGAAGTGGCTGAAGGACCAGGAGCTGCACCACGGACCGCGCAAGGTGCCCGCCCTGGAGCTGGAGCTGAACAACCCCATCAAGCGCTTCTACCGCGCCCCACTGGACAAGGTGTGCAGCATACTGACGCCTGCCCTGGTGAGTTTCCCGCTGAGCCCCCCGCTTATGTAATCAAGCTAAAAACAGAGGCTGAATTTGCTCGGTTGGATGCGGACAAGGAGTAACGGTAGCTTGTTGGATTTTAGGGTTTCCAGCGTGCGTACGCTATCCGTTTCTGGACCGGAAAGGCGCTCCTGGCTCTCACCGGAATCTACGCCGGCGCCTACTACTTCAAGTACAATCAGAATGTGAGTAAATAGTAAATACAACTTGTTTTGGCTAGATAGCTGCTTCGGCGGTAGAAGGAAGTTAAAGCTGAGATCAAAAATGAGTTAACCAAAAGAGCTGGCGGTACCTAAGGCCAGCAAGAGGGACGATAGCCCGCTCACTCGATTTAAAAGGGAACCGAAGAATCCGCTCTAGCTTTCTGCTTTTTGTTTGGGATATAACTTTTTCGCATCATTTTTTGCTCCCATTTCCGTGTTTTGCCTGCAATGTACCAGAAAAGCAGCAACAACAGCTTATAAGTTCCGTTCAGAGTGGGCTTTGAGCTTAGCAATCGGTGCCTGATCCTAAATCATTATATTATCGAAGTCTGACTTATGAGTAACCCAAATTAAACATCTTAAATCTTTGAACACTATCAACCCAGAAGTTATCCACAAAGATAAAGGAGTTCGTTCTTATTGGTTTTCTGATGTTTTACCATTTTATATTTCACCTTTAAAATATTCCTATTGCAATATAGCAGCATTATTTCGGTTATCTAAACTATAGAAATGTTTGGTTATATGAACTCCATTTTCCTTTTCAGGATTGGACCCGCAAGGGCGGCTGGCGTGTGATTTCCTCCCGCAAGGCATGCGTGCCCGGCGATGAGGGATATCCCAAGGTCTCCGATCGTACGGCGCCCTCCGATTACGCGGCCCGTGGATTCAAGCAGTCGCCCTTATAGACTGGAAATCGTTCAACAGCTGGCTTAGTGATTTTTCTTAAGTTTGAAACGTAAATTAATGATATCAAAACAGAAATCGCAATAAATATGGAAACGAAAACACAGACGAAGCGAAGAAGGCATGCGTGGGCGAGAGTGTGATCGTGGCTCCGAGTTACGCGGCCCGTTTTGTCATTGCTGCGGCTGTTTTTCTGTTTGAAACGTAAATTTGATATCTCGCAATTTGGCGGATATTCTTTTTTGTTGGCTTTTACTTTGCCGAAAAGCTGCTCCAAGCACTTTCCGTGTGTGCCCAATTCGGTTGAATTAATGTTCATTATCGGCCGCTTTCTTTTATTTGCATTTTCGAGCTCAACGGAGCTGCTGCTGAAGAAGCTCCAAGAAAATGGTTATTTCTAATAAAGGTATGGTGTAATTTACAAAAAAAGGAATGCTTAGCAGAAAAGTGAATGAATTCAAGTGAAAGAAAATCATTTAAAATTTTACAAATAACGAAATGTTAATTAAAGTTAATTGAAAGCCCTAAAATCTTAGCAATTCATGGATCTACACTTCGAAGAATACTTTTTATAAAAAGAATATTAGATTATGAATATCAGATATTGCCCTACTAGTTATTTGAAGTGGATTTTGTCTAATAAAATTTTGTGGATGTGACTACGACTTTAAAAAAGTCTTAAAGTAACAAAAGAATCCTAAATCTATGTAGTTTGTGTTCTAGATAAAGTAAATAACAATGCAAAATGCCAAAATGAAGTAATACAAATTACAATGAAATAAAAACAAAAAAACTAATAACATTAAAATATCCGTTTCAAATATTGCTCATAATTAAAAAAAAAAAGTGGAACGAAAAGTTTAAACAAAATTACAAAAAAAGAATATTTAAAATTTGTATTTAAAAATAATTATTTAAAAACATAAAAATACGGCTAAATTTGCTTAAATTTTGTGTGAACATATAAAAATCTAAAATAATTTAAGCTTTTGAGAATGTACTTGATTTTTTTTTTAAATTGAAAAAAGGTCGCGCAAAACCTTTTAATGAAAAATGTTAGAAAAATTGTCTAAAACCCCGCTAAGTTCAAACTACGTGCAGTAAACAACAAGTACCAAAAATCAAAAGAAGCAAATTTGCTTTAGTGTACGTTTCCAATTTAACAAGCGCGCTCGATCGTAAAAGTCCCGCTTTCGATCAGGTGGCAATGCTGCGCGAGTACGAACGCTATACAACAGCTCTGTTAACTTAGCCAAGTTTGCCACCCTTTTAAATAGATCTGGCCTTTCGTTGTCCGTTATGTATGTATGTCGCTCCTAGAGCGGGAAGAACTATCGATATTTTCTGTTGATCTTGCTCCTGGAGAAGAGTGGCACTCTCTGCTAACCTGCTCTGACTCTCATCCTAACAGGACTGTTAAAATGGAATTATATCCCACGAAAACTGAATTTTTGCTCTTTATAAAACAAAATTCCTGCACATGATATTATTGTTTATGTTAGAAGGTGTTACATAGACAAGTCAAGAAAAACTTCTCTCTGGCGCCCGCTATTAGATTTCAAATTTCGATCGATAGTTGCAGCGCTCGATAGCCGCATGCCGCTCGCTCCTCTCCGAGATTATCGATTGTTTCCCCAGCCGGTCGTGGTTAACTTGGAGTCTTTCTCCGAATCGGCGCTCGCAAGGTATAGCTGTAAATAGTCTGTGTGTTTTGAAGAAAAAAAGAGTGTTGGGAAGCCTGGAGCCACGATCGATCAATCTCGCTCTCTTCGCACACAGCACGTCGTCAATTGTGTGTTTCCAGTCGCTGAAAAACGGCCAGAAACCACTCCGGACCGCAGACGGATCGATCCGCAGACAGACATTAAGAACTCCCTGCGATCTGGCCTTGACTTGCCGGAGGTTAAGCTGCCGAAAAACTGCGGACGGACGTGGCTGTGTGTACTGGTGTATGTGCGCGGCGCGGCGGTGTGTGCAATTTTTTCATCATCATCCCCAGTCTAAGATCCGAGCCGCGTGTGTTTGCTGTATGTGCCGTGCTGTGCTGAGGAGAGGAGCCCAGGAACAGGTGAGTGATCGCCACCTGGCAGCCGGTCGTAGAGCGGGTGCGGAGCAGGTGCAGGCCTCCGGATTCCCCAACGGATTCCGTTGGTTTTAACATTTTTTCTTGCCCTTTATTCCACATTCTACCAGTGAAAAAACGTCGACGTCGCTGCTGCCTCACGTTTTTATTTTTTCCTCTGCCACCGTTCGCTCTCTTAATCTCGCTCATTCGCTCTCTCTCGCCGCTCTCGCACCTCGGCTCTGCGCGCGCAACTCGGCCTCAGCTGTCAGTGCTCTGTCAGCAGAGCGCCATTCCCGCGCGCGGGAAATCGCCAACTTAGAATGTTCCTAATTTCTCCAATTTGATCGCGATTTTCGGTTTAATTGCAGAATCTGATTCTGTGGGTTTTCCGCTTTCCATTGAATATCGATTCGATTGGGGCTTCAGTCAATTTAGCGGCCTGGCAAGCCTTCAAAGTTGGTGCCAAAAACAATGAAATCGTAATCGGTGACAACAACAAAGTGGCAGCGGTTTGTTTGGGTGTCGGGCAGAGTTGCCACCTGGTTGTCATAAAGAGAAACGATCATGTGTTCTTGCAGGTTATGAATTGATAGATTCTATAAATTGATTGAATATCAAATTTTGATTGAGATTTAAGATGACCTAGATTTTAGGGAAATTAGAGCGATTACTCGCCGTAATTTTGGTAAGGCTCCTCTTAAATTTAGGGGTTTATTAAGCAGTTTTTTGTGGATTTTAATAATTAATTTTTAGACTTTCTTCCTAAATATTTTTTCTATTTAACTTGTCTAGCAATTTAATATCGAAAATTAGTTGATATAATTTTTTATTACCTTATAATCTGCATGGCTTAGGCCTTCTATTTCCACCCTGCTGGCAGCGCTGTCAGCTGTTTAACCGTTTACCCCCGTCCAATTGGAGTCTGGTGGCTGGCGTCCCCATTTTTTTTTATGGCAGGCTCCAATTGCAGACTCCATTCAATAAAATGCGAAGCCTGCCACCAGCGGAGATGGCTCTTCCTCTCTCGCTCTGCCCCACGCATTCCTTCGCTTTGTGCGGCTGCTTCGCGCGGGAGAATCGCCCGCTCTCACTCTCTCTGCTCTCCGTCTGGAAATGTCAGTTGAGCTACCAACAACTACAACACACGGCCGCCGTGTGGTTGTTGCAGTTTTTGGCGCTTCGGATCAGCTTGTTTTGGCGCGTTCCTCTTGCACACTCGCCGCAGTCGACGTCGCAGCCGGCAGAGCGGAGAACAGGCAGCAGCAGCGCCAGCGACAGGCGGCAGTTCCACCAATTTGGGTGATCACTCTGCTGCCGCTGCTCGTGAAGTTTTCGTGGCCGGCGTGTGACGACGACGACGACGGCTAAAAGTCGGTTAAATCTATTTGGAATCTGTTGAAAAACCATCTAACGCTTTTGCCCAACATCGATTATCGATTCAAAGGTAAAAAGAATTGCACAATTCCGGCCAATTCTACGGTGAAAAAGTGTGGAAGAAGTGAAAAAAAAAAACCTATGACGCGAGTGTGTGACAAGTGTGTGTGCGCCGAGCGGGGAGAGTGTGTGAGTGGGCGGTACGTGCGAGGGGAAAGTGGGGGAGAAGGCTGCGTGCGGTTGTCGTCGTGTCTTTGCATTTTTTGCTACAAATACACACATTCCGGCGAAGAGGAGGTGCGCTGCTTATAAGAAAATTGACACGCAAGGGGTTTTAACCGTTGCGTTCTGATTGGAAGTTAATAGTATGTGCAGTTGGACCCCGTTGCAGATCCCCAAAGATCCTAATAAGAAGGCCACTACGAGTCCAAATAGGAATATCGAGTTCAGTGAACTGGTTTCTTGTCTAGTGGCTCTTCTGCGTAGAGAGATGAGAAATGCAGCCCAATTTCCCGAAATAAGTGGCTAAAGCCTGTTATGCTCCACGCCGCCCGGCCGCCGGGGGGGACAACTTTCTAATCTTTCTCCCGCCCGAATTGCACTTTCCCGCCATTCGCATAGATTTTGGGCGGTAAAACAAAACTGCGCCAGCCCAAACGCCTAATTCGCGCCACTTTGTGCTTCTCCATTCTTTCCCCCATGCTCATTTCACTTATATACGCTTCCCCCAATGACACACACACACTGCGAGTCGCTCTCCCACTAAGAGCGCGCGCTCTCTCTCCCTCTCGCTCGCTGTCTTTCTCTTCGCCATGCACACGCACACCGTGAAGCGCGCTCTTCCGTTCTATTCCAATCAGAACAGCAGCGAGTCTGCTTATTTTTCCCCTACGTCTTTCCCCATTCTCCAGCTTGAATGTGTGTGTGTGCTGCAGCAACAACAAAGCAAAAACCTTTTGGGCAGCGCGGCCGCTGTCGACTGCGACGGCGGGAAAAGTTCAACGCAAAACTTGGAGAACCTTTTGAAAACTTGACGAAGACGAAGACGGCGAAGAAGCAGCGATCAAAGCGGGCAGAGAAACTGAATTATGTCAAAAGTGGCGCAAAAAACGTTGGTAGTAACTCTATGTACATACGCTCGTGGTGGAAGCGTGATGGAGCGAGGGTCAGAGCGGGACAGAGTCAAGAATGGAGTTCATTGATATTTCTCTGTGCTTTGCTTCGCTATTGCTTCGCCTTCGCCCACTCCCTCTGCCCCGGTCTCTTCTCAGCTCTTCTTCTACTTCCATTTACCTGCTACAATTTCTTTAGTTGTTCTCTTTTTTTTTCGTCGCTTCTACTTTCTACTCGTTTTTTTCGCATTCTTTTTGGCGAGCTTTTTGCGTCTTTGCTTTTTGCGCCGCTAAAAACTTGTTGAATGAGTGCGGGGCGAAGCGCGGGGGTGGGTGGCAAATTGTTGATGGGGTTGGTTTTTGTATATTTAATTGTTTTGTGTTCTGTGTTTTGTGTTGGATTATGTCATGATCCGCCGAAATTTGGTTCTTAGTTAGCCGTTGAAAAGATCTGGCTAGCGGAAGGTATAATGAATAATTTATAAAATAATAAAAATATGAAAAGTACATAAGGGAAATCAAAAGTCTAATATAAGATCTATAATTACCTGAACCTGAATGACGCAATTGTTCTTAAATTTCAGTTCAATTTACCTTATTTTTACATAGAACCTAATTAAATTTAGTTGATTAACTAAATACAATAAATATACTTTCACATGATACTTATTTTACCATTTTCTAAGATACAAGAGCTTTCCAATTCAATACAATTTGGTAAGAATCAAAAGTAGGGTTAGTTTAAAGCAGGGTGTGTCAGGCTCGAAGGACCAAAGCACAAATAACCCTTTAAGTCGTGAGCCATACGAAATCTTTTCGCTTCGGGATGTGTGTTTCGTTTTTGTAAGCCACTAAGGAAAAAAATCTGAAAAATTTGCTTTTCTATTTGAATTTATTTCTGGAATATTCCTATACCTTTTCACAGTTTCATCTGAAGAGCCTGCCAAGTCGTGGGTCCATTTCTTTACCCCAAGCAAACATTCTCTATATAAAGAACCTATTCAAATCCTGGCCAACACCTTTATTCTTTCCCTTTTTTTTGTGGGGGCCTAACCAACACTTGTCCCAATCAAGTGCCTCTTCCCACCTTGGCCAGCGGCAGGCCTTCAAAAGGATGTGTGGATGATATGGGAAGCAAAGCAAAGTCATTTGTAATATTTTCTCATCATACATGAGAGCTCATCCTTGGGAGTCACACATATCACCTGCCCATATTAACCCGAATTCCTGGTAAAATACCAAAAATATTTCTCAATTACAAGTGCGGAATGTCGGGCCAGATATTACAAACCATCCTAGCCAAGGATGAGTTGTGACTACCGGCCTCGCACCTAAATGGGAGCATATAGGCATTTTATTTATTGTCTATACGTTTATCGAAATTTATGCCGCATTTTTGTCGCTCTCCGAGGAGATCTTCCAGCAGAAGATCCGCTCCAGAGTGGGAATCAAAAGAAGCCCTGCGACGGCGGGGCAGAAACAACAATGATAAACAGTTTCCAGTTATTCCCAGGCAAACAAAGGATAGTCCTCTGGTCCGGCCAGGAGAGTTGGGGGAAGTTGGTGTACAGGACGCAGGCCACTTGAGCCGCCAGTGGGCATCCTTTTAGACGCTGCTAAATATAAACTAAATAGTCAATTGAGCGCGCCTCGGTGTCCTAACGGCTACTTCAAGGCCGTCGATTCCTGGAATTGGAACGCCGCCGCCGCCTCTGCCGCCGATCCATTCAAGAACTTTGATTCGTTCTCCTCTCAGTCAGTCCCTTTCCTGGCTTTACTTTCACACGCCGCTGCCCAGACGGCGCTCTTCGGATGCCAGACGCACAGATACACAGATACACCTTTACTCAGATACTCGGCTACACAGATACAGATGCACACACACACATAGGCAGGAGAAGACCTCAAAGAGATCGACTTTCCTGTTTTCGATTTCTGTTCCCCTTAACTTGTGGGGACCGCAGGGTATATTAAGTTCTAAATTAAAGCTTTTGAAGCAGCGAATGGTTTAAAGGTTAGGAATTGAGACTCCTTAAAGAAATATACAAAGTATAATCCTTATAAAATTAATTAAAAATATGTATATTTAAGGCTAAAAGGAGCTGAAACCCTTTAAATACTATACAAAGGGTAAAATTAGCTTTAGAACTTTAGGTACTGTATTAGATTTTTATAGGAAAAGAACACAGAATTGAAAAATCGTCAGGTATCGGTATCAGGAACCTGGAGCTCGGGAATTATAAAAGTGGAAGAAACAGAATTATTCAAATAAATACCAAAAAGTCTCTAAGGATCATCAATTTTCTAAGCACAGAGTTGTAATTATTAAAATATGATCAACGCAACTCCCTAGCGTATGCAACGTTTTTTGTAGCCCCGATGACTGGCCTGATATTGATCTTAAAAATCATAAACCACCATATATTTCGGTACTGAGTATCTCTTGGTGACAAAATTCGAGCATTCCCCTTGGCTGGAATTGGAGTCGTCCCAGTCGCCGGCTCTTGGAGTTCCAACTAATTGCACGAGATGTGGCCAAACCGCAACAACAAAAAAGCATTGGCATTGACAACGCAGCAGATACCCACACCAATATACAATGTGCATTTATCTCGAGTATCTCTGGAATGTATCTCGTCGTGTATCGCATGTGCACAGCCCAAAATGCAACTCGCACACACAGTCGGCTGGCCCGAAAAAAAAGGACGCACAAAATCGCAGGGCCAGACGGACAGAAGGCGTCTCAAGAGGGCCCCGCGGATAACTCGAGACCTGTTTTCCTCCGTCTACATACAGATACGAATACGCAGATACATACATATTGTGTTTTATATTTTTTGCGCTCTCCTTTGCGCATTTTGCGCATTCTTCTTTGCATTGCCTCAAGTTGCATTGCATTTCGAGAGGAGTCTGTATTTGTATCTCGGCTTCCTTCTGGTCCATTTCCCTGTGGGAAATCTTCCGCACAAAACAAATAAATTCGCCGGCGGAGGGGCCCCTCGGATTTGCCGAAAATCCTCCAGTTTCCAGTTAAATCCGTTCGCGCTTGTGTGTTTGAATGACCTTGGACCCCGGGCCAGGTACACAGATTTGGCCATGCATCGCTTCGTAATTAGGCGCTGAGAGGAAGCCCTGGGAAGCCTGGCTTCCCCTCTGCGATCCGCTGGATTTGCCGGCATTATTCATATTTGTATACCTGTCGCCGCGGAATTCCTCGGAACTCGCAGCGCTCTTCACTTAATCTTCATTAGAGGAAGCTGCGCGGGTTCGGGCTCGAGTGCATCAGCCTGCGTGTGGGCACTCCACGCAATTAGTTAGTCCTTTATCAATGCTAGTCGGAGGTATTTAGACAAGAGGGATTGCCTGTATCCCTAAATAAAGTAATTTGTTTGCGAGGAACCCCTGCCAACGGCTAGGGAAAGTTTATCCTAATAACATTATTTAGTTTCCTAAATCTCCTTTTAAGCAAAATTGATTACTTTGATTTAAAGATAAAGGATCTTCGAAATATTAAGAAAGGCTGAGCTCTGTTTTCTGAAATATTTAAGACTCTGCTGATCTGTTTCTGATCTTGAATAGATTGTGCTGGTAATTTTGCTGATTTTAATCTAAAATAACCCTATTTAAATGCACATATGTATCCGAGTTCCATTACATATTATTTCATAAAGAATATTTACAGATCTTTTGAGATCTTCTTTATATAAGAAAACGTTTCTTTTCACCTTTTTAAAAGCAACTAGAATACCGAAAGAGGGTTGAAAACTGAGAAAAACGAAGCAAAATGCTGTGAAAGAAGTTCGGGGAAGAAAAGAGAACCCAATTAATTAGAAGGCATATCCGCAATTAGTGTGAAAATGATGGTTGGAAAAAGCAAAATATTGTGCATGGGAAAACCCGAGAAAAGCAAGCGAAAAGTGAGGAAAATAGAGAGTCCGTTGCATAAGAATAAGAAAGCAAGAGAAAGAAAGTCGTTAACTAAAAAGCATTCGCATTTGGGGTAGGAAAAGGTGTCGAACTGAATGGCAGGCCGAAGGGAGGTCCATAAATCGTGGCGAATATAACGCCAGGCCCATATGTCACACAGGCGACTGAATAGAAAGAAAAATAAAATTAAAAAGGAAGTAGGAGCAAGGAAGCGCGACAGGATACAATTAGCGAGGGGGAAGTCAATTGAAGTTACAGCAGCGCGTTGCAGAGACACAAAGCCGGAATCCTTTAAGGAGTGGGGTAGGTCCTCTCGACCAGCTGCCGCTCTTCCCTTCTCCACTGCTCACCTGCCCGCATGGCGAGCCCCTCCTCTCCGAGTTCGAACAGAAGGCCAACGATCAACTCCTAGCCACAACAGGTGCATCTGCAGCGGGGCAATAGAGTGACGGGATCTCTGACTCCTCGATATAATTAAGCGTTGTATAAACCACTGGAAATGGTTGACGTTGCGCTTGCGCCGAATGCAACAAGCACCTGACACTGGTGCACTGGGGAAAATGCAACCAAGACCCAAGAAGTATCCTAAATGAGGCTTTGCTAATATTATAGCTTGAAAAAATGATAAAAAAAAAAGAAAAATTGAAGTAGAGAAGTCAGTAGGTTGTACTGGGTTTTTTCCTCTTAAGAAAATTTAAAATATAGTAATCGGTTTTTAATCAACCCAGAAATTCATTAACAGGTCTAGTCTCAACTTTTTTTAGCCACAGTAAAGTTTTATTAAATTGGTTTTCTAATTCTTAATACCACCTGCAGAAAATACCCCAGAAAATACATTATTTTTCAATACAATTCCTTATATAGCACACATTTCTGTGAGTGTAAAGGAAACTCAATGGGAGCTGTGTCCCAAGGGCAGCTGTAGCCTCAACCTGAACCAGCAGGCATCAATCGAGACTCGTGGAAATTCGATTATAATAAGTAAAAATGACCATCCCCTATCTAGCTGTCATAGATGACCCAACAAACGGCATCCTCTTCCCAATTTCTAGTCCCGTAATTTGAATATCTTAAACCTACAAAGGCTCACACTTTGCACCCATTGGAAAATATTTACTTTACGTTTTTCATTGCTAAAAGCAAAAAGTTCTCGTATATATAAGTATTGTTTTTCGAGAAAAACTCACGTAAACAAATTTGTTTTGGGTTTTCACTAAAATGTAGGAAACTCCACGACCACATGCTGTGTGTGTGAGCTCTACTCTCTGCCTGCACACTCAAGGATCATATGTTGTTTTTTTTTCCAACAAGGACCTATAGAGATAATGCGGGACTAACTGTTGATAGGTTATGTCAAGTCGTAAAAATGGCGAAGGGAACACATGTGATGACCATATTCTGGGCATTTGACTTTTAGATTAAATTTTACTTAATTTATTACTATTTTGCTTTGTTTATAATTTTCCTTATTTTTATTTTCTTTGCAGTTTCTTTAAATTATTTTAAATTTACAAAAACCATAGTGCTTTTAAAGAGCACTCTACATAAAATTCAGGACTAAAAACCTCAACGGCTTCTCAAGGCCGTACAATTATGGGTGTGGATACCAAGAGGTGAGTGCCATAAGTTAGGTTATTTTCAAAATTTTAAGTATTTTAAATAATTAAAGTATTTCAAAGCATATTTTAGATAATAAATATAAACTATTACATAATAATGTTCTTTACTCTCTCCTATCTACATTTACTTAGGTAAAATTATACCAAAAAACGCTATTGTAAAAATACAAATAAAAGTAATAAAGATTTAACTAATTTTGCATTCAAAAAAATTTCTCTGAAATTCTTTGTATATCTCTATGGTTTCAGTGTTTCAGGAAATAATTATATTCAAGAATATTTAGCCTTTAGCTGAAACAGAGCTGGAACATCTGAGAGTTCTTAAGCTACCTGCATATTTTCCTTAGCTTCCTTCACTTCCTTTTCCCATCAAACACATTTTCGTGACTGCAGTTTCCTCTTCAGCCAAACTAATTAACACCCCAAAATAAGAAAAGCCAAACTGTCTAATACCAAATTTTTTAATGCCGCTGCGCGACTTCCTGTGGCGACAACCGATCGACTTCCTTTTTACCACTAACTATCCTGGTAGTAGAGTCCCCACCACCGGGTCTCTCTCTTTAATTCTTTTAACCAAAAGTGATGTTTATCTAATAGCTGTTTCGTAATTATAAAGTGACAGGGCCCAACTGGTTATGCCCGAATACTCCCCGGGACCCGCAGGAGCTATAACCGTTCGGGATCGGGCTCCTACTGTTCCGACTCAAGTGCGATAATCTAAAATGCATTTCACTGTCGATATCGGGAAGTTCGAAACAGATGGCTTGACTTCTAGGTGTTGATAACCAAGTGTCGCATTCCTCTACACTCGGCATACCTTTACAGGACTAGAAGGTCCTGCGTGTGATTAGTAAATAATTGCGCGCGAAATGTCATTAGAAAAGTGTTTAGTTGTGGGACGGTTCTGGTCAGGAGGGTTGCCTCTAGGGGGTTGTCTGGGCTGATAATGTTGTCATAGCCGCCGCGCACTTTCTGTGGCTTTTTCCGTCATTGTCCTGGTGGACAGAAATTAATTGAGTTTAATATGTTTCTCTCGCCCTCTCCTATCTAGTTTTTGCTGGTGGGTGCCTGCGCATGACCATAATTGCATAATTGCCCAGTCATTTGGTTATGTCAGTTGCGTCCCCTTAACATACTACATCATCATCCTCACCCACTGACCGACCGACCGATCAGAGTCCGATCACTTGAGTGATAGTCCATTTTATGGCCATATTTCGTGGTCAGCCTGTGTGCGACATAATTATTGGTATGTGTTGCGAAACTATTTCAGTGCCATCTATAACGGAATTTATCAAGAGGGACTAGCTGGCACGGACACGGAAAGTTATTAAATTTAACCAATTTGCATAATATCTTCCTTATCTCTAGCTACTACAGAACCATCTCCTAACACAAGTTGGAGTTTTTCCAACAAAATACCTATTGAACTAATAAATCAGCAAGTCCTAATCCTTGGCTCACAGTTTGATATAATTTATCATGTGAGAAAGATCGATCCTTCGATAGTTTGGACCATATTCCTGGAACTACAAGGTTTCTCCTTATCATCACCCTAAGCCCCTGCTACCTACAGGGATTCGGATTCGGAATCAACCCGAGCAAAGGGGGAAACCGCACTGAAACCAGGTTTCTTCTTGAAAGGAAACTTTCACCTCGAAATGACAAATTTCAGTTTGAACCTTTAGCCGCGGACATGAGCAGGAACCCTGACCCCGAGCAGGGAACGGGAAAGGGTAAGGGAAAGAAAAGAAAGCGGGAAAAGGAAAAAACTTGAAGGCCGCTTGCACGTACGCTCCATTAGTCCTTTCTCCGCTGGCTGGCTGAGAGACATTTCTCTCGCCATAACTCATTTTTAAGCGATTTCATTTCCTCGTAATTTACAACGTGATTACTTTTTCTTGTTCATTAAACCATTAAACGCGATCGATAGAGCAGGGCCCGCCGGGGCAAGGATCAAAACAGGAGGCTGCGATCCCAGTGGCTTAGCGGCAGACCTTTTTTTATCCCTTTTCTCAGCTTGCCTAACCAAGAAGGGTTACAATCGGTTCCTTGGTTCTCTGCTCAAATTGCAAAAATTCGCGCATCGAATTGCTTGAAGTGCAATGTTCCCTGGCTTGGCGGCACTTGAGACAAGGCCAGGATAGAACATCTGCCTCCTTTCAAGGAGGGAAATCCCTATTCTTTCCGTTCTGCCAGCCTCTATTGCATTATGCATAATGTGCATGCAAATTTGCCAAAATTGCTCAATCTCATCTCGAGGAGGAAGGAAAAGGCTTTCCCTTGCGATCTTATTTCCCTCGATCAGTCATCTCGATTTCAATTTCCCGGATGTTAAATATTAATGTATCCGTTGGGCGCCTTAATCTGGAGTCTCGCATCGCGATTCGCCGAACGCCGTGTCAAAATTCAATGAATTTATGTTTCGCTTCGTTTCGTTTTTGTATCTATTTTAGAACGAACGCCCCTATGTGATTTGCTGCTTTCCTCCGTCGTGGCATATTGAATTTCTCTATTTCGCAAATGAGGAGAAATTTCGAATACCAATTGTTTCTCGACAGTTTCCCTGGATTTCGCACAGTGGTCTTGGCTAGCATTAATCAGAGGCAAATTCTGCTTAAAAGACTTTTTGCAGAAAGCTTATCATCTTTTCAATTCTATAAAAAACGATTTTAGTAATCATTATTTTAATTCGAAAAGCCTCAAAAATATGACGGAGTAAAGCTGAATTGTGACCACAAAGTAAAGTTTAAGTAAATGTATTTTTCTTGTTACACCCAGAAAAATGGTGGACTAATTCCAAGGTAATGCATTACCTAAAATCGAAAAAAATTGATTTTTAGGTAATAGGTTATCTAAAAAAACCAAATAATAGACTTTTTGCCTATTTTTAAGGAACGTATAGACTTGGTTTTAGAAAAATTTTTACCTAAAACAAGTCCATTTTACCTAAAATTTCTAACAATTTAAAAACGCTATAATTTTAAATATAAATGTTTATAAATTCTCTATTTAAGTTCCAGACGGTCTCAGGTTTTCTATTTCAACAGTTTAAAAGTTCAAAAATTAATTTCCAATAATTCCCAACTGGTTGTAACACCTCTGGCATGGAGTGGCTGTGCTACAACAGAAGTAGCAAAGCTCTATTGCAACAGTATAAAAAAATACTATAAGCATTTTGGCATACAATTTTATAATTTTACGTGGTTGTGTTACTTCGAAAATAATGTTATTTATATTTTAACAAAAGAGTATATTTATATATTCACGCATTACCTTAAGTTTAGGTCATAATGGACATATTTAAAGGTCAAGACTTACCTGAAAAGTAAAGTCCATCCATTACCTAAATTTTAGGCCACAAGGCCTTGGCGCACTTTTTAGGTATTTTTTCTAAAATTTAAGGTAATGTTTGCTCTTTTGTTCATTACCTGCCGCTTTCTGGGTGTAATAGTAACTATCTCCGATTTACAAAGTAAAATATAATTTAAGTGATGCCTTAAAACACTGTTAATTTCATTTACTTTCTCCTTTTTTCCAGTGTTCCTTCTACCAGCAGCAATACTGAGCCCAATGGAAGCATAGCCAGCAGCAACATTGTCGTCGTCGTCAGCAGCAGCAGCAGCAGTAGTAACAGTTGTAGTCCAATCCCATCGTCAGCAGCCGCCAGCACCTCATCATCCGCTCAGCATCAGCACCAGCAACCGGGCACTGTGGCGGCCACTAAGAAAGGAGTCGAGATGTGCTCTTGTGATAACCAGAACTTTTCACCATCCGCGGCCACAACTTCCAATGGCAATAAACGTAAACGGCGTTTAACGAGCGACTCAAACGATGATGCCAAGGTGAGTCTTACGCCGCGAATCGTTATTCAAATGTCTGTGTTTGCATGCGATAAGTTCTATGAATGAAGTTGCATTATCATTGGCCAATGTGACCTCGTTGGGTTTCGCAATCTTATCAAGGAAACGCCAAGAGCGAGGAGGAGGAGTGAGAGGAGAGAGCCAATGACCCAAACAATCTGGGAAGCAGATGATCAAGCTAGTTTGTTGCAAAACGGATGCCTTTAATAAGGCTAAGCTCAGTTTGGAATTTAAAATTGATTTGCTTTTATTCACCTCTGATTTCTTAGTCTTGTCAGTGAGTTTTTGGTGTGACAATCAGTTATCGTTATTGATTGATATATGAGCGTGTTTATTAAACGCTGAGTAAAATAATTCATGGTTAGATGTATATAAATACTTTGTAAGTGTCTTTCTTGTGTTTCTCTCGAATTCCCCCTGGCACCGACTCCCAAAAGTAGGCTATGTTTGGCCGGACATCGTTGAAGTGGTATTGACAGACTTGGGGTGGTACTGATACTTTTAATTTTAGCTTAGTTTAGTTTTTATCAGGAACCGTAATCGTTATAAGGCTTATTATAAAAATTAAATTTTATCATTATTTTATAATTTTTATTATTTCCTTTGAAAATAATGATTATTTTTGAGTATTTGTATAGTTTATTATCTTTATAAATTTACATAACTCTTCCCCATTCTCATTAATAGTTTCTCTATATTTATTTACATTCTTCCGACTTCCCAGTTTGTTTTCATTGATCTCTGATATTCAGAGACCATCGGATATTGTTTGGAGAACCCTTTCATGGCTTCCTTTCGCTGACTTGCCTGCCTGCCGAACCTCATTTGATCTCTTGATGCTTGAGCTCTGGCCAAATAAGCCATTGGGCACGTAGTTGCCAGCTACTTGGCACTACTTTGCTCTCCTGCCTCTCGAACAATCCAAGGATGAGCCCAAAAATAAACGCTACTTACCGAAAAGGCTCATTTAGCAGCATCCTTGGCAGCAGTAGCTGCTCCTCCTGCTGCTCGGGCACAAAGTCAGATATGGTCGTCTCTCAAGTAGCTGCAATCAAAGCGGGAAACAATGGTTTCTTCTTCCAGGCGACGGGCAGCAGCTGTGTTGGTGCAAAGGATTTCTTCCAGTGCCAAAATGAAATATCGAAGGGAGAAAAAGAGTCTTCTAAACGTGCAATGAACTTGCAGAAAATGCTGTCGGCTTGATACCCTAGCTGGCATAGACGTCAGGGAACAATACTGAAATATAGAATTCCTTTTACTATAGGAAATAATTTTATATGCATTAAAACTTACTCCAATAACTGGAAAAACTTTGAGAGAACTCTTTGAATTACAAGAAACGCGGAACCTTTAATATTTCTTTTGTAAAATATATACTTTAAGAGTATTGTAACAATAATTCCCTAAAATCTATTTGCCTTTCAAGGGTATCTCCTGATTCGACTCAACAAGCAAGCCTTGAGTGTATTTTTTTGCCATCGAGTTTGGGTTGTTTTTTGTTTTCGCAATATTTCTGCGCTTACTTCCCTGGCAAACAAATGTCATTTTCATACGAAAAAAAATATGTACGGCAAGGCAATGTTTGCCCCCCTATCAGGCGGTAAGAATTCCGAAGGGGTCTTGGCAGTATGCTGAGCATATGCACGGCAGGACAAAGGCGAGCAAGGACAGACGGCGGCGTTGCGCATGCGCGCACACCTTGAGCCGGAGTCGGACGTCTCCCGCTGCCGCCAGGGGTGGGTTTTCCAGGGCGCGAAATACCGAAAGTCAAGGCGCAAATGTCCGTTAAGGCCGGAGCAAGAATTTGAAATTGCGATAGTTATAGGTTAGCTTGAGGCAGAGGAACTAGATCAAGACGGGATCGGGCTCAGAATCGGGCTTCGGGATGGGTAAAGGGGATCGACTACCGGAATGGGACAGAGCCGAAACCGCAGACACGAACGACGAGGGGTTGTGCAACGCCTTATCCTTTTCAAGGATCACTGGGCTGGCAGTTTTTCCGTCTTCCCTAATTAAATATTCATCGAGACGACATTTGCTTCTGCCAAAGAAGAAGTTGTACGCGTTGCCATCCCATAAAAAATGGTTTCCTTCGACCCGGCTGCATTTTGCTACCCCGTTTCGGGACGTTATCCTTGTATGCAAATGCTTTTGGCTCCAGCTCCGGCTTCTGCTCATTAGATTTCCGTTAAACTTTTATGCAAATCATCCGGCTCCTTGCCAGTGTCATCTGCTCCTGCAGCTCCTGCGGAATGCGTTCCTGAAATATTATACAATATTTGTTTTGCTGCTGGCACAAGGATCAAAATTATGGTATTATTTTACCAATTTGTCAGTGTAATGTAAACCCTTTTTTCGTTTTATCCTTACATGGCAGGCATGAAATCGCCGAAAGTTTTCCCTTCTTTTTTTGTGTTTTTAGGGAAACTTCATTGTTTCTTTTATCCCGAAACAGGCCAGGACCGGTTGCCTTCGAGGGTTCCTTGGCGGTGCAATCAAGTGCGGGGCTTGATTTCTGTCAAGTCAGTTTCGGCAGATTGTGGGAAATGGAAAGCCAGTTTCTCAGAGTTTCCCAGACTTCATCCTGATCTGGCTCAGGGTGAGCTTGTTTTGTAATTTAAAGATTTTGTTTAATTTCAAATCGGATCTGATTTAGCTGATGGTAAACAAGAGATAAAGATGGGAATGTTTTGGCATTGGGATATTTGATATAGAAACAAGACTTAAAAATATTTAAATACATACAAACAAATTATTATTTGATTATTACAAAACTCCCCTTTATAAAAGAAATGTTATTTATATTTTGAAACTAAAATATATTTAATTTAAAGCAGTTTCCTGCTTGTGAAAAAACCCTATCAAATCAAGCTATAAGATTATATTCCCTATAATTTATCATTTACATTTTCGCAGCCAAAATTCATTCGCGGTTTGTCCTTTGTCCATTTACCCTTCCTCCCATTTCCACCCATGGGTTATGCTTTAATTCCTTTGGTCATGGATCTAGCCAATTGAATGATTAATTACATGTCCGAGAGTATTCTTTGCTTATATTTCCCTAATGAAAAATGCAGCCAAGTGACCGCGAAAGGATTGTGTTGGATTAACCCCTTCCGAGCTGACCAGGGGTCAGTTGCACAGCCAGGAAATATAAGTGTTTGTTATTGTCCTTCAGGGATTTGTCCGCTGGCATGTTGTTTGCATATCATTTATTAAAAGGAGAGCAGCGAGAGGTCCCCAGAGTGGCCAGGACTTGATTATTAAGTAAGTTGTAATTTGTCAGCTACGAAGATGATTGAAGCCCTGGCAAAGTTCTAAAGATTCCAGGAACTAGCTTCTTATCCATAATTCCCTGCTCCCCCTCTTAACTGCCTGGAAAAATATTAACAATTATCGAGGGCGGCCATAGAAAAAATAAATTAAATGTTATCAAAAGACTCGCGGGGGAAAAGGAAAGAAAAGCAAGAAAGAAAAGAAAATAAAACGAAACAACAATGCAGCATATTACACGACAGCGGCGAAAAAAAAGTTACACCTGGACCCACGCCGGGCCCTGAAAACTAAAGGTGTTTCGAGCAGACGGCAGTCGAAGATTACGACACATAAGCGCGCAGGACTTTATGGAGTGTCGGAGAGAGACGGCAGCAGGCACAATGGGGCAGCAGGATATTGTTGAGGTTGATGTCGCATAACAATCGCTTCTTGACTGCTTTGTATGTACCCAGAACTTGAGGCATTGCATCATCTGCGCTCCCTCCCAGTGAGATTTCGAGAGATGTGTTTGGGTGTCTTGTGGGCTGCGAAGATCGAGAAGATTTGCTGCAGCTGCCGCTGGCCTGGACTTGGGCCTAAATCCTTGAGTCGGCTTAAGGGCAACAACCCAGTTTAACCCTTGTTAAACTTGGGATGCAACCCTCTCGCCCTGGTCCAGATTCCAGCCCACTTTACAGTTCACTAATTTCTCACACTCCCATTCACTCACTCGTCATAAAGCGCTAAGGTAGTTTTCTTTCGATTCCTTGATGCTTGACCAAATCCCTCGGCAGATGCAATGTCCACGCACCAAAAACAAAGAAAATGTGAAGTAATAAAGCTAAAGGAATGTCCATTGTGTGTGGACCATTGCACGCTTTGATTTTAATTGCATTGCATCTGGGTGCCTTGACATGTGTCCATATCCATGTCCATTTTCGTGTTCATGTTGCTGCGATTGCCATTCTCTCTTACCTACATCATCTGCCTCGGACTACAAACTACGGAGGGTTGTTGGCCAGAAGAATAAGAAATTAAATTTGTCATGCGTCTTAGGCCTTCTTCCTGTCTTGATGCAAAAAATTTATTTAGGGGATCTGCTCTATTCCTCCCTGTCTGGCGGGCAGGCAAACCTACTCAGGCAATTAAAATTGTCACATAAATATCGTAAAATTTTCCCTCATTTTTACGTAACAAATTATGTGAAAATCTTTAATGAGCTTCTCTCTAAAGCAAGAAGGAGGGTTGCTTGTCACGTATTATTGTTAAGCTTTTATGACGTGTGAGATTGGCAGTTAGGAAGTTGATGAAACACACACGAGAATGCATAGAGTTTGATATGTGCGAAATTTGATAAATGTCGGAGTTTTAGTTTCGATTTTCATTCCTTTTCTATCAAAAGCAAAGATCAATTGCAGTCGTAAAGTTTAGTGAGGAAAAGTTAGAAAAGACTGGGTACTTGTAGGGTTTGAGGTGTTGAAAAAGCTACCTCGGACTCAACAGCCAAGTTGAGGTCTTAGGTTGAGTCCTTAAGGAATATAACCGAACTGTACAAGTTTCATAAGTTTAATTTCCATATTTTGATTATAATTAAGGTTAATGAATATTAATGAATACATAAAGCAGTGGTGCCCAAGGAACTGACTCGCGACTCAGCAAATTTTTCTGGCCGGCCTCTGCCGGCACACACAGAATGTAAACGAAGCACCAGTGCGTGCGGTAAAATAATAATTTTCTGTCATTTGGCCTTTTTTAGGGCTAAATAATTTTCTTTTTAGTTCTATATATTTATTTCTAAATGTTACAAAAAGTTTTGGCTATTTTGTATCTCATATCTAGCCACTTTGTTTTATTTCTTACACACGCAATTGCAAAGTCTAACATGTCAATATATTGCCTGGAAATTACAGATACAAAAACATAATAAATCACAGGCTATTCATTAATTTCCATTAACTATTAAGCTGTTAAAAAAATAATGATTTTGATATACATATAAACGTAATCATAGAATCGACTCTTACAGCTCTCCCACATGACTTAACTATAGTTAAAGGCAGTTATTCTTTAAGATAATGCAATCTGAGCATAACATCCCATATTGTATACATTTTTCTTACTTTAGGGACTTTCTGATCTTGGCTTCTGTTTTCCATCATCTGTCTGCGAGAACAATGGTCAAGGATTTCAATTGTTTGCTTTTTTCCTCCCATTCCTTTATATTTTTCTCTCTCGTGCTGTAATCTTATGACTCAGAGTCTGGGCCGAAGGTTTCATTAGCCTCGCTCTACATTTTTGGCTTTGGCCCGCCCCACACCACCACAATCTCTGATCCATGCCAAAAGATAATTTATTAGAGAAGTTTTCGGCCTCCAAGATGCAGGAGAGGAGATTTTAATGCAGCCGCTGGCCCAAGTACTAGCAGAAATAATTTATTTACTTCGCCATATACACTCTGTATGTAGGTAGGTAGTGATTTTTCCGAACGTCTTGCGTCTACCTGGAAATGTTGACAAAAATAATTGTGAAGGAAGGGATCGGGGTCGGGGGGATTTGTTGTTGGGCTGATAAACACCCAAAGGCGAAAAATGCAATGCAAAAACAACAACGTCTCAAGAAGTCCGGATACCAGATCGACCAGATCTCCGGGAACTACCCCCGAGTGCCTGGGCAGCGGAAAGAGATGGCAAGCTGCCGGCGATCCTGTTTTTACCGCTGCAACGTCTGTCGGGGCGAAAGCAACCCCTATTCTCGAGACCGTTGCATTCGGTGGACAGGATAACGACGACGATCGGGGTTCGGGGATCGGCGATCTGGAACGGAGCACAACGAGCTCAGTTGCACAGCGAACGTGAACGCGATTGGTACTCGATCCAGCCAAGAGCGGAGTGAACAACAAAATTCTACAAATTATAATTCGTTGCCAAGTCGAGATCAAGTAGCTGAAGTAAAGACTGAAAAATATATTTATGGACCACAATTTGGAGTGCAAAGAACTAATTTAGAACCGGATTTGCCAAGATCATCAACGCAGAACAACAACTACGACTAAAAAACAAAACCAAAAACGAACAACAAAAGCCAAAAATGTTATAACCAAAAATCTGTTTGCACAATTATTTAATCACACCAAAGAAACAACAAACGAGAATACAAATTAAAACCAAAGACTGCTACTAAATATTCGAAACCTCGAAGCAAAAGTGCAATAACAATTTAATAACAAGATTAAATAGAGAGAAAACGAAGCCCGGTCCCACGAGAGCCAGCCAAAGTGTTATTGTTATACCTCTATATGCCAAGACTGATCCCGAATCCTTGATCTTTTGTGTGTGCAATCTCTCTGGCTCACATTTTGTGCGGGTGCATTTGGTCCGAACAAACAGCGGTCCATCTATTAAGGATTAAGAATTTTGACAGGCGTGCCCACATAAATTTACACTCCTTGGCTAATTATATTCGAGACACGTCCTTGATACCGCCACCCGTGTGATCCCGTTTACTGACTCTCATATATCCTTTTCATTGTGCGGTTCATGTTACTATGAAGTTGGAACAGAAGCGCAAATTCATTGAAATGGTAATAATAAGTTATAAAATATTGGATTTAATGAAGGATTATACTCTCCTCGACAGTAGTTTGAATGTATTTAGTAATTAATAACCTTAAAAAAGGCAATGAGAATAGAAAGTAAAGAAAAATATAATCAGTTTTCTTGTAATTTAAAGAAATATACCGAAAGAAAAGGATTTTCTCATCCATATATATTCCCTCGTTATTATTTCTTTATTTTAACTACACATTTAGCTTGCTTTAGTGTTCATTTATGATATTTCCTTTGCTAAAACCTATATCTCCCTCTCATTTCCAGGACCCCGAACTCGGCTTTGAGCCTCCATCGGCTAAGCGTCAACAGCGATTGCCCGCTCTCTATGGCAGCGACCAGGGCAGCAATCTGTCGTCAGTGGCCAGCTCGGTTTATACCTCGCCCGTGGTCTCGGCCGATGGCCAGCACTTGCAGGAGCTGCTCAGCATACGCAGCTCGCCGGCCGAGGAGTTGCCGGAGCAGCCGCCACACAGTCCGCTGCCGGACAGCCCGGACAGTCCGCCGAGCCCGGATCGCGGTGTCAAGCAGGCGCCAGTCATGGTGCACTACGCCGGGGACAAGGCGGTAAAAGCAGCGGAGCAGCACGAGGACGATGACCTGCTGGACGACAGCTGCGAGGATTACTCGTACGACGAGGAGGAAGAGGACGAAGACGAGGAGATCAACTCGTCCACCGTTTCGCCAGCTTCCTCGGGCTGCAGCCAGCAGCAGGCGGCGGTGAATGGGGAGCGTACTCCTGGCCTCCAGCAGCACCAGCACCAGAAGCAGTTCCAGCAACAGCAACAGCCACATCCGTATCCGATGATCATGATGCCGACGATCAAGGCGGTGGACGACGCCTTCAGCTGTATGTCGCCGGCGGTGGAGACCGCGCTGCGCCAGTGCCCGCTGCCTGCCCTGGCCTGGGCCAACGCGGCGGACGTGTGGCGCCTGATGTGCCAGCGAGATGAGCAGGACTCGCGCCTGCGCAGCATCTCCATGCTGGAGCAGCACCCTGGGCTGCAGCCACGCATGCGCGCCATCCTCCTGGACTGGCTGATCGAGGTCTGCGAGGTGTACAAGCTGCACCGGGAGACCTTCTACCTGGCCGTCGACTACTTGGATCGCTACCTCCACGTGGCCGACAAGGTGCAGAAGACCCACTTGCAGCTGATCGGCATCACCTGCCTGTTCGTGGCCGCCAAGGTGGAGGAGATCTACCCGCCCAAGATCGGCGAGTTTGCCTACGTGACGGACGGCGCCTGCACGGAGCAGGATATCCTCAACCACGAGAAGATACTGCTGCAGGCGCTCGACTGGGACATCAGCCCCATCACCATCACCGGTTGGCTCGGCGTCTACATGCAGCTGAATGTCAACAATCGCACGCCGGCCTCGTTCGCCCAGATTGGCAAGCAGAAGGCGGCGGCGGAGGCAGACGATGCCTTCATCTACCCGCAGTTCTCTGGCTTTGAGTTCGTGCAGACCTCCCAGCTGCTGGACCTGTGCACCCTGGATGTGGGCATGGCCAACTACTCGTACTCTGTGCTGGCAGCGGCGGCCATCAGTCATACCTTCAGTCGGTGAGTTAAGCAGCTCTTCTCTGGTGCTTGCAATTATTTTCTAACCAAGTACGGTTTGTTTTTCCTTGCAGCGAGGCCGCTCTGCGTTGTTCTGGCCTGGATTGGCAGGTGATTCAGCCCTGCGCCCGCTGGATGGAGCCCTTCTTCCGGGTCATCTCGCAGAAGGCGAGTTACGTGCAGCTGAACGAGCAGAACGAGCAGGTCAGCAACAAGTTTGGCCTGGGCCACATCTGTCCCAACATAGTCACCGACGACTCGCACATCATCCAGACGCACACCACCACTATGGATATGTATGTAAGTATCTGAAGGAAAGCTAAGAAACTTTATGTATATTTTTGGAAACTTGGAACTCATTCTAATTGTATTTTATTGAATTTTTTCCAGGACGAAGTACTGATGGCCCAGGATGAAGCCCATGCTATGCGAGCCCGCACACAGGCCTCTCCGGCCACCGCACTGCGCTGCGCCCCAGAGAATCTGCTCACGCCTCCCGCCTCTAGTCACAAGCCCGACGAGTATCTCGGCGATGAAGGTGACGAGACGGTGGCCAGAAGCAGCGCCTGCAGCAGCACCAGCACCAACACTACTAGCAGCAATATCGCTGTGACCAGCTGCAGTAGCAGCCGGGGCAATCGCTGATCCCCTCTATCTCTCAATCATTATACACCCGCCCAAACAGTCTCTACGTTAAGTGTTTCTTATATTTAAATTATTTTTGTTAAGTGAAAAGTTATCTAGTTAGTTGCCTAATTCCTATGCTAAACAAAAACATATTTAATCTGAAATTATTTCTCCCAACTCGCGTTTTTCATTTTCCTTTTGATCAGTTTATTATTTAAATTTTGTGTATTTATCGAAAATCAGAAATATAATTTTAAATGTACACTAAACACTACACACTATACACTATACATAGTTCATAGCAGACAAGTCAACACTGAATTAACTATTTTAGACTAATATCCAGAAAAAGGAGCTGCTCTCAATCTCTTTGGCGGAACCCCAAAAAAAAATGAATCAAACAACAGAAAGAAAACATGAAACATGTCCAGCTGTCGACAGTCAATTTCCAATCATTAATCACCAAGAGCTTGATTAACAAACTAAACTAGAAAGAACAGGAGGAGCACAGCATAAGCACTTGACTAATCAACTAAAATTAGCCACTAAGTCGAGGGAAAAGCTACACATAAACATAAACTAAACCGACTAATGCTGAGTCCTGCATTTACATTCGACAATTAACCAAACTAACAATGAAACAAACACACAAGACAACAAGTCCACAGCTGACATGGAGTGACAAAAAGAAAATGATGGCACTTGATGAATAAACCAGAATAATTACACATGAATTGAAGGAACATTTATACTATATATTTATCATTGTAACATTTTTTTTAATTTAGACTAATCTGCCATAATTTGCTAAGCAAATAAATCCTGTACATAAACATATAAAGCAAAAACGCACAAAAACAAGAACTAACCGTAACTGAAACGCATATAATATATTATTATATAAGTGTACAACTTCTTTGAACGGCTTAAATATGTTATGCAATGTACATTCAAACGGCAAGAACGACGCACAGTAGGAAATTATTATTATTACTCGCTAATCTAGGCATAAATATCAATTAAGTGTTCATACGATTAAGGCTGGAATGAAAACAGAAAACCAACAAAAACAACAACTAAAAGAAAAGCAAACAAAAAAAAAACCTAATGTATTTATGTTTTATTTGTAGATTTTAAAAGCAATAATCATTTTAAAATTATGAATTTAATTTTAAAATTTTTTCACAACTACGCTTATATTTATGATTTGATGTCAATAAATAAAACAGAACAATCATAAGCTATACAAAATCAACTTGAAAGCAACAAGTAAATAAATTAATTTTTGTAAATAAAACGGAATCAATCTTCTATTCTCTTTTAAAGCGAACGGTCGTGTTCGATCGGGGTTTTATTCTAATATATTGTGTTAACTGAAGTTCCCGATCACATTTTACGTGTTCATGCTGCTCTTGCGTATTAATTATTGTATTAATCTCGGATTCAGTTCGGTGCCTGTCGGGTGCAGGCAAAAGGAGAAATCACCGACCCCATAAGGTATATATTCTTGATCAGCGTCACCACCGCCGAGTCGTCTTATAAACAGATCTCGGAGAATATAAGAGCTAGGGCTACCGATTTTAGTGATAACATTTCAATCAGATCAAGATTGTTTTAAAATGTGGCCACGCCCACTACCGTATTTGAAATCTTGAAATAAGCTATAACTATGTTAAAGTAAATAAATATGAAAATAAAGATACATGTATGCGAACGAGCTCTAAAAATTTGAGTGAAATCGGATGATAAAAATGGGAGATATACCCAATAATGTTCTTCTATCTCGATCCCGTTCGCACTCTTACTTAAACTTGAAATGGTTGGTCAAGGTTCGAGCTTTTGTTTCAAATGGGGCGATCCAAGTTGATACATTTTATGTTTTTTTTTTAATCTTGATGCTATTTTAGAATTTTATTTTTAAAGTCAATCAGAGTAATCATTTTTAAGAGTATTGGTAAGGTCGATTGGGTGCGGTTGAAAAACAGCTTTGTCTTTAGCTTGATGCACTCAGTTTTTGGTACCGGATATCTCTCAGTTAGTTAAATGTCTATTAATATTGTGTGCGTATTATAAAGACCTGCAAGGAGGTAATTTCTGCAAAGCATTCTAACATCGGCTTCGGAATACTATCGTTGTGTGATTTATACTAATTTCAGTAAAACATTTGACTACGTTGATAATTTCCTGCTTATGAGGAAACTCGACTTAATGGGTTTTTCTGCCGATCTTCTTAGATGGATCTTAAGCTATCTAAAAACAACACAGAGAGAATTTTTAAGTAAAAATGGACTTTGCCGCTCTTCCCCTCTCACCCAATCAGACTTGAGTAGAGACGTACTCAATTTAAGGATAAAACCATTTCAATTCAAGAATATTTGTATTTAGTTTTGGTGTGAGTACTTTTGTATTCATTTTTAATTTTTTTTGGTCTCAAAGTAAGGAAAAAAAACTTATTTGAGGAATTTTTAAAAAATCCGTACTCAAAATAAGAATAGTTCGAATTTGAGTAAGCGGATTCTCAATTTCCGAACGCCATAATTCTCTCTGTGAACGTATCCAATACTCTCCGGGTTACCTCTGGTGTCCCGCAAAGGAGCCATATAGGGACCCTGTTTATATTGTTCATTAACGCCTGCTCAAACTTTGTATGCAATATAAGGACGGATCTCGCCTCTAGTTCGTTCTATCTTAGAGTACAGATCCAGCGTTTGGGGGTAGGGGGAATGTAGATTCCTAATAGTAGGCAAGTAGCAAGTGGTTCAGAGCCCATAAAACAGAGGCCCGACTAATACAGTATTCAGAGAGTCTCCTATCAAGTTTTTAATTTCTACAACAACTGAATAACTTTGGCTAAATACTTCCAATCTCGCTCGATGGCTGATTTCTTGAATCCTCGAAAACGCCGAAGGGACGATCCGAGTTGCGATTTAACCTCTCTCGCGAAGCGCTTCAAAGACCTGACCCTGAATGTGGACTACGACATGTGCAACAGTATCAACAGCATCTTTAGCTTTCCAACAATTAACACTTACACGGACCGAGAAAGAATCGATGATGGAATATACGAAACAGAATGCCCGGCGGCTAATGATGATGGATACAACCCGGAGTTAGGGATCGAAGAGAATCCATTTTACTATGAGAAAAACAAGGTTCTGCACTATCTCCATGCCGAGCGTGTCAGGCGCAGCAAAGGATCGGACAGAATCCTGGCGGAACAGATCAGACTGCAAGCCCTGAAATAAGCGAGGCGTTATCCATACATATCTTATTGAAATATTTCCTTCTGTTTAAATATGTGTTGATTTTTATATTTTATATATACGGAAACATATTTAATTTATACAAGTTTGAACTTAGGTTTCCTTTAAAAATAAAAAAAGTTCTTATCTACGTTTTTATTAAAATAAATTTGAAATAAGGCAGATGAACCGCCGACTTTCTATCGCCCTCGCGTATATCGATAGCTCTGCAATGTTAACGGATATACTGTTGCGTTAGCAGAGACGGTGAGTTAACAGAGGCCACCTCATCATCTGGCAACACCGGCGCAAAGCCACCCCCAGCGAATTACGCAAAATTGATATTGAGAGGAAAAGAAACGAATTCAAAAGCCCCACGAGCACGCAACCTTGCCCCAAGAGCCACTCAGTTCGTGGCGAGAAACTGGCGAGTGTGGATGCGTTCCGAGCAGAAACCGCGACCAAACAAATTCATTTCAGCCCCAATGCTAGGGCTGTGGGAAAATAACATCCGCAACGCCGTTTCCGAGCAGAGCAACAACAACCAACTCCAAGTGCTGTCCCCAAGTGGAGCTTAAAGTGTTAACAGTAAATGGAGCGGCCTTAATTTACCCGCTACCAGTGCCAGTTCAGTGTTGTTAGGGCAGAATTAACAAATAATCCAGTTCGAAATCTCTGTACCCCCGCAGGATATACCGTCGAAATCCAACCGTTGGAAAAAATCCAATACAGATATATGTGTGTGTATATATGTGTATGTATGTGCGTGTGCGTGGTGCAATATTTGTGAGCGCCAAAAAGCCGAAGAGACGAAGCCGCGCAGTCAAATAAATCTCTCGTCTCTCCGTTTCTCGAAACTCGAATATCGAATCTCGGATTCTCGCCCATCGCCTATCGCCTCTCGCTTCGCGACGCTTTCTCCAACTCGAAAGTCGCGTAGTAAAAAGTGTCGGCAAATCTTTTTGGCCCTCTCGCTGCGCCTCGCTGCACCACCCACTGAGCCACCCCCACTGAGGCAGCCACCCCCTTTGCGGCTCGAGGACTACTTTGTTTTTGGTCAAGCTTTTCGCACTCGCCTTCGAAATTCGAAATTGCGAAATTGGCGCGCACGGGAGCATCAAGTAAGTGAGAGCGAAAAGGATAAGAGAGAGAGAGAGAGTGAGGGAGAGATGGAATGCTCTTGCGTCGATTGCACAATAAAATGGGCAAAACAAAGGGCCAAATACCTAACAAAGGCCAACGCGAAATCACCAAATTCACATAAATTAGCCAAAGTTTCAATTGCGAGCAGCATAAATCAAAAATCGAACATACAGTCTCGCGCGTGTCTGTGTGAGTGTGCGAGCGTGGTGCGTCCCTGTGTGTGTGTGAGCCTGTGATTGCGCGCCCAAAAAAGTATGCTATGCCGCTTTACTATTTACTACTACGCACGCTCCCCCCATCAAGCACACACAAACGCACTCACACCAGCACATGGCACATAATAACGGTTTATCGTGTACTACAGCCCCACGCAGCTTACGCAGCTGCGTAAAATCTCAAGGCTTGACCAATACCTCGTAACCCCTAGCCCTTGGCTCCTGTCTCCCTCGAGTCCTGCTGCTGCAGCCGTTTAGATATGTGTATGCGTGTGCTAGCTTGGTTAGTTATAAAAAGGATTTGGTCAGTTTGATCTAATATCCTTTTAAAGAAACCTTCACCATATATGAAATAGAGGCGCCTATCTACAAGCAACCAAATATAGCAGATGAAAAAAGCCCTTTAAATTATTCATATAACATTGGCATGTTACATTACTAGTTTTGAAAGTCCTGTAATTTGAGTAAAAGAGGGATCACAAATATTATTCATGTTTTTAAGTTTTAGACTGTTCGCCCACGTGGTATAAATTCTTGCATGGTTAGATATAGCAAAGGCAGTCCACTGTCCAGGGTCCAGGAACGATCGCGCAGATCATGGTATTAATTTCGCATCCAGTCATCTATCAACAAGAACAAGCGGTATTAAAACCTTTTCTGCCTTCTTTTTCTGGGTGTACAAATAAGTGCACAGTTCTGCTTTGTTAGTTAAAACAAAAAACATTCTTTAAGGACAATCCAATCCTTTTAAATACAAGTTTTTTAAACTAAAGCGGCTAAAAATGGTTGATTACGTGTAGATTCAAAAATATATTTCTTGTAATTATCCAAATAAATAAAATGGTATTCACAATATTTATTTAAAGTAATCTTAATATATAACAAAACAGAAACCATATAAAGAATCATTAAAAAATAATGATGATAAGTTGTTTGAATTTATACCCGGTACCCATACAACCCCAACCGATAACAGACAGAAGAAGGCATCTCCGAGCCCGTAAAGTATATATATATTTTTTATCAGCATCACCAGTCGAATCGATTTAGCCACGTCGGTCTGTCCCTCTATCTGTCCGTATGAAACAACAGAACTGAGAGACTATAAGAGCTAGAGCTATCAAGTTTGGTTAAAACATCCCTATCTGTTGCACGAATATCAAACATCACGATAAACGTCGTGATTTTTGGTTCAAAGTAAATAGATTTTATATAATCAACTAATAAACATGGGAGTTATTAAACAATAAAGTCTCTATATCTGCCGAGCATCTAAAACATCTAAACTAGTGTAAGCATCGCCAATGGGTGTTGCTCAACATGTTTCTACCAACATCTGTCTTTTTTGAGGTGTTGCCCAACATGTTTCTAGTCTTGATTTGGTAACATTTTCCTGTGCCTTTCTCCCAGTTTAATTTTAGATTTTCATAAATTTGAGCCTAATAAGACAAAGTGAATTAGCCATGTCTTTAAATTTCACCCACAATGTTACGTGTACCGGGTGTCTCATAGTCGAAAACACTCGATAGTAGCTTCCAACTTGTTTTATATCATATATCTTACTATAATCTAAATACTTAACACGAAGTCGGCGTTACAGCGTTACGGCGTTTCCTTTGTGAAACAATCGGTCTAGAGTCTTTAAATGGATTTAAACTGCTGATCTCAGCTTTAACTTTTGCAATTCTATATTTAAAAGCAATATGAGCACAACGTTTGCTCGTATGATACCTAAATCACGTTGTGAGATGATAAACAAAGACTCTTGGAATATGTAAAAAGATATATGTATGTTTGACATGTGGCCGGCTTGCGTATAGGCAAACACAGAACAGATTTATAACTTATCAAACCGTTGTGCGGCCAGACACACAGACATATCCGTCTTTGGTTGTAAAAAGTTTTGTACGCGGTCTATTGAAATTTTCGCAGGCACATTAATTCCATTACGAAAACTCCCAAGGCCATATTGCTTTTAAGCCGCCTTTGGTGCTGCCGTTGCTTTGGGCCAAACAAAAACGAAAAGTCAGGCCAAACATAAAAAGGCAAAAGGCAAACAAAAAGAGCGGCAGAAAAGAGGAAAAATTGAAGCGGACGGGGGGGGCGTAGCGGTGGCGTATGCGCAGGATGTGGAAATGGAAAAAAGAACGACAGGAGCTAGCGATATATGCGATATAATAAATCTTTTGTATAACACGCAAAACTTTATGAACGTGCGCCAACTATAAACTTTCACTTTTCAACAATGGCTCCGCTCCGTTCGCTTGACGTTGCCTGATGCCAACGTTGCGTATACGCCATGTTGCACATGCTTTTATTTTTATTATCACTATTATTTTGTTTTATTCCCTGCCACTCGATACCCTTTGCAGAAAAAGGATATTTTGATGTGTTGATCGTAAATTATCGATCTTTTTAGCTAAGATACTGACATAGAAGGTTTGGGTTTTGGTTGAACAATATCTGCCAACTTTTAACTATGATTTTTGCAAGACTCTAATTGACAAAACCAAATTTTGTATAGGTATTTATTCAAGGCAGTTGCATCTAACTCGAATTTAACTTAAAAAGAATATAAGTTAGTCAGATAAGTACAATTAAATTTTAATTATTTATTTTAATAAAATAAACGTTCAAATTCAACTTTGACTTATGGTTCGAAAAACATATTTTATAGCTTTTTAATAAAGGCTTTCACTAAAGATTATAGTAAAATAATCATTACTTATTAAATATTGTATAGTTTAATATATCTGTCTGATAATATTAAACAAAATCGCATGATATCTTCAATGGTTCATGCTGTTTTATTATCTTTGAGCTGAGGTTATTTCAAAATAAATTGAACTTAAATTCAGAAAATAAAAATATACCAAGAATGTCTTAAAACTTATTAAGGAGGTATAAAATGTTTACCTGATTTGTCCCGTAAAAGGGGAAATAATAGGAACTTTTTAAAGATTCTATTTTTGTTCTTATTTAAATACCTTACCCTGGAGAATCCAAATGATGTGCCTGACATGGCATCTCTGGTGAGATTATAGTCAAAGCTGCATACTCCTCAGAGCTGGTTGTGGAGTCGTTGACTCGCTTCGCATTCTGCATGATGTCGCATCCCAAACGTGGACGGTGGATGGCGCTCCACTTCTGTCAAACTTTTTGATGTTGAGGCGGAAGGGCGACGCGAAGGGAGTGGGAAAAGCGTGCGAAATCCGGTTATATACACATTTATTTAGATATGTGGCGGAGGCATGCACATGCGAGTCTGTGTCTGTGAGTGCGTATTGGCCGCAATAAATTGTCTTTATTTCATGCGGATGTGGTTCTGCGAGGGGGGACAGGAGGAGGGAGGGAGCAGAGGCCCAGGCAAGGCTTGCAGCATGTTTAATGAAAATTATTACGCGATATCCTTGGGGACACACAGAGCACACACAGAAGCCCGAGCAAGCACAGTCGCATTCAGGGTAGGATGTATGGCTATGTGCGCCTTTTAAGGGGGTGGCATGCCCATACAAAAAGGCCTCGAACACTCGCATACTCTCACACACACCGTTTTCTGGCGAAAGGAGTCCGAGTGAATGAGTGAAGGCGGCTTCCCACACCGCGCATGTGCAGCAAACCAAGCAGAGCGAAATTCGATTCGATTTCGAAAACGTCCCGAAGTTACGAAGTGAGTTATGTGAAAGGGTGGGCGGTGGGTGGCAACGCATTTCTAGGTCAAATTCACAGGGAGCCAGGGAAACAGCCAACAGCCCGCTTCCAAAGCCCCATCTACAGGCAACATGGTGGGAACATGAACTCGTATTTTCAAACATATTTCTGGTCCGTTTGAGATCCAAAAAGAAAACTTTTTGTAAACTAATTGCAAATCAGTTTGCTTTGTTTAATACGAGCTGCAAAAATATGGCGCAACCACAGACCAAATTTGAGCGTATTTCAAATAAGTTAAAATAAAAGTTTTTAGTTTTATATTAAAACCAATTAGATTCTTTTAATAGGTAAAACAAAAACGATGGCAATTGTACCTCTCTAAAAGATTACATGATGCAAATTTAATCCCGAATATACATAAATATATATATAGGGGAGCCACAGATATCGCTATTATTTCAAACACTATTGCAAATGTCCCCAAAAGTATGTAATTAAGTATTTTACTTGCCAAGTTCCTGTAAATGGATTTTTTTCTACGATGGTACATTTTCTAACTTAATTTTCGGCACCTTTTTTGGAGTATTTCAAAACTCTAGCGATTTCGGTGCATTTCCGACTTCTGAGCAGGAAAAGTATTAACGATGATATAAATCTATAGGTAATGCACTTTTATACTGTGATTTAAACATAGATTAAGCATAGATTAATTAAGCAAATCATGTCTCTACAAGGGAGTCAAAATGAACGGGAATATAAATATATATTACTACATAAAATGATACTCAAATAAAACTTGCAACAACTCTCACTCAACTTTATATTTTTCTTCTTATTTGCAGGTCACCGACATAATCTGACCTTAGCCACATATCAAACTACCAGCTCAATTACCACTTGTCACCAAAAAATAACTGACCGAATAGCTTTGCAACAATGTTGAACATGGAAGACGGAAAACGCAATAAAAACTTTTGGCAGCACAAAATGTCCGGCTTAGGAGCGCTTATAACAAGTATATGAAAACCGAATTGAAACTGCAATTAAGCTTGGCAAAGCCAATAACCATACACTATATAATAAAAACTTAAATTAATAAATTTTAGTTTGTCAAATCGATAAAAGAATCGGTAGTGTCAATAAATCGAAAAAAGAAAAACCATTAAAGCGCGAATTCGGTTTAATTTGTGAACTGTTTAGTGGTTTTATCCACGTATGTGCCGGGCACGCGAAAACACCAAATAATTATACATTTTGGAAACCAAAATCCAATCGATACGCGGGCGGACCCACACAGGAGATTAAATCCGGGACAATTCAACACCAATTGATCCACATAGATACGCACACGAACGGACAAAACAGGCCAAAATGGAGAGCAAACACTGGAGCTGCTTTGTGGCCATTGTGCTGGGCGTGCTAATATTCAAAATGCACATATTTGTCGCATTCGGCGATCAGGATGAGGATATACCGCACAACGAGTAAGTTTTATTCATCATCCGACAGGCAACACCAATATATTGAATTATGCATTTGCCAAACATTTTGGCCATTTCCTCGGACAGGAAATTAATTGTAAATTTGTTTATTCTCTCTCTGCCCAGCATGTTTCCTCCTATCTATAATTTACCTAGTTTCTCGTCAACAATTCAGCATACAAGCTGCTGAAACATTAATACAATTTGTTATTGTTTTAAGTGAAGGCCATCGGCTGGGAGAAGTAATTCGAGTTATTCGTTGAATAATTGATACAGTACCTACTACTCGGAGTTGTGCCCATAAATCAGGCTAAACAAACTAGCAAATTAATTGGAGCAATGCTTAATTCAACAAGCTTCCAAAATATAGGCTGCCTTGGCTTAAAAATGGATCGAGCTATAATCAAAAATATTTTAATGGCATTCCCATTATTTAAAAGAAAAGAAAAGCATAAACTTAAAGTAAATAAATCCATCGAGGTCAAACTTTCTTTAATTTGATTTTTTACTTTGAGCAAGTACCCCAACAACTCCGATTGTTTATTTTAGGGATGTGTGACATCTCTGCCCCAGCCACCATGATAGCCATGCCACTCAATTTCGCCGTCATCTTCAGTGGGGCGTCTCTTTGGCCATTTTGTTGGAGGCCGATGTGTCGTCTTTGGCTTCTGCACACTTTCCCACCAATGTTTCATCTTGCCCGGCGCCTGTTGGCCGTGGTACTTCTTACGAAGACACTCCCTGTATTGCATGTGCAAGTAGTAGCCCACCTGAAAGTCGAGCTCGAAAAGTTAAGATCTCCTTGTTGCCGGACACGATCTCACCGGGCAGCCTTGGTTGGCACGGTATTTGCCTGTCCGTTCCTGTGGAATGAACTCGAACTCCGACTTGGGCAGGCAGGTGCTCAGCTCAGCAACCCAGATGAATCCTAGGACGCATGGCCACACGGTGGACTCCACCAGCGGAGTAAGAGTTGTACTCTCCAAAGAGGTCATTCCGATTCGACTGAGCACTTTGGCTAAGGTGGGCTGAGTATGGCTAAGGCAGTTTAGACACGCGTTAATACGAACTTGTCAACGAAAGACAAGTACAGTGGCTTTAAAGCTTTGCCTAACTTTCTAAAAAATATATGCAATGGGAAAATTATTAAGAAAAATTAATATTCCTTTCAGAAAATGGTGATACATGCTCAGACTCATTTTCAAATTACTTTTACAGATTGATAAGAATTTTTATTATTTCAATTGGTTAAAGTACTATTAAAATAAATAATAATAAGTTGAGAGAAATTACTGGTTTCCGGGGTATTTCAGCTTCATCCTCTAAAGCTTTTCTCCTTACTTATTTACCATAAATTATATTTAAATTTCTTTAAAATACTGGGGGAGAATAAGAACAAAAATCTTGTATAAATCTTGTACAAATATATTTCCCACTTTTCCATAATATTGTAGTTGTTCCTAAAGTTGCCATTACCGTAAAGCGTAATAATGAAAATTTACCAGATAAATTAATCTTTCCTAAATTCATCAGCTAAGGCTAAAATCTTTCTGGAATTTCCATAGTCTTCAAAATGATTTTCCATCGCCTCATTAAGTTTAAGTACAGCAATTATTTTGATTATAAATTTGTTCATGCATCATCAGGACCTTATGTATACCAAAATCTGTTGAGTGAAACTTTTGCCATTCGTTTGCCTTTATGGACCAATTTATTTATGATTATTACACTGTTTACCACATAGAGATTGAAATAAATGTCCTCACTCCTGGTGCTCTAACATTCATAGTTATAGTTATCGGCTTAGTGGCAGAAACATATTGAGGAAAATGTCTGGGATATGGGCAGTTTCATTAAAAACGTAATTAAATGAAAAATAATGAGTGGCAGGCTTCCCCCCATTAAGTATACGCCGGGTAGACGCCACAAGACACTGTGACTATGAACTTGAGATAGGAAAATTCGAATTCTATGGCTAAGAGGTTTCCCCGAACTGCGGCTGAAGCGATGAGTATGTTTTGGCTTCATATACGTATGTCTATGTTGTATAACTCGGACGTTGACGGTTTGGTATATGCGTATCTAATGGATACATAATAGGATTTTGCAATTAGCTTCGCACGGTGACTGCGAACGTGTGGCGGGGCGGAGTAGGAGGTGGAGGAGAAAGGCAACACACGTAACCGCAACGTTCACTTGGCTAATTAACCCAAAAACCAACTGCCATTTGCAGGCAAGGACAACTGCCAGCCGAAGGCAACGGAAGGTTGGCGAGGCACCGAGACCAGAAACCGGAACAGACACACTAAGTGATTTTTTTCGGTCCCGCTTCTCTATCTAATGTCACTTTTATTTATTGAAATTAGTTTCGACGAGCAAGGTTTTTGTGGGTGAAATTCAATTAGTCCGTTGAAGCTTCTTCCTTTAGCGTTAATATAATTATTGTTTATTGAGCGAAACTCTTGGGGTAGCGATGCCTATCGAAGATATTTTTTGAGGTAACAGAAATGCAAGTTTCTTTAATTTATTTTGTACCTAACCAAATTATGTCTTGTGGGAATACGTTTCTTAGTTCCCTTGTCAGCATTAATTTGCCCGATTTAATCTCCCATCAAACCCATCAAAGGGTCTGGGACTGAGTCAACATTTTTCGTTTCAACTCTTTAACTTTCGCTCTATCCTCCGTCCGTCCTCGGCCGTTGACATGCTGTGGCACATGCATAAAATAAATTTCATTAATTTGAAAAGCAAACTTTTGCTTTCTCTGTTGCTTTGGTTTCATACTGCTCGGCTTTTCTCTTGCCTCCATGTTGCCATTTGCTTTATGTCACTGCAGAAATTCAATTAAATTTATTTCAACTTTTGCTGGCAGGCGGCTGAAAAAGGAGGAAAAAAACAACAACTTGGGCCTCGGTCGTCCAGCTTTGACGATTATGCTTCGGCATTGGGCGATGATGAAGAAGAAGTTGGTCTTGATTCCCCGCTTTCAGCTCCTGCTCCTGCTCGAGGTGGTGGCATTGGTCCGGCCTTAGTCCTTCTACGGGGCCGGGCCCATTGCTTTTGATGCGACTGACCCAAATCGGGTACCAAAGTCGAGAGCGTTGTTTTCCCTCGCCTGGCCCGCTTTTCTTGGGCCGAACTGGGCCCATTCATTTGCCTCATTTTCAGTTGCAGTTGCCATTTTAATGCATGCCTCGTTTGCTTAAGCATCCGCCAGCTTCTTCTCCGTCCTCCCGCCAATTGCATTGACAGCAGGTCCCCCTGCGTCCTCTGTTCCCGCTGCTCTTGACAACAAAATGCTTCTCTGGGTCACGTGCCATGGCCAGAAACTTTTCAGGGAGGACAAAGGGGACAGCCTGTGTCAACGAGGATGTTACATGATTCGAATTCTGGGCGGCCTGCGGATGAGCGATCGATTCAAGAGCCAACACTACTTACTCGCTAGCAAATTAATCGAACTGGAAAACTTTCTTTACGTGTCCATTTTTTTTTAAATTGGCCTATTTAAAGGATAATTTTTTAGTGAATGCAATGAAGGTTCTATTTTAAACTTCCGCCTTTATAGCTTCATCACGAATTGTCAGATTCCGCCACTGCAGACATTGGTTTGTGTGTGTGCTCAGTTCGCTTAATCGTGTTGATTTTTCTGCCGGATCTGCAACTGGCACAATTGCTGCTTAAAACCATTTTGCATTTGAAACAGTGGGTGCTAAGGGCGCTCTGTGTTTGGGCGTGGCAGATCTAATTACCGTCGAGGCAGCTTAAAAGAATAAATAAAGCAAAATCAACAAAAAGGGAGCAAACAGAGCGCTTACTACTTATGACAAATGACAGTGAAAGTGCATTAAGCAGCAGTTAAGCCGGAGACACAAACAGAAGCGACTGCCGTGCCACGTCTAGCGCATTATTTTGGTTTTTATTTTCCAGCGACTACAGTCGCTGTGTGTAATTCACCCCTAGTTGTGCGAGCATTTAAGTGGATTCTGAATTAGCGTAGAACACGACAAATTAATTTGCAAAACTTTGGCTTGGCAAGCATGTGAGGTTCCGAGATTAAGAACGACATCAGCATTGGGAATTGTTTCATCAAAGAGTGCAGATGGAGTTGCTTTTGGAAAGAACGGTTGCTTCTTGAAGGAAAGGATCTAACTGGATTAATTTATACTAACTTATACTTAATTTTCTCTGAAATTAACTGATTATTTTAGTTCTTTTGTGATTTCGCTTAACTGTAGTCAGAGAGAAATATGCGAAATGCGTTTCCTTTCCTCGTTACTTAGTGGTTTTATGCTGTTGCTGCTTTGCTTGTACATTGCAGGCAAAGCGTGGCAGAGAGAGCGAGAAGGAGATGGAGTATACAGAAGTGCAAGAGATCTTTCCCATAAGTAAGAGAAAAAGACCGAAGTGAGAGTGCAAGAGAAAAATGTGATAATAGAGTGCATTCTTTTGCTGCTTTGCTTGTACATTGTAGGCAAAGCGTGGAAGACGGAGAGGAAACAAGATCTTTCCTTTAAAAAAAAAATTATTAAAAAACCTTTTCATCAAATGATGATCGATATTCAAATCAAACACGAAACTTCACAAACGTCACAGTGCGTAGTACTCGTCAGTTCCATAAATTTGTTTCTGAACTTCGGCTGACAAAAGATAAGAAATTCAGACAAATCTACGAAAATTTTTAGTAAAATGAACCGCCACCGAATAATTTACACGGATATTGCGCTCCTCAGCAAGGCGATGAGGGCCATGGGAAAGCCGGCCACCGTCAAGGAGATCGCCGAGCACTTGGGCAGGCTGTTGCGTGTAACTGACGGGTTCGAGGAAGAGGTTAAAATGCTGCTTGAGAACTACCAACCCATGGGATACTTCAAGCGAAAAGGGGATCTGTACAGCATTCCGCCCGAGCTTTTGGCCATAATGAACGAACTGGACCGCGACAAGAAAAGGCGAACTGTCGCAGCGAAACAAGGAGTAGCGGCTCCCCAGGAACCAGACGAAGTATATGGCTGCACGTCCCGCACGGATGTTTCCAAGTCTCTGACTCATCCATACCTCTATCGTTTCAACTAGGTCCAGTTTGGCTCTTAGTGACTTGGTGACAAGTCACAAAACGCTCACAAGGTTTCGAGAATATTTGCGATGTAAACTTTTACCAATATTTATCATTGATTTTAATAAAATCCCATATTGACTGTAACATTTTAAAAGAAAATGTTATTCTCACTGTTGGATTATTTTGTAATTAAAGTAGCTTACATAAAATTCCTCAAAAGAAACCCAAGTATTTTGCGTTCGTTGCAATGATTGTTTTTTTTAAGAGCTAAAACCAATACGAATAGTGAAAGGCATTCCGCATGGGTGAGCTTGAATGCTTTGATTTAGTTAGCAATTTAGTAGAATCGAATTTAAGTTCAGTTGAAGACAGTCACTCTCTGGGACAAACACTAACTAATACTCGTACACCGGCGTACACGTTGAGGGCGCATTGAAGTGCGCTCTTGTGATTGCGCATTCAAGTCTGCTGGCAGCAAGGCAGAAGGGGTCTCATTTCAATTTCAATGATGCAAAATGGCAAAACCCATTGACCTACTCCTCCAGCGAAAACTACACTCAAGGAAAATCTGAGGTGCATTTGTTAAGTCAATAAGAAAAGAGACACAACCAAAGAAGCTCCTCAATTGGGAATTCAGAAAAGAATTACATTGGAAAATGAGGATGGGAATCCTTGAACATAAATCTTTAACCAAAAGCCACAGAAGCTATGCCTGAAATTGTTTTTATCATTAAGCATACATCGTGAAATTAAATAAATAATTAACAAAGCTGTATGCATTTTGAGCTAAAAGAGACTCTTACTTTGCATAAAGGAAAAGATTAGGCTTGTAGTTTTCCTAACTTTGAATAAATAAATACCTAAAGGATGTATTTCATCACCTTATTCAACCTACATTTTTTAAGTGCACATCCATCCTATTTCCATCTGCCTCGGCATAAACTGACTTGGCCGAGCAGTAGGCCGCCAAGAAAAGTGAAAACTGCAGAGACAACGTGGAAGGAGGGGAAGATGGAGAAAAGTGAAAATGCAATGGAACGAAACTAGTTCGATAGCTTCAGGTGTAGCTGCACAGGTATATGGTGCTTGAGCATGACGTACGTGGTTGGTTCGTGCTCAAAAGCCGAGACAGAATAGAAAGTCACTACAAATACACCTGGAGCACTCTTCGCCTCATTTTCACATGGACATAGTTATAGCCATTGTCAAGTTTCTGGCCGTGCAGCACAAAAACTAGGTAAAACAAAATGTGACTATTTTTCTGGTCACCGGCACGAGCAGAAGTCAAAAGAATCTGCAAAAATCTCTTCTACTTCAGGCCAAGAGGATGACGTTGATGGCCTTTCATTGCTGTTTGCCGCCTTGGACTCCCGCCCGATTTCCAATGTTTCCGCCGCTCCTTCGGACGTGTGGTGGGTGCGCTCCTCGCCCTGCCACCGGTATCTCCACAGAGATTTTCCGCATGAGGCGGGCTCTTGATAGCGCCAAACTGGAACAGAATGTTGGACTCAGACCCTGTGCGAATTTCGTTGTGCATGCTTTCTGATTTGTTTGCTAAGGAATGGCCCGAAATGTTAAGCAAATATTTCGTAAACATAAGACCGGTATTCTTTTTCGAGAACTCTCCGTGCACGAGCTTACACTACATTCTTAAATGTACAAAAATCAACTGGTAACAGTTTTATCATTGGGCTCATTTTAGAAAAGTTAATATTTTATGCATTCAGTTTTTTATCTTCTTAAAACTTAATTGGACAAAAAGGGAGATTAGTTTAATTTTAAATATGATATGTTCAATTATTTCCACAAATTTAGCTTTATTTTTTAAAGACAACTAGGCACAGATCTTCAGAATGCCCATAAAAATATAAAAAAAATTTATAATGAAGAATTTTCGAATGAGGATAAGTAATGACTTTATTTGGCTTGTGAAATAAGGAATAGTTTTCGCTTTTAATGCATAATATATTTGCTGCACATAAAAGGGATTTCATTTAGATAATTTTAAGTTCTATAATATATTTGTTTATTCCTTGACCTACTATACTTTTTAATAATATTATACCAAGTTCCCTTAGGGATAAACGGTACATTCTCGACCCTCAAAGTTTGTACATATTTTTGTTATCAGAAAAATAAACGTGAGTCCAAGGAATGAAAACTAATTACAATAATAGATTACAATAAGGATTGCGGACTTACAAGAGAACAATGCCCTTTGATAGTTTTATCCAAGAGTTAATTGGTATAAGTATTCTTATTTACTCAGCTTAAGACAGAACCATTCGTGTCAATATAAAAGTATCCAATTGTGATTTCTTTCAAGTTAACCCATATCATTTAACACGAATGCCACTCATTTGGCAACCTCTGTGCATTCGTTCGATTTATTTCAACCATATAAAGTGCGGGGTGTAAGACTCATTTAATTATCATCACTTGACCCCAGCATCTCGGAGCCGGCTCTTTGTTGTTGCCCACCATCAGCATTATCCAATTTCAATCACTTTGTTGGCCACTTTATTTCGCTTCATTGTTTACGCTTTCATTGCTGCGGGCCACGGGGACGCGGAAAGGATGCTGGGGTCCTGCTTCTCGGGCTTCCGCTTATAATACAATTTTCATATAATTTAAATTCATTTTGGCATCGCCCGAGCCATAAAACTTTGTCTGCAGCCGCTTGACTGCAGTTGCACTTCCGTCCCTCGCAATCTGCAGGCCCCCCTTTCATATCGGTGTGTTCTTCCCCTTTTGGCCATATAAACATGCGCTTATTTTGTATCTAGATGGGGAAGTTGCGTCCTTCGGTTCCTGGGACTCCTACGTTCCCTTCGCTCGTTCGCTCGCTCGCCGCCGGCTCAATGTAATGAACATTGCGTATACGCAACGTTGGTGCGGTTACTGCTGCCCGAGCACGAACTTCCCTCGCTGCCCTGGCTTGAACTCCTCTGCCCCTCTGCCGCCGTATTGATATTGCAGATAATGCCATAAAATTGTGCAAATATTTTCGGGGCATTATTTTGCATGGTCTTTGCTCTGGCTCAAGCTGACTTTGTTTCGTTCTGACTTTTCTTAATATTTCATTTTTTTGTATCTGACTCTGCTCTGCTCCTGGATTTTGTGCTCGTGCTTTACTTTCAATTTGCTGTTGCTTCACACAGTCCCAGTCCCAGTCCCAGTGGCAGGCCCCGCGTCTCCTCCTGGTTTTATGAGCGCTCGTTGTGTTGCTTTTGTTTTGCTTTTGACTTTCGCGTTTAGATTATAAATGTTTGGCAAATGTTTTCACAATAGTTGGCTGTTGGTCCTGCCGTTATCCCGACGTTGTCCTCCCTCCCTCTAGGTCTATACGTAATGAGTTTTGCCGCTGTCTTCAGTGTTTCTCAAGTGAGTTGATTTTCATCTTTTCGGAGATAACTTGTTGGCAAATATTGAAGAAATATTTGTTTTGTTTAATGACAACACTGATGGCGAATGGCGAGGTCTTGCCAGCCATTTATTGCTTAATGAAAGATTTGTATGCGTATGCGTAATGAGTTGGAAATAATTTATGCGCAATTTTAAACCCATTTTAATTGATTTTTAATCAGCCACGTGTCGATGAGTTGCAAATTGTGGGGTAATGACTGAAAAATATGTATAACGAGTTGAGCCGTTCGGCTTTAAGCGCTTATAAGCCATAAAAGGCGTTCAATATTTCCCAGATTACAGCCTTTAACACATATATATATTGAGTATTAAAATGCTAATGTAGATTTTCGTTTATTTTTGCAGAGTACGCAACTGGGCCCTGAAGTTCGGCGTGGACTTGTGGGAGTTTGGACGTCAATTTACCAAAATGAATGAGATCAAAAGTGTAAGTAATTACGACTGTCATATGGCCAGACTAAGCACGCCCAGTCGGGTAGGGCCGATAATGCGGACATATGTATCAGATAATCCTGATACATCGGCCCGACTAATGGCCTCGATTGGGCCGTGTCTGGTGTGCCTTAACCAGAACAAATACATTTAAGCTCTGCGGGCACTTAGTTGAACTTATCGATAAGGAAGAATTTATCGATAAACGCTTTGAGCGGCAAGGCTTAGTGGAAGCTTAACCAACAAATGCGTCAATTTTTCGTGTTTTCCTTTGCCTGGCGCTCTTATTGGGCTCCTTTGTCGTTGGTTGTTTGTTGCTGGGCTGCCCTAATGCAATTTAAACACAAATAAGGCTAATTGGGGCACTGCGGGCTAAAAGGAGTCGGGCCTTCATATAAGTATGTGACTGGGTGCTATCTATGTTAATAAGCCCGCCTCTGTTTGGCTTTGCTTGACTGCGTGGTCTGCGGTGGAAGATGGCGGATGGCGGATGTTGAATGATGGTGGGCTCCAAGGATGGCACCCCATCCCTGTCAGTCGCGTATTTTCGCGTTTAATCAGACGTGCTGGAGCCAGTGGGTTGCCTTTATGTGCGAGTGTGCTGCCAGTGATTATGTGCGAGAAAATCGCTTTTATGCGGATTTACATACACAACTCTTGCGGCAACTTTTTCTTACAGCGGTCTTGCTTTTAGTATATACCCTGCCAGCCAATTAGTCGGCGGAGGGTCATAATCAGGCTAAATTCACCTAAACACATTCGTCTTTTTTCTCGGGTTATGAAACTTGGTAGTCTAGTAGTGGGTTTCATTCTCCTAAGATTTAAGAATATTATATTTTCGCCTGGAAATTTGCATGAAATATTGTGTCATGATTTGTGAAAATTATTCTTAGTGATGATTTTAAAATCTGTTTTGGGTCCAGAAATAGAGGTTTAATATATATTATTTTAATATATAGATTACTGTTTGTAATATAATATTGCCCCTCAGTTGCATGTGTTTTTTTTTTATTAGTTTTAATATGCAAACAATTTTTAGAATTTATTTTACAAATTATTTGATGCGTTTTATTAAAATTTTAATTTAGCGCTCTGTATGATTTTTGAAAGAGCTCAAAGCATCTAAGTTTTGACAGGGAATATACTAAAATTGTTATTAAAAAAATGTAGAACCAAAAGAATAGAAGATCTCTTATATCGGGAATATTATTTAACACTCAACGTGCAGGGTTACGAACTTTAACACTCAACGTGCAGGGTTACGAACCTCAAGTTAAGGAACTCTATTTCTTTTAAAGTAAACTTCAATTTAAGGCAGCTCGATTTGTGCATTCAACTATTTAAACTTTAAATTACATCCAACCCAGTGGAACGCATAAAACATTGGGCGATTTGGCTAAAATTTCGACAGACCCGCACTAGGGTATAAATATCAGTAAAATTATACACAAAACCAGCCAAAGGGAGGGCACATCCAAGCTGGATTCGGAGGAGGGCCACGGGGAGATGGAGCCTGAAAGGCGGCTAAAATGCAAATAAATTTGCTGGCTGTGACTGTCATTGAGTCTGTAATTGTCAAGTGCCTTGTTGCTGTTGCTCTCCTCTGGCCTGTTGTTGTTGTTTTCTGCCAGTGTGTGTATGGCGGAGAGTGGGTGGTGGTGTCGGTGCTGCTGCCGCTGACAACGTTTGTTTGTGTTAATTTAAAGCGCACTCCGCTGCTCCGTACGACGGCAAAAATGAAAACCTACGCCCAGATTGAATTAAATATCAAGTATACGCGACGTTGTGCGTGGGGCAAAATGGTCTGTGTGTGTGCTTTATAAACATTATATCATACCATTATGTGCGTGTGCAAGTTGATCTGTCCTTCTGTCTGCTTGTTTGTTTGTGCGCTTGTCTGTTTGACTGTTTGTGTGCTTGTATGCTTGTGCATGCGGTTGAGTCTGTGCCACCCTTGTTAACGCCTTTCGCATCGTTTTTAACCTTCGGCGGCTAGGCTGCCCGCAAAGGCTAATAAATTGAGGGCAATATAAAATTATTGGCATGCCACAATAAAATAAAGAGCTCGCCTGGGCTCGGGCTACGGATTTGGTTTACACAGCGCTTTAAAATCCGAAAGTAATTAATTTCGATGTAGTTAAGCTGCTCTGAAATGTTCTCATAAGTGAATCTATTGATTTATTTATAACTGTATTGATATTATAATTTTTTTTATGTTTCTTATTTTATTTAAAATAATTAAATCACCACAAAAATGGATATTGGAAATTTATGGAGTTGAAGGGGCTAAGAGGGGTTATTATTCGATCAAAGTTCTGTGTCTGGAAATTATATTTCTTCGCAATTTAATTATATATATTATCAGTAAAAAAAACATACAAGTATTTCAACAATTCACTTGATTCGACTATACTCAGTTTACAATTTTAAGAAACCCGATTTACTTAAATGAGACACTTGAATAATTTAAGAAATAATATAGAATAATCTAGTTACCAAGGAAAATAATATATTGACGTTTCCAAGTATATTCTAATTTCTAATTCTTATTTTTCAATTCTTAGCTCAAGTTAAGCCATTTGTCATCAGACTGACACAACCTCATTGACCTAGTTAGTTATTAGTTTTAAATACATAACATAAAAAGTAGATATGTCCATGCGACAATATTAATTAAATACTTCCACTTCGTCCCAGACGTCATCTTCTTCTAGATCCTTTGCTGACACAGTTTAGTTGTTCTATTGACTTGACTGTTGTCCTTCAAAAAATGTTTTGCAATATAATAAAAAAAGGGAAAAAGAAAATTAAAAAGGAAAGCGGACAATGCTGTGGGTGTGGTCCACCCTCCTGCCATCCGCTGCTCCTTCTCATTTATCCGCTTTTTTCCCGTTGTTCTTGCTCTGCTGCTGCTGTTGCTGGTTTTTTTTTCTGTATTTTCCATAGCTGCTTTTTCCATTTGGCATTTTAAAGTAGCATAATAAAATGTAAAACAAATGCAGCGCACACGTTCAGTTATGCGAAAGGCGTCGCAGCACAACAAAAAGGAACAACAGCCCAAGACAAAATGGCTGCCAGGACTGAGAGCCACGAGCCAGGCAGAGGACGGGAGGTGAGAGAGTGTGTGTGGAATGCCTGTGCGTGGCGCATATTCATTTATTTTATTTTCCCTATGCCTCTAGCTTGGCAGCGTTTAGCGCTGACTAGCTGAAAAAGTATCTACCTAAGCCATGAAATATGTTCTTCAGACGGAGGACAACCTTCAGCAGGGTACAGTCCCTCTCTCGGTTGGTCGAAAATGGAATACTCTTTGCATGGACTCAAAGGTCGATGTGACGTGGCAGGAGGGTCTTTAAGGGTTAAGAAGCTAACATCGAATAAGGTATAGAGTGTGCTAGATTTTGTTACAGGGACTTTTTTCCGGGAACTAAACTGATAAGGTTCAGGTTCTAGGTTAATAACTTATAAGAGATAGTGCAGGTCCAACAATTATGAATCATTTGAACTTACTTATTTAATGGGTACTGATTACTAGGAACAAAACACGTCACATTAGACAGTGCTTCAAATTTAAAATTCCACCCTACTTTAAGGCCTTAGAAAATATTTATTTCCCATATATGTTAAGCAACAACGAAGTTAAGTACTTTTTGTTTAATTTTCCTATAATCCTATTGTTCTTAGGGCATTAGCTATTCAAGTCGCCTAAGGCTTTTAACTTAAAACCTTAATACTTCATTTAAAACAAGAAAGAAAGCTGAGTTTGGCAAGATGAATTTTTTTATACCCTTGCTAATAAATTTAAGACAACTTAAAATGTATTTCTATAATTTAAGTAAAGGATCACATATTAAGTTTTAGTCCCATATCTTTCACAACATCGAATATGGGCTAATTTCTCCTGATCGATCCTTGTGCAGATATAAGAAATAGTGGATTTGGATGAAATTTTAAACACTTGAAATTTGTTTTTTTTAAATATATTTTTTAATTTAGCAATCATTTATTTCTTATTGTGAGGGCTTTTAGCTAACTTTTTTTATTTATTACAGTAAAGAAATTTAAGAAGAATTAAAAGTTTATAAATGTATCAAAGCTTGAAATATTTTAATTCCAAAAGTATAATATAGCAATTATAGAATATATTTGTGGGGGTTTTGTAAATAAATGAGCAGATAATGGCTCGACCCTCGTAAGCACAAATTTTTTAGAAACCGCATAAATAAAATTAAAACAAAATTCAATAGAGATTGCTAGGAAGACGTTAAATTATTATTTTTTAATGGAATCAAATTCTTGTATTTTGAGATTGAAATATTTCGATATTTTAATATAAAACAAGTGAGAAAGCTACAGTCGAGTGCGACCGACTGTGAGATACCCGGTACCTAAAGTATTGTGCGTGAAATTAAAAAGCACACGGACATGGGAAAAACAAAATGTTGACAAATTAAGACAAATTTTGCCAAAAACATGTTGAGCAAAGTTTAAAAGAGACAAATTCTGCAGCTGTACGCAGCTGCATTACGAATTAATACAGCGCCCAAAAGCACGCAACACTTTTTTTCGCTACTGCCGTTGTGGCTCAAGACGAGAAGAAACTTAATTGTTTAATAACTTCCATGTTTATCATCCGATTTTACTCAAATTTTCAAAAAAGGTCCGCAAATGCCTACTTATTTATTGTATCTATTTACTTTGAATCTAGCTTATATAAAGTTTTTTACGCTTTTCGGGGGCGGAAGTGGGCGTGGCCAAATTTTAAAACAAACTTGATCTGCGTGCAACAGATTCCAATGTTGTCACCAAATTTGGTAACTCTAGCTCTTATAGTCTCTGAGATCTGTTGTTTCACACGGACGGACAGACGGACAGACGGACAGACGGACAGACGGACATGGCTAGATCGACTCGGCTAGTGACGCTGATCAAGAATATATATACTTTATAGGGTCGGAGATTTCTCCTTCTGCCTGTTACATACATTCTCGGTTGGCACTAACTTATAATACCCTTGTACCCTATGGGTACCGGGTATAAAAACGGAATGCATGAAGGTCTCAGTAATGAAAGAACTCAACATAGTACCAAATAAAAACGTCGATTTCTATTGATTATCATTTATTTTATTATTATCTCCTGGAGTAAAAGAAAAATAATTTTTCCTCTTTGTTCTTATAAAAATTCATAGTTTTCGATCTTCAGAGGAATCGGATGCAGATGTGACAACCGCAAAACATAACCTAAAAAAGCAAGAAAATGCTGGCATGTCTGCCTGTCAAACTTGCTTAGCTTAAAGCCCCGGCATGAAGAGTGACAGGGACGGGCAGACTTCATCGACAACGTGACAGCACACAAAGTGTTGCACATTTACGCAGAGCAAATGACAGGAGCACGCTCTCTCTCTGTCTTTTGCTCTCCGTCTCGCTTGCTCGCTTTCTGCCGCTGTCTCGCTCTGCTTATGTGCCGCCATAACGGCAAATGATGATGTGTGACTAACGGTGGTTGTGATAATGAAGTGGAGTTTGTGTGATCATTGTCAGCGTCTCTCTTCCCCTCTCTCTTGCTCTGCGTTGAAATATGGGTCAAATTTGAGAGAAAATTGGCTTTCTCAGTCTCTCTGCGCCCTGCAGGCCAATATATTTCAGCATGCACTCATTTTGCACGTAATACAAAACTTTTTAGCTGAGAAAAAAAATGTAAGAAAACAAAACTGGTGCGTGCCGTCGTTTTTCTTCCAAGCCCTCGCTTTCCCTCTCTATTTCTCTATTTTCCACTGCCACTTTCCATTCCCGTTCCATATTTTATTTTTTTCCGCCTGTAAGTGGCATGCAAATTATTGTTCTGTGGTTTTTTTCCCCGCCCGCACTGGGCGTTCTGGCCACAGCTGATTGAAGGTAAAAGCAGACCAACTGCAAGCCGAGTTCATGCTGATTGCAATCGCAATCGGAGAACGGGAACTGGCAAAGGACTTCATCATGCCGGAATTGCTGGCCAAAGTATTTGCCTTTGTACAATATTGAGGGAGCCAAGATGAAATCATCATTCATTTTCATGATTAAGTCATCTTACCGGATGGTATAACAATGAGACAACATGATCCGATGTTTATTTTAAGTTTGTTTGGCACTTGAGTGGGATATACCTTCCGAACTATTTAATAACGGGATAAACCTACAATATATTATACCTTTTGTTAATTAAAAAAAATAGAAGCAAGGAGATAATTACAATCGGGTTTGCTACAGAAATCACTAGCGTTTTGAAACCACTTTAAACGATGTCAAAATGTATGCTACAGATGTATCAACGTAAAAATAAGAAAATTTCACTGTTTTTAAATCCCCAAACATTTTATTGCATATTTTTAGACGCCGTTTAAAATGTGATTTCAAGCCCCTAGTGATTTATGTGGCACCTCGGAATATTTTTTATACCTTAAAATAATCTGTTGCATACTTTTAGGCATCTTCCGAATCGATTTAAAATCGTTATAATTCAGGAAATTAGAATTTCGGTTTGGTTCCTAGTAAGCTCACTAAGAGCTACGTGTTTCACATAGGACTCGAGTGCTTTAGAACAATTCTCGTGATCCATCTGCCTCATCCCTGGTATGTCTATGCAATTATAATTTTTGTCAGCCGGGGTCTGCAACCCAAAATGCAGATTGCTGGTCATTTGTTTAGGCGAGTGGTTGCCCACTCCGCCGCTGTCCACTGCCCACCACCGAAGGGCAACTCCCGCTCTCCATTTGGCCGGATTTGGTGACAAATACAAAGGCCTTGTTGAGGGCACAGCCCTGGGCTTACTCCTTGCGGCCACGGGAGGCAGCGTGGGCAGCCTGGAGGCTGGGACTGGGACTGGGACTGGAGATCGAGGTGGTTTTGTGTGTTTGGCTAACTAAGTGTGTGGCGAACAGTGTTGCGGACTGCAAAGAGACTAATCGTAAATCAAGGCGACGACTCGGCGACGCACTTGAGGGGGGTCCCAGCTCCACTCCTTCGTGGGACTTCTCCTCTGGCTTTTGTGCGGTCCAAAATGCACTGGGGCTGCAGACCCACACAGTCCTTGATCTGCTCCCTATATATATGTGCATATAGATATATATATGCTCCTCCTGTGTACAGTCAGGGCTTGTCTATGCAAATATTTAAGTCTGTTGTTGTCGTTTGGTTGCGAAAATGCGAGCATGACATACAGCTGCCGGCAGACAAATGTTAAGCGGAGGCGGAGCCTTCTTGGTCCTTAATGAAAGTATAAAGTAAATTAAATATTAATTTCACCAAATTCATAGGGGATTTTAAGCATTAAAAGCCAGCAGGAAGTGGTGGGTGATAGGGTTCAACCCCCAAAAGAATGTCTGCTTAATTATGTAAGATAATTTAGCTCGGAAAATGACGTGAAGTTATCGTCTCTTTCAGCTATAAAATTCTTTTAATTCTATATAATATAGGTGGGGTGCAACTTGGCTAAATACTCCTATATAATTTTTTTATGTTTCTATTTTAATAAAATAATCTATACATTAATATTATTTAAATATCTATTTAATTTTTTATCGAGTAAAGCAGTAGCTATGTCATGCAATTAATCCTCTCATCGGGGAAGCTCTTTTCAAAGCTCTTAATCGCCTTCTCTTCTTAACGAGTTTATATACCCGAAGTTTATATACCCTTGCAGTCAGCAATTGGATCATTGAAAATCGATCCAATTTGGTAATGTAAAAAAAAATGTCAAATTATGTAAATTTTGTAAATTTTACATTTTACATGTAGAATTTTACATTTTCATATAATTCGACCGATCCCTTCTATGGCAGCTATATGATATAGTTGTCCGATCTTAATGAAATTAAAACCGTAATTCTAGAACTATAAAAAACGACTATATCTCGAAATTTATAGAAATTCGTTGAAAAACAGAGAAATTAAAAATTTTTGTACATTAATTTCGCCATCATTCCTATGGCAGCTATAGGATATTGTGGTCCGATTTCGGCCGTTCCGACATATATACTGCGTGCTAAAGAAATAAGACTATGCTGAAAATTTCAGCCCGATAGCTCAAAAGCTGAGAGACTAGTTCGCGTAGAAACCGACAGACAGACAGACAGACAGACGGACATGGCTAGATCGACTCGGCTGGTGATGCTGATCAAGAATATGTATACTTTATGGGGTCTGAGATGCCTCCTTCACTGCGTTGCAAATATCATGGCAAAATTATAATACCCTCTGCAAGGGTATAAAAACACGCTAACTTAAAGTTAAATGCACTTATCGCGATTACAAAATTGTAGAGCTTATCAATTAAAGGAATTAAGAACAAAAAAAACGAGAAAGAAAGCTAACTTCGGTAAACCGAAGTTTATATACCCTTGCAGTCAGCAATTGGATCATTGAAAATCGATCCAATTTGGTAATGTAAAAAAAAATGTCAAATTATGTAAATTTTGTAAATTTTACATTTTACATGTAGAATTTTACATTTTCATATAAATCGACCGATCCCTTCTATGGCAGCTATATGATATAGTTGTCCGATCTTAATGAAATTAAAATCGTAATTCTAGAACTATAAAAAACGACTATATCTCGAAATTTATAGAAATTCGTTGAAAAACAGAGAAATTAAAAATTTTTGTACATTAATTTCGCCATCATTCCTATGGCAGCTATAGGATATAGTGGTCCGATTTCGGCCGTTCCGACATATATACTGCGTGCTAAAGAAATAAGTCTATGCTGAAAATTTCAGCCCGATAGCTCAAAAACTGAGAGACTAGTTCGCGTAGAAACCGACAGACAGACAGACAGACGGACAGACAGACGGACAGACAGACGGACAGACAGACAGACGGACATGGCTAGATCGACTCGGCTGGTGATGCTGATCAAGAATATATATACTTTATGGGGTCTGAGATGCCTCCTTCACTGCGTTGCAAATATCATGGCAAAATTATAATACCCTCTGCAAGGGTATAAAAAGAAAGATTTAATGTAAAAAGCCAAAAACAAGCATACATAGAATGAGAAAAAAACGGTGGAATTACAAGAAGTTTGTTTGGAAAACAAATCTCCGCCTGGCTGAACAGGGAAACATGCGCGTTGATGCGGGACACTGTTGCGCCATTCTGGGAGGACTCGGGAGGCCGAGAACTGGTGCTGAAGGGCGCCAGCGACATCTTCATTAAAATCTAATTAGCGCATTTTTTGACCAGACCAGAGAAACCAGACCGTAGCGCTCTGAGGTGCTCAGGCTTTTGAGCTGGTTTGAGTGCACAATCCTTCAGACAGGAGGAAGCCAGAAGGACAGTCAATATACAGAGCAGTAGGAGTGCACTGAAGAAATCTTTACAAACTGAAATTTGAGAAGTTCTTTGACATAGAAATGTTATTTCAACTGCAAATATTGTTCGGCGATTCAGCTGTAGCTTCCTTTTAAGACATTTCAAGAATCCCCTAAATCCCTTATGTTTCGCTCAGTGTGCGGCTTCAGGTGGTAGAGGCTGCTGTTGCATCTGCTTCTGCATGCGTAAGCTGCTTAACTTGTGCTGGAATTCAACAGGAGCAGAAGCCAAAGCTCAGGAATGCTCCTTATTCGCTCGCAGCCCCTCCTCGGATGTCCTTGCTCCACTTAAAGTTCTGCACCAGCTGCATACGCACCCGGCTGCGGGAGGCGGTCGGGGCCGCCCGAGGACTTCGCCTGGCGCAGCATTTTCGAATTCCAGAGTCAACCGCAAAATGAAAAACTTTCTATGGCTGCTGCTCCTGCTCTCGCTCTTCAAGTGCTACCCATATTGTATACATATTGTATATAGTTTTTGCACCGACCCCCCCGGAGCACCTCCCCGGCAGGACACTCTCATACACACACACACGCGTGCGTCCTTCAGGCGGCGTGCATTGCATTTCGATGCTGCTCTCGTGGAAATTGCTTTATAAAATGTTGCCATCGCATAAAAGTTGGGTGAGGTTTTTGTGGGCGTGGCCGCTGCTCCGGCTGCAGCCACTGCTATGCCACCTAGCCATGGCTAGCATCTTGCGCGTCTCCTCAGATATACACACTCACACACATATAGAGCTCAGCGTTTTTCCCCCATTGATCCTTTTTGAGGCGCTGCGGCTTGTTGCTTGACATCCTTTTAATTTGCAATGCCTCTCCTTTGCCACGTCCAGCGCCTTCTTGATTTTTATTACGCTCCACTCCACTCTACTCTCTCTGTCGCCTTTTTTTCTTCAACTATTGGCTTTCATTTGGCAATAGTTTGCTAATGGTTTTCCAGATGCTATAAATCATTTTCGGGAGGCAAACTTTGGCGGAACGAGCGTTTGCGAGGGTGAGAGAGGGCTGTGAAATTGGCTCAATTTGAAAGTTGTGAAAGCGTTAAATGTTTTATTACTCTGATTGCTCCGCAAGGGCCGGTAAAACCTTCTTTTAAATTATTTCTTAATCGGTGTGTGAGAGGATTAGCGGAAAATTAAAGGATTTCCTTTAACCTTCTTCTTTATTATTTCTCAATCTATATTAGGTAAAACAAAGTCGAATTTAGATTAATCAATCTTTTAAAATATATTAGCAAGAGGTAACCTCTGTTGAATAAAACACTTCTCTAGAAGGGATTTTAAAAAAGTTGCTATAAATGAATGGTAAAGTTTACCACTCATAAATTGTATTTTTTTAAATATTTATTTATATAAAACTAGTACATATAATTTGCTTAATATAAGTTTGGGGAGTTTCTTTTCAATATTGTTGGATGATTATAAGTGTTGAAACTAAAGATTTTTTCCATAACTTCTTAAAAGTTCCTTGAAGCATACCTACCCAGCTGTCCCCAGCCAATCTCCACGATCCCATTTGGCTAATATCTGTCCAATGCTGCCGCATTAACCCTCTAATGCCCAAGTCGGGTTAAATGTCCGTGAGTCAAGTGCAGCAGACATAATTTGGGCGTTCGAAATCCTCGTGTAGAATTTATAATGCTCAATGGCATTACAACCAAGACAGAGACGACGGGCAGCAGGGAGGGCGACGTACGGCTCCCTTGTGCCAGTAATACTTTCTTTTTTGTCAGCCTGTGTGGGTGACATTTTCTTTAGCCAACTAATGAATGCCTCAAAGAGTTTTCCCCTTGCAGTTTTAGTTCTGCGGTCGCACACACCAGCACACAAATGGTACATGGTTGGGTTTTGGCTCAAGCCACAAATATTTGCAGCGCGTGTGTGTGGGTGTGTCGGCAGACACGTACGAGCACTGTAAGAAATAAATGAATTATTAACGGAATAATTAGGATACAAGTTTTTTAAAGAAATACTGAATTAGATCTGTGTTGTAGAGAAGAGTATTTTGCTTATCAAGTTTTGTTTAAATTTTATCGCTCTCCTATTAAAAAGAAGGAAAATATAGCAGAATACTATAATAATTATAATAATTTTTTACGGGAATATTCCAGATATCACTTAAAAGGGATCTAAAACCAAAGACATTCGAATTTTTAAGATGAGTAAGATTTTTACGCTCTCATCTTTATACGAGTGGAAGAAGTGCCAGCAGAAAAATGGCTTCTATATTGCAAATCATATGTATGGCTGTTCAGCCTCTAAGCGACTAAAACTATGCACTATTTGCACTGATGCCTCAAGCATAGTATACTTATAGACACCTTCAGCAGTGATTTCAAAACTCTTGTGCTTTCTGGGGCACCCCTGAATATAATATACTTAGCATTTCTACCTACCCTCTTCTTTTTCTGTCAGTGCAAGTATGTATTCGCTGCAGAGCTTATTCTTCTATGCCCAAGCAGTTTCTCTACTGCTGCTCCTGCTGCTCCTGCTGCTGGCACTGAATCAGTTAAGAAAAGTTTTCTAATTAATTCGCTGGAGACATGTACAGGGATGCACACACCCACACCCACACCCACAGACACAGACAAACACATACTCACTCCGGCGGTCCTTCGCTTTCGCTCACTATCTCCATCGCCCTTGCTCGCCAGGATGCAGCGACGCGAATGGGCAAAAATATAATTTAAGTGACAGTTTGTTTGAAAAGTGACAATTTGAAATGGCCACGCCCCCTCCGAACTCCTTTTCTAAATTGCTAATTTTCGGCACTTAAATGCATGGAAAAGTCATAAAATGCATTTGCTTCCGGGAAGCCATTTCTTTACCGCTCTTCCGTTCGGTCGCCGACTACTTTTCCGATTATGATTATGGGAATTCATCAGGGAAAACAGAAAAGAAAACTCATCAGAATTTCCCATTAAACCAAATGACAACACGTTCAATGGAAAAATCATTATAATGGCGCAGCGCAAGGCATCTGCGCGCGTGTGTGTGAGTGAGAGTGGGCTCAAGTGGGCGACGTGGAAAATCAGAGCAAAATGCCGAAGCCATTAACTTGGCCACTAAATGCGTGTGTCTTCGCTCCAACCTCCAACTAAAATGTGTGTGCGTGCTTCGCTTCCGTTCAGTTGGCCCAAAGGATAGCTCAGTCCCGTATGTCCCCAAGGTGCAATGAAATGCGAAATTTAATTAGAATTATTTGTCACATTTGTTGCTACATAAAATATTAAATATAAATTGTTTCTAAGCTATAAATGGTGAAAATGGCATTGATGATTTTATTATTTTGAGCGAGAGCCTTACTCTTATCTCTTAAGAGACAATTGCTTGGCAAATGTATGATTTTTGTTCAAATTTAATCACAATTTTTCTTGGAACTGGTGAAATATGAATGACATTCGTACAGAATAAGTTTAAATGACCAAATATAATTAGCTATAATTTTATTCATCTGTCTCGCATATTTTCCTTAATTCATAGACACATTTTCATACATATTTCTTCATTACATGGACTTTGCCCACGCCAATGCTAAAAAGTTTTCCCCAAATCCCAAATCCCAAATCCCGCTCTGGTATCTGGTTCTTTCAACTCATTTTAACTCAAGGCACGAGCCACAAACCGCGGGCACAGCAAATGAATACCTAATTAAATTAATAAGATACATAAAAATAAATTTAATATCAATTTGAGAGTCGCCCGCAGCCATAGAAACTGCCTGCTTTAGCTCCTGCCTCTGCTCGGCCATTTCCAGCCGAGAACCATTTCAGAAGTACATCAGAGTTTTATGTCGGGCAATGAGAAAGCGGAAAAGTTTTACGACCCTTTAACCCTTTTGTGTACTGGGAAACCGGCGCCCATTGGTTTTATAGTTTATAGCCGTAAAATGTACTGAGAATTGTGTATCTGATGCCTCTGATTTTTCATTTGCAGCGCTTCAAGGACAACGACATCGAAGTGAAGCGCAAGGACGGCATTATTCTGCTGCGGGAATTGGCCGCCGAGGTGAAGAACTTTATGGATTTCAAGCGCAATGCTGTCATGGTAAGTGACCACTCTGGGGCTGAGTTCGAAGCCTACTTCCACTACTCATACCCTCTTACACACAGAAAAATAAATACCGTTTATAATTTATAATATAGTCCGGTGATCAGAAATCACGTATACGCCCCTGTGTATCTCTTAGAATTCGTTTCAAAGCAACCAAAGTATTTTCTGAATGTAGGGAGATGTTCTCCTGATTTTCCGATCCCCTGAGCTGCCTACAATTGACAAGTGGCTCAATCGCTCAAAGCTCACGGGGAGGAACTCTCAAATTTGAGGACGGCACTAAAAACACAACAAAACAATAACAAGCGGACAGGACACCGACGTCTCCAGTGGGGAAACTGGAGTAAAGTGGAAAACAATAAATTGCCGAGGGCCCAGTGGTTAGGGAGCAGGAGGGAGGGACTGGTGGTGGCGCAGGTCGGCGACAAATTGAAATTAAAGTGCGCCCCGCCACAAGCACAAGTTTTTGATGGCGCCCGCAGCTGCTGCGAGTGCGTGCCCGCCGATGTCAGGTTCTGGCCAGGGCCAGTCCCGCCCCCGTTTGCGGTCCTTGCGGCCTGTCTCTCTCTCTGTCTCTGTCGCTGTCTCTGTGGCTCTATAGTGCGGCCCGTGAATCAATGGAGTTCTGCCGCTGTCCGGATAATTTGCTGGTCTCAGCCAGAGGCTAATGATGTACAGTGGATTATCGAAAGGGCAAAAAATGGGACTGAAGGGTCAGGGATAGGGAGGCGGGCATGTATATTTTGTGGAAATTATAGAATTCTGTCTCTGAAATATATTTAATAATCTTGGGGCTCGGCCTCCCAGCTTATCTCTATTCCTGGAAGTTTGTTGTATTTCTTTTAACGAGAATCTTTTGCTTATTTGCTATCAGCAGCCACAGTAGCAAACGATCTATATTTCCCAGAAAACACTCATTATAAAATACTGTTGCAGAGGGTATAATAATATTAGTCGGAAGATAGTCTTTAGTATACAAGCTTTATATTGTATATTATTTTAACTTATGTCTTATTTTAATGAATTTAGAATTTCCAGAACCACCCCTTCCTTTCTTGCTTCAAATGAAACATACATAAAAAAAGTTATCTTGCGTTTTTTTCCAAGAAAACACTTCATATATTTAAGGTAAAATGAGATTATGATTTACAATATACACTGCAAATAGCCAGGAGGCTTATTAGCTTCTTAATATTTGCATAGGTTCTTCTTCCGGCTCCTGGTACCTCAATGTCGTAGCAATAGCGAAGTAGTTATCAGCGTAAACTTCATCCGGACTGGGTGTAGTTGGTGGGGACGCCTACCGGTGGTGGACGCCTACTCGGTGGGTTGGGCGATATCGGTTAGGCGGGTTTGTTGGGTTGAATTCTACTATGCCTTCTCCCCGGGCTCCGGCTCATTATCTTCAATTACCATCTCTTCTTGATCTGAACCAACACCTGCGTTCAGTTTGATCTGCTCGTCAATCCAGCCGCGAAACTTGGCCACATCGGTGTACACGCCCGGGTGTTCTCCTCTCCACAGCCGACGCCCCAGTTGACAATGCCGGCCTGCTCGAACCGATGGGGATCGCTTCGGAGCGGGCAGGCAAGTGGGAGCCGCCGTCGCCCTTGCACGCGTCCTTGCCCTCTCGCCGCCAGCACACATCATGCTGTTATGGAGCTGGAACTGTTGGCCGTAATGGCGACGCATCTGCGTCTGGCAGGTCTGGAGGCTCACAACCGGCAGGTCAACCTTCTTCATGATGTTCGTGAAGGTATTTTCCTCCATGGACGCCTTGCCCCAGCCGCTGACGATGCACCGAGTTCCGGTCAAAGTTCTGGTTTCTCGCCGGCAGGCAAATGGGTCGAATGTGGCGCGAAGCCTTGAACGGTTTCTCGAGGAACAATAGGGCCAGATTGTTGGCTCCAGATCGCCTAATAAACGAGGGATGGAGGACGATCTTCCAGACTGCAACGTTCACATGACTGAGCATCTCAGATTGGGTGTTGAAGTCCCATTCGCCAGCCCGCACCAATATCTCATCGCTATTCACGTCGTCAACGACGTGGTGAGCGGTAAGCACCACATCTAGGGCGATCAAGGAGCCGCCGCCCATATACGTGCCGTTTTTGTTCATCACGGCCGTCATCCAGGGCAGCTCGTTCTCCTGGGACAGACCCTCCGGGTCCCTTATGGTGAAGGTTATTCCGTTTTCGTTAACTTGGCCGCAATCGTCTACTTCTGATTCGTTGTTCCAATCGTTATTTTCCTGCAACTGTAATTGCCTTTTAGTACACAGTTCCAGTTCCAAAATAAATTATATATTTAAGAAGGCAGTCGCCTCCTTGGCTACTTACGATTTTATTGGCCGGACAACACTTTTTCGTTGCCTCGCATCCATCGTTGCCTCTCCGCACTCTCTCGCAGGCTCACAACAGATCCTCCGTTCTCGAAACCAATGTCGCACAGGTGATGAGGCACACACTCGTTCCTTCGCCCGAGGCCGCACCGCTGTGCCTCGACTCCGGAAAGGACCAAAAGCAGGCACAAAGGCGCAACGATTGCCGTCAGACGGGGCATTCTTCTCTCTGGTGATAAACCAACTGGCGTCTGCATAGTATTCCAACGCCTATATATAGCAAGAATCAGAATGATCTCTTCTCTCGGTTGCCCTGAGCTGCGATAAGGAAAATAATGTTGTCTTTTCTTTGTTGCTGATTTCCATGGAACCAGTAAGATGTGATCTAGAGTATAGAATGTTTATGCGCAGTTGAAAAACTGTGAAATTCTCAGCGAAGTTAGGAGTGGGGAGTAAGAGTATGCATTTTGCCAAAAGAATTTACAGAAACGAACAAACAGGGACCTATATAAATTACGTTTATTTTTTAGTTAATTTTGTGATCCGAAATGTATACTATTAAGGGCTGGTTTCTACCAGAGAGAGAGAAACCCAGGGACCTCCCTGTCAAATCTTTTATTTTCAAGGAAAGAAGATAAGAGAATTTCAGCTGTTGTAATTGCTTTCGAAAACCAAAGCCGTGTGGCTGCACCTTACAGCACATTTCGGTGCTTTGCGTCAATAATCGCTTATTAACAGCACAGTTAACAGCACTATGTTATTCATTCACGTACAGATAAATTTGAGGAGGGCAGAAAACCAATTACCTTTACGATCGGTTTATCTGGTTATTATCTATTCCGGTCAGAAGCCTCCTATCAGGCACTTTGAGGAGGGTGGCTGTAGCTAGTGATAAAACAAATATAAAATTATTATTAAATAAGTATATTTTTTGTAAAATCGAATTTTCTACTACTTAAACTCAATTATCTCCGTCCTCATACTCTCGGCGAATTTTGTTACCTATTTAATAGGTGATGGACTGACTTTTAAGACTTACTTAAAGCGATTTCGTGAATACGGACTTAATTAGCCGTGGAACTTGCCTTACTCTCCCAAACAGACACTTTTAGAAATTGATTTACCAAGCCAAGACTGTATCGGAGCCCATCCCACTGTGCCCTGTGCTTGGCTATAAATGCCAATGACTCTTTGAAACACTGAAACGATTTACTGTATTTCAAGCGAAGCATTTTGATTGATTGTTTTGGAAAAGTGTCTCCTTAGCTTGCCTCCTGCTCCTCCTTCTCCTTCTCCTCCTTCTCCTTCTCCTCCGCTGTCATTCGTCTTCGATGTCAGGCCATTCATCTGGTAGAAAGTTTTCCTCTGGGCCCCTAATGGCAAATTGTTATATATGCCCTACTGCATCAACTTCTCGCATCCATTTAATTTAATTATGAAATTATTTACAACTCGCTGCGAGTGCCGGGTGAGTGCCAACAAGCCACATGTACGGTACAGTCATCGTTTGTAAGCCAGGCTTACCAATTAAATGTTATAATCATTGCTTTATGTGTATCCCGATGGCCCAGCGGCCCCACGTCCAAGTGCGTGGGTATACATAAATAATTTTTATGATTTCCGCAAAATATCGATTAAATTTGTTTTGTGTGCGCATATATGTATATAAACATATATATATGTATTTTTTGATTTGGCTTGTTTGGTTTCTTGTGGACACGCACACATCCTCGTACGCATCGTTCCAGATTACGCAGATGCTGTCCCTTCGCCACTTCCCCGGCCGCCTTCTGCTGCTGGCCGGAAGTTCGGGTCCTGACGCAAAACGCATAGGAAGCACCATTAATTAAAATCAACCTACACGGACACCAGCCACAGACGTGGAAACATCAAAACAGTCAACACAATGCGAAAGCAGCTAAAGCTAACGATGCAGAGAGTCGGGATCTTGATACCCGTTACTCGAATTATATATTTACTTTCTTTTATAGTGAATAATTCGACAAGAAATGCTCAACTTTAAGGATACTTAAGAATATAGGTATTTTTATTTAAGAATAAACGTGACCTCCATTAGTTCTTGTAGGCTGAGTAATATTTTAAGTAAATCTTATGTAATGGCTCTCCCTAGCCCTAGTTGTGGAGTGTCGACCAAGCCACAATTCCACAAATCACGAAATGTATAACAAGTTTTGTATTAAAGATTTGCAATGAATATATTTGCGAAGACTCAGTACAATCGGATAATAATCACAGATGTTGTGACACTGAAGTGGCAACCTTCTATAGTATCTCCCTTTCACTCACTCTTCAGATGGCTAGTAGAGTCTCAAACCTTTATCTTAAACTGGGGCGATCTTAAACTGAACTTTTTTTATGTTATATGAATCCCAGAACAGTAAATTTTTAAGGATGCGAAGATTCAGTACGATATAGGCACAGAATTTTATAGAATGAGTGGCAACCTTCTGTATTATCTCCCTTTCACTGCACTCTTCAGATGCTTAGTCGAGTCTCAAACCTTTTACTTCAAACTGGGGCGATATAAAATTTGTTTATAAGTAAATCCTAGGAACAGTACCTTTTAAAAGCTACCCTTGTTTATACCTACAGTTATCATGTCCCACCCCCATTAAAAAACGCACAATATTTTTTGTAGTGTTATTATAATATAGATGTTAATATTATTATGATTTGTTTGTGTGTTTGTGAAATTGTTGTAATACGAAAATTCTGTGAAAGAGATACGGCTTTGGTTAGAAACTGAAGATATGTGGAAGATAATCGGTCTTACTAGATTTGATAATTCACTTGATACTCGATCCTCGATCCGGTAGTACGGCCGAAAACGTACGTTTATATTGTTTTGAGAGAGCTCTTGCCATCCTGTAAACCTGCACTTGCGTTTAAATTTGTTGTAACACGAAAATTCTGTAAGAGAGAGAAACTTTTGTTAGAAACGAAAAAAATATGGAAGACAATCGGTCTTACTAGATTTGATAATTCACTTGTAGGACGGTCTTGTTTTTGCCATGTTCCAGTAGTATGACCGGAAACGTATGCTTCTATTGTTCTGGGGGAGCTCTCTCCTTCCTGCAATCCTGTAATTTGGTATCATGATCTTTACATGAGGACATCAGTCATAATCTTACGTTTATATTGTTTCTTTTTGCCGTGCGTTCATCTGTCGTCTGAGAACCCAGTCCTTAGAATTTGAATCGCGAAAGATAAAACTAATGGAAATATGCTTACCTTGTGGAACATCCGGTGCTCATTGGTCATTCTGTGATCCGTGTATCGGGTTTATATATTGGGTTTTGATTTGGTTTCAGAGTTCGACTTTCAATGAATTTATGGAAAAAGTATATAAATAGCTGTATTATTTCCGTTATGGTATCCTTCAGATTGTAATCCGTGTATCGGGTATATATATTGGGTTTTGATTTTGTTCGGTGTTAAGCAGGCAGTTTCACTCCGCTATATATTCTGTACTATTTCCGTTATGGTATCCTTCAGATTGTGATCCGTGTATCGGGTATATATATTGGGTTTTGATTTGGTTCGGTGTTAAGTTTATATTCTGTACTATTTCTTTTATGGATCCTTTAGATTGTATATTCACACTTCAAACACCTCGTTCACCTTGCTTACGCTTGTGCTCACGTGTTGGGAGTCTGAGAAGTCAGTGTTTAAAATTAGTTTCGGGAAAAATAAATCTAGCCACACTCTTACGTTTATGTTCTGTACTGTTCTGCTCCGTTGTCTTCTGTTTACTATGCCTGCACACCTCGCTTGTGCTCATGATTTCGAGGGTCTGAGAAGCCAGTCTTTGAAATTGGTTTCGGAAGTGATAAAATAATAAAAAAAAATTATAAAAAAATAATCCGATTTCGAATCTCCGAGGGTGTGATTATTTGTGACTGGAAAGATTCAAAATCTATATTGCACGTTTTTCCTTTTACACTTTATGCTTAAACCTAGCCGAAAAGTTATTTTATTTATTTTTTGGACTTGAAGCTCCGCTTCCTGTAGAATTTGGATTTGAACTGAATATTCCTGGCAGCGTTCGGAGTCAAGTCGAGTTTGAGGCCGAATGAAAAGTCAAGGACTACTTGTTTGATTATTTAAAACAAAGAATTATTGCTTGTAAGTGAAACTGAGTGAAACTGAGTGAGCTGGTAATAATTATAGTAGTCTTAATTCGGCATATAATAATAATTATAACTTTAATACCCGTAAAGAAAAGACTTTTCTAGACAAATCAGTCTATTTCAATGAACAATTTTCCATACGACTTGGCCTTGCTTCGGAATAGAACCGATACTAGTGGGATCTGGGGCGTTACCCAGTTGTTGGGAAATCATTATAGGAAAGATACAGGTTTTATAAGGCGCTTAGCCTAAAGCCGTCTGGCAAGCTCTACCCGGCAGAGGCGTTGCCGGTGGGGGTCTAGAACGAGAACTGCCTCTTATCGGCGACCGTTCTTTTGTTGACGAAACACAGAGAATACCTCACTTGACTTGGTAATGGCAAACACAAGTCCCAGTCGTCATTCAATTGGCTTGGAAATTCCTCTGGCAAGCAACGAGTTTTGCACGGACAGAGCTCCGCGATGCCAGCACTTGTTGACCTGTTCGCCGCCCGACAATTGCCGCCGCACACTCTATCTGCGCAGCACGCTCTCGGCACTCGACTGCGGCCCTGGACTGTGGGAATCTCCCGACTCGATTACGCCGGCATATAATCTCGGCCAGCAGTCACCCCAAGCAGGCAGTTTCACTCCGCTGATTGCATCGAACGGCTCGCTTGGAAATGGATTCGCACACCACCTTCGTCCTACTGCTGCTCATCGGCTGCCTCTGCCTGATGGCGGGGTCCTGGGTGGCAGCTGTTCCCGCTCCCGCCTGCAACGGTGGCTTCTACACCCGCAACGGTAACCTGGTCATCGATGTTAATGATATACAATCTCACCTCAACTGTGTTCAGCAACAGCATCATGGGGGATAACGAGGCCGACTTTGAACTTTATAAAGGTGCCCTAAGAAGTGCACTGTGAATAAAATAATAATAATAAAATACAATAATTATAAATTGTGAAACCAAAATATTTGTCAATAAATCACTGCATATGCAGAACCAGCAGTGAATGCAAATTTGTATTTATCCGTGGGGTTGGTGCAAACAACATCGCGTATACGTTATATTTATAGCACGCGCATGTTGGCAACTAAACTCGTTTTCCAAGCGATCTGTTGTTTATCAAAACAATACGGTATATGTCGGTTATCTGCGCAATAATTAGTTCATCGACTCAAGATCAATTAAGAACATAGAACACGTGCGTAGATTTGAAAAAAATTTAAACAAAAGAGCTTCAGAAACGTAGACGTGCTCGGAATCTTTAAAATGCTCGTCTTCTGGGTCCGGCTGGGTCGATTCAATATTATATTAAATATTCTGAGAAATTTCCTTTATTTACAATGAAAAGTATATTTCGGTGTTATCAGCTTACAAATAATCGTTTATAACAATTTATTATTTGTGAACTCGACCCTTTGACCCTAATTATCACTAATGAGCATTTACAAAAGTCAGACCGCTCTAGAATCTAAAGTCTAGATGCTCAATATGTTACATTAATTACTTAGATAGAAATTCTAGGAATTACTTCGAAAATATAGACGGAAATTAATGCCTACATATGAGAAATATTCTATCAATTTAATTCCCTTAAAATATTGCAAAGAATGTAGGAATTTTTGGACTGTAAAACTATGATAGATCTGAATTATTATTACTAGATCTTACAGATTTTATATATTATTATTATTAATGTTATTATTATTATTATTATTAATATTGTTATTATTTATTATTAGTGTTGTTATTATTTATTATTAAGATGAACCCCTAAACTTCGACCTTAAAATAATTTTCTTTGAGCAATTTCAAGCCTTCGGGAGTCAATCAAACTGTGTCTGGAGGAGCAAAAGGGCAGTATGCTCGCATTGAGCTCCGGCACTGGCACTTGCCCGTCTGCCGCCGACAATTTGCGTTCATGTCGAACATGGAAAATAATGAAAACCAACTCGTGCGCGACCAGGCGAAGCAGGCACCTGCTGGCCCCCCAGCTCCACCTGCTCCTCGCTCGATATGCACTGCCCTCGTGGCATCTCTCGCTCTTGGGGGCGCCCTCGTCCTCGCATCATTCGCTCGGGCACCTGCAGTTGCCTTTTGTTTGGTGCGGCATTAAAATGCTAATTGCCTGTAAACATAAAGGCGACTGCAGATGCCACACACACAGACACACACACATGCTCGCTCACATGCATCTCATTTTCCACTTTGTTCGGTGGCGTATGCGTAATAATTTGTGTATCTCCCCTCGCCTTTGTGGGGGGCTGGACTGGGCTGGGCTGCCTGCAACGCTGAGTGCTGGCAACGTGTGGCAATCGGCGCTGCTAATTCGATTTCTATCAACGCCTGTCAATGCCGCTTTAACTGAACAGTTGCCAGTTCAGTGGCAACTTGCCACCTACGCCATGCGCCACTCGGCCCACTAATCGCTGTGTCCTGGCTCTCGTGTCCTGTCGCTGACAGCATTTATTTGCATTCGTTTGCCAGTTAAAATTGACTTTAAAATTGCATTTAATGGCGGAAAAAGGGCCACGGCCACGCCCCTTTGCCCTAGCAGCCATACATTTTCCGCAGTGTCTCTGCCCGGCTCGTTTTGGTTTTCGAGAAGGCACCACCCACCGCCCACCGCCCTACACTCCCTTCCTCCCTTTCTGTTCGCTGTTGACTTCTTTGCTATAATGCCACTTGCACTTTGACGTTGACATTGTGCAAGCGAGATGGCAAAAGCAGTTAAAGCGAGAGAGGCAAATGGATGGCCAAGAAGAAGATGGAGATGTGTGTGTATCGAGTGTATTGGAAAGCTGTTCTCGTTCGGGTGTTTTAAATAGAAACATGCAACAACGTGGCAAGTAAATGTCTTCACACTAAAAGCATTTGCCTTTCACTAAAAGAGCCAAGAGTAAGGGGAGGAAGGCGAATCTTCAGAAACTTCGCAGCGTAAACATTTTGTGACAGTTGCTACTTGAACGTTGTAATTGCACTTGTGACAGATTGAAGCTGCCCGTCCAAATTTATGGATATCCGCATATCCCTGAGATCTCTGATATTGTGCCTTAACCATAGAAGATTACCTGTTTCCCTTCTAAGCATAAATTAAATACAATTTGAAATTGAAAAAATAAATTTTAGGTTGGAAAATAAAGATTCGACATCGTGGAGGTGCTGCAATCATCATTAAATCCTCCTTGGACTATAACCTGAGTGCCTCAATATCGGAACCCCACCTGCAAGCAATTTCCATAAATTTGGTCACCACACTTGGAAGAATTTCGTTTGGTGCTGTTTACTGTCCTCCTGGTCACCGTCACTCTTGGTCAGCTGAGCAATATCTTCGCCTGTTTGGCTCTATGGGCAGTCGCTTTGTAATTGGAGGGGATTGGAATGCGCACCACAGCTTCTGGGGATGCAGACGCTCCTGCCCTCGGGGAAATACTCTGATGTCCGTTGTCTCTAGCTCAACCATGCAGATTCTGGCTACCGGGGACCTACGCACTTTCCTTGGAATAATGATCATCTACCGACAGCCATTGACTTTGCAGTGTATAGAGGCATTCCGTGCAGCCACCTTGCCATTTCGGAGTGCTCGGGCCTTCCTCTGACCACATTCCGCTCCTGATATATTTCTGCGTTGCTGCCTATCAGGTCGTTCCTAAAACCAGGCTTTTGCCTCGGGGATCAGACACAAGAAGTTTTAGTGCCAGACTTTCTGCACTGACTGAAAATAACCCATCACTTGTAACGGCGGATGACATTGATTCTTTTGCTCAGGACTTAGTAGACAAAATTCATCAAGCTGCCCTCCTGCTAGATGTATATCTATTCCTCCGCCATCCTGGACATCATCAAAGCCAGAAATTGCAGCCTTGGCCAGGAAGGGTCATGCACTCCGTCGTACCTGGATGAGGACAAGGCATACTATCGATTTAGCTAGGTGGAAGGCATCTGTCTCAGAACTTAGGAAAGTTCTCCGCTTGGCTAAGTCGGAATTTTTCGTAAATCATCTCAATGCCATCGATCCTAACCAGGATCATGGGTTTGCTTTATGGAAATGCACCCGAAACCTAAAAAGGCAGCCACTTCCCAGGTTTTCTCTTAAACGAAGCGATGGTACTTGGGCTCACAGCGATTCCGCTATTGCTGAAGTATTTGCAGGCGATCTGGAGAGACGCTTTACTCCGTTTGATTTTGCAACAAGCCAGGAGACCCAAACAACAATCTCTAGGTTTGGGCTCTTTGGTTCTCCTGTTGCTGTGCGGCCTGTGGATCAAGATGAGGTACGTGATCATATTAAGCGACTGGTTCCCACTAAGGCTCCTGGCATGGATGCAATTGATGGTAGAGTAGCAAAGGCACTTCCTAGCTCTGTTATTGCACAGCTCTGCCTTCTCTTTAATGCTTCCCTTAACCTTGGCCATTTTCCATCCCCTGGAAACGTGCACTTGTCACAATGGTCCATAAGAAAGGGAAAGACCCGTGCACACCAGAATCTTACAGGCCGATAAGTCTCCTGTCCACTTTCTCCAAGATATTCGAGCGGATCGTGCTTGCTCGGTTGCTGAATATTGACGCCTTCATGGACGCTCTGCCGGGCCACCAATTTGGCTTCCGAAGTCGCCATAGCGCTATTGAGCAAGTTCACAGAGTGGTTAACCACATTCTGAGTGCTTTAGAAGATCGCAAATACTGTTCAGCTGTATTTCTAGACGTACGGCAGGCCTTTGACAGGGTTTGGCATGAAGGTCTATTTTACAAATTAATGCCGCTTTTACCTGAGGGACTCTGGAAGCTTATTGTGTCATTTCTGGATAACAGGAAGTTTTCCGTTGAGATCCGTGGACATCGTTCGGAACTACGCCCAATTCATGCTGGTGTACCTCAGGGCAGTGTTCTTGGCCCGGTACTGTACACACTTTACACATCGGATCTTCCAAGCCCCATTGCTCGTGGTACTCTTCTAGCAACCTTCGCAGATGACACTGCTTTTCTAGCTGCTGGCAGCACCCCATATCGGCTTCCAATCGTGTCCAGACATTCTTGGACGAATTCGAATGTTGGGCATCTCGATGGAACATAGCGCTTAACATTGAAAGACACAGCACGCCACTTTCGCCCTTCGGCCTGGCCGCTCACGTGCCCTTTATATGGATGGGAAAAGACTAAAGCATGAGGATAAGGTTACGTACCTTGGCGTAACCCTAGACCGCCGACTTTGCTGGAAGGGCAGATTGACCGAGTCTGCGGATCAGCAAGGACAAAGCTTGAAAAAATGGATTGGCTCCTTCGTTCTGATAGCGGTCTATCACTCCATGCCAAGGTGCGATTATTTAAAGCCATTGTCCTTCCGACACTGAACTGGGGATTACATGCTGGGGCACCGCTTGTGACTCTTCACTTAAAAGGGTGCAAACATGCATAACGAAGGCTCTGAGAAGGATGCTGGGAGTTAAGTGGCACCACTACGTACACAATGACACGCTATTTCAAGACACAGGAATACCAACTGTAACAGAAACAATTTCATCATTTGCAAACCGATACAGAGACCGCCTGCTAGCGCATACCAACCGTTTGGCAAGACACCTTGCCACCCCGTTAGGCCGAAGACGTCTGCGCAGAAGACACCCTGCGGACCTATGGATACTCGGCCGAGACAGACATGGACGATTACTTTAACACCATATAATCACACATAAAATGCCCCAAAGTGGCGCTCTTTCCCACCCGCAGTTTCCGGGATCTATAGTTACTATTAATCAAACACGAAAACAAGAGCTACTCTTGTGAAGCGTGATAATTAAACTTACAAAAAAAAAAAATGGAAAATAAAGCAAATGTTTAAGTTGTCAATGACGTAAAGTTAAGTTTGAACTGCTAAATAAATTTGTCATAAAATATAAATAACAGATAGCAGAAATAATTTGTATCTTCTGCAGAGAGAATTTTAGCTAAGTACTCATCAGTACTTATTTTGCTGCTCTGATTGGTCTCTAATAGAGCGGTTATAAAGCAGTTGGTCGTTGGACTTGGGAATTTTAAGGTGTCATCTCACATGGCAAGTTTGGAGGAGGCTGTGCATTTTTCGTTTTCAACTTTGTGTATTAATAATATTAATGAATGATTATTAATCGTTTTATATCCCGAAATTAAAGTATCTAAAATGTATTTCATATATTAATAAATTACACTTCAAAACAGTCTTTAAAGACCCTTTTTATCTATTACATTATTATATGTGGGCCCCACTGTTACTCTGTTAAGTAACAGAAGGTCACAGCTGATCCCCGTGCTCAACATTAACAGAGATCTGCATCTGGCAACGCTCGAGAGAGAGGAGATAACGCGAGCTACAGGGAAATTAATCGAAACACTTCTTATGTATCTCACCGCGAAAATAAAACAGAAAGAGCTGTATAAATATTTGAAGTAAACTGTTAAAAGCACATTTGAATACCTATAAGAGTTCTAGTAACTTTCTCAGTAATTTTTCATCATAAACGACCAAGAAACATGTCCATGTGGCTTTAAGTTATGAGCTTCTTTTACTTGCCTATTTGAAACCGAGACCACACAGCTTAGCAAGAAGCATACGTGCTCAAGTCATTTCCGCCCCCGGAAGTAAGGAAGCAACCACAATGCAAAGTTGCACTTTGGCCCGGGAAAAAAGCGTTTATAATCCCCAAAGAAGACCGCATCAGATGCGACTGTGACTGACTGCGACTGCGACTGTGACTGTGACTGTGTCGCCGCAGCTCAGTCAGTCAGCCAGTCACACTTGTGGCTGAAAATACCCTACAGATTTGGCCGGACAGGCAGAGAGACAGGTGGCGGAAAGCCAGGTGCCACCCACTCGATGTCAGTCTTCCCCGCCTGGTTACTTACATTAATAAGGGGCTGGCACGGGTAGGATTCCTGCCTTTAAGTCCCTCACCCTGGGCGAGGAGGCATCGTCAAATATTTAGCTGAACCCATATTAAAACGTAATATAAATTTCTCTTTTGGCTGAAAAACTTATTGCCTCAACATTTGGCACGTCCATTCAGACGGCAAATATATTGAGCGACCAAAAAAATGTGTGCGCCAAAGGAGGAAAAAAGCCAAGGCTAAAGCTGAGCAGAACAGAGTAGAGGAAGAAATCGTAGCTTAAACACACATCTTGCATTATCCAGCGAAGTCTGCGAACGGCTGCAAGGAGTGTAGCGAGGGGGAAATCACTCGGCTGGCTCTGGCTTTTCACTTGGCAAATGGTCAACGCGGGCTGGGTTCGTTTTCCCCAGCATACTTTCAGGCTGTTGCTCCAGCCAACGCCCAACGTGCTGCTCCTTGCGAACAAATTGCGTGCAAGTAGCTGCATTTTGCTAATTCCGGCAGAGCCCCAGACACTGCTCCGCTGACATTCGAGCGGGTCTCAGTCGCAGTCGCAGTCGCAGTCTCAGTCTCAGTCTCATTCTCCTTCTCCGTCTCCTTCTCCCTCTCAGTCTCGATCCGAGACCCACCTCCAGACCCATTCCTTGGCAGCATTGTCATTGTTGGCTTTTGAATGTTAAGATGTCGACAGCTGCACGGACGAGCGACAGGGAAGCCAGCTGGTGTCAAATGAGAATTGTGTGCGAGAGGGCATTGCTCAGGGTCTGTTCCAAGTCTCGGCCCCATCCACACCCACCAGCCACCCTGCTTGATCCACGCAACCCTTTCTGACTCGCAGCCACCCCACTTTGGCGCCCTTCCTGTGCACTTTGCTGTTCTCGGCGGGCTGCCCCGACCTTTCCATAAGTGCATAATATTGTAAAAAAAGTGTACAACAAATATTTCATAATACACGGCCATGTTTTGTCTGCCGCCTTTCTTTTTATTTCCCATTTCGAGCCGTGTTAGACAAAGCGACTACGAATGTTGGAAATTATTTACATGGGTATGACATAGCTCGACTTGGTAAACAACGAGGGGGTCTGGAAGACAGCCAGCCACTTGCATCAAATTATTGAGAAATCCATTTTTTCCTACAGTACTAATAGGTTTGCAAGAAACTTGATAAATACCTCTGTATATTTCTCCTGTTTTAATAATAAAACTAAGGTAGTTTTAATTATTGAAAAAAGTTAATCTAACACCAATTAATATAAATACCCTTGCAGAGGGTTACTTTTATCAAATTATCAAAACTTATACAGTACTTATTTACCTCCCTTTATTACCTTATTAAAACAACTGCCACAGAAAACATAGTTCCTAGAAATAATATAAATATTAAGAACTCTTGTTTAATAATACCTAGAAGTGTTATAAGAACCTTTAAAAATCCATTTAATTTGGCAACAATATCCAATTGAAAATTGATATTTAAATCTTAATTATATCAAATTAAAATGCAATCTGAAACATAGCCGTTCTTCGACATATTCAGGCTCTCAAATGTCAAAGTCTCTACCCTGCCCATTCACAAATGATTAAATCTTTTAATTTACTTTTAAATTGAAACTTTTTTCCAGGAAAATCTCCTTTGAAAACCCTCATTTTCCACCTCTCCCAGAGCAGCCAAATTAAATAACTAGTTCGCAGCAACTTTAACTACTTGTACCTGCCTTCGAGCCGTGGCAACCGAGTTCCGGCTGCTGCTGCTAACCAAGGACCCGAAATCCGATTGGAACTTCCCGCCCAGGGAAGTTTTTCCTCCCTGGGACCCGCTCACTTAGCCAGGCCAGGCCAGACTCCTGCTGGCGCGCTCCCTTCTCTATTGACTCACTTTTGGCAGTGTTTATTATTTAATGCCTTAACTAGCTTGCCACTCAACACCTTTTCGGCCAAACTTTAAGACTCCTTAACTAATTCGAGCGCTCGAAAATGTGCAAATAACTTGGGGAGCAGAGAGCAGAGAGAGATTGCAGCTGGGAGCTCTGGGTTCCCTCGTCGGCCCACCTGGAAATAAGTTTTCACAGGCTCCCTCTGTCTCGCTCCCATTTGTCTAAGCCGCTGACACATTCCCGTGGCGCCAGCGTTCGCCCAACGGCAGCCAATTTACATTGAAATCTTCTTCGGGCTCGGACTGGGTCTATGCCCCAGGGACTCCCAGCTCCAGCTCCAGCTCCAGCTCCCAGTATTTTATTCCGTCTCCCAGACTCCTGACTTCCCCATTGTGCCAAAGTAGTTGAACTATTTCAATGCACCCACATGCAGCTCGAGCTCGTTGGCCACTGCAGCATCTTCAGGTGGAGAGAGGAGACGCTCCTTCTTCAGCGATTTCTGGGGATTGGAGGAGGACCCACCCACCCTTCGGTGTCTGTAACTGCAGGTGTTTGTCCTCCTTCGTAGCAAGTGTCTGCCCCTTTGGGTCTAATTTCGCTGCAGCTAAAGTTCTTGTTTGCGTCTTATGAAAATGCATACTGTGGGGACCGCCGAGCTAAACTTGTGAGAATAATTTGTGCGCCAAGTTGCAAAATCCCACACAGCAGCCCAGTGATTTGTTGGATTTTGGTTCTTAAATTGGAATGCCATAGAAATTGGTAGATGGTGGAAAGAAGATTATTAAAGCAGAGGTTTCAATGATTTTTGCAAATCATATTTATAAAGACAAGGGATATTTTTAATACAGTTTTCAGTTTTGACTTAAACTTTATTTTGCATTTTAAATATCTCCGAGCTGAAGGTGTAATAGCATATATCGAAATATGTATCGATTTTCGACCCGAAGTCTGGTATATAAATTGATGTTTTAACTTTGCGAAATATGAGCGATAAGTCTATATTCTATTTGATATAAGAAACTGTGCCAAGGAAGGGTCTTTACTAGGCTTAAGCTATCAAGAGGAAGAGATTACAAAAAATTGTATTTTAAAATATGTTTTATAATATAATCGGTAAAAAAAACGAAGTCAAATTAATTAAATGATAAAATCATTTTTTGATATTTTCGATAATATCGATTCATATCGATTAATTTAATATTTCAACGTTAAAGAAACTTACGAACTTATGAAACTTATTTTCAAACAATATTTTCGATAATATCGAGCGCGATATTTTTGTTGGTATATCAAATCGGATACTTCCCCTCGAAATACATCCTTGTGATAAGATCAACTGTCATTATTTTAACCTTCTTTACATTTAAATAGTTCGATTAAGCATATATTCTGTTCGAAACACAGCTCAAAGTGCTGATAATTATTTTATTTATTTATTTTATTTATATATTTATTCAAAAATAACAAATATTTGCCAACTTAAAATCAAGCAAAGTGCCTGAAAAGCAAGAAAAACATCATAAATATTTGAAGAGATATTGGAAATCTTAGTAAACTCTAAACATGCTTCTGGGGGGTAAATAACGAACGGCATTGCATACTTTTGAGCTGCACTTCGAGCACTGTGCACAGATATTGCGAAGCTCTTGAATTACATCCAACATACTTCACACACACACAGTGTACACAGCCAAGCTGAACTGCAAAGTTGGCCAAAAGAAAGCAAAGCAAACTCCAGTGCTTTGTGCAATTTAAGTCTCCGCCCAGAGAATAAATTGCATAAAGCGTAGAAAGTTTTCCAACTTTTCCGACCCACGCCCAGGCTTATTCGGGAAATATTTAAGCAGATTGATGGCAACAACTCTTTCTCTCTTCCAGCGCCTGATGGACTCTGCTGAGCAGGCGGCACTCTCGGAGCTGGAGGGCCAGGGACAGGCAGAGTCGCCCACGAGCGGACAGCAGCACTACGATGCCCGGCGGATCAACGAGTACAACGCCGACGGCAAGCTGGCGGACGGAGCACGCCACATGGACATCCGGTTCATGCGGCGCTTCGAGCGCCTGCCGGTCAATCTCAGTCTAAGCTCGATTCTGGTGCCGCACGGCGTCGACTTGGACGAGGCGGACATGAAGTCGGCGCTGCAGTGGAGCGCCCACTTGGACCCGCTCTTCCAGAACAACTTAGAGCAAGATCCGGCCCTGTCTTGGCAATACTTCGGCTCTTCCGCGGGCTTCCTGCGCCGCTTTCCGGGCACCGCCTGGCCCCCAGAGGGCTCCAAGGGCAGCAAGCTTATCCACGACTTCCGGACGCACAACTGGTTCGTGCAGGCCGCCTCCTCACCAAGGACATTGTGAGTGTTCTCATTATGCATCTTAAACTCTAAATATAAATTTGAATTCCCTTCACCCCAGATGATTCTCTTGGACTCCTCTTCGAGCATGTCGGAGAAATCCTTTGACCTGGGCATGGCCACCGCCTTCAACATTCTGGACACCCTCGGAGGACGACTTCGTGAACCTCATCACCTTCTCGGAGGCGGTTAGGACGCCCGTGCCCTGTTTCAAGGACCGCATGGTTCGAGCCACGCCGGACAATATCCAGGAGATAAAGTCGGCGGTGAAGGCCATCAAGCTGCAGGACACGGCCAACTTCACAGCCGGACTGGAGTATGCCTTCAGTCTGCTGCACAAGGTAAGGAGTCCTTGCTGAGACAGGACAGACCAACAGGAGTGACCAAATTCCCCTTCCTTTAGTACAACCAATCGGGAGCCGGAAGCCAGTGCAACCAGGCCATCATGCTGATCACGGAGAGCACCTCGGAGTCGCACAAGGACGTGATCAAGCAGTACAACTGGCCGCACATGCCCGTGCGGATCTTCACTACCTCATTGGCAGCGACTCTGGCAGCCGGAGCAACCTCCACGACATGGCCTGCTCGAACAAGGGCTTCTTCGTCCAGATCAACGACTATGAGGAGGCGCGCCGCAAGGTGATCGACTACGCCCTGGTGATGGCCCGGCCAATGATCATGTACCAGGCGGACCATCCGGTGCACTGGAGTCCGGTGTTCGTGGCCGGCAAGTCGGGCGGACTGGGGCGCGACTCGAGTACCAGCGCCGGCTAGTGACGACAGTTTCAACTCCGGTCTTCGATAGACGAAACCATTCGGTGCGCGTCGCCAACCTGCTGGGCGTGGTGGGCACCGATGTGCCCATCGAGGAGATCCGCAGGTGATCCCCAGCACAAGCTGGGTCCGAATGGCTATTCGTTCATCGTCGATAACAACGGGCGGGCGCTCTACCATCCCGATCTGCGGCCCCTCAGCGATGGCAACCAGTATATTGATCAGCTGAAGCCCAAGTATGCCTCCGTCGACATCACGGAGTTGGAACTGCCGGAGACGGAGATTGGCAACAACAACGAGATTATAGAGATGAACAAGAATCTCCTCAATGAGGTGGGTTTAGCAGTTTTGAGTTTTCGGAAAGATATTTCGCATATCTATCTCTAACTCGCTCTCTTCTCCACGCTTTGCCTGCAATGTACAAGCAATAGGGAACGAGAGAGTTTATTTCTAGCTGCACTCTGAGAGAGCGTCTTACTTTTAGCTCTCGCTCTTCTCAGGACGCTTTTCGGAAAGAAATTTCGCATAGCTATCTCTCACTCGCTCTGTTGTCCACTCTTTGCCTGCAATGTACAAGCAATAGGGAACGAGAGTTTATTTTTTAGCTGCTCTCTGAGAGAGCTTCGCACTTTTCTCTCCGAAAATTAAGAGGAATCATAAGAGAAAGGCTCTTAACTCGGATTAATTCGGCCTTATAAGTTTCAGCAATTGGATGTACTTCCTTTTATATTTATTTTATAATTTAATAAGCTTAAGAAATATATTTAATAATTACCCTATCCTAGATGCGCGGCGACATGATCAGGCCCAAGGAGGGCGAGACCGAGTTCACCGTGATGAACCATTACGACGAGTCCAAGCGAGTGTCCACCCGGACGCATCGGTACTTCTACGGCCCCATCGAGGACACTCCCTTTACGCTGGCTATTGTGCTCCCGGAGAAATACGGTAGCCATGAGTTTGTCTCCCAGCAGGAGATCCGGCATTCCCGTAACAATGGTGAGTTTTCCTAAGGATACTCCTCGTAAATTCCCTTTCTAAATATCTTTATTTCCAGTTACCGAATACTTTAAGGGAGACAACTGGCGCGTGCACCCCGACTGGGTGTACTGCGAGTACAATAGCGTGAGCGATCTGGAGAAGGAGCGCGAGAGCTCCGGCGAGTACTCCTCGCGGGATCAGGAGCCCAGCTTTGGGTCGCCGGAGGAGCAGGTATTGCACTTTCTGGCTCGCGCCGGACGCCCCGGTTGGAAGTGGATGTCGGTAAGAAATCGATCTAGAGAGACGAGTTACTAGAACCCATCGGAGCAAAGTGCTAATCCGGGTATCCTTCGATACAGGTTCGACCCAAGTCGCCGCAGCCACATCACAATATGCACAGTGGCTCCAACGGCAATGCGCCCGGATCGAGCCACTTTGGGTCGCAGCACCTGAACTCTCAGGGATCTCGCAAGGCAGAGCCCTACTTCTGCGATCGAACCCTCATCCAGAGCTTGGTGCGCGACGCCATGGTCACCGATGGTCTCGACAGGAACACGACAGGCACCTCCAGCGGCAAGGAGGACAAGCAGTAAGTTTCGCCAGAAACGAGCATCTTGAAAAATTATATTTTGCATTTTTTTTTTTGATTAAAGACACCACGTATTTAAAACTTATTTTTTGAGCTAGTTATTTTATTATTTATTTTTCATCACAATATCAGCCGCAACATAGTCTTATTAATTTTAATTGCTTGCAGACTTTTCGTTTAAAAACTTTACTAAAGCACATAAACCGTTTTCTCTCCGCACATATTTTCCTCACTCTGTTTCTTTGATGACCAACAATTCTTTCTTCTTTTGCTAAAAACTTTGTACTTCTCACCTGAATAATACGAAAATTCTCCCCACCGCAAATAATTCTTAATTGTTAATTTTAACTGCAACTTAAATGCACAATTTTAAACGAATAATTCTTATAGTCCCATCGCCACATTGATGGCTATACTAAAGAGGTAAATCGATGAGTATTTTGAGTGGAGTTGGAGTAGCTTTGAACCATGCAACTGCTTTAGAGGACCAGCCACACGGAGCAGGCTTGAACGAACATCCCATAGAATTACTTTGCGCTGAACGCCCTGAAAGATTGAAACCGAGCCAATTCCGAGAAGGCTAACCTGTGTTTTCTTTGTTTTCTTAGGCAAGGCTATCAGAAGTTTGTGGTTGCCACCTCATTCCGTGGCCACGCGGTCGGGTCTTCTGCGCTGGATTGACCACATCAAGCGGCCTGAGGACACCCCGAACCGTGAGACTTGAGCACCTTTTCACCTTTTGCCATTTGTAAAACTATTTTGCACTCTCTCTCACCCTGCAGACACTTTAGCGAGGACAACGTGAGGGCCATGGACACGTCCTGGTACAAGCGGGCCATAGACCAGCACTCGGTGGAGCCGGACAGCTTCGTGTACAGCGTCCCCTTTGGCTCGGGCTATGCCATCAAGTCCAATGCCACCCTGGTGACAGCCTCGCATGCCATCTTCGTGGAGCATCGCGGCCACAAGGCCCCCGCGGGCGTCGTGGGCCTCCAGTTTCAGCACGATTCCCTGGCCAAGCACTTTATAAACATCACCTCTGCCGTGAGTGTGCACTGTAGTGCTCTTATAGTTGTGGCAATTTCTCATAATGCCTTTTCTTACAGTGCACGGGCATGACGGGCTGCAAGCGGACCTGCGCCTCGGACAACCTGGACTGCTATGTGCTGGACAACAGCGGTTTCGTGATCATATCCGAGGAGATGGAGCACACGGGCAAGTTCTTTGGCCAGATCGACGGCACCATTATGGACTCGTTGGTGCAGGACCGCATCTACAAGCGGGTGACGGTCAACGACTATCAGGGCGTGTGCTCCGATGCGGACAATCCCTACACGGCTGCCGGTGGCATCCTGAGACCGAATCGCCTGGGCTCCTGGTTCTTCCAGCATCTGGTGGCCCTGGTGCCACCTGGCTGTCCCTAATGCCGGCCTCGCTGCGTGCCTGGCCGCAGGACGAGTACACCTACGACAACGAGGATGTGGTATTTGTGGACAACAATTACTCGGATGAGTACGAGTTCGGAAATGAATACAACATGCCGGTGGATCAGGAAATGGATGAGTTCTTCACCACCGCCGATGTGGTAAGTATTTAATAAAATATAAATTTGGTTCTAAGTTGAATATAATCTATTAATTATATTTTTTTATTGCAGGAATATACGACGCCGCCGCCTGTTAGGCAGCATAAACCCCATGCCGGACCCCGTTTTACGCCGGATCCGCAGAACGCCAGGCGCTGCGATCTGGCCACGGATCTCTACATGCTGCAGCCAGAGCGGCTCAACCAGGGTGGCCAGAACAATCCGCTCAAGGTGGGTTCTAGCAATGACATTAGGACTTCAAGAACGCCTTTTTTTTTAACTCAAATTTTTTTTTGCTGGCCTTACCCCTGGCTCCAGGCTCTCTTAAAATTTTGTTCAAAAGCCAGAGAGTGAAAAAGAGCACTCTATAGCCAGCCGCTCTCTTGTAAGCAAGTTTTTTACGCTCTCAGCTTTGTGCGAGCGGAGAGAGCGGGCAATTTTCGTCGCCACCAGAAAAAGAGCTGCATATTGCAATGCAAATATATGCCGTTAGATATTTAAGTGTTAATATTGAGTATCGCCATAAAATTTTGTTGCACTCGAATTTTTTGTGCTGGCTCCAGAGCTGGCTCCAGGCTCTCTTAAAGTTTTGTTTAAAAGCCAGACGACTCTAAACTTAGTTCGAGCAGAGAGAGCGTGATTTTCTTGGCCAGCAGAAAAATGGCTGCATATTGCAATTCAAATATATGACCGTTGGGCAGCTTAGGGGTTATATTGTTCTTTGGTGCTAGGACCGTATGAGACCTCTTCGAATTAATACCTAATACATCTCCTCTTTCAGGGCAAGCTGACCAACTGTCATGCTTCCGGCTGCGAACGCCCATTCAGCGTCCAAAAGATCCCGCACAGCAATCTCATACTGCTGGTGGTGGACACCCTGTGTCCGTGTGGCTCCAAGCAGCTGGACATCGAGCCTCTGGAGGACTCGGGTGTGATTGGTACGTATTTGGCAAGGTTGTTGCTTCCAGAAGGTTGTCTTCAATTCCCATATATTTGGTACATTAGGAGCCTGCAGTACGAGACGACAAAGCCAGGAGCAGGAGTCCCGGCGACGGCCTAGGAAGTGCATAAATTACCATCCGGAGGAGATCGAGATCCAGCAGTGCGGCCGTGGCAGCCCTCCTGCGCATGTCCGGCTCGGTGATCGTGGCCCATCTCCTGATGGTGACCGTGACCTTTGTGCTGGCCAATGCGTGATACGAGCACTAAGCATGCTCTGAGTACTAGTTTGAACTAGGCTTTCTTTTTGGTTTGTCGAAGAGGAGGCAGCACTATCGCTCTTGATTCGAGGAAATATGCAGTTTTAGTTTGATGATTTGAAGCCGAAGTAGGAACTATTAGCAGTTCCTCAACCACCACTTTAGCCGAGGGTCAAAGGTAATAATCAAATATTAATTAGGCGGTTTGCGACCGCGAGCGGCGTTACGCAAGTAATAAGTACTAACGAGTTTATATCCATATGTTTGTAGACAATAATTTGCAGGAGAATTAGACAAAAAAATATAGCTAAAGGTAATTTCTTTATCTATATGTGCAATAACTTGAATATATTTTAAATTAAATGGTTAATGGTACTTTCTAGAGCGAGCTTTGTTTACCCGTTATCGCAGCCACTGATTTCCTCCTAATTAATAAAAATAATTGAAAAATACGAGTGCAAGAGCCATTCACTGAATGCCATAACGAACGAGAAATAGCCATCAGATCGGATCGTGTATATAGTATCAGAAAGTATTCAAAAGAACAAAATTCCTACCGATAAATAATTCGTTTCTTTCCTGTTTTTCTAACGTACAACACGAATAATAACTAGATTGGGTTACTTTTAAACTCAACGGCGTACGCACAAATATAAAGTATTATATCTATTTTACAACCGAACTAAATCGAATTCACTGAACAAACGGAAGACTTGAATTACCCGACAGCAATGTAAAGAAAAACAAAAGTACACAAAACAAAGTTATAGACAGTTAATAATGCATCCAATTTTGAACAGAAACCAGCTACAAATGATGGCAAAGAAAACAAGTTGATTAAATAAAAAATTTGAATTGTTTTGCAGAAAATAAATAAAAAGAGCAAACAAATTAAAAGAAAAAGAAGAAAAAATTAAAATAATTTATTTTGTATACATTTTATACAAACCTCATGCATATGTATAAAGAAATGAGGAAAGGAAAAGCAAATCAGCAAATCGAATAACTGAGCTACTTCTACATTCTGATTTACCCTTGAAGTTGTCATACAATTTTCGTTGTTTACGTTTACTATTTAGAAATTAACATATCGATCGGAGTCTAGAAATATCCTTACTCCCTTCTTTGCTAAACGAACATACGAAACTATTTCAAGAAATAAAATAGAAACACCTACATAATCACCGCCACATACACATCTACACTCATACACACTCTACACACTCGACACCTACAAAACACATACAATATATATAAAAAGAAAGAATATTTTCTGTGTCTTAAACTTGTATAAAAATGTCTTCCATTAAAAATACTTAACGAAAAAAAGAAAAGAAAAACAAATCCAAACTAAGTAACAAAATTTATAAATCAATAACTACTAATTAACTTAAATTATAAAATACGATTATGTAAGGAAATATATATATGAAGGAAAACATTTAACTCGAACGACATTAACCAAGCATTAGCAATTTCAAAAGTTTCGCTCTCTGAGGCCTCGACGGCTATAAGCTGTCGACGGTGGACGGCGGAGAACAAAATGCATTCATACACCCATAGAAACCTAGATAATATTGTTAGTTAGGGCTGGGTGTTTCGCAGCATGATCCATACGAGCATTAGAAGAAATATTAGCAGAATACTTAATATAAATATATGTAATAAACCTTATTTGTAATACACAACTCGAAACCAGTAATCAATTGTAAGTCGTAACTCGTAAGCGCTGTTTGTTAAACGATTATGATCATGTTGCAGTGCGTGAGTCTGAGTGGGACACCAGTGCGTATGCTTGATCCGCGCACTGGCAGGGCTTGAATGTGTGTGTGTTGTGCGAGTGCGTGGCTGGGGACATTGACTGACTTTAAGCGGCGAGAGAGTGGTGAGAATGTGAGAGAGCTTGTGCTAAGGCAGTTGAAAGTTGAAGGACACGGAATACCTGGTAGGCCAGAGAAGGCATAACATTACCCTCTATCATTATCCTCTATCTACTCTCTCTCACCCACTTACGATACGGATCTCTGCGGTCACATTCTCACTCGCTCCAGCTCTCATCGAATCCGAGCAAGAGATCCTCTGTAAAATTGCATATAGATTGCATCCTTCGCATAACTTCAACAACTCGAAAGTAATAAACATATTTATGTATTCAACTTTTGCAAACAAACAAATTCCATATCAAAATACCAAGTTAAAGGAAAACTCTTTACAGATGTAATAATAATATATGATACGCGTTCTGCAACATTTTCTATGTTTGTTTATTTTTATAGGGAAATCGAATGTTTGTATGTGTAGTCCATAATTTTCTAAAGACATATGAATACCTATATTGAAAAAGAAAAAGAAAAAGCAAAACGAAAACACTTGTAATGTTTATTGGTCTTAATGGAATGGAAAACAAAAGAAAACAATTAAAACTACCATTATTAACTTACCAATTAAATCAAATTTTGACAATGCGATTTTTGCTTTTGGAAATCGTGCTTTTGCTAAAACAAAACCACAAGAATGAAACGAAAATGAACTATTATTATAATATTAAACACACACACTTTTGCTCTCTATAAACCCTATATACAAGCAACTTTCTATATGGAACATTTATAAAAAGCAATCCGAAACACAATTGCATAGAATATGTAATTAGGCGAATTCTTTAAGAACTCTCTCTCTCTCCCGTCTCAGACATCTACACAAAAGAAAATTCTTGTTTGCCGCTCCTTTTTGATTAATTTATTCTTTAATTGCCGCATTCTGGACTTAAATTGAGACCAAAACTTAACGTTAAATGGGATAAAAATATTATGGAATGACAACTACGCATACATTCATGAAAAATTAGAAACCAGTTACTGACTAAAATCGTTATTTGGAACTCAAGTCATTCTATCAAGTAATATTCAACGTAAATAAATTCTGTTATTGTTGTCGAAGGCATTGAAATAAAGAAAACTAAGCTAAACACAAGCAACTTTACGTTGTGAGAGAAATTGTTGTTTCATTAAATTTGTCATTATGAGATTTGAAAATATAAATGTTTATCGCAAAGGCAAAACCGTATGAAATACATATAAATGTGTACACAAATGTAATTCATATATATCTGTATATTCCAGTGACCCACAAAAAACGGCTTACCTATAATAAATATCGAAATTGTTCGACAAAGCTTCAAAATTTGGATAAAGAAAAATGAACACACCTTTCGTTATACTAACACACAAAGACACACGCTCACCTACAACACACCCCTAGACACACATATAGACAAGGCTTTTGTTAATTTGGATGAAAAGTCTACAAAGAATTTCACCTAATAGATTAAAGCAAATGAAAACTTTTAAGAATTAGTAAAAGTAAAGGAAAATATTTGCAAAAAACCTAACTGTTAAGATAAAAATTACAAAAAAAAAAAAAAAGAAAAAGGAACGCATACTTACATAAATTAATATAAACTTGCTCATTATTCTAATTAACAACCGGAAATTATAAGTAAATGGTAATACATAAATAAAATAATTAAACCAAGCTAAGATTAATTCAACATGAAACAGGAAGATGAACAACTAAAAATATTATAAATACATAATATGACCGAAGGAACAGGAAAACGAAAAGACAAAAAAAGAATGAAGAAATAAATGACAAAAGGTATTATAAAAATAATAATCTGTCTTCTGGTTTGTGGATTCGGGTTTTTCTTTTTATTTATTTGAGACTTAGTAGAAACCTTGGATATATATTTTTTTTAATTTCGGACATAAATTAAAATTTTATATACAAACTTCAAAGGTTAATTTATTACTAAAACAACAGAGAAAAAATATTGGATATGATACGGGACTCGAAACCTTCCAAAGAATTTTGAAATGTCCTCAGAAAGAACCTCGAATTATATGTGTTTCATACAACAACTATTTTTATTTTTTTAAATGCTCTATATATTCCCTAGTCATCCATAATCGAATCAGGTAGCGATTTATTCTTGTAAAATATAATGTTTCCAAATATTTACATTAATTTGACTTGAAATATTTATGGTTCTGTTCAAGGTACTTTTAGTTCAAGTAATTTAATGTGTTTAAAAATATCTTTACCAACACATAGGCCTAGAAATAGACAAAGAAATAATCTCAAGTGTTAAATAAATCACAATATAGGATAGTGCTTGCCTTCACGACTCTATCAGGCATTCGGCCATACGATTACACAAGCTCGGACCGTGATTTCCCCCATATCGTTTATCTTAAGGCCCTTGCTCGGCAATCAGTAATGGCCGGAAAAGTTAATTGAGCAGCCATTGTTTTGGCCAGTCTTCGGGTGCAAATCAAACCGGCGATCGTCATGATTAATGGTTGAACCAAGCGGCATGTAAACACGCACTCGCTTCGCACAGTGGACAGCGGGTGTTATCATCGCCGCACAGTGGGTAGTGGGCAGTGGCACTTGAACTTGCTCCCTGCGGCGATAAGCGGACGCGGCACGCGCTCGATCCGGCCGTGGCCAGTTGCAATTGGGGTTGCTGTGTCATCGCAGGCAATCGATCGGAATTGGGGCAATTTTGTGTCAAATCGATGTGAGCTAATTCTCCTTTTGTACCCAAAAATCACAGCTGGCCTGCATCCCCAGATTAGATTGTGGTTTTGCTGGTTTTTCCTATGTTTTTATTCCTTTTATATTTCTTGTGGTATCAATATTTTGGTGGTCGAGGTTAGGCAAGGCTACACGTGCCCTAATTGCCGCTCTTAGTTTTGATGTGTTTGCATATTTTCGTTTATTTGGCTGCTGATGGTGGTATATGCAGCTTATCGATAATCTGAAGTCAAGATCTGGACTCGGCAGTTTTCGAATTTCGAATTAAATTTCCTTTAATCGTCACTCGACACAACTGATAATTCTATCGTGCTTAGACTTTGTTTCACACCGATCGGAATATGTGAATCACTTGGCTTGTGCTAATAATTTGGGATACTTGCAAAATAAAACTTAGAACCCATTGGCCGGAGTTACAAAGGTCGATTTGGCTAATCAGACATATAGGTAGACACATAGAACCATCGAGTTTTTAACTCGAAATAAAATACGTCAGAATAATTTAAAGGTCTTCTAAAGAGTGTAATCAATCTCTTTGCTAAAAAATATATATTAAAATAGATTGAAGAAAGATATAGTAGAGATTTGATACTAACAATCCTTTTAATATATTTTACATAAATTATGATGACTATAAAGTTAGATATAGTGAAACTATCTTATCTTTAACTGACTCACGATGACTGGCCACTTTTGGGCTTCAAAACATTAATTTTACCCCTCTAACTTGTCTGAAACCAAGTCAGAAATTAATTAAATTATTCCCCGAATCAGATTGCTTCCTCATCTGCTAAATTTATCCATTTACATCATATTGACAGCCAGATAGATTCGATTTGTTAGCACCTTTCCACTAATTCGCGGCATGTGTGGCACCACATGGCTCGAGTGTCTCTACTAGAGCATAGAACTGACCACAACAACCCGAAAAATTTAGCAAGTAAGCGAGATGCTAATTTTAGATCGGACACTAGCCGGCGATAGTAAAGCACCGATTTATTTATAACATTTGCAAACAAAAGTGTTGAAAAGAAAGGCTAAACGAGTGCCAACGGCGTCATCTCTTTGGCGAGGGCGAGAAACGTCATGACTGGCCATTCGTGGGGTCTATGCATCATCCGGATTCCCGATCCCCAATTCCGAATTCTGAATTCCCTCGAAATTCCGGCGGACACGAGCTGCATGCGTGGCCACCGCCGCCGCCGCGTTGGCAATTCGCGTTAATTGCTCTTTACTGCAGCCAGATGATTGAGTGAATTGAGTGCGAGTGCGATTCGATAAAATTCGAATTTGGTTCACACGTCTGGCGCATGACTCGTAAGTGGACTTTGTCCCCAAGAAAATCTAAATATACCCCGCCAACCATTTATAGGAGAACTCAGACCGATGGCGTCTAGCCTGCCTGTCTGTCTGCTGCTCCCAGTCTGAATTCTGGATTCTCGCTTCTGAGTATCGAGTGCAGGCGCTTTGAGGCGTCCAAAGTCCAAGTTGTCAATTCGACAATATCGTTCAGGGCTTCGCAATTACTACTCTCGGTTTCGGTTTCAATTGCCTCGCATTTACAAAGCGAGCAGCGGAAAGTTTCCCCAGCGAAACTGATTAAGTGCCCCTCTTCATTCAGCTCAATGTTTAATTAATTTCACTCCTTGTAGCCCGAGCTGGCTAATTATTTTTGGCCCCACTTCGATTATCTCCTCGAGGATTCACGCTGAGTCCACATGAACACAGACCACAATCGGAGCAAACACACCTGTTCTAGCGAAAGCCCACACCCGTGAGCACATGTTAATGAGATTGCTAAATGATTTTTCGGCTTTATTTCGATGAGTTTGTATTGATCTTAAGCAGAGCTTTCGGAAGGGAGATTCAAATAGATACAAAAAGTTCTTAGAAAGCATTTTTTTAACCCCCAAAATGATTCTAAGCACCTTATTTAACAATAAAATGAATTAGAGATTAAAATATTAAAACTGAAAGCGATAGGAAAAATTAGAGACCAAGTTCTCCCTAATATATGCATTACTGCGTATTAATTATCTTTCTCTAGCCTAGAGTAATGCTAATAATTCCCATTGATGCTCAAGGAATTTAATGGATTTACTTGCACTCTAATGAATTGTTATTAAATTATTATTTTTAAATCGCAAATGCAAAATCTTTCAGCATTGACGAATTGCTTAAGGTTTCTTTATACTACTTCTAATAATCTGCGCTCTAATGATTATTTTCTTGCAATTCAGTGTATTCCTTTTAATAATTAAATCGAAAGTCGTGGGTGTTATCAATGGTTATCAAAATATATACATATATGTATAAATAAATTGTACATTTGTGTTTATGTCTGGCTACTTTCCGGTTGTCAACAAGAAATCCTCTGTAATCAGAAGACTTTGTTCTGGTCGGCCCCCATAAAACCTATAAAGCCAACCATTCCATGGTTAAAAATATATATTCTCTTAAGTTTCTTGAAAAATGAATCAACCTTCTTTTAATTGGCATATTTTTAGCGTTCGCTAGTCGGAAATATATTTTCAGGCCTGGAGTCTGAACTTTGAAGCGCATTCTTAGAACATTTTAGAAGCCGGAGACGTAGTGCTTTCCAGATCAAATGCAATGACAGAGTCTAGACGAGCAAGGCCATCATTAATCACTTTTAATTAGATGAATACTTTGGAATTTAATAAAATGAACTGCATTAATATATATTTAATAACGCCCAATCGGAACTATAATTCCTAGCAAGCTAGTTTTTGAAAATATTTCTTGCCAACTTGAGGCGAAAGTCGCCATTCTCTCAGAGAGGGTACAACAAGTTGAATAATCGGTTCAGTTATGACACTAGAACATGGTTTCTAATGAAAACATAACCTCTATAGGCCCGGCATCGATAAGCCGTACTTTGTGATGTGATTTTCGGCACGCGCGCCAGAGTTAAAATCTAAAAGGAGGCTAGCAGTGATCGTGACTTGATCCTGATACTTTTCCCTAGTCAGTTCTGGCTGGATCTTGATTAGGTTCGAGTAAGGTGAACGCTTTATTGAGATGTTTCAAGGTAAGCAAAAATCAAGACAGACTTAATCAGTCGCTCGTCAAGTCAGGCGGTATCAAAGTCGAGATTTAATTTATATAAACAATTTACATACTATAGTCCTCCATGGTAATCTCGAAAGGCCCATGACATGCTCGGCGGGCGTGAAAACTCCGAAATATTCGATCACACATGCTAATCAACTGAAACAACAGGCAAGGCGAAAACAAGAAACCTCAAGAGCGTCGTAAAGCTCATCGTAAATTGGCCGAAAATGAAGCGATTAGCCCCGCCGAGGAACCAAACAAAACAGACTTTGGCTTATCAGATGCCGGCGATGGGTATCGGCGGCGTGTGGGTGTGCGTTCGCTTTCGTTACCCATTAGCCCCAAAGAGAAGTGGCCGCTATCAAACGAGCCGGCAGGTGGTGAACTTTGGACCTGTTGGAACGAACACAGACACAGAATACCCCGGCCGACGTCAGCTCACGTTTCGGGTGACGAATGCTGCTACGCTCGGTTCGAGCCCTCGAGCTCCGACATCGAACTTGCAACATGTTCGACGCTGGAAGCTCGTAGCACGGCGCACAGTGGAATGGCTTTATATAGAAAGTGGATAATATAAATATGGTGCCATCTTAGAAGAAAACATGATGATAATATTATTATTATGAACTACATTGAAATAATGCCCAAAATATATACAACTCACTAATGTAACTTATGAGATAAACTTGCAAGACTTGAAACACGTATATACAGTATAGAAAAATAAATTTTACCACTCTTTATATACATTCTTTACAATTTTGATATTATATAATTGATCGGTTCCAATATTTGCGCGCTTCCAACGTTTACAAGCGTGTCCGAATTCATACTTGGGAATTTTAGGAGCACTCTTTGCAACATATTTTGTTACGCTTTATGCAGCAAGCCAGAGGGAGATGTTTTTCCTCTGTGTCATGTTTTTTTTATTAGACTCTTTATTTATCAAACACTTTAATTAGGAAACACGTTATATACGGTAAAATATATATATTTTAGAAAATATTAAATATAGGACTTAATATAAATTTATTTTAAGACTATTTTTTATCAAACACGTTATTTAAAAAGCACGATATATAAGGTAACAAAATTAAATTTTAGAAATTATTAAATAGAGTAAGAATATACCTATGTATATACATTTTATAATTTTTATACTAGCGCCACTGAATTTGTACTTGGGAATTTCAGGTGCACTCATGGCAACAACTTAAAAGAGCAAATGGTGCATTTTTTCCCTTCCATCAGGTGTTATTTTAATTTATTTTATTAACTATATAAATAAGATATTATAGAATCATATATCATTATCAAATTTAAGAAAATCTAAAAGATTAAAGAATACATGAGTTGAGCATATTTAAAAGCTCTAACTTTCTTGCTTAGCAGAAAGATCCATCCCCAAGCTGTGAGGATTTCGTTTCTTGAAAACTAATGCCCGGCCCACTGTGCGGCGTGGGTGTTCGACGCAGGAGGCGATCGGAACCGAGGGCCGAGTGCCAACCGGATTTTGCTGCCCCGCTGCTGGAGAGAGTGCTGGAGGCAGAGGGAGGAAAGTCGAGCCTTATCAGATCACCGCTCTCTGTCACTCCCGTTCTCGGGAAAAATGAAAAAATTGCGCATCACTTGGCAAGTCACAGCTCCGCTGGCTGTTATCAAACAACTCGCCTGTCTGCCGCCTGCAGACTGGGCCATACCCATACCCGTACCCATACCCACACCACAGTCGCACATATTCCAGGGCAGCCTTTGCGGTCGCTGCCGCCCAGCGTCGAATTATTCACACGCAGACGTTCCCAACGATCGGACCAAAAATTAATTCGAGAAATAACCAAATTGGTGACACACACGAAACTACTGAAAATCTCAGTACGGTGACTATTTCGGAGAAAGAAAGAGCGAAACGGATTTGTTTTGTTTAATAAAATAATTGCTTGTCACCCGAGGAGCTCAAGTTCAAATGGTGAAATAAAACAATGATTATTCTGTGCAAATGATTTGCAAAAGCAATTTAACAAGAAAAATAGCTATAAAGCATTCAAGGACGTTTGCAAAGCAATCCAGTGAAACATTTTAAACGGATTATAATTCAGTTAGGTGAGTTATATAACACGAAATATATTTTTTACAAGTGTGAACTAACAAATGGCGACTTGGAAAATTCACCAAGCTTTTAAGCAAACACTAAATAAAAAATAAAACTCTAGAACCATTAAATAATAAATAAGAGTGCTGGCTTTAATTTAGATAGTGTGATTTGTGTTTAAAATAAAGTTCTGTAGAGACTGGTAGATCATTAAATCGATACTTGAGTAATTGGGTATTTCTGAAATTGCGGAAACTCATTCTCTGATTAAAACTTATCAAGTTGTCCAATGGATTTTCCATTCAGAGGCCTCCTGCCTTTTGATTGATTGCTGATAAATCTCGTTTTCGAGCCTATTCCGCCTAACCTAAAAAAGCTCTTGGTCGACGTGTGCAAATTATGAAAGCTAATTCCAGGCAGCGGGAGAGCTTCCATTGGCCAAATTTATTGGCACTACTGATCCCCGGAAAATCCTGAAAAAATTTATGGTGGCATCGCCTAAGAGCGTGAGGCTAAAAAAGTATTAAGGCAGATTAGGTACTAATTTGCGCTGCGGCTGCCAATCTGGGCAATCTCCGTGAGCGGTTCCAAAGTTCACTGTGAGGCATGCTCCCGGGCGATGATCGCCACCGAACGGCGTGTGATCGGGATCGGGGTCGAGATCGGAATCTGTATCTTGGGATTTGTTGCCGAAAACAGGAGAGACGCTGGCCGCATTTTGTTGCAGTGCATTCAACTGCAGGAGAGAGAAATGCAGAGCCAGTGATAATGGCAGCCACTTACGATAGCCCCGGCCGCTGCCCCGTAATTAATGCGAAAATGATATGGCCAGCGCGGCATGGAAAACCCCAAGCAGAGCAGAAGGCTCCCCTCTTTTAAGCACAGAAAGAAAAATAAAGACACGAGAAAATATATGATATAATATGAATAATATATAAGCGATATGTGTTATATTTCTTTCCTTATATAACAAATCGAAGCTTTTAGCTTTCAAATCATTTAATTGAAGACTAAACCCAGTAAGCTATAGACACGTGTCTTGATTTGTTTCCAAGAATTCTGTTAATAAATCTTCTTTAAATTTAATATATTAAAGAATATCACATTTTAACCTTTAAATTGGTAAATTTGAAATTATTTAAAATTATAAAGATCTTTATAGAAATAGGTTGTCTTGCATTTTTTTGTGTGCACCACTTGTACTTTGCACCTCGCCCATCTTGTCTCCAGACCCAACTCCACTCCACACTCCACTCTCAGCTCTCCCAGCTCCGATTTTGCGTTGACTTGGCAACCGGCAGAGTTGGGCTTTGTTTCTGCTGGATCACGCGCCGCTGGCGTGCCGATGTAGCCGTCCG